>CM031241.1:384971632-386197589 GCA_018340775.1 Taxus wallichiana var. yunnanensis
CAGAAGCTGAGCGCTCACCGAGGCACGCATGGGTGCGGAGTCCCTCTTTTATGTGAGTTTTTAGTGGGAAACATTCATCAATGATTAGTATAAGAGTATTCAGGAAAGAAGTTTAGACATACAAGGATTACAGGGCTCAAGGACGACCTCCAGATCCTTGTAGCTTCTTCAGACCGTGTGTTTTAAAAGACTCCATAACATATAATATAACGAAAGAGAACTTCTATGAATGAAATATACATGAAACCCACTGATATTCATATCTAATTGCAATAGGTAACCTCATTGTATTCATCATTTCATTACAAAGAGCCATAGAGGGTAGACCGTAGTCATGCACATCACTAGGCTTGTATAACTATGCCAAAAAGAAAAGAAATTACAATGCTAAGCTTAGTACATTCCTTTCTACATCAGAGCTCCACTCACAGTAATCCTACGAGCTTCACCCATGTTATCTCTCTCTGTGTGTATCTCTCCTATCTTCTCCTCTTATGTCTATATTCCCATTCTTTTTTGGTCCATAGGCACTTGTATTTATCACCTTCCCGCACTGCCAACTCACCTTGCCACACCCTCAGATCCGTTGCCAAGTGTTGAATGTGGTCCTTCAGCGAGCATGTTTCCTCAGGCCTGAGCTCTCCACTCCATCTCATGATGGTCTTCTAGAAGATTTCCTTTGTTGGCATGCTCTTTCCTGGTCCACCTATTGCCAGGCTGACATCTTATCTGTGTGCAACCGATCACGCTTTTCACGTGTTTTGCCTTTGTTTCTTAAATTGGCTAAGTCTTGAACCTCCTTTCACGTGTTGCATGCACTATATGCTTCCTTAAGCCTTTTCTCTTGTGTGCTTTTTCCTTGCGTGCCATCCTATAACTGGGGTCCCGCGCACCCACACACCTTCATACTTAGTCAATATTTCAGGGCCCAACATCACCCCACACTATGTCTGTTCTCTACCCTCGAAAACATTCTACTTGACCAAGATGCAAGTTGGTTCAATGGAGCCAAGATGTAGACAAATATTACAAAAAATGAATGAGGAATGAAAGAATAGGGGAAAGAATGAATAATGGGGGCATTAAATCAAAAGGCTAGGGAAGTCCTTTCATAAATATACCTCCAACTTACTCCATGTATCGACCTCATTCTGCACCTTCTGATAGAGGTCGCCAACCAAGAGGTTTACCTCATCAAAACTTAGGCCAGCTCCCTAGGCACCCAAAGTGTCCACAATTTGTTCCATATCCTTACCTAGGTCTACGAGCTTGTCCATTATTCTAGTAATTTGAGGATATATTTCCTTCAGTTGTGTCTTGGTTGAGCCCCTTAGTGCCTCAATCTCCTTGGATCTTCTTTCTACTTCCGCCAGGACTTTATCTGCTCCACCTTGTTTCCTTTATTCTTCTCCTAGAACTCTTTCAGCTCTACTTCGAGTGTGGCAACCAAGGAGCTCACCACCTTATCTCTATCCATGCATGTGTCATATGTGGCCTCAGCAGATTGGGAAGTAACCTTTACATCTGTGAGCACCTTGCTATACTCGGCAACAAGTGCTATCACCTTTAACCAGTCCTCCTCCTTTAGGTGCGTGACTTCTTCCTCCATGATTCTAATGCCAAGGGTTTCCTCTCTATGGTGAGGATGTGTGTTAGGTCTTATAGGCATTCCAGCATTGATGCATACCTCTGGGGATAGGCATTAGATCGGGTGTTTCAAAGTGATGACACTTTTTATTGAATCTACTTTCTTGTAGATTTCCTGCACCTTTACCTTTTCCTCTTTGATCTCATGCCTTAGGCGTACTCTGATTAATTCCTCCTTTTTTAAGCTTCTAGCCACCTTAGCCAACTCTTCCTCCTTCTTGTCCAGCTTTCTCTCTAAATACCTTATCTTTGTCATTTCACGCGAATAGCCTCGCCTCTGTTTCCACCGTGACCTTGTTTAGAGCATTACACACTTACTCATCTAAGAGATCCTAGGAATTCACTAAGGGGTTGTCTCCCTTAGACTCTGGTAGTGTGATAAGAACATTTTGGCAAACTTCAAAGTCCATCTCATTGACATGGGATTCAAATTCCCAAGAAAGCATCTTCTTGGTCCTAGGGTACGCGCCCTCCTTCTCAAACAATCCCATGGCTATAAGTCTTTTGGTGGGTACCATGCTCTGGAATCATGCACGTAGCACCTTCCTTAAATCATCCACGTAGCCCATTATCTACCTTTATTCTACATCTAAAGGTCTTCTACCCAAGTGCATGCCTTTTGGGAAGGTATTTGATCACAAAGCGGGGTCTCTAGGCACTGTAATGTCCCTTTTCACCACTCTCTTCCCTCCCTTCCTTTAGCACTATGTCTACGCTCCACTCTAACTCCTGGTCTACAAGGATCTCAAGCATCTTCTTTGCTTCTCACTCTGCCACTTTAGTTATCTACTCCTTTGTAAAATCTATGGCTCTCTGTCCCTTGGCATCCCTCTCATCTACCTTTGTATCTTCAATCCTTCATCTCCTTGTGTGCCTTTTCATCGTGCGAATACGAACTCTTGCTTTTCATCCCCACTCTCCTCCTCGAGTCATAAACACTAAATATGTGAGGTTCCAAAGGTTCCTTGTCTTTTTCTAGCTCTTCCTCCTCATCGCCACCTCCTTCACTCTCATCCTATCCTTCTCCTAGATATCTCTCCAAGTCGACTTCTTTATCTACCTTCCGCTTCTTCCGAGAGGTTGTTTAAGTCGGGAGATTCTCGCCTTTTCTTCTTCCTCTTGTGACTCCTCCAAGGTGGTGGGTTATTTGGGAACCTCTACTTCTGGCATCTTCTCCTTTACTGGAGACTTCTTCCTCCAAACATAGGTGCTTGGCTTTGCACTCATAGAAGGCATGCTCATTGTCTGAGAAGTTGGTACACTTGGTGCTCCTTCCTCTCCTCTACCCCTCTTCTTAGACACTGGCTTCTTCTTTCCCAAGGGGTCTTTAGGTATGGAGATCTCATCCACCAAGTACACACCATTTTCAAATTTTGGCCTTATGCACATGTATATACATGCCATAGATCCTTCATAATAGGAAGTGTTATTGGTCTAGTCATGTGGATCTTGTGCGACACGTACTTCTCCACGTATGCACACTTACCTCTAGGATAGTTCAATTTCTTCCTCATATCCTGTGCTCCCAGTCTAACTTTCCTAGCTCTAGCCTTATCTTTTTGATTCTTTAAATTTGTTCACTCCTGCTTGGAAGTACTGGGTAGTGAACGTGAAAGGGAGCTTGCACCAAGGGCTCCATGATTCATCAACAAGTTTGAACCTACCCAAGTAGTAGTGTTGGTACACTGTGAACTTAGCTTCTCCTTGTGTGGCTGCTGGGAGTTATTCGGGATCCTCCACTCCACCTCGGATGCATTTCTCAAGTGAGTATACCATTTTTTGAGCTACGGTTTGTGGGTAGCCGTAATTGTATCACATGCATACTTTTCAAACCTCTTCGTAGGAAAAGGGTCTTTAGCTGGGTACTCCCACACAAACTTATCTGGTGCATCCAACACTCTAATTTCTATAAATACTATGGTGAGCAGGACATTTCCAAAGAGGATCATGTCCCCTTCCTTTGTGCACTTTACAATTTCCTTAGCAATGTATGCGGACAAGTTGTAAATAGTCCCCTCTGTAATCTTCCTTGGACATGTAGCCATGGCTTGTTAACTTGTGTCCACCTTTCTTGGCCATTTAGCTTCATTACTAGGTGCATGGCCATCTTCATAATTGGGTCCTTGATGTTTGATATTTCATAATATCATGACCCTTTCTTGTAGGCATACTACTGTGACGGTCTCTGAATAGCTTCCTTATCAGCAAGGTCATCTTCCGGCTATCTCACTCTTAAATGAGGCCTATAAACTGTGTAATCAACTAGGGAGTTATGTTCATCTTACACCCAAAAAATTAGAAGTAGTCCTCATGCACTTGAGACATTAACCACCATTAGAAGTGATCCAGATTCCCAAAATAAGGAAACTCATAGAGTTGCAACAACCCTGCCTTCGCCAACTTGACCTTCACGTCATCATTGTAGATAGGCAACCCTTCAGGTGTTCACTTGTTGGTTGGGCGTACCAATTCTAATGTCATTTATTTCTCTATAGTGTTGGTGTGGTGATTATAGTCACTGACTGGTATGCTTCTCAAATGGGATTCCCATTCCTTCCCCATCATCACTCTGTCAGGGTACTACATTTTTGCATACCATTCTTCGTTTGTATCTACCTCGGGTTCTGGTTGTTTAGCCTTCACTTTGCCCTTCCCTTTCTTCGGTGCCATGGTCAAGGTAATTGTATTACTCTAGTCCTCTCCTTGTTACTCTACTTTCCTTCTCCCAACCTTCGATCTCAGATCCATGATACAATTCTCCTAAACCTGTGCCCTAGTTTGTTGAACCCTAACTTCGATAAATTCTTCACAAGACAACGTCTTTTCACTTCGTTCCATGCCGTGTAATTCCTTCCTTCTGGTTCACAATCTCAAACTGGATCTTTATGTTTTTAATCACACAGATCTTCTCCTTGATTGAATCTGAAAAATACCTAGCTTATATCTTTCACTTATATCTCCAACTCTTCGTTTTCACAAAGTAAAATGAGAGTGCCCTAACCCTCTATTTATAGTTTTTCCTTTTTCTGGTCATTAAATGCTACTTTACCTACCCCATACTTTGTTCATTTAATGCAGATTTTAAAACAAAACCCGTCTTCAACGCCTTCACTCATGCACCCTTCCTACGTGAAAACTCCTCCAACCTTCTAGCATGCAACCAAACCAACCTGATAGGAGACTCTTACGCACGCTCAACTGCACCAAAGGCACTTCTTCTATCCGATTCTTACTTTTGCCTACCTCATGTTGCTTTAAATGTGCTTCTTTTTCCTTTGTATGTGGGATCTACGAGTAGCTTTACCCTGGCACCAACCATTCTATCTTTTCTCTTCATCTCTCTTTTAACCGGGCTACTCAACAAGGCTCTTCAACACAACTTCCTTGGTACTTTTAATCACGCGCTTCTTCACTTTTCTCCACCCCACACTTAAACGATGCATGGTCCTCTACACACTCATAAATTCTCCAAAAATAGCAATAAGGTTACGGTGCCCAAGGCACAAAACAAAACAACAATGTGAAAGGGAAACACAAGGAAAGGAAAATGCATAAAGGAAAATTCTAAACTAACTGGAAAAACTACCTTATTTACAAACACCAAGAAGACTTATTTATAGTAGGGCTTCAGCCTACTACCATTGAAGTGTCTAGGCAAATTTGTTCCATCTAGTGCTTGCAGAATTGCACGTGCCCGAATCAAGGATGTACGAGATTGTGTAGGGACCTAACCAATGAACTTTCAACTTCCTAGGATGGTGCAGAAATTTAGAATCATATAGTAACACCATCTACCCAACCTCAAAATTCTTGTTTCTAATATGGTAATCATGCCAAGCCTTTTTCTTTGCCTTTTCCATTGTTTGGCTCCAACAAGCAAGTGATCGTCTCGCATCCAGTTTCATTAGTTCATCAATTCTGTCTTCTAGCGCTTGTTCATCACCTAATCATCTTGCGCACACTATTCACAGAGAAGGTAACATGAATTCAACGGAAAAAAAACTTCCACACCAAACACCAATTGAAAAGGTGTGGCTTTATTTAGTCTTTTATATGTAGTCTGTAAGCCCATAAAACTGTTGATACCTTATCATCCCAATCTGTCTTCCAACATCATGATTTTGGTCAAGGTATGACTAAGTATTTTATTGAATGCTTCCCATGCAGTTCCATTTTCTTGTGGGTGATAGGGCATAGTCTTATGGTGAGCCACCATGAACTTAGATAGTAGGATCCTCGTGGTCTCATTTAGAAAATGTGTACACCTATCACTGGTCAAACTCAAAGGGCATCCATACCTAGTGATAATGTTCTCCCATAGGAACCTTGCCATTGTTGTTGCCGTGTAATCTTTAGTCGGGGCTACTTCCGCCCACCTTGTGAGATAATCTATGCAAGTGATGACATAACATGACCTAGTCCTACACACTGCTAGTGTAATAGGTCCTATAAAGTCTACTACCCACTTTTCAAAAGGCTCCGTGCTAGGAATAGGATGCAAAGGCATTTTGTCTCTCCTTCATGGTTTTCTAGTGTAATGACGGTGGTCACATGCTTTACAATAATCTCTACAATCCTGTGCACAAGGTTTCCCACCATAAACCTACCATTAATATTTTATGCATAGTGGCATCACCTACGTAATCCCCACCCACACTTCTTACGTGTGCTTCCTCCATAATGGCAGTGCTCATGTTCTAACACACATCTGCGTAAAACTTCATCATGTCCCAATTTGTATAAGTCTCCACTAATAAACATGTAGGGCATGACACATATGGCCAAGCGCTTATTTTCCAATGCCCTCATTCCATTCGGTGCCACACCTTTTTAAAAAAATACAACAATCTCTTTCAAATCGAGGCACGCATTCCAATCTAAACAGTTGCGCTTCTAGCATTATTTCCTCAATAATTTGCATGTCCTCTCTTGAATCAATTCTTGACAGATGATCAAGTCCACAATTACTTTTTTTGGGCTTCACTACAATGGTGAACTCAAACTCTTGAAACAACACCCATCGACATATGCACCCTTGAAGAATGGGCTTGTTCACTAAATACTTTAATGTCATGTGGTCAGTGTAGAATACAAAGGGTGTTTCTAGTAGATATTGTCAAAATTTGAAAAGTGCATAGATCATTGAAAATGCCTCGCGCTTGGTTGTGGTATAATTTTGCTCTACTGGTGTTAACTTCTTGCTCATGAAATAGAGAGGATGATTAACAATCCCCTCACTGGTTGTGTAAATCTTGCTCCAATGGCGGTTCTTGAGGCATCTACATGGACATAGAAGGGCTTGTCCCAAGAGGGAAATCACAAAATAGGCGCGGTAATAAGCCTATATTTTAATGTATCAAATGCCCTCTACTGCGCCTTTCCCTAATGGAAGGTACTTTTGTGTCTAAGTAGCTCCTCTAAAGGCGCGGCGATCTTGGCATACCCCTTAATGAATTTTTTGTAATATCCCGTATGCCCAAGGAATCCGTACACTGCGCTCTAGCTAGTAGGTTCCCTTAACCCCACAATAACTGCAACCTTAGTGGGATCTACTAGCAAGCCCTCCTTACATATGATATGCCCCAATAAAGTCCCAAAGGGTGTAGCAAACACACACTTCTTAATGTTGAGGGATATCCTCAACTACCTACACCTTTCAAACATTAATCTCAAGTTGTCACAATGGTCCTTAACCAAACCATATACTATCCAATCATCCAAGTAAACCTGAAGAAACTTATGAATGAAGTCCTAGAATGCTTGCACCACTATGCGTGAAAAGACAGCAGGCACATTTTTCAACCCAAAGGGCATGACCGTATATGCAAAACTTCCCCACTCGGTGGTGAAAGTTGTCTTCTCTTGGTCCTCCTTTGCAATCTGGACTTGGTGGTATCCTGAAAATCCATCCAGTAAAGGAATAGATTTCATGCCTAGCGAATCCTTCCAAAATTTATTTAGTGAAGGGGGTTAGAAATGGATCAATGACACAAACTGCATTCAATTCCCTATAATCCACACAAATTATAATCTTCCCATCCTTCTTGATGCTAATTACCATCGGACTTATCCATTCCGATTCTTCTACTTCCTCAATGATCCCAGAAGCTATCATCTTGTTTATCTCCTCCTTAACCTTCACACGTAAATTGGGATTCATCTAGTAGGTCCTTTTTCTAACCAAGTGTGCACCTTCCTTTAGTTTTATCCTCATCTCCCCCAAGGAATGGTGGACACCTTTTAGCTCATGGTACCGCATGGGAATAAATCCTCGAATTCATGCAACAGATCAATGATCTTTGATACTTCCTTCTCCGTCCAATAATCCCCAATAATAGCTTCCTTAGGTTCTTATCCTAAACCAATGTTAACCTTATTTTCCTTCAAAGGCTCATGGTAGGCATGTGTGTGAGCATCTACACTATCCACTACTTCACACATCCCCATAGAATGGCTAACATCTAAACTTTTGATTCCTCTCCATTAATCACATATACTAACTTTCCCTTCTCCTTCTCCAAACATGTGCGCTCAAGCTGTAACTCTTCTATTTCTTCAATCTCTTCGAAGCATGCCTCTAATCCTAGTTCACCTAGTAGTTCTAACAGCCTATCTTCTGTTCTAGCACTATTCCCCATTGGAAGGTGCTTGATACCTTGCAAGGCCTTATCAACTGATGGTTTGGTACTCCGATACTCAAAGGCTTGAATAAGATCAGCCACAAGCTCTTACCAATTCCTTGTCTGGCAGTGTGTCTTTGAATGAATGTACCATGCACGTGCACAACCCTACAATGTAGAATACAACTTGTGCACCCAGAGGGATGGTGGCAAGGCTTCCGCACCTTCTCTCCAAACCCATTCACACTCCTGGATATGGAAAGAGGTGAGATCCTTCCCATGGTACTCCTTGATGATGGTGGGTATATTAATTCTATAAAATCTGACTTAGAGAGAAATTCTTACCTCGCGCCATTCTAAAAGGCTCTCTGATGTGTGGCCCACCAACAAGTTGCTATGTTGAGCAAGATGTAACTCAGCATCTCCCTTCATTCCTTTTCATTTTTCAATTGAGCTTCTATCTCATGCAGAAAGATCTCAGGGAAGGCTCCACCAGAGTACTTGGACAGTTCTTTTCCCCCAAGGCACTGAACCATGCATCCCTTAGTTACCTTGGTCACTGATCCTCTCAACTTCCATCCCATTAATTCGTAAGTCCCATGTGCCCAATTGTCACATGTCAGGATGGTGGTATCACTTACTGACTGAGCATCCTTAAACTAGATAACCCCATTAATAGGGTGTACCATCTCAGGGTCTCTAATTGAGTGCACATAAATCTTGTCCAAAACCTCTTCTCCCAATGGTTCAATGTAGGGTGCTAACTTCCCATCAACCAGGGGTATAATGAACCACTCCTCTTTGTTGTTAAAATGATGTACCCTTTGTTGAACAGGAGGTTTGCATTGTTCTTGTAACACTAAGGGCACCCAAGTAGTGCTAGGAAATTATCTACCTTGATGAGCACCAAGACTTTGAAGTCCCTCGTAAACTTGGCTCCCTAGATATTAATAGCTGCATCCTTCAAGACATCTATGGGCATTACCTTAGTCTTGTTTGTCATATACAACACATTTGAAAATGGTTGTAATGTAGGTCTCCCCATTTGATGTTATGCATCCAAAGTAAAAACATTAACCTCTGTGCCAGTGTCAATGAGTATATTCTTTGAGGATCCATCCATCTACTACCGCATTCAATGTAATCTCCTTGTCATAGTCAAGGCTATGAGGGGGAAGGTTTGCGTGCAAGACCTTCCTCTCGTACTCTTCTCGGCATGTGGTACCTTCTCTCTCAACAAGGATCCTAGCAAGGGAATGATGTTATCTTGCCTTAGCATTGTACACACCTCCTTGACCTCATCCACGTCATCTTTCGGCTCCTCGATCCTCCTTCCATATTCCTCCCTCCTGAATTACTCTTTTAGACATTAGATCTCCCCTTGCAAGCTTCAAATAACATCCATGGTGTCCTGATATATCTCCTTCTGATGCATGGGGTCTAGGTACTTTCCATGAATAACCTCTTCTCTTGAAATGAGGCTCTTCTGCCTTGGTATCTCCCTTATGTGTGTGGCTTCTATCCTTGTTGTTACCAAGACAAGCTCCAAACCTTCATCCTGTGTTACCCGAGGCATCCATTGTATGTCTACCTTCTTGATGCTAACCATCGCAGTGCCTTTTTCCTTTCGGTGCTGCTGATTCATATGCTCATATAACTCTGGGAACTCCTCATACTTATGCTTCTTTCCGCACCATGAGCATGGCAACAAGTCCCAAAAAATCACACTTGTAATGTTTTGTAGATTCATAGTTGAAACATGTCCTTTCGAGAACTCACTCCTTCCTCCATGGTTACCTCATCCACATAATCCTTGAAAACCTCTTCCTCGTGCACCTCCATCTATGCGCTCCTCATAACGGTGATCATCATTTTTAGAACCATTGGAAATGCTAGTTTGGTGCACCCCATGATCAATGGCCTCATGTATCTGATCAATGAGCCTATAGTCTTTAGTATCATGGGTCATGGAGGTGAAAATATTGTAATAACAGGATACATTCTTTCTGATCATGTGTTGTAGCAAGGGAAATCTATTGGCATCATGGTCCTTATGATAGATTTCACAATCTAATGTTACAAAGTGCATACCGTCATTTGGGGGTAATTATCCTTAACATGCCCCTCTATCTCATAATCTATGCACCAAAAACCATTGCAAGTCTCATGGGTGAGTTCACAGATAGATTTTCCAACTATTTAGCCATAGTAGTAATCTGAGCCTCCAAGAATGGGCTAACACTAGTATCAATACTACCAACGGCTTCGGTGCACAAGGCAGTTTCTAATGCTTCACGTGGATCTGTAAAAGTCTTATGAGATAGGGCCCTTCTAAAATGGGTGATCAATCCTCCAACAAACTACGTGCATCTTTGAGAAGGATGTATATCATATGATAATTTAGACAAGAGAGTCTTAAAGCATGCATCATACTCCCGCACACTCTTTGCCATTCCTTGATGTATCTCCTTCAAAGAGCTAATGCTTTTTGCTCAAACTCAAGAATGTGGAACTTTGTCAGGAATGCATTCTTTAAGGTAGTGTAATCCACCACTGTTTGATGAGGACCATAATTTTTATACCAGCTATGTGCGCACCCTTGCAACATGGTTACAAATTGACTAGCCTTTCATTTTGTGGTTGTGATACCTTTCACGCGCCATAGCAGTTCACACTTGTGAACATGTTCCATAGCATCCTCAATGCCCTTGTAATCTAGTAAGTGCAGAGAAATTTCAAAGAAAACTTGAGGTGGTGGTGGGGTCCTTATCTGAACCGAGCCTTAGTTCCCTACGATGTTTCCTCCACCGCTTAATCCACGGGTCCACCGGGTCCTATACCTCGAGCCACTACATCCACCAAAACCATTGGGTCCAATAGGGGCTATAGGAGTTGTGCCAAGTGCCCCCATGGTTCCACTGAACTTTGCACTAAAGGTCTATGACGATTGCCCACCTTTGCTACTTTGTCCTACATCCTTTGCACGATGCGAGACCAAAAACTTGTACACTTTCCCCTTGTCTAAAAACTCCTCCAAATACTGGAATATGTGCAGTCATAGAAGAAGGGAATGTAAAATTATATCTCCTAGGTGTGGATCTATCTCTTCCACTAGTTTCAACTAGATTAATACCTCTTCTGTTCGAGAAAACCAAACACTAGGGCTCGGTCCTTTGGGTGGGTTCAGATATGCGCCAATGACTCTCCTTTCTCCATGTGACAAACTCTCACCAGAAGTTGAAGGGGTCTCCCTCACATGCTTTCCAAGATGGGGTAGCACAAACTACTTAGGTTCCATGTCCTCCGTATGAACCTCAACTCCTTCCTGCAATGTCTATCTCCATAGATCCATCACTCTAGTAGCTTTGCGTCATCTAGTAATCTCCCTTTCACGTGCTTCACCATACTTTAGCCATTTTTCTTCCCTCTCTTTTTCTGTCGTATCATTTTTCATCTTCCTCCACCCGAGATTTCTTACCTAGCGCTCAGAACAGTTTAGTCAGCCATTGGGAGTGCTTCTAAACTCATGGTAACCATCAATATCTTCATAGCTAGAGGAATAACACGTAGAAATGATCCCTAGGTTCTCGTAGAAACTCAAACTCAGTAACCTCTGGACAAGAATATGTGGAAATGGTGTATTCTAGAGTGTAGCTAGCTAGTACTCCTCCCCACCAGTGATCTACAACATGGGTCCACGTCAGATTTGCATCTTGCAACCTTTGGTAGTCTTCTTTGGTCCATATCCATGATCCATAACGCCAACTTGATCTAGATGCATAGGCTGAAAGCCACCCAAATAACTCTACTGGGAAGTAGTAGAAAAAGTCTCATACAAATCATGGTAGAGATTCTCCTCTACCCATCTACATGTATCAAACTCAAGTCTAGTGTTGAATCTCTAGGAAAATTCATCCTCCGTGCTCTTGAACCATGATTCAACATTTTCCAATGTTAACCGATCTGTCATTACTCTTTACATAGATCATGATGCATGTTATATCCCACTCTGACTTCGAAAAGAGGTCCCGGAAATGGAACCAAGATGTAGTCAATTTTACTCCCACTATAAGATGAAGGAATCCCATGCATGCTGGCCTATCATCCTAGAATAAGTTGAGCACTCACCCAAGGCATGTGCGGGTGCCGAGTATCTCTTTTATGTGATTTTTTAGTGGGAATCATTCATCAATGATTAGTATAAGAGTATTCAGGAAAGAAGTTTAGACATACAAGGATTATAGGGCTCAAGACGGCCTCCAGATCCTTGTAGCTTCTTTAGACCATGTGTTTTAAAAGACTCCATAACATATAATATAACAAAAAGAAAGCTACAACCATTCATTCATAGCATGAAAGGAAAGATAACTTCTATGAATGAAATATACATGAAACCCACTAATATTCATATCTAATTGCAATAGGTAACCTCATTGTATTCATTGTTTCATTACAAAGAGCCATAGAGGGCAGACCACAATCATGCACATCACTAGGCTTGTATAACTATGCCAAAAAGAAAAGAAATTACAATGCTAAGCTTAGTACATTCCTTTCTGCATCAGAGCTCCACTCGCAGTAATCCTACAGAGCTTCACCCATGTTATCTCTCTCTGTGTGTATCTCTCCTATCTTCTCCTCTTATGTCTATATTCCCATTCTTTTTGGTCCACAGGAACTTGTATTTATCACCTTCCCGCACTGCCAACTTGCCTTTCCACACCCTCAGATCCGTCACCAAGTGTCAAATGTGGTCCTTCAACGAGCATGTTTCCTCAAGCTTGAGCTCTCCACTCCATCTCATGATGGTCTTCTAGAAGATTCCTTTACTGGCATGCTCTTTCTTGGGCCACCTGTTGCCAAGTTGGCATCTTATCCACGCGTAACTGATCATGTTTTTCACATGTTCTACCTTTGTTGCTTAAATCGGCTAAGTCTCGAACCTCCTTTCATGCACCTTGCACATTCTATATGCTTCCTTAAGCCTTTTCTCTTACATGCTTTTGCCATGCCGTCATCCAGAATGCTTGGGGTCTTGTGTACCCACATGCCTTCATACTTAGTCAATATTTCGAGGGCCCAACACCCTACTATAAATAAGTCTTCTTGGTGTTTGTAATAAGGTAGTTTTTCCATTTAGATTAGGTTTCCAATTCTATATTTCCTTAATGTGTTTATTTCTTTGTTTCTATGCTTTGTCAATTTAGTTGGTGTGTTTGTGTAATAAGCGCATTTACGTGCTTTAGAAGCTAATTACTATTTGAAGAAGTTTTATGTGTAGAGTACTATACATACTCTTAGTGTGGGGTAGATTATTGATATTTAGGTACAAGACTATTGAAAATAAGTACACATGAAAGGAACTATCTACGGGTGCTATTCAAGGTTGGAAAATTGAAAAGGAAAAGATATTTCTTCCGGACACAAAAACCATAGATAGAGAGAAATGAAGAAACATGTATAATGCAAAGTAAGAAGGGGTTGGGAAGACCACTAGTGGAAGGAGCGGTGATGAAATACTCGGGTGCATGTAAGTGTCTTTGAAGAGAATTCTACAAAGCAAAAATATAGAAGGGTGCGTTAGAAGGTTATAAGTTGGGTGCGAAGATGTACCATGTAGAAATAATGAAAATGATCACTTAATGAGTTGATTGCTGGTAGGTGGAGGAGTAATAAATGCACTAAATTTTGAAATTCTATATAAGGATGGGATGCGAGTTCATTTTTACCATTGCAATTGAGAGAATTTTAAAAGGGTTAAGTGCGAATGAGCCGAGAAATCATGTTGAGGTGCGTAGAGTGTGAAACTAGACATGGAGAGAAGGGTTATGCAATGGAGAAGCTTGCATTACCATAGGTGAAGGGTTGAGTGAAGCAGATGCATTACAAACAAGATAGAGCACTCGATTTCCCCTAGGGCATGGAGATTTAAGCTAGGGTTTTGATTTTCTTGACTATAAAGGGAAGAAAAGAAAGATTTTGAAATGGAACCAAAGAAAGCACCACAAAGGATATAAAGGGAAGAAGAAGGTTGAATTGGAAGAAGAGATTTCTCCCAAGAGTAATTTTTCAGAAATTCGGTATCCATAGGGTGTGATTATGGGACAAGAATGGAATTCCCATATCCACCAATGTAAAATCAATGACTACAACCATTGAATATCGTATAATAAGAAGGAGATCGATGTGTTCTTTGAGCATGAAAATGAACAATTACACAACAGAGGATATGCCGGTATATGTTGATGCTAGTGAAAAGTTGCTTTGAAGCGAGAATGGAGTCTACCATCTGTATGCAATACCATATTTTGGAAAGTATGAAACATTATATAAGTGGTGATGAGTAGAGTCCATGATGACTTCTTCTATTTCAATGGATGGATGGTAAGAATCACAACTACTTTGATTTCAATGGTGACAGGACTAAGGGCCTCAGGGATGTATCTGGCTAATGATTTAACTGATAAATCTACAACCCCAGAGATGAGGAAGGAGCTGGGGTATACCAAGGGCTTGCATGTCATGGACATTGACAAGTGGAAGAAGTACCCAATAGTACAGGCAGTTGCACATCTTGTGACAATGCTAAATGATCAAGGAAGGTGGTTATAGGTAAACACGGTATGGTTGCACGTCGCTAAGAAGATGTCTCAAGGAGTGGTCTACAACATTACAGATCATATAGCAAAGACAATCATTGAAGAATCATGGACATGTGACAGAATAAGTTTTGGCATTGTGTTATTATCCTTAGTATTCATGGAGATTGGGGTGTCTGATCGAAAAAAGGAGAAGATTTGGGAGTAACCCATGGAACATAAGTCACCTATAGAAAGGTTTGGCAAGTACTTTTGTGATGGATCAATGAGTGGACCATTCAAGAATAGGGTGGATCTGTGGTGAGATAGACTCTACGTAGCATTTGAGGAAGAGTGGCGCATACCCAAGGATTTGTCTTTGGTGGTTAATAAAGTAGTTCAGTTTTCTGTATACCAACATATTTACATCGCGTGATTTGTAGTGAAGGACGAGGCTTGGAGCCTATGGTGAAAATTGTCTTATGCCTTCACGGTAAGGTATTTCCAAGCATTAATTCATCATTTCTCGGATGCACATTGCCTAACCTTCAATGTAGGAAAGGTAGATTGTGACTACCACACTTTGAGGAAGAAGTATGTATATCTAGGGAAAAATGAATACATTGAAAGACTTATTTCAAATATTATAAGCATGAAACATTGTAGCTTAGCGGTTGGGGACACCAAAGCAATGCTTGTGTACCTATAGCTCAAACCAAAGCTAGAGAATGCTAAGTATGTGGAGAATGAGTTCGCGCTCCCATGGATGCCAAAGCTTAAGCATATAATGGAAAATGTTTCAACACCCAAGCCCATCGAAATAATTCAAGTTGATGATGAAGAATAAGAGAATGAGGATAGTGGTGGTTTAGAACAGAGGTAGAAGACAACCTCCAAATAAGGTTGAAGTGAGCATGTAACTAGTCCACCTCAACCACAAGAGGGAGATGATGAGGGTGGATGTAATCCAAGGAGAGTGCCAATTCAAGAGAGTATTCAGGAGAACAAGGACCCAATGTGTTACTCTATAAATAGTGCACAAGATCACCTCAAATCTCTCCACAGAAGGAGACAACTGAGAAAAGGAGAAGGAAATTAAAGTTAAATGAGGAAGTGGAAGATTCGAGAATAAAGTGTGCCCAATTCTCCTACACCTCTAGAAAATGTGGTAGAATAAAAATATGAAGAAATGAAGGATGGAGAAGAGGAAGAAAAAGGGGTTGAAGAGACAACAACGGAGACTACTCAAGAAATAGCAACACAAGTTCCCAATCTTGAATCCCAAGTTTCTAAGCAGCCTAGATCAAGAAGAACAAGTGGGGAATATATTCCACCAATCATGGGCTACACCAAGGACACACTAAAATTATTCGTGCTGTTTCCGAGCACAATGGCACGAAGGAGTTATATGGATAAGAGTTAATGGATGAAGATATGTTGACAATGTGCACAAGGAAGCAATTGTAATGGTCGATGCACATGCACATGGATGAGCCAGAATTTGATGTAGGTGAGGAGTTATGCATGTCAAGGAGGTTGAAAAATACACCTTAGGCCAGACACATAACAATAAAGCCTACTTATTATGTCAGATGAATAGGTGAGCAATGCTTTGGTGAAATTCTCAATATAGGTCACACGTCGGAATACGGACAAAGATGCCATAATTAGGGTGCTAAGGGAGGATATTAAGACTAAGGAGGAGGAGATAGCGCACGTAAAATAGGAAAAATAATTGGCACAAAAGAAGAACATTGTGTTTATTAGCATGGCATAGGAGATTGGTGACAATGTCATGAAGGCTAGGCCACACTTAGAGCTAAAGGTATCCAAGATGTTTCCTTTAACAATACATTATGTGATTACATTAGGGGGACTTAGCACTTGAAGATGAACCTCTGCGCATGCTGAGGCAAAGGATCCAACACAAGAAGTAGAGGAGAAAAGGCTTAATTCATGCCAAAGATTGCATCATATGAATGATTGCTTCAAAGATTACAAAAGGAACTCAAGAAGATGGACCAAGTGTTGAATATTTGTCTTGTGCGGAGAAATTTTTGTTATAATGACCAATACCATTTTAGAAGACAATGAGGTCCCAAAGGCCATGAAGGATGAGAAATTTTGCCACATAGAATGGTTGTCACTTGTTAAGAAGAAGCGTGAGGCTCTTACACTGCTTGGGAATCTCACTGGGAAAGGTTGGATGAGCTTGGAAAACTCATCGCTCAAAAGATGGAATTTTGGAAGGGAGAATTACTAGCATGTTTAACAT
This sequence comes from Taxus wallichiana var. yunnanensis, assembly GCA_018340775.1. Lineage (NCBI taxonomy): Eukaryota > Viridiplantae > Streptophyta > Pinopsida > Cupressales > Taxaceae > Taxus > Taxus wallichiana. Next base: position 384,988,753 of record CM031241.1, read on the forward strand.
TGTGTTGGTATTACAAAATGAAAAATGAGATATTACAAGGGATGAATTAAATTCAATTGTAGTGGATATTCCAGAGAAATAATAGGCCAAAATCAATGAATGGAAAACCTTAGAGGAAAAGATTAACAAGGAATATCAAGAATTGATTATTCGGGTTGCGCAGCGAGAAGATATTGTAGGTTAGAGGCATTCTTTTATTCATCCAAATTCTTCGATTCTTCTATTCATATTCTTTGATTCATGTTTGGAGACAACCATTTCCGGGGCAACAATGAAACTAGTGTGGGGTAATGTTGATCGGTAAGAATATGAAACCAAGTGAAAAAACTAGAGAAGGTTCATGTAGGAAAGCATAACGCATTCAAAGGTGTGAGAGTATAAGAAAGAATCACACATTAAGAATAAAGATAGATTTGGGACTTAGCCATTTTCAAGATGAGGATCTATTTTTCGAGATAGCATGCGGAGCACTCAAACTAATTGGAGAATTATGTGTCACACATTGGCTATTTTTGGATGATTAGATACGAAGTGCTTTGCATGGATGTAGGCTAAAGATAGAATTGTGAACTGATAGTTGACAAAGAAAGATCTATTTCTATCATTCTTGTATGTAAGCCTATTATTGTAATGGTGCATGGCTAATAATAGCATGCAACCTATTTTGGGATTATATAAGTGGTGAAGGGAAATTCCCCACCCTTATAAATATGTAGTGAACTGTGTAGTAGATATCTAGAGAGAGAGAGGATAGATATACATGTGAGAACTAGGGTATAGTGAGATTATTTTGCTAGATCTGTTACATGCATGATCGTATACTATTGTTATTGTAATGAATCTTCTGTGTATTTACTATAATTAATATAATGGAGATTATGGACTAAAACAAGGTGTTCTCATGGTTATAATTTAGTATTGCATGCTTGATTCCATTATGGTTATCTGTTAAAGTTTGTTATGTTCTAGATCTAGACCTGAATATGCATTGTATGAAAGATATAATAACTATATATACGAAAGATCAAAGTATTAATTATGCTAACATCTTGTAATAAAAACCCTAAAGAGGATCCTACTACCTTCATGCACTTCAGGTGAGCACTCATTCTAGGCTAAGTGATGTGCCGGTGTGTCAGGCTTGTATTGCTAAATTCTAGCCTACATCAAAGGCCAAAGATATCGTGTGACACATACGGTGTGAGTAGGTGTTTGATGAAGATTAGCATGTTGCTGGCATTTTACACAACATTTGATGTAGTCACAAAAATCATGGTTGAGGGTGGGCCAATAATAGCCCAAGAGAAGGATGCGTTTGGCGATAGCTAAGCCCATTGAAGTGACCTCCATAAATTCTATCGTGAACTTCCTTGATGGTATAAGGAATTTCAAAACTTGTAAGGCATCGTAAGAGGATACCATCAAATCCACATTTATAAAGAAGGCCACCCATGATGACATAATGAGAGACACTTTTGAGAAAGGTGTGTTTCCCATTACAAGTAAGATCAGGAGGTAGCATTAATAGGGAAATGTAGGCTATGAACTACTTATACCAAAGGTCAAGTGGGTCAGGTGTAATGGTTACGCGAGCTTGTTGTTTTGAAATAGATAGGAAGGTGATTTCAGCCTTTGAACTATGAAAAATATTTTCAATTCGAGAGGCGAGGAAGGTATCTAAGAAGTAAGGTAAACCATGGTGTCAAAAATTTGTTAGTGGAATGTGGAGTGGTTTGAAGTTCATAACGGTCAAAGGTATTCAAAATTATGTCTACATGATCCTTATACCTTTGAAGTATTTAGTTATGACAACTGGTATATACCATTAACTTGGTTTACAACCACGAGAGTCACCAAAAATATTAATCAATTTAACATCTAAGGCGATGGTGGTTTGAAGGCCTAATACGAGTTCTTCATATTAGGTGATATTGTTAGTACATTAAAAGTCTAGTTTTAAAGATAAAGACATAGGCTCGCCATGGAGCATAATGAGGATAACTTGAGAACCACCTCCACACTGACATTTGGAACCATCAAAGAATAAGGTCATCAGGTAAATGGTATCATCCAATGAGAGGGTAGAAATGGATTCATCTAGAAAATGGAAGTTAGAAGATTGATTTATGGAGAGAGGTGCATCCGTAAGTTGGCGGTGATAGTTTGGTCCTCTACAAATTTTGGGTGAGTGAATTCAAGGTCTAGATCTACAAGAAGCATGAGCCAACGTGCAACATGTTGGTGTTGGTAGGGTTTGGCATACATGTAATGTAAGGGGTCAGTATTGGTGACAATGAAGGTTTTGTGATTGAGTAGGTAATGAAGAAGTTTAGTGGCGATAAAAACTAAAGCTAAGAATTTTTTTGGTATGGGTGTATTTTGTCGGCCCCAAAATTCCCCTCTTTTGAAGTCAATTTTAAATTTTTTTGAGTCTATACCTTGGAGTATTGAATCACGTCGAGCTTGGCATTATTTGCAATTTTCCTATTCATGGAGAACAATTTGAAAGTCAGGCATATGGTGAAGTTCCTTTCCTTATTTTTATTTTATTCTAGTTGGGAATGACAAACGTATTTTCCCTATTAATTTTTCCCCTAAAGTCCACGCATAGTACATGAATATATTTGATTGGATGTATTTTGGCCATATCTCAGGGTTCAACAGAAGCCTCCATGTGTCTAAATGACACAACTCCAAGGGTAGGTTCCCAAGGATAGTCCTCAAATAAATGTAGGATTTTTTCATGTCCCGATTACAAAATGAAGACAGAATAAGCTAAAATTAGCTAAGTATGGAAGGTTTAGCAGACAGTAACACGTGCCTCATCGACACAACTTCAAGAGTCAAAGTAGGGGGTAGTTGGCCATTGAAAATTCTAAGACCGGCAGAAGGAGACATGCGTCAGCTCGGCGCAGCTTCAAGGGGCATTTCCAAAGAAGAAACTCAAATTAGCACCATCCCTCCATGTGTTTAGGGGTCAACATAAGTCAAGTAGAGAATAGGCCTGAATCAACTAAGTATAAAGGAACCGGTGGAGCTCTCCACATGTCATCCTAGTGTTTCTTTAAAGGAAAATAATGTAGGAGGTTTTTGTAAGCCTTATCCAATCAATTTCTCTAGCATGGGTGGCCCAAATTTGAAGTTGTAAAAACAAATGAATGGCCCATGTTTTAATTGGTAAAATAATGTAATGGTTGTATATTTAAAAAAACTTGTTTTTCCACCATTAACATTTTCTTTGCATTTTTAAGAATTCGAAAGGGCATGGATGATTGGAATAGGTTGTAATTATTGCTTGCTTGAGGAAGTTGTAACCGTCTCTTGCGAGTTATATCATGAGCATTCAAATCCATTGTAGTGGTTGGAATTTTGATTATTCTGGAATTGTAATTTCGAATTGAAAGAAATCAATACAAATGTTTTTCCCTTTTTCTTCTGCTTTCTCTTTCCTTCTAGTTTTGATCTATGAATCATCTAATCCTTGCGTGATTGGAAACTTTATGTTCTAGTTTGTATAATCTCCATAACTTTGGATCGTGAATTATGTCTATTATAAACATGGATGGTTCTATTATTTATCTCATTTACACAATGCAAATAAGGGTTTTCTCTGCCATCTCTTTTCCCTGAAAGCATTGTCTTCTTCTACCTCCTTCCTCTCTTCAAAGTCTTCTATCCTCATGTATTGATAACTTTCCAGGATTAAAACACATTTTAGGATATCAAGAAACCACCATTGAATGAAATATTGTGCATTTTTACATAGGTTTTACACCTACTTTCAATAAGGTAACCTCTTGATTAAAGAGGACGGACTTGTTTGTCCCCAAACTATGGTTTCATTCCAAATGTAAATTTGAAACACAATAGTTTTTGGCGATTCCTTCGGGAGTTTTTTCAACAAATTTCCTTTCTAAAATAACAACTAATTTGATCATTTCTTTGATCGATGACTCTAAGATACACTCGTGCTAGAAGGGCTCTTGGAATTGAAGATCCCCAATTTCAACTCCTGGATCAACAAGGTTTTCAACTTCCTCCAACAAGAAGACATAGAAGAGCTCATTCTACAAGCACACCTCCTGTTGAAGATAGAGATTCTCGTAAGAGCATTCCTCAAGAACAACTTATCCATAATCTTTGTGCCCTAATTCTTGTTGGTGTCTCAGTTCCACTTTAAGAAATCTTTTGAAGGATGGAATTACCTCAGCCTTAGGGACAAAGAGTTGGGCCTCTAGCTCTTCCTCAACAATTGCATGAGTTACCTAGGGGTGACAGGAAGAATTTTCCCAAATTTAGAGGTGATGTTAAAGTACACCCCGATGAACACATTACTGACCTTCATTGTTGCTTTTGGGGTCCTTGGAGATGAACATGAGGATGTCTCTGTTAGGCTATTTTGAGACCTTGCAAGACAATACTATAGATTGGTTTTACCATCTTCTGCCGAGACCATCACTAGTTGAAATTCTATGAAAACATAGTTTGAGCAGTGTTTCAAATCTACTAAAGATGTGCATGCTTTGCTAGCTCAGATTTCTCAAATCAAGAAGGAGCCACATGAGCCTATGAGAGAATTTGTGGCCAATTTTAACAAGTTGATTAACAAGATTCCACAAGATACTAGGCTTGTTCATCAGATTTAGAAGTGTTTCTTCTTGAATGCTCAATTTCCGGAAGTAAGCTATGCCCTGACAAGAGAAAATCTTGCAAATTTGGATGTAGATTAGAGATTTTCTATCAATTTGGAAGATGACTTGATTATGTTTGGAAAGGCTAAAAGGGATTCTTTCAAATCCAAAGCATCTTCTTCTTCCTCTTCTCTTAGAGGTAATGCGGATCAGTTGGTGCAAAAGTTGGCTAATGACCTCATTACCATTAAGAAACAATTGGCTCAGCATGCTCAATATCGGGATGTTCCAAGGAAGAATTTTCAGCCTAGGAACCACTTGCCCTCTTCTCAAACTAAATTGACCATTGAGGGTCCACCCCTCAAGGTTCCTTTCAATGATACTTGTGAGGTTCTTGAGCTGATGATGAGGAAGAAAATGGACTCTATGATGAAAAAGAAGAGGAAGATGATGAAGATATGGAGGATCCACGGTGGTTCCGAGTTCATTTCCTTACCAATGAAGGTGTAGATGATGAATATGACTATGATGACCTAGTGGTTGAGATGAATAGTGAGTCATATGTTGTTATGACACTGGGATCGGACAAAAAAAAGGAAAAAGTGGTGTAACCTACAAAAATATCCAAGGAGTACCTCATCACCATCCCGATGGTTGCAACAAGAGGAGTTCCTATTCCTACTAATTCCACCTAAAAGGTAAGCTCTGTTAGTACTTCTCCCTCTACTTTTGCTTCGAGAATTCTTTTCCAACAAAGGGTAAATATGATAGATCAAAAGATTATCCTAATTCTAGTACTGATTCCCCATCCACATCTAGATCTTTTGACATTATAGACCATCTTAAAAAGACCAAGATTCAGATTTCTGAGGCAGAGTTCTATCAAACCCATCTTAAATCCTTTACCAAAATGGTCAAATTTATAAATTCCAAATCTAAAACCCAATCCCATTTTTCTAAAGGCATTTTTCCCACTCCCTCTTACTCACCTCAATCAAGCCTTGTGGCTGCAGTCACTTCCCCTAATGAGAAAATTGAAGCATTCTATATGACCCTTCTCATAGCTGGCCATAAACTCAAGAACTATGTCATAGATTCGGGGCATTAGGTAATGTAATTTTTGCAAAAGTGGCTCATGCTTTGGGACTAACCCTAACCCACACTTATGGCTCTTGTTATTCCATGGAGAGTAAGAAAGTACCTTTGGTTGGAAGAATTATATATGCACAATTCATGTTTGTTGCTTTTCCAGAGAAAAGGGTCTTAGCCACAATTTTGGTAGTTGATATTCCTCCTTCATATGGGTTGTTGCTGAGTAGAAATTTTTGCAAGGAGGTAGGAGGGGAAATACCAATAGATTGGTCGCATGCATTAATCCCTGTCAATGGGAAGATGAAGAAGCTACTTCCTGAGAAACAAGTAGAGTATATTTTGCAAAATACGAGATGATCCTAAAGCACAAATACTGTATGTAGACATTGGGCATGGGAAATAAAATCATGTCACAAGAGGAGACAAGTATGTCAAAGGGAGTGTTGCTTGACCCTAATGGTGTGTGGACTTTGGAGTTCAGTGGGAGCTGCTCTTTAGCTACTTCTGGAGCTAGTGTAGTGCTCATTTCTCTTGGGGGTAAGGTTCATCCTTTCTCCTTCAAGTTTCACTTTTAAAATACCAACAATACTACTGAGTATGAGGCCCTCATTCTTGGGTTGAGCACAGAAAAGGAAATGGGAGTGAAGAACCTTCTTGCTCATGGAGATGCAGAGATGATTGTAAAACAAGTTAGATACCTTTATCAGGTAAAGAAAGAAGGTTGAAGCACCATAGGAATCAGTGCAGGGTTCCATTGAATTCCTTGATGCTTTTTCTATTGAAGTTATGCCAAGGGAAAGTAACAATAGGGCTGACTCTCTAGATTTTTCTGGGTCCTTGTTGATTTCTCACCCTGATTTCCCTTGGGATAAATTCACCATTGAGCTGATCCATATATGCAGTGTTCCTGACAATGCAAATAGCTGGCAATTTTTTAATGATGACCAGCATTTTCTTTCTTTCTTGGAGCTCAGAGAAAAATTTGATTAGTTGTACTTTTAAGGAAGTGAAAATCTACCTAGAGAGTGTGTGTCATCAAATGAAAAGGGTGTCAAAGAAGAGATGGATCAAGATGGATGCATCAAGTCGAAAGGAAAAAAATTCCTAAAGGGCTGGTGAGTTTGGAGGATATTTTCGATAAACATGATAGGTATATGAAGTCTAAAGTTTCTCAAGGAGATCGATAATCTCTGAGACTTAGAAAGTGAATATTGGGAGTCTTAATGATCCCAAAATCGTCAACATTGGAAAATTCTCGCACTCAGGAGAGAAAAAGAAGGTGGTGAATCTATTAAAAAGTTATTTTGATGTTCGGCTTATTCTTATGATGATCTTAAGGCTTTTAGCCTAAAAATGTAAGATTTCATTCCTCTTAAGCTTGGGATCAAACCCTTCAAACAAGTAAAGGTAATATAATCCAAAGATAGCTGATCCAATTTTCCAAGAAATACAAAAGATTTTGAAGGATAGGATCATCTTCTACATCCACCATTCAACGTGGATTGCTAATATAGTTCCTGTCAGGAAGAAGATTTGTGAGATCTGGATTTGTGTGGACTTCATAAATCTAAATTAGGGTTCTTTGAAGGATAACTACCCTCTCCCCATGATGGACCAAGTATTGCAAGTTGTCACAGGCTTGGAGATGCTATCTTTGTTAGATGGATTCTTAGGGTACACTTAATTAGAGGTGAATACTACAAATAAACATAAGACTACCTTTATAACTCCTTGGGGCACCTTTGCATACAAGAGAATGCCATTTGGTCTCATCAATGTTGGTGTTACTTTCCAAAGGGCCCATGACTTGGATTTTGGAAGTTTGAAAGGGAAATGCATTGTTGTGTATTTGGATGACTTGACAGTGTTTTATAAAACAAGAAAAGCTCACTTCCAACACCTTGAAACAATATTGCAAAAGTGTAGAGAGCATGGGATTTATTTCAACCCTAAGAAGTCCATGTTTTGTGTCACATAAGGAAAGTTGTGACACATTGTTTCAAAGGAAGGGATCAAGATAGATCCAGAGAGAGTTGAGCCATCCAAAAATTCCTCTTCTATCAAGTAAGAAAGGTATCCATTATTTCTTTGGTAAAATCAATTTCCTAAGGAGATTCATCCTCGATTTTGTAGAACTTACTATGAGAATTTCTCACATGATGCAAGCGAAGAAAACCTTTGGTTGGTTCTCCAAAGGAAGAAATCATTTGAGGACATTAAAAAGGCTATTGCAAAGACTCCAATCTTGACGTGCACTGAATTTCACAAATATTTCATTATCTATTGTTATGCCACTGAAAATACCCTAGCTGTTGTGTTAGCCCAGAAGAATGCTAAAGATCACAAGCTCCCAATTTCATTCATGAGTTATGTCTTGAAAAATCAGGAGCTGAAGTACACCATGATGGAGAAGCATGATTTTATAGTTGTCAAAGCTATCAAGAAATTTAGGTTTTACATCCTTAATTATCATTCTTTAGTGCTAGTTCCGATACAACAATCAAATCCATTCTTACTCGGTAAGAATTTGGAACCAAGAGAGGTAACTAGGTAGAAAAGGTGTAAGAGTATGATCTTGATATCGGGCCAACAAAGCTAGTTTGGGGTAAGTGCCTTTGTGAACTCGTTCTCGAGGGAGATGCCAAGGATTTATCCAAAGATGAATTTGATGTCCCTGTTATTTTGTTCCTCAACTTGACGGATGTCCGGTATGATGAAATTGCTCACTTTCTAACCTATGGAGAGTGTTTATCTCACTTGAGTGCTAAAGAGAAGAGAGACGTCAACCGAGGTGTGCACAATATATGCTATGGGAAATGTTTTGTTCAAATGAGGCATATATGGAAGGTTTTTGAAGTGTGTAGACAAGGAACAACAAAATAAGTTGTTCTTTGATTTTCATGACCAAGATTATGGAGGTCATTTCTCCTCTGCTATAACAACTCATAAAATACTTCATGTTGGTTATTATTGGCCCACTCTATTCAGAGATGCATCAAAATGGGTTGGTAAATGTTAAGCATGCCAAATGTTTGTTGGAAGACCTAAGTTGGTTTTTTTGCCTCTCAATCTGTAGTGATTGAATAGCCATTTCAATAATGGGGTTTAGACTTCATTGGATCACTCAATCCATCTTCCAGTTGGACATACTCATGTGTTGTGTAACATTCCCATTTTAAGACATTAGAACAAGGGGAATTTTTTTCTTTTGCATAACGTTCTCTACTCTAAATTATGTAATTTAGAACACATGTTTCAAGTTTTTAATAATTGTTCTCTATTCTAAATGACCCTAATTTAGAACACACAATACTTTTAGATTAATGTTCTCTATTCTCATATTCATAATATGGAACACACATTCCATGCCATTCAATCACATAACAAATAACCATATGTTGCTGTAATGACTCGATGAACTACCGATCTCCCATTTCATGGCTCGGAGATTCATCGATCTCTCATTTCATGACTCGGCTTCTTACCGATCCTTCATGATAATTCAATATAATGTATACTAAGTATACCTGGTTTTCTTTACCCTTTCAGATATTGAAGTGTTCCATTTAAGAGGCCTATCTAAATATTTGTTACCAATATTCATCTGAAATCCTGCTTCTTAAACTAGGTGATTTAGGACAATGCAAATAGTAGCTTGTGATACTTTGGCCAAATATTCTCACATGCTTAGCATGATTATATTCCTAGATGGCATACTCATCAATGGAATACATCCTTCACCCCACTTCATCTATTATCTAGAATGGTCTTTTCTAACTTCTATCAGTCCTCTTGTCCAAGGTTGAACCTTAACCCAAGTTAGCAATATGAAAGGGTATAGAGAAGCACTCGTGATGACTAAAGGTACATAGACATACCTCGTCAACCCTAGTCAATTATGTGTGTCTAGTTACCTTTAGTCTTCGCGAGTCACTCCATATACAAGGACATATTCCTAACTTGGTCCAAAGTAAAATTGAGGCCAAGTCCAAGCTTATGTAAACCTAGATGATCGATTCGGAAGGGTGTTGCAACATGTCAACTACAACATTGTGTCATCATGAAGGCCTGACCTTCATGATGACACCTTATTATGTAATGGCGTGTACCAACATCCTATGGAATCCTCCCATCTAGGGATACATATCTAGCTAAGATTTTGATCAGATTCTTATCTTTATTATTTTAAGAATAAGTTTTAGCAACCTTGCTGATCCTTTAACCTCTTTGTTCATTACAGTTGCATAGTTATGAATGACTTGAATTGTCTTGAAGCTTAATATACAATCACTCCTCCTTACCGAAGGATTGCATATCTTTTCTTGGTTCATTAATTAAAGCTTCAGACTTACAGTCCAAATCAGCTTAACGTAGTAAGATTAACTTACTAAGCTTAATCAAGTTCATTCACAACTGATTCTAAATTCAGGTTTCCTTTACATTAGACCTCATTTGAATGAGGTCTATTTCCTATATAAATGTATTCATTTATTTACGATTACCTTACTTTAGTTTAAGGTTTATTAAGAGGAGATATGATTTCCTCCTTCCAAATATCCTTTGGGCATGACACCCCAAAGAGTATTAATGAAATCTTATTCTTAAAACTAATTGTCCTTTCCTTAATATTCATTAGTTAGAGTCCAATTCCAATTATTATTTATACAAGAGTTCATATGTATTTTACTCTTTTACTAATGTCAATTAATAGTCCATATTGACCTAAGTATTAACCATTTGTACATCCCAACTTAAAATTTGTGTTTAAGAGAAGAGCAAAGTGTCAATTCCCTTCTTCTCGTTATATCCTTTTAAATCTAACACCATCATTTGTATAAGTACAAATTCAATGAATAGGAATAAGTTCATGATTTTATTTCAACAATTCAATAATGGTACAACAATTAAAATAACACACCATTCCCTTTTCTCATTCCTCAAGGTAAAATTTACACATTTTACAAGTCCAAACAGTCAGACCTTACTCATGCCAAACAACATTGATAACTCAAAAAAAAGAATACAACTTTTCCTTTTTCCATTACATTTGAGAAGAATAATAAAGTCTCATAAAAGATCCAGCCTTTAGTTAATCAGAAGAAGCATCATAAAACAACATGTCTTCTTTAACACTCACGGAATCCATCTGCAAAATTTACTAGCACGGGTTAGTTTGTCGAATCTGAGCATGTTAAGCACTTACCATTAAAATGAAGTGCTCTTGACTAACTGTCTCAATAAAAGAACTCTACTTTTATGAAACGTCCCATAATTGAGATGGACATCACATAAGAGTTAAGTACTAGTAAGGATGAACAATTTAAACAACCATGTCATAATAAGTAGCATCAAAATCAGACAATACTATTAACTAACAAACTCCTCAAAATAATTACAGCAAACAAGCAATGATATATCCCCATTTACTTAACCATTTCTTTCCAAAATGAATATAGTTCATTTCAAATTTAGAAAAATAATTCAAAGAACATTAGCTCTAACTATTCTCTGAATAGAAGCATTTGAAAGAAGTAATAAATTATTGTTCGATCACAATCAAGATCAATCTTGTTCCATCTTTATAAATGGGATTCCTATAGTGAAATGACTACAATTTTAAACAAAACTTTTTCCCTTTTTACTACTCACTTGACTTCAATCGAGTTCAAATGCAGAAGGGGAAAGTAATCAGACACCATGAAAGCAACCCATATCACTTTTCAGAATTCAACAAATAGCATGGTATTCATCCAATTCAGAGAAAGAAAACAGAACGTAAAATACATTTACATACTCCCGAAGGTAGTCACACGTTGCTTCAATATCTCCTTAACAGAAATTTAGATAGGATAAGAAAAGAAAAGAAGTATTACTTCCAGTTATCTATTCTATAATCTCTTTCATTTAACACAACCGAACTGGTCGATCTTATGCAAGGAGAGATAACAACTAGAGATAACAGTCAAGGAGAGAGAAATTTAGAAGTCAATAATCAAATGAGAAGGAAGGAGATTCACATTACTTCTTTCCAATACATAGCCGAATATCAAACTATGACGTGTAGACCAGTTATCAATAGTGTAATTCTTTCCATGCTAGACTGGGACAATCTTAATAGCTTACTAGCTACCGTTAAAGAAAGTATTCAAAGAATTCATTTTACAACTAAACCAAAAGTATCAAACAACAACTAAACTTCCAATTACAACCAATGTTAATAGTTGTATACACTAAAAGCAAGCATATTCATTCTAAATATAAAATGATTAAGAGTTTACAACCAAGCAAACATGGTCCCAATTCCACCGGAATGAGAAATCATTTTTCAATCACAAAGGCAAGGAATCTACCCTGGTTCAGTTACAATGAAAACAATGAAGAATTTTAAATCCACAGAATATATATTCATCATTGAGTTCAAAGGAGAAGTAAAAATTATACGCTCTACACCAATCCATCAGATAAACAAATTACTCTATTCCAAGTTCGACAAGAAGTTATTTCCAAACAATCAATCATGGGTACAAGAACAAAATAGGAGAAACATCATATCATTTCAGAACAAGCAAATTTGAAGATGATACAATGAACCTAATGTCCCTAAGAGAACCCACATCACAATTAAACTATATTACGGGCAAGGAAGAACAATTCACAAAAAGTCTTGTCCTAGCATTCCCATGAAATCCATAACTTTTGAGCATATAAAACCCAGAAAATAGTATACACATCATTGTTGCCTTCAGCAAGTTCAAACCCACAAGAGACAACAAAACCGAACACCCATTGCATTCAAAATCTTAACAACAGAGATGAAATCCATCTACACTTATGGATTCAACAAAGAACACCTATTTTCTCATGCATGCATCCAGAAGATACCCATACTGCATCTTTTCCAAACAACAACTCAAGAAAAAGATCACAGCCAAAGCACACCAACATATTTTCACAAAACCACACATTTCTAAGAGTAGAGTTCTTTTAATGAAGTCATTTAATAAAGAGCATAACTGTTTAACAAGAAGAGCCTAACATGCCTGTATAATTTCTTGTTAGCTTGTAGAAGGTCACAGCCGAGCTTCTCAATAATTTCTCCTCTGCAACAACTTCAACATCCAGATCTCCAAACTGTCTCCTCATTTCCACTCACTCAGAAACAGCTCGAAGGTGATCAAGATCACAATGGGTCGAAGACAGATTTGTAGGCTCAAAAGAGAAACCAAACGCAGAGCAAAAACTAGAAAAACCAAATGAACAACAATAACCTCATCAAAATCCACTTCTCCTTTTTCCTAGGCGGTCTCTACGTTGAAACCGATGCCATTAAATGCATTGAATGCATTTTCCCCCTCTTTTCTCATGCCACCACCAATTCAAACTTGGTGAATTTCCCTTTTAAGTTATTTGCATGTATCAAGTAAAAGTAATTATGTAGGTTCACAACTTTGTGAACCATAAGACATAATGACATCAGTCCCAAGTAAACGGAGTCACAATAAGCAAGAATTCAAAATAGTAATACTTACTCGTTGTAAACATGATTTTCAAGGTCAAGGAATACACCTTCACATGACAATTCTCATTCCCACATTCACTGACATCAAAAATAGAAGTTATCATAGTAACCACCATGATCAAGATGTTACATGTTGACTACCACAGATTACTTCACCAAGTGGGTGGAAGCCATCCCAGTCAAGAGCACTACCTTTGAGGTAGTTTGCAACTTCATTAAGGAAAGCATATTGATCGGGTTTGGGATCCCAAACAATATCCCGGTGACAATGCTTCTAAATTTTCTTCTTTTGAGATGATGGACTTTCGCTATGGGTATGGGATCTCCTTGCTCATTATTGAGACTACTACCCCTAAGGAATGGACAAGCAGAATAAACAAACAAGAACATGGTAAACATAGTTAGAAATCTTGTAAATGATTCTCAAAGAAATTGGCATAAGAAGCTATACGATGCACTTTAGGTGATAGAGTTACACCCAAGAGAGTAATTGAAATGTCCCCTTTCAAGTGGCGTATGGTGTAGTAGCTCAACCTGCTAGTCATGGTGGAATATCCATCCTTACATCGATGAAAACCATTGAAGATTAAATTTTTAGTAGCTCTTTGGATAAGAAAATATTGTACCTTTAGAAGATTGATGAAGACAAATTGCAAGCGATGGATAGGATAATAGCTCATCGGTTGAAAGTGAAGGATTTGTTTGATAAGAAAAACAAACCCGAGTTTTCTAAGTTAGAGACATTGTGCTTCTTTGGGACAAAAGACATGAGCCATGAGGAAGTCATGGTAAGTTTGATTCTCTTTGGCTTGGTCCTTTTAGAATCAGACATTTTGCTAGAGAGAACTCTTTTTATCTGGATTACATGGATGGTTCTCCTCTCCCACTTCCTTATAGTGGGTAGTATTTGAAGTTGTTCAATTCCTAGGTGAATAGGTGGTCCTTCTATATATTATGTACAGTGTTTTGGTTTTGGGTCGTTCCTTTGTGTTTCGTTTTTGTTCTTCCCTTTTGGTTTTTTTTGTTTCTTTTCCCATCTTGTGTGTGTTTCCTTGTATTGGTTTTGATTTTGAATCCTTTCCCAATGGATAAAGAACTGGTCCTCTTTCCCCGAGTTATCTGTAGTTCTTGATCTTGCCTTGTGTCTTTGTTCCAAGCCAAGTCATCCCCAGAAAGAGCCAGCTGTTGTCGGCCCCAAAATTCCCCTCTTTTAAAGTCAAGTTTAAATTTTTTTAGTTTGTACCTTGGAGTATTGAATCGCGTTGAGCCTAGAATTGTTTGTAATTTTCCTATTCATGGAGAACAATTTGAAAGTCATGTGTATGGTGAATTTCCTTTCCTTCTTTTTATTTTCTTCACTGATCGGGAATGACAAGCGTATTTTTACGTTGATTTTTTGATTCCATGGTTAATATGTGAATATATTTGATTGGATGTGGTTTGGCCATATTTCAAGGTTAAACAGAAGCCTCAACATGTCCGAATGGTGCTGACTCCGGGGTAGGGTCCCGGGGATAGTTCTCGAATAAGCGTAGGCTTTCCACGTGTCAGTACAAAATGAAGAAAGAACAAGCTAAATAGGCTAAGTATGGAAGGTTCAGTGGATGACGACATGTGCCTCATCGACGCAGCTTCAAAAGTCAAATTTGGGGGTAGTTCTCAAACTTGCACCGGCCCTCCATGTGTCCTAGCTCAAAAAAAGGGACAGATCGATAGTGAAAATTGACCAACTATGGGCGGGTTGGCGGAAGCCACCACATGCCTTAACGACGCCATTTTGGAAGTGAAATCAAAGGGTCAGTCTCCAAGTAGCGCCAACTCACCACATGGTTAAAGTCAGTATAAAAACAGAGTTGTCTATGGAAAATTCTAAGACTGATGGAAGGAGATATGCATCAGCTCGGTGTAGCTTCAAGGGGTGTTTCCAAAGTAGAAACTCAAATGAGCACCATCCCTCCACATGTCTAGGGGTCAACATAAGTCAAGAAAAAAATTGGCATGAATTGGCTAAGTATAAAGGAACCAGTGGAGCTCTCCACATGTCAGCCTAGCACTGCTTCAAAGGCAAAGAATGCAAGAGGTGTTCGTAGGCCCACTCTAATCAATTTCTCCCACATGGGTGGCCCAAATTTGAAGTTGTAAAAGTAAATCGAATGGCCCATGTTTTAACTAGTAAAATAATGTAACGACCGTATATTTAGAAAACTGGTTTTTTCGCCATTAACTTTTTCTTTGCATTTTTAAGAATTCGAAAGGGCGTGGATGATTAGAATAGGTTATAACTATTTATTTCTTACTTGAGGAAGTCAGAATCGTATCTTGCAAGCTATATCATGAGCTTTCAAACCAATTATAGTGGTTGGAAGTTTGATTATTCTGGAACTGTAATTTCGAATTGAAAGAAATCAATACAAAGGTTTTTCCCTTTCTCTTCTACTTTCTCTTTCCTTCTGGTTCTGATCTGTGAATCATCTAATCCTTGTGTGCTTGGAAACTTTGTGTTCTAGTTTTTACAATCTCCATAAATTTTGATCTATGAATTGTGTACTGTTATAAATGTGGGTGGTTCTATTTTGTATCCGATTTACACAATACATATAGGGTTTTCTCTGCCATCTCTTTTCCCCGAAAGTATTGTCTTCTTATGCCTCCCTCATCTCTTCAAAGTCTTTTTATCCTCATGAATTGATAACTTTTCAAGTTTAAAACACATTTCAGGATATCGGGAAAGCACCATTGAATGAAAGGCGTGCATTTGGACATAGGTTTTTCTCCTTCTTTCAATAAGGAACCTATCCCATTAAAGAGGAGGGACTTTCTTGTCCCACCGTGGTTTCATTCAAGTGCAAATCTTAAACCCAACAGTGTATCGGGTTTCAAAATTCAAAAGTGTACAACTTATATAATAAACTTCTTGCTCCTGTGTTTCTCGTCACAATGAGTGAGCATGGATCCCAAGGAATGATCCGTAGCATAAATGTAAAGGTAAAATGGTTAGTCATCCTTAGGAGGAATAAATATAGGTGGTTTAAGGAGGTATTTTTGTAAGGCTTCAAAGGATTTTTGAATTCATTGTCCCATTTGAAGGGGACATCCTTTTTAGGAGATGATGAAAGGGGTGGCAGCGGTCGGAAAGGTATGAAATAAAATGGAGGATATACTATAATTTGCCTTGAAAACTACATAGTTGGTGAAGGTTAGTAGGTGGAGGAATTTCAAGAATATCCTTTATTTTAGTGGGATCGACTTCTATGCCACACAAAGAAACGATAAAACCAAGGATTTTTCCTAAGAGGACAATAAAGACACATTTCTTAGGTTGAAGGTGAACACAATACTTGATGAGACGGTCAAAAATGACCTTAAGGACTGTAAGGTGTTCAACTCGATGTTTGGATTTGGAAATAAGGTCATCTACATAATCTTCCAATATGCGATGCATGATGTCATGAAAGATATAATTCATATCCCACCGATATGTAACACCAATGTTTCTAAGGCCAAAGGACATGAATGGATAGCAAAAGGTCCCTAGGGAGTGATGAAGGAAGTTTTGTGTTGATCTTTTGGGGTGAGTAATATTTGGTTATAACCTGAAGAATCTTTCCATGAGTGATAATATCTCATGGCCGGTAGTGAGATTAACTAGTTTGTCTATACTAGGTAGAGGGAAGTCATATTTAGGGAAATATAAATTAAGTTCATGGAAATCCATGTATATGTGGAGTCCTCTTGTTTTTTTTGTGATAGGAATGATGTTTGAGATCCATTGAGGATAATCAATGGGTAGGATGAAGGAAACCGAGAGAAGGCATTGAAGTTATTCTTTGATAAGAAGGGAAATGCGATGATGCATTTTTTGTAGCTTCTGTTTTATGGGTTTGGCTTAAGGAATAGTTATAATATTGTGGACCACAATTTTGAGTCAATATCAGATGTATCAACGTAATACCAAACAAAAGAATTGTTATAATCTTGGGGAAAAGAAGTGAAAGCTTCATGTTCAACAACATTTAAATATTGACCTATATTTAGAATGTGTGGGTCATCTTGAGTGTTAATATTGATTTCGATGGTCAATTCATTTAACATGGTTTGCATCTCAGAAGGCAATGACCGGTGAATATAAGAATCTTCCACACCAAGGTAGGTGAGGATAGACTCATTGTCTTAACAATGAATAACATTAATGGACGGTGTATCATCATAGATCATGTTAGGATACACAAAGGGAAGAGAAGAGGAGCATTTCCATCACGTTGATAAGTCGAGGTCCTAGGAAATGGTGTTCATGAATTTTTTTAGGAGGAATAGATTCATGGTCTATAGATTTCATGGGTGAATGTGGTGATGTTGGTGAATAGGACGGGGAAGGTTTTTCATCCTCGATGAGGTCAATGGAAGAATTCTTGGAAGATGGTTTGGAAAATGAATACCACTATGGTCATTGTGTTTATGTGTGGTAAACGAGATGGCGATATGACAACCATGTTTGTAGAACCCAAAGCCAAAGAATTTCCATGGACAGTGGTGAAGGAAAGTGTGGGTAAAGTGGTGGTTGGTGAGAGATTGGAGGTCAAATGAAAATGGTCACATTTGGGAAGGTGGCTCAGGTGAATAGGTGGAAGTATCAAGTCCCCCATACGTTAAGTTGGTGCAAAGGTAGGGAGGACCATAAGGGAAGATCTCACCTATGCGATGGTCATAACGAGGATGTTGGCATAGGTTACCATACTCTTGTGGAGTAAGGAATGTGTTTATGTTGTACAAGTGGTATTCCCCCAGAGTGAGGCATTGAAAAACACCTTCTAAGGGATCGGTAGTGTGTGTAGCTGGAATAGATGAAGTACTAGGTGATTGGGAAGAAGAAGGATGAGTTGGTTGGGAACTAGATGGGTTAGCAGATGGGTCGGCTACAGAGGCCATGACAAAAGTGGGAATAGAAAAGGTAGGCATGGGTGAGGTAGTGGAAACATTGGTGGTTGGGGTTGTGGGTGAAGGAGAAGTAGTAGTAGTGGTAGATGCCTTAATAGGTATGAGGAAATCATTACGGTACATGTTGTAAGTTAAAATGACGAATGGTCAGCTGGGATGGTATAGTTATGTCCTTCATGTTCAAATTTTACACAATGATGTAAATTTGAAGGAACACAACCCATGACACAGATCCAAGGTCGGCCAAGCAACAAGTTATACTATAATTCCCCTTCTAAAATGTAGAATAATTTTGGCATAGTACGGGGCCCACATGAATGTGAAGAATAATGGTGCCAAGGGTGGAAGTGATGGCATCATTGAAGGAGTGCAACATAACCAGGTTATTATGCATGTAATTTGAAGGGATGCACATTTTATTATATGCATGGGAGGAGATGATGTTGATGCTAGCACCACCATCAATCATAACACGTCGAACGTGAATATTATCAATATAGACGAAGATGAAAAGAGTGGGATCAAGGTCATTTGATTAGAGAGGTATAATCTCCTCATCAGAGAAGCTGAGGGTGGCCACATAATGAGTGGGAGTGGGTGTAGAAGAAGGAGGAAATTTGGTAAGAGAGGCCACATGGTGAGGGGTGATAATGGAGGCTACTAGTGTGGGGTTGTTAGGTAAAACCTCAATGGATTGTAAAACCTCCATAAGGGTTTGTTGATGAGATTCAAAGGTTTGGACAAGATCATACAAAGACATTTTTAGAGGGGATTGGTGCAATTATTTTATCATTGTATGATGGGTGACCCCATCAGAAATAGGGTATGTGGGTCCTCAAATGGTGATTTTGGGTGCGGGTGTAGATGGTATGTTAGGCACAAGATTAGTGGATGGGCTGGTTGCTTTTTCTTTTCCTTTGTCTTTTGGGTGCAATTGGAAACTTGATCATGTTAATCTAAGGAAGAGAGGTGGATGGAGAAGGTATATCATGAGTAGTATAACAACATGATGGACAAAAACCTAATGCGAGGTAAGAACCTTGTGAAATGAGTAGGGCACACTGGCATTTTGGTGGGGTTTTGGCGAGCTCTCTTATGTGAACCATGTTGATCTCAAATTTTGGAGGTGGATAAAAGGGTTGTGGAGGTGGTGATGCGGGTCACTAAATAGGTAGTGGGCGAGGATATATGGTGACAAATGAAGATGGAACATGGTCCTCATCAAGAAGATCATCGTTGTCAAAATTTTCTTCAAAAGGACATAATTGGAGAAGAATGGTTTTTAGAGCCTTACTGACCTTTACATCATGTTACGGAACACGATGGTAGGCACAAATTTTGGTTTCATCAAACCCCTTTGGTTTGGATTTGAGTGGGTCATAAGGTCTAAGCGGTGGTAATGTGATGACCGAGGTCTCTAAAAGGTTGGCTAAAATGTTGGCATTAGATCCTGCCAATGGATCACAATGTGAACTAAGTATGGGCTTGGGTGAAGTGCGGATGATTGTGGTGGAAGAGGTGTTATAGGAGGTGGAATAGGTTTGAACACCGGTTTTGTAGGTGGTATTGTCTTAGGTTTTGATGGTACCTGCTTGGGTAAAGGTGTGGTAGATGAACTAGCAATAGAAGGTGTTGTGGGTTTAACTACATTTTTTGAGGGTAGTGGGTTCTTGTCCTTGGATTGCACCTTCTTGGGTAAAGGTGAGGTAGGATTATGTGATGTCGAAGGGAGATAAAATGATGGTAGATTATGGGTTAGCCACGATGATAATAGAGGTGCGGTAAATGTTTTTGGTAGAGGTCAGGTGGAAGGTATGGGTTGAAGAGAAGTAAGTCTCATAGGTAGTGATGGGGTTATGGTAGCTGGTGGGGGTATAGGTGGTAATAAATCGTAGGTAATGATTAAGGTGTATGTTGTGCTAGTAGGTTGGGTGTAATAAAGGATTTTGATGAGAGGTATCTTGCAGAGTTTTTATTTTCCTTGGATAGGTAGTTGTTTGACTAGGGTAGATGGGTGAGGTTTGAGGATAGATGGAAGGGGTGAAGGTGACTAGAGGCATGGTGGGTGGCTGGTGTGTGTGGCCTAAAAAGTTGGGTCCTCTTTTTAGGTGGAGGATTTGTTTTTATGTGAACTTGAGAGGACATGGCTAAGTCCAATTTGATGGGTGGATGGACAAGGCTTGATGTTGGCATGACACCCAGGGTAGTGATAGGTCTAGAGATGGGAGAAGATTTAGGTGCAGGTAGGTTCTTAGGCATAGGAATGGGTTTGGTTGTGGTTAAAGGTTTGGATGTAGGTAAGGGTGATGAAGAAGAAGTTGTTTCAATAGGCATGGTCATGGTTGATTTGGTCACTTGAAATACCTTCAGATAGATTATGGAGGTATCGAAGGTGACATCTGCATTTGGGTTGAAAAGGGTAACCAAAGGCATCCCCAAAGCATGGAATTATAAACGTAATCCAATCGGTCGGCCATGCGTGAAATTGGTACTGCTATAAGAGGAGATGTTGTTGGTTTAGTAGCAATCCCTATAAAATATGTTTATGAGATAGGAGGCTCAAGTTAGCTTTGGACTCTGTTAGTAAAAGATCCGAGAGTAGATCAATGGAATCCTAGAATGCTAATGTGGAATTTTTGCCAATATGAAATTGTGCATCTAAAGGATGCCCCATAGGTAGGAGAGATGAAAAGTGTGTTGATTTAGCTTCTTATTTTGGTGGAGAAGAAAGCGAGGATGATTCTCTCATGGTTCGAGAGAATTAATACCGTTGATCTTTCATTAGGTTGCAAGGTAGATGGTGAAATAACATCAGCAAAAATTATGGACTCCTCCATGGGTGAAGGGGAGATGAAGGGGACTCCTCTATGGGTGAAGGAGTAGATGAGGTTGGCTCCTCCTGGGTAGAGGAGCTCATGCTAGAATATCCTCGATAGAGGGGATAGGAGGAAATTGAGGAATGGTTGGTATAAATTCAAAAATAGTGTGAACTTCATAGACATTGTTGTCGTTGGTTGAAGGTTCACCATTTTGATTAGATGATGGTGTATGGTTAGGGAATGAATTCTTAAAGATATGCAAGTTTTGATTTTCTAGTGCATTCGGGTTGTCCAAGACGAGATCTCCATTATCTAACATTTCTTGGACAATGTTTTTGAAGGTTATGCAATTACCATCGCTATGGCCTTTGACGCGATGATAGTTACAATAATCATGTTCCTTATACCATGCAGGCATAGGATGAGCGGGGTCAAAACTAGTATGTGGTTTTATAGGTGGAAGTGCAATGGCTCGGCCTTAAGAATATTTTCTAAGACTAAAGAATAGGGATCTCCAATTGGAGTGTACTTTCATTGTTCCCATCGGAACTAAAAATTTTGAATGGGAGAAAGATTAGAGGAAGGTTTTCTTGGTTAGATGGGTGAGATGGGCCAGCTTTGAGGACTACCACATTATCGGATCCTTTGGATTTTATATAATTGTTTTGGGGCTTTGAATACGAAGAGGCAACATTTGATTTGAACTTGGTGTTTTTGTTTCACAATTGAATTTTCTTATTTTAAGTGGCACAAATTTTTCAATTTTTGTGCCATGGTAAATGCTTAAATCAAAGGTACGAAAGGTTTGTACTTGCAAAGTTGGTGAGATGTGCTTATCAAAATCTCTAGTGAACAAATCTATAAGCTCACTTGAGGTAATTGGAATATTAATTGGTTGATAAGGCTTCACCAGTGAGCAACAAAATCTGTGATAGATTTGTCGTCGTATTGTCATGTTGAGTATAGGTTAGTCATGGTGAATTTTTGATGACATTGATTGAGAAATGGTCCGAGAATGCTTGAGCCACTTGGTTAAATGAGTAAATGGAATGTCTGGGTAAACCACTATATCAATCTAACATGGGTCTGTCAAGGACATGGGTAATGTCTGTAAGAGTAAAACATCATCATGTGAAATTAGATAGCACCCATGTTTGAATGACCACAAGTGTTGTTGCAGGTATTCATTATTGTTAAAATGGTTTAACTTGGGCATTTCCCAATGTACAAGATATGTGTGAATGGGGATAGATGGATAAATAGGCTCATTACAGATTTCATCATAAGTTAAGGAGTTGTGAGAGCCAAAAACTGATGCTTCTAATGTTTTCATCTTTTCCATCATCATCTTAATGAGGTCATTTGTGGGTTGTGATGATTGAGCACCCCCTGTAGTATAAGGAGGTTAATGATGGATGTTTGATGTGGAAAACATACCAATATATTGTAGTCCCAGTATGAGAAGCTGTGAGGGGGAATAGATGCAAGTGGAACATATCCGAATAGGTGATAGAAGAGATTGGGGTTTTTGGTGATATGTATAATTAGGTGGGGTATTCGTAATGACTTTGGTGGTAATTGGGGGTAGAGACTACAGGATGGAAAGGAGGAAGCTTTGGAATGGGGTATGTGTTACCGACACCATGAGTGGTTCCGATGCTGGTTGGTACATATGAGGTAAAGTGTGAGATGGGGATATGCTTAAGGCATCGATGAAGGAATACTTGAGACTACGGGTGTGATAAACACTGTAGGTGTAGTAGTTATAGCGGATGTGGGGTCCAGTTAAGACACCACAGGTGGTAAGGTGGATGAAGGTAATGTCAAGCTAGTGGTAGCTAGCGAAGACAGAAGTGGGGGCAAGGGTAGGAGGGATAGACATGGGCATGCCATATACCAACTATCTTGAGGAGTCTTGGGTAGATGAGTGGACAAAATAATATTGTAGGGAAGTGGTATTCAGTCAAGGATTCGTGTGAACTCCTCATCACCAAGACTAATGGTGATGGGTTGAGTTGGATTCATAGGAAATAGGATGGAAGTTGGTGATGGGTTAGGTGGGATTGAATGAAAGCTAGCATAAAACACAAGGGTGTTAGCTATTGACTGTGAGTCAAAACCATGTGAATTAGTGTAGACTGGGTAAACTATTCTTTGTAAATGACATAGAGAAATAGAAAAATGGAGGAGAATAGATTCTGGGAGGTAAAAATGGTGGTGTTTTAATTAAAAATTAAATTAAAGGAACCGATGGTGGTTAGGTTAATCGATGATAGTTACAGGGTGACCTATGACGGTAATGAAAATTGATCTTGGTTGTTTGTCCCCATTTTGATCCTCTACCATTTTGACCTAATTTTTCCTTTGGTTTGCATGTTCAAACATTTTTCTTTGAAGTTGGTGGTCTGCAAAATTTTTCCTCTAGATTGGATGCTTTGAAATGCTCACAAACTTATTATTTTTCCCCAACTTGAAGGAAAAATACATGTATGCCCTATTTTATGCCCTAAATTTTCCAAATCCACGGGCCTCTGTCATTTTTTCCACTTTTCCCGGCCTTTAGAGCTCGTGGTTTCTTGTTTTATGCTTATTTTCACACAAAAATCTATCCCCATGGTTGAAAATTTCCTTGAATCATTTCCCATTTGTTTTTTGACCAAAAAATCCTTCACCCACGAAGAAAAATCAAATTTGAGTGTCCTGTCAAATTCTATGTTTTTTTATGGTCATATGGGTGTCCTTTGCTTGTCAAATTAAATTTCAAGCCTCCTCATACGTGACCATTGGTCGTTGGTCAAGATTCGATGGGTTTCTTTGAAAAATTAACGTTTTTTGGTTTGGAAAAAATTACAAATTTTTCCTACAGTCCCAAAGAAGGGACATGTGTCACAAGAAAAAAATAAGGGCAGGCAGTGGGTGGTTTTGTGCATTAGGGAACTTTGGAAAAGTGCGTAGAAACGGAGAAAAACCCCAAGGTCCGCATCCAATTTGAGGAGGACACGTTTTATGTGGGAATGGAAGGCTGGTGGATGACTTAGACAATTTTTCCCTTTTTGGTGAAAGGGATGAAAGTTACAAATGGGGCGTGGGTATACCAAATGAACCAAAAGGAGACACATGGCGGGTAAGAGAGTAGGTCGGTAGGCCACTTAGGAGAAAAAGGGAAATTTTTCCCTTTTGGAAAAATGACTTAGAATGAAAATTTGAGGTGTGGCTTTGCGATGAATCAACGGCCCGACACGTGGAAGGGACAGAATCGGAGACATGAGTCCGTGGAGGAAAAGTAGGAAATTTTCCCTCAGCAAAAAATGGGAGTTAAAATATGATTTGAGCCCACAAATCCTCAGTGATAGAGAAGGTGACAAGTGTTAAGGGAAGAGGTGGAGGTGCAGGCCCGCGGGGAAAAAAGTGAAAATTTTCCAAATTTCCAAAAAGGGTGGAAATGTGCAGAATTGAGCCGCGATTCCAATGGGACCCACCTTGTGCCACATGTCAGCACCAAATCTCAAGAGCGGAGGGGCAGAGAAAAATTTCAAAATTTTACATTTTTCCAAAATGTTAAAAATTCAAAAAGTGATCCTAATCGTATTATGACATGTGTAGGGCTTAGATTGAAGGGTAAAGGAAAATCAACGTGAAGCTGTGCATTTTCGGTTTGGCTGCCATTTTTACTCTAGGAAGCTTGGAGATGTGAATTTTGCATCAATTTTGATCGAATTTTTGGTAAATTCATGTCATTTTTGCCTTCAAGGAACAATGGGATCAATTTGAAATTTCAATTTGTAGATTTGGGGTGCTTTTGAAATGAAATTTTGTTTGGGCTTGAGTAAAAATATGAAAGATCAAATCAAGAAGTTACAGAGCCAAATTTGGGAGGGATAAGGATGAAATAATGAAATGAAAGGGGTCTGCATGCTTTGAGGATGAAAAATGTGCCTCCATAATGGATAATGATGAAGGTTTTGTAATGATTTACCTTATTTGAAACACCTAGTAGATTTTGTTGCAAATATGTTAAATGTCCCTATTTACGAATCATGTTGGAATTCTGTAACAAACTTGATGCTTGGTATATTCTTTTCTTGGGAAAGAAGGATCAAATGTAATAAAATGTTATATAATGCATGTTTTTTGACATGCAAAAGGTCGTAGAAACTTATAATTTCATGGGAAAATCTGGGAAGAAGCCCATTTTTTGAGAAACCGCTTTGAGAACCATTTCTAATTCTTTTTGCATCTGATTTGTATCATGTTGAGTTGGTTTCAGTTTTAAATCCATCAACAAGCTCTAAGATTGTTCTTATAACATTCTCATGCTGATAAATTTGGTCATTCTATATTATTTTGTGTTGTCTCTTGGCAAAATTTGCATGCGCTTATGTTTCAGAATGTTTTCAATTTGTGTTTCTTGCTCTGTTGCAGATCTTGTATTCAAAATATCTCTTGATCATACATGGTATCATTTCTTATTGATAGTTTAGTGGCATTTGAAATCTCACATTTAGAAGAGTTTTCATTTGATAAAGAGATAAATATATTTAAAATGGCTTTATCTTCCTTGAATTACGAGATTGTTTGTAAACCTTTGGGTTCACCTTAGGTCATGATAAGAAAGAGATTTCTAGATACTTTGTTGGTTCATCTGCTTCAATATTTTGTGGCAGGTTGTCAAAGATTATGTGGAAGAGTGCAGATCTAGGATTCCATTTATTACACATATCCTGGTTGAAGGAGTACCTTAACCCATTTGAAGCATCCTGTTGTTTAGGTCTTACAAATTTCTTGCAAAGGTCCTCAAAGAATTTGGAAAATTCTGGTTAGTCTTGTCTAAAATATCCCACCAAAAAAATTCATTCAAACAAACTAATCCTACCCATACTACCCTTGCATTACATTGTGTGTCAACAAAAGAATACAATCCATTTACAAAAATGCACAAAGAAAATCAAGATCCTACAATGTCTTCAGTAACCCTTGCCTTGCATTGAAAGTATCTCCATAATCTAGGGAGTGACAACTTGTGAAAGTCAAATTTGGAGTGTTGATCATATTTTCCCAAGGCCTTTTCATACTATTTGCATAGATTGAGGGTTACAAAATAGGTCCTCTTACCTTGGTTGAAAGGCACAACCTAAAATAGTTAGGACAAGATCAAGTCCTATTTGAGTACTATCCATCTCTCCACAAATCTAAGTGCCAGTTAGATCACATCCCCGGCTACAAAACGACACACATCATGATCTATCTGCCTTCAAGCTTCATGTCATAACTTTGATGTTTCTCAAGTTGAAAAGGAGAACATATTTGGGTACCAACACTAGTTCTTGTGGGAAATCAACACTTTTATAAATGAGGCAAAAACTGATGAAAATAAAATAAAGAAGTTGTATTTAACTGTGATTTTAGAATTATGGGGGTATGATGATGTCCTAAGAACTTCAAAAAGAACAGAAGATGTGATGAATTTTATTTTTGGTAGAATGACCAAAAAGAGCTAGAAACTGACAATGGTTAGGTAAACCGATGATGATTCATTGGACCAATGTCGATCACTGTGAAATTTGAAAAAGTGAAGAAAATTTGATTTTTGTGAATTAAGTCAAATGAAATATCAACCCAGAAAAATGAGTATGATAATAATGGATCTTGACACACTCAGAAACAATTGGAATACACCAACTATGATGGTGGAGTGTGAAAGGAAGAAGAAAATGAAGAACATAACCTCATAACTCAAAACACAACTCAAGAAAAAGCTAAGAAAAACACACAATCCTATAAGTGAATTTTATGTTTTAGCTTATGCTATTTTAGACTGACTTTGTGAATTAGAACATATTTTTGGTTGGGAAGGTTTCCTATGAAGAGGTAATATCTAAGGGTGGTTTCAGGTTATGTTTTGGTGGGGGCGGTCCTTTCTCTAAATTAATGACTGGACAGAGAAACCAGTGGGTGCCCACTATCAATCCTCTGATCATGTGATCATTGACAACTTCTTCTAGGTAAGGTGTTGTTTAAGAAGATGTGTGAATTTATATTTGTGTAGTTTGGAAAAGAGAGAGAGAAGAGAAAGTGCTCTATGATTCAATTATGTCAACCATCAGTTGGGCATGACTTCCAACGTATAGGTTGCCCTTAGTTTTAATGTGAGATAAAAATGCAAGCATAGAAGTATGAAATGCAAGTATTTTAGAACCCAAATCGAAATGTGATATTCGATGTAAATAGAGAGTGAATAGGAAAGAGAATGACTTTCACTAATGTGAATGCAAGAAGAAAAAGAATGATTATTTTTAGTCCCAAAATACAAATGTCACTTAGACAAATAGAAGAAGGAGAAGATTCCTAGGGAGAAAATTTAATGTTAACTTCCTTTTTAATAGAAACAAACATATAATAGTTCCCTAAGAATGAATGAATATAAGGAACCTTAGATGGGTCCCACCAGGTGTGCCAAAATGTTTCACTAGATTCTTAACAAATTAATGAAACAGATAGAGGGTGACAGGCCAAAGAGGAATACATGTTTATGATGTCGGTTGAAGGTTGTGTGCCCTGTTTCGATTTCCGATCCAATACTTATGCGAGAGCTCCCTTTTGGTTAGGAGGAACTACCTATAAAATGAAAAACAATACCACCAGATAGAGTTAAATAAAAAAATGAGTGGACTACTTGGCAGAAGATAGATCGGGAAGCATGATGCTACCTAAACAGGTTGTCAATCCACTTTTATATAACAGTATTAATGCTATCCAAAATAAACATGAAATAACAATCTTATTGGAATTGAAATGATTTAGGTATCTCATGAAAAACAAATAAGAAAGGTTAGATAAAAGGTGATTGAGGTCAAAACGGGTTAAGTGATGGGTTTGTATTGGGTTATAGGTCTAGTACAGGCTCTGGATAAGATCTAGTAAAGATTAGGAGTGATTCTGGTTTATTGGGGAATGGAAATGAGCATTCTAGTCTGAGGTATGTTTTGGACATAGTAATCACTTGTCGATTGTGTGACCAATGACGGTTTGGTAGGATGACCGATGTCGGTTGAATAATCGACATCGGTAGGGGTAGTTAGTGAAAGGCTCTTAGAAATTGGTTTCCAAGCTCTCTGTGATTGCTCAGAGGCTAGAAATGGTGAAGGTGAGGTTGTAAAATGGCCTTAGTGACTCAAGGATGACTAGGAGAGGGTGAAGATAGGTGAAAGGGATAGATATGGTAAGGTGATAGGTTGGTGGGAGGAAGGAGGTGTACGGATGTATAGAAAAATAAATTACTGAGAGGAATGATGATCTTACTGAAAGAAAATAGAGATAACTGAAGAGATGTTAGGTACTTACTGAAGAATGGGTCTGTAGGTGATGAAAATAATGATGGTAGATATTTGGAGAGAAGGGACGTCATGTACGTGCCATGATAGTTTGAGCCTCTGTGCTTCTCTGTGTGAATCCATGATCATGAAGAAGGTGATGGATGTTGATGGTTGTTGGTAGTGCTCCCGGGTGCTTTCCTTTTCTTGAGTGCTTCAAAAATTTGAGTGCTCCAAGTCTCTATTCATGTGAGATCCTGAATCGAATGACCAACCAAAGAAAGGATTTTAGAAATGTATTTAACCTAACGGTGATGGTTAGGGACTGATGTCGATTTAAGTATAACTAACGTTGGTTAACACATGAATATCTAGGTTGGTGAAAAATAGCCTCATTGTTGCTATTTTTGGCGTGGTATTCAATCTTTGTCGAGTCTCGAGTGATAGATCATGGGAGGATGAGTAAGATTCCTCTTAGGTTTGTTAATAGGAGTTAAGTCTAGGTTTAGACTAAGTCCTAGTTGGTTAGGATAGTCTTAGACTTGGTCTTTGGTCATTAATGGGGTTTGAGTGGGTCATGGAGTGAGGTGGCTAGGTGAGTTGGATAGATGAGGTGGTCAAGTGAGGATGTTAATTAAATTAATTAAGGTAATTAATTCAATTAATCATGTGCACTATGGGATATGCATAGGTAAGGTATGGTTAATTTAATTAAAAATGTTTATAAGGGTAGTATGACCTAGTTTTGGTGTCTACAACTACCAATAAAATGACATGAAACACATCATAATCCACTTTATTCTGGTGTAGATCATACTTCCTATACCAACTATGTGTGTGGCCCTTAAGTATTGTAGCAAACTAACTAGCTTTCCGATCGGGGGTTTTTCGCTTTGGCCCTCCACAAAAGTTCACACTTGTGCACATGCTCTGTTGTATCTTCCATACTAGAAATTGAAGGTACATCTCTAAAAATATCTGAGGGGGTTGCTATTGTGGTTGATGAGGTTTTTTTATTTTTTGTGGTTCTTTTCCTAGAGTGGGGCTAGATCCTTATCCCGAGCCTCCACTAGGATTTTCTCTATGCGGTGGAGGAGCTGAACCACTGAGCCTATTTCAAAAACCTAGGTACTTGTAGAAGCATTACCTTGTGTCCCCATAGTAGTGCTAAACTACACACCAACCATTTGACCTTATATTCCACCCACGAAGTACCTCCAATGGGTAACACTTTAAAACTCTATCCTTAAGTCATTCATACCAAATTACTTCCAAATAATGTTTTCCCACATACAAGAGAATATTGCACTACCATTTTCACTACCTTTATCTGTTGTGCCTCTTGTGTTGATACTAAAATGTGACTTACTGTATCTCCAATCCAACATGGTGATCCGAGATTACCTTCTTTCTCACCATCACTATTATTATCTTCTATAACAATTTTTGAATCCCAAACACCAAGCACAAGGGCTAGGGGTAAATGCTGGTTTAGATGTGTGCCAATGGTTCTCATCCTTTCCTGAGATTCACTTTCACCGGATGTCGAAGGGGTCCTTTTGTTGCACTTTACCAATATCTAAGGGACATTTTCCTATGGTCCCTTTCCTTTTAGGAGGTTCTCATCACTTTCTCTTGAATCCATTCCTCTCATTATTATTTCCTCTTCAAATTCCCTCTCTTGCACATAGTTATATCTAAGGAGTCTATCTTCTCTATCTCTTTCTTCTACTTGGTGACACCATCCTTCCCAAACTCATTCCCTACCCATTTGCATGGTGGGGTTTTATCCTTCCATAGGTAAATTTCAATCCCTAGCTCAATCATTAAGATATTCATCGTTAATAGTAGCGTGCGTAAGTATGATCCTCTTATCTCTCGCCAAAACTGGAACTCTACTTCTTCGGGTACAAATATGTTGAAATTATGTACTCAAAGGTGTAACTCCACAACACACCTTTCCACCAACGATCTAAAAAATGTTTCCATCGTTCATGCAAATAAAAGAGCTTCTAATACTTATCCCGACTCCATACCTACCTCTTTCCCAAATGTTGTCCTTGATTGTGTGTGTAGGTTGCTAACCATTCATATAACTCTATGGGGAAGAAATTGAAGAACATCTCATATAATGAATCATATAGATTATCTTCCACCCATTTGCATGCATTAAAACCCCATCCATTTCTATATCTATAATAAAATTCATCTTGGTCATTTTGTACCTAATGCTCAATATTCTCTAAGGATAACCAAAACCCCATGTGCACACCTCATCTTAGAGGTAAGAATAGAATAAGGTCCTAGAAAGGGAACCAAAATGTTGGAGTCTAGTTTCCAACACCTTAACGAGTTGGTTTCACTAGAACTTCACTTAGGCATCATTGTAAAAGCTCACCCAAATTGCGTTAAACCTATCAATTCCCTCGGTGGTTTACTTTTCGATATGTGTGTCATGCATTTAACCATTATCATGGATGAAATATAACAACATAATAAATAAACATCAACAAATAACAACAAATCTGATATGTCATTAAAATAGATAGTTATCAATAGAATATGGATTCCTATTACACCGTGCACATCTCTACTAAATTTATCAATCCATAAAAATTTGAATATTGTAAATGCATGATCAATCCATTACATATACTCATAGCTGATTATATTCATGCATGCAAAATTCATCCAATACTTAACACTAGGAACTTACACACATACACTATCTATCTTACAAAGAAGTGTGAAACCTATTTATATTGGGTGGGAAATTTTCCTTTATTGCTTACATGATTTAATTATAACAATATATGTACTAAATATAGGTCACATGATGTTAAACCCTTGCTTTAATCTATAACTTGAGCTATAAATAGCTTGGTATTATCCATGATTTAATCCTATATTTATCTTATTCCAAACATCATCCTTGTATGTCTTCACATGTGTTTTACCTATAGTCGATGCCTTATCCTTTCCATGTCTATTTCTCGACATACCTTTCTTTGCTAACACGTCAACTATGCTTTTACTAGTTTTAGCCTCCATTGGAAATTTGGCTAACTCCTAAAACCTCAATGTGTGTATGTGCAAACCCTTGCACATTGGTCTCTTCATCCCTTGTGCAAATACACTTCACACATTTTGAATTATATCTAAAATTGGTCTATGTTTGTGCACATGCTTCCATACATTACTTTGGCCTTTAGCCACTTCATGATGATCCATGTGCACCTCTCCGTGCATGGTATTCAACTTCTATGCATGGCTTGTAATCAACCATATTTTCAGTCAATAATATTTATCCCATGAGAAAATCTTGAAGAGGTGGATTATTTAGTGTGGTCAAGCTATAGGATTAGTCCCTAAATGTGCTAAATAAGGTCTAAGATAAGTATGAGTGTGTGTAGTAAAATACTTTGAATTGATGTTTGTGATTGGGTGAAAATGTCTTTAAGAGAGTGCAATTAGTTGATATTTATTTTGGATGACGTGTGCAAGACATTGTGATAAAATAGCTATGAAATCTCATAATTAGAAAACATAGTGGAAATGTGACCCATACCAACGTATGTAAATACATGTAGGAAAAATATTCTCATGAAATAAGGAATGTAAATTTGCATATGCCCATGGTCATTTCAGAGCGATGTTAAAAATAGTGAATATTAGGTGATAAGTGACAAAATGGTGTGTTGAAAAAGAATAAGGGATATATTTTCACCTTAAAATCCAAATATGTATGATTTTTAACTAGGTTTGTTATAGTATATTTGTTTTGTGCCCAAAAATCTTCATAGTGGTTAGTTGGTTGTAAGATTTAGCATTGTGTGTAATTTTTGTTTATAAACAATACACGAAGAGAGGAAAAATTCATCTTGAGGAGAGAAAGGATGAGAAAAGACATTAGTGGAAGAAGTGTTA
Source organism: Taxus wallichiana var. yunnanensis (assembly GCA_018340775.1). Lineage (NCBI taxonomy): Eukaryota > Viridiplantae > Streptophyta > Pinopsida > Cupressales > Taxaceae > Taxus > Taxus wallichiana. Next base: position 385,020,986 of record CM031241.1, read on the forward strand.
TGTCTATTGTGAGAGTTGTAACCAATACATTGTCATGAAATTGTGGTAGGATATGTAATAGGTTTACAAATATCTTATGCATGTGAACCAAATCCTTTTCCGATGAATCCTTATTTTTGTAAATACTTAATCCAGCCCCATATTGGTGAAATGAAGTAGGTGTATACTCAGTTCTAAATATTTGAGTGGGAGAAATAGAATTTGGTAGGGACATTAAGTAGGAACTTTGACATGAGTAGGGGCAACAAACTCTGGTATGTATATTCGAGTAGGAGCACTAAAATATGTTTTTGTGTAATAAATATACCCATCCACATTATATGAGGAAAAACAATATTTAAAGGGTTGAGGATGATCCTTAATTGTGTACATAGTACCTTCATAAGAAAATTCGATATAACTATGAAAATTCAAAGGAACTACATGTATAACATGAATCCATGGGTGTCCTAATAGAAAATTGTAACTAAGATCATTGGGAATTATGTGGAAATGGGTGGGAGAGGGTACGAGAACCTAAGGTGATTTTTAGTGTGATTTGACCAAGTGGTTGACATGGTACATTATAAAATCCAATACTAATAATAGTGGATAAATAAAAATATTTGGTAGGGATGCCTAATTGATGTAAAAATAAACATTTCAAATGTTGAGGTCATAGCCATTATCACTTTGAGAACATGTTTGATCAAAGTATCATGGATAACGAATTGCACATATAAAAGGAGATCATTGTTAATAGCATCGTGAGAAGGGAGATTAGTAGAAGTGAAATATATGGTCTCCTCTTGAAAATAAATAGCCTTTTGCATGACTTCTGTAAATAATTAAGAGATGTTCTAGAATGGATCTAAACATTTTAAAAGATTTTATAAACGATATACTTACATGTGGGATTGAGTTGAATGAACTCGATGAAGGATATGAAGGGCTCATAATAATAATACATTGTTGAAAATAGAATTAGAATAAATAGTTCTAGAATAATAATCATACACCCAAGGATGACAAGCGAGATATGATAAGACCCAATAATGACGTTACTTAAAAAATTAAGCATCATCAAATTAATGAAACGATCATATCTCAAAGTAGAATTTGAATTTTACAAAGAAAAGGAGGTAATTTTGAATTTGATTATGTGAAAGAAAAACCTCCAAGTGATATTTCTAAAAGTGTTTATTTTTTCAATTATGCCTTAAATACTTAAAGTAGTAATTTTAAATTTCCAAAAGTGTGTTAAACCTGTGGCAAACAAACAAAGGTTTTGGTTAAATACATATAAATAAAAATAAACACAAATGAACTTTAAAATAGAGCCATCATTATTTATATATGAAATAAAATGTCACTTGGCAATTAGGATCCCTAAAAAGTGACCCAAAAGGTAGAACCAACTATGAAACCCTAGGAAAATTCACACAAATCATATTAAGGGATGAATAGATAATGCAAATATTGAACCCTATGAAAGTTAGGGCTTGAAAATAATAAGGCCTAATACACAAGGAGTAGATCCAATATTAGGTTAAATATTTGATCAAAATTGGGTTTACCAAAGTTTTTATCCCTAAATTAAATTTCTTGGTTAATTTAATTATGTGTATGATATACTAGAGTTTATTACTAATCTAACAAAGATTATACCATATAAATACTAAATCAAATTTACAACTTAGTTCAGATAACAATAATTTCCATACACCACTTAACCTAACATATAATAAAAACACAAAAATGAGGTATAGAAGAAATCAAAATGTCAAAGCTAATTTATGGACATATCCGAGAATGTGAAACAAAAAAACAAAATAATTACATGAAGAAACCTTAAAAATAAACTATAAATTGAAATCTACCAAGTGAGGACCATACAAAGTATGGTCTAGGACCTTCTATATGGTCTTTGACCTGCTGAATTATCCTTTGTAATGTTTTGGGTTCCTCACCTTCATGCATTTGTTTTTCTTTGTCAAACCCTAATTATCACACATATAATGTATCTCTCTAAATGAGTCGATCATCATCTCAAACCACATCCATGGATGAAAATTTCTACAAAACACACATTAGAAAGGTTTTGGGAACCCCTATGCACCTTGCCATGTTGGCACTACTCTGAAGAGGCCTCAAAATGCACAACATTCTCCACTTAACATGTGATATCTAGATAAATTAATCATTTTTGGAACTTGCTTTGAAAATTATTTATTTGACTTGTATCTTGTTAAAACACTTAGATAGATGACATTTGGATGCTAGTTAAATCATACAAATACAATTCCATTCCAACACTAAAGATCTTGCTTTCCACTCTTGCTAGTTTCATGCATTTATAGGCCTTCCCATTTCCTCCCGTGCACTGGAGGATGTGAAAGGGCCTGGAAATGGAAGAGACATAGTTGGGAACTTTGAATTCAAGTTCATTCGCATTCCATTCTTATTTTCTATTCAAAGGTATTAGGACCTCCACCCCGAGTAAACCGACGGTAGTAGGACCATCACTCCTACAAGGTGGTGGTTCGAAACCGCTACTCGCATAGAGCAACGGTTCCTTCGAGAACCTCCATTTACCTCATTTTATTCATGTTTATTGTTTCTCCTTCTTAGTGCTAATGGAGCCGATGAAGTTTTGTGTTTTCCTAGATCCATATGGATCACAGGACATCCCTGAACCTTGCCATATTCACCATCTTAGGTGGTGTTATAGGTCTCAATGCAACTTGTGTGTCATGTCCTGCTAATACTATCCTAGGTACCTGTATCTAGGATCCTTGTCCTTCTCCTTGTATTGTGGAACCATGTCCCGCTGCTGTTACATGTAGTATGGGACCCTGTCTCTAGGTCTATGGAGGTAACTGTGCTACAAGCTGGGCCTGTAAGGAATCCACCTATTCCTGTGAAGAGAACAAATGGCCTTGTAAACTAGCCACCTATGCCTATAATGAGGCCACCTATACTCCATCACCATCATTTTCCTATGGAAGTGCCTATACCTATGCCAACTGGGAATGTAAGGCCATCACTTGAGCTTATAGGGTGACCACCTATGCATGAGATCCGTTGGCGACCCTATAATCCTGTGATCTATGTCTCTATAGGGTGGCCACTTTCCCCCTTCAATGCATCTCTATGAACCATGACCATAACAAGATCTAGTTTCCCGGCCTCGGTGGTTCTACCCATCACTATACCACCCACCAAAGTGCCTATATCCATCGGTGACTCTAGCATCATCTATCGCCAATCCACCACATTTTCCTCTGTCCTATCGGCCCACTCAATCATGGCGGAGACATGTGTCTCTCCAATTCATCTCTCTATTACTATGGAAAAGGTGGAGGCACATCCTGTGGCAGCCCAAATTGTTATCTAACCATGTTTATGGGTATCATCTTGCACTCGCTAAAGCACACCGCCCTGTAGCCACCTCGGTAGATGAAGTTCCTCTAACTCCTCCATCATTCCCCTATATGAGGGATAGTGTGTATATGGCCTCCATCTAATATTAACTTTGGAAAGCCCCATCAATAACTACTTGTAGTTCGGTTCACCTACTTCCCCACCCCACATTGCCAACATCACCTATCACCCTACTCACTCTCCATAAACCTTGATTTACATCTTCTTTCCTATCTTTCCCTCATACCATGTCCATTTTATTTACCTATGTGCCCTAAATCTGACCAACATCGGTCTTTATTGGTGACATCGGTCATTCTTAAGCGGCATACGTCACCTAATCCTTGAGTGATGCCGACCAAGGCCAACCAACATTGGCTAACCCTTAACTAACGTCGGTCTCTGTTGTGTAAACCAAAACCAAAACCCATCTCCTAATCTACCATTTTGCCTAAAATTAACCCAAATTCTACCTAAAATCTACCCCAATCAACCCCAATTTACCTTATATGCATCTATCATCCTATTTAACCTACATTTCCCTTTCCGTATCAATTTTTACCAATTTTCACCTACATGTCAAGATATAAACCCCCACCACCTTTTTCTTCATTTTAACCAAACTTTAATCAACTAATGAATTAGAGAATGCCCCTTACCTCTATATGGCTCTTCTGCGGTGGCACCTCCGGTCTTTGTACCGGTGGACCTCTCGACCTTTCTCCCTGCCTCTACCATGGATAAATCCACAACTCACCTCCAAAAAAATCAAATCAATTGACCCGATCTCGTGGACCCATCAATCAACCACCAGTCACCCACCATGTGGCTCGCCCACTCACTCAACGCATTATACTTTCATTTTTCACTCCTCACTTTCTCTTCTGTCATTTTGTAAAAATGGAAAATACAAAATGAATCCATAAAATACAATTTTTTCTTTTTTAACCCCAAATTGACATAAACAATGTTGGTCATGTCGTGCCCTACCAAACCGACAATAGTTACATCATAACTGACATCGATCACCTGCCATTACCTTTTTACCCACATTTCACCATTTTGGCTTAAAAACATTCGCACAAACTTTTAACCTTACAAAACCTATTACACAAGTACTCACAAGTCTACATTACCTATACATTTCCTTAATTGCATTTATGGACATGTTATTTACCTATACCTCAGCCTTACTCATGCCATGACCTACATACCCTGACTGGAACTACCTTTTGTGACATTTGAATGTGTGTACTCATTATACCTTGCGATGTTGTTATGCGTGTGGTTTAGCTTCTTCGACCTTACCTTACCTATTTCTGTGTTGTTTATCCCAACCAAACCTTTGGTGTATCGGATCATACCTAAACAGTGTTGCACCTAACCTAAGTTGTGTTTCTAGACCATATCATGTACCTTAGATACTTGAATCACTTAAACCTATCTCGTAACACTCGAACTCTGTTGTTGTTACTTCCTCCTGAGCATTCAAGTGTTGATATATGATTTCTTCTGTAAAAGGATGTGTTCCTTTGATTGTGAAGTCATGCTTGATATGGACTGTATCTTCTTTGCAATTGAAGATCTTTGACTGAGTCGGAATATGATTGGACTCTTTTATTTCTTTCATTTTGCACCTGAGTTTAATCTGATCTCGGAATGAATTGTGGATTTATCCATCTATAAGACTCAGCCTTGGATCAGTGGCATTGATCCAAGAGATGCTTTAAGTTTATTCAGGATGAACAAAAATTATAGACCTTACGCAGGTTGCAAGGTCTGAATGCGTTGAATAAGCTATTCCGGAGTCTAACTCAGGCTGATCATGTTAAATGAATTGGTTCCCGATATCATAATATCAGGAAGGTCTTGATCATGGGCCAGGTAATAAATTCAGATACATTTATTCAACTAGCCTATTGGCAGTGCTGGAGTGAATCCTTTTCATGAATGTATATTTGTAGGTTCTTATTCTGAACATTCTAAATGTTAGACCTAAACTGGATTTATTAAGATTAATAACCTAAACCTAAACTATAACCTATGGGTTAGATTAGTGTTAATCTAACCTAGGCCTAAGCTATAAGCTAAATGTTCTAAGTTAGCAACCTAGTGCTAAGGAGGTTAGACTAAGTATCATCTTAAATCCTAACCTATGCTTCTAACCTAACAAATGTTAGTGGAGGAAGGGGACCTATGAAGGGGTGCGAGCCATGGGTGGTAGTTTCTATGGCATTAAATGGGATGGATAAGTATGAAGGACAAGGAATTAGCGGAGGTTTCAATGGCTAGTGAAAGCCGACGTGGCAGAGTCGCCAAAGTTAGAAATGGTCTTTGACTTGCATTTGTCCATCGCCAACTATGGCGGTCGGTGGCAATGGAGATTGAGCGGGAATTTTGGAGTTAATACAATTAATGAACTCGGTCTTCGAGCTCAGATTTCTCGGGAAGACATGCAAAATGGAAAACTGGTAGTTTGTTTGGTTTTTCATGCACTCCGGTTTTCTCTCTGTTTGATCACTGGTTCTTCGCACCAGTCTACTTGGTGTTGCATGGCAAATATGAGTGTAACTCACTCTTTTCTCTGTCAAGGAAAGTTTATAAGGCATGGAAATAACAAATTATTGTTGTTGAATCTAACGTGGAAAAAGAGAAGAAGGCTCGAGCTCTTTCAGTGGTCTTCAGATTTTTAAGCAACATTACGGGCATGTTAGGCCCTAACTTTTAAAAATATTGCTTTCTTTCAAATGATTTCATTAGAACAACTCTGTTTGAGATGATTTTGGGATCGATTGGTTTTTATGGTAGCTTTGTGTGATTTAGTTGTATCTTCTTGCGGCTCAATTTTTCAAGTGAACCCTTGATGGGTGTGCATTTTGTTTGAACGGATGTATTATCTTTTGTGTTTTGCATTCCAGATAGATTTTGTAGAAATGTTCAAGGAAAATATATGAATTCGGCTCTATAGGAGTCCATGAATTGTTTTCTTGTTTGATTTAGACTTGATCGATACCTTTCTATTTCCACTTGTTGAAAATGATATCTTTGTTGGATTTCTTGAATGTACGATATACGACTTCTTTAAAAGTTTTGTCGTGAGTAATATATGTTATGGTTGCTGAATCTTGTTGGATCTTGCTATAATACTTAAGTTACTTCTGATTGGATAACTTGTTGTGTTTATAGTATTTGAATGTGACTTTGTAGAATTTCCCCCCTTGTGTTGCATTTATGGGATTTAATCCGTTCATAGTTTGCAATATATTTATATATATACGAAATGACTCTGTGGAGTCCTTGGAATGTTTCGTATATTTTGGACTTCTGTAGAAGTCATAAATGTGAATACTATTAGTTTGATTCAGTTGGAGTCCTTGAGGGGTAACTGGTAATATGACTTCTTTTGCCTTGTTATGAATACTTTCACTTAACAATGAATTCGTAAGTACAGAGACTCAGTTGGATTTATTTTTATGTTTCATCTTCTTCTTAAGCTTAGAGTGAATACTTTGTTGTTATGGATTCGATTGAAGTCCTTGATATGAAACCAGTGTCTCGCTTACCGTATAAGCCTGGTTGTGAATACTTATTATTATTGGCTCTGTTGGAATCCTTAATATATATATATCTTGTATTTTGGCTTCTGTAGAAGTTAGTCGTGAATGCCATACATTCTACTTCTGAAGGAGTTCGGATGTGAATACGGTATGTTATTGTTTTGGTTGGAATTCTTGAATTTGATATGTATCTTGTATCTTTCTACTTCTGTAGAAGTTTATTTGAAGAATACCACATGGGTAAGACTCCTTTTTAATCCTGGAGGCATATATTATGTTTTCTCTTCTGAATAATCTCAGTTGTGAATACTGTTGTTATGGAATCAATTGGAATCCTTGATTTGTTGTCATATGAATTCAACTTCAATTTAAACCTTTAATATAAGTAGTGGTTGAATTTGGCACTGTTGGAGCCCATGATATGTTGTGTGTTGGCTCGATTCTCGATTTTTGTCCTTGCTGTGTTTTAGTAGGGATTAGATTGAACTGTATGTTGATGAGTATTTCGACTCAGTGGGATTGTTCTTGTGTTTGAGCATGATTACGTCTTCTGTTAGCGTGAATATTTAGTTGTGTGCTTGACTGAAGTAAAGAGCTATTAACTGTACCTTGACAAGCGATGGCGTTGGATATATTCTCATTTGTTGAATAATATGGAAGGTTATGTGGAGTCTATTTGATGGATTATTCATCACTACCTTGTCATGAGAGCTACTGTGTTGTTCGGAAGAAGTTACTGAGAAATTTTTATATATGTATTTGACGAATCGTAGTTCTTCCGTGGTCTCATTGGCTTAGTCGCAGTGTATAATGTGATTGCATTACTTTAAGTGGATGGTACAATCATGAGCATGTTTGGAAAGGACATCTCGAATGTTTTAGTTTCTTTTCTTCTCGCTGAAAAGTATATATTGATAAATTTATATTTAATTATTGGATTTGTAAAGCATAATTTGATGGATTCATGAATTGTTAGGATATTCATTTTGTTGAATATAATGGCACTTGGATGTTGATGTCCTTGGGATTCATATGGATAGTTGTTTTGGGATACATTTGTTCTTCTTGGTCACTAATATTTATGATGAAATATCTAAAAAGTATCTAGGACTATCTAGTGACTATAATACGAGTTACGCGTTATAGTCATGTTTGTATTACAAGAGCATAGTCTGAAATATGTTTTCATGTTTGGTGAAATGATTTCATTTAAACAGGTTGTTCAATGAGAGCAATTGGTGGATTGCATTTGTTTTAAGAGTTAGTGCTTATCATGCTCAGTTCATCGAACTGACCCGTGTTGACAATTTTTGCAGATGGTTTCCGTAAGTGGTAAAAGCACGCAGATCTGATAGGATGTTCAGATTGTTTAATTTGGTTTTATGATGAATTACAACATGATTCTCTGAATGTACTACTTGAAGAAAGATGTTCTTTTGCTGTTGAGTATTGTATCAAGTATGCTGAATGCATAAAATGTATTTGATTAGCTTGAAAGGAATGAAAAGAGATATTTGTTACTTATGTGTTTGTATTCGTATCTTGATGGTTTGACCTTCTTCGATTCGAATGATCTTGAGAGTATTATTATTATTGTATAAAGTGGAGACTTTGGTGATTATCTAAGTAAGCTTGCAAGATTATGTGACTGAATACTTATGATTGTTTAGTAGTTCTAGTATGTTCTATCTAAAGCTAAATTGGAATTTAGATCACTGTCTTTCTGGAAGCTAGGGTTAAAATAAACTTGAGCAGGAAGCTAAACGAGCTGAATAAATTATTACTTACTAGTCTTGATCTAAATCAAGACAACATTTAATTTGATTCTTAATCACTATATCTCGATACTAATAAGTTATAAATTCAGTTATGAGAACTGATATAAACCTAAAAAGAGTTTGGTTAGCAATCTCATGTGAAGGTTGATGGTTATTGTCCAATTTCGTTGATTTAGAATTATGCATATTCTATGAACTCCTTGAAGGGACCTCAAGTCTTAATAACTTCTCTTGTGTAATGGGTTTTACTATGAAGGGTCATTCTAAGGTGAGGAACCCAGGGATTGGGAAAGACTAACCTTAAGGGAGCGTCTTTTAGTATAATTTTAACTCAACGTGTGTAACACTTATTAATAAGTAGATCTTTTCGAGGCAGATTTAAAGGTTGACGGCACAAGTCAACTGCAGGGTTGTACCTTTGAGAAGATTAGGATCTTCTCGAAGATACAACAATGCAGGTGACTTTTGATGACACCCTTTGCATTGATCATTAAGATTTACACCTTAAACTCAAACAAGTTACTCTGGGACTGATTAGGAATGTGGTCACGTTATAAGGCTGCCCTAGGAGACTCGGGGTATCTTGACACACTGGATTAACTAGGGTTGACCCAGTATGTCAGCATATCCCTAGTCCTCGGGAGCATCCCTATAACGTCGTCATCTTACTAATCCATTCCTGAGTGAATAACTTGGGATGGAGAGTCTGACAGAAGTCAGTATAAGACATTCTACATAACATAGGAATGGGGTGAAGGATGTATTCCAGATTGACGAGTATGCCGTCAAGGAATATGAGACATAAGCAGTATGTTTCAAATCTTTGGCCAAAGTATCACAAGCTACTGATTGCGTTGTCCTAAGTCACCTAGTCTAAGGGATGAGATGCCGATGAATAATGGTAACAATTATTCAGATAGGTTCCTTGGACAGAGCATTCTGAATCCCAGATTAGGGAAGAGAACCGCAAGAGTGATGTGTTAAATAAAAACGCCAACTCTTAATACTCATGAATAGATCGGTAGATTACCGAGTCATGGAATGAATAGATCGGAGGTGCTCCGAGTCATTACAGCTGCATATGGTTATCTGTTATGAGAATGGTTGTTTTTGATTTGTGAGTTCTAAATTATGTATTTAGAACCAGGAAGCATTTGTCAAAAAAAAAAAAATTTACTTGTTCTAATGTATAAAAATGAGGATGTTACACTATCGGCCTTATACGATGTAGAGTTTGCATGCTCTTCTACCTAATATCGTGTCATAGTTCATATGTGTGTGTATGTTTGATTACCATTACCTATTGCCCGATTTGACCATTACCCATTACCCGAAGTTCCTATACCCTTATCTACAACCCACCTACCTTCACTTTCATCATGTACACATTTATAAAACCTCTCACCAACTCCGTCTAAAACCTCATCAGTTCTTGGTTTGAGGGGATCACCTTTAGCCCTACTTGGGGAAAACTAAGCTCCATTCCAACCTAGAACACCAATTTCCTTTTTTTGTACGCATCACATACAAATAAAAGCTACATAATAAAAATGGGCAAAATGTAGACACTAAATTTAGGTCATACTCCCCTTAAACCCCGTCAATTAAATTAACCATATCCTAGTTATTCATATCCCCTAGTGCACATGTTAATTAAATAAATTATCTTAATTAAATTAATTAATATCCTCACTTAACCATCTCACCTAGCCACCTCGTTTGAATGACCTACTCAAACCTCATTAATGACCTAAGACCGATTCTAAACCTATCCTAACTAACTAGGACTTAGTATAAACCTAGACTTAACTCCTATTAACAAACCTAAAAGGACTCCTACTTATCTTTCCATAATCTATCACTCAAGACTCGGAAGAAGGTTGGAGATCACACCAAAAATAGCAATAATATGGCCATTTTTGGCCAACCTAGATATTCCCACCTCGACCAACACTGGTTATATCTCAACTAACACTAGTCACCTAACCGTGGTTGGTTAGGTTAAATACATTTCCAAAAGCCTTGTCTTGAGTTGGGCATTCGATTCAGGATATAATTTCTTCTAAATACTTGGAGAAATCTAATTTCTTTAGCACTAAGAAAGAAGACACACTAGGAACACTACCAACATCGATCACCGTTCATCATCCTCTTCACAATCATAGGCATCCAAATATCCCTAAATACCACCAATATTGTTATATATGTAATTTTTAATTGTCTATATTAGACAAATAAAAGTGGGAAGAAAGAGTAGTTTCCCTTCCTAATCGGTTTTCCTCCATTGGAGGTTTCTAGGATAAAAGTGTTGGTGTTTTGAATTCTTTCCAACTCTAAAATTTCTTTTCTATAAAGCACTAGATAATTAGTCATGAAGCTCTAATTTTTCAAGAAAATATGCCATTTTCCAAAGTTGAAAGTAGAACAACATAGTTTTATGATTCATAGAGTTCCAAATTAGAACTTTATGGATCACCCCGAATGAGGAAAATTATTATTAGGATCACCTAATGAATTCCAGGATAAATGTTACCTTTTATGCCTAGTACAGAGCCCAACAAGCTAGTGAGTGAGAGGAAAAGATCCCACACTCATAGTTCAAAGAGCACAGGGGGCCAAAGAACCTAGAGATAGGGTCGTGGTGAGGCTATCCATTCATGTAGGCTAGGCCTAACTGAGGGCTAGGTGGAGATTAGACCAAGACCCATAGAGGGTGGAGAGATGTTGGCGGGGGCTACAAACAAGTCGAGATGAGGAGACATGTGAGACTGGCCTAGAGGATATGAAGTGCCGTGACGATTAGTCACTTGGTATGATTATTGTTTTTGATATTTTGATATATATACTAGCTGCATGTCAAAGATAGTGAGGTTGTATATGAGATTTTTGTGATTTTTATTTTTATACCAACTTGTGTGCCAAATATAGTGAGGTTGTATCTTAACAATTTGAGATACTTATATGTATTTGTATTTGTGTATGCATGTATTAATACACATGCTTTTACATTTATACAGTGACGATATTTATTGGATGGATGATGTACTTGTTTTAATTTCTATTGTTATTGTGTATTGATGGAAACTAGGTGAATTAGGCATGATGGAGTCAAGTATAGGCATGATGGAGTCAATTATAGGCATAGTGGAGTCTAGGTGATTTTAACCATGATGGATTAAGGTATAGGAATGGTGGAATCTAGGTGAGTTAGGCATGATTTGGTCATGTTTTTAGGTTTGATTTAATTTCCAAGTTATTGGTAGTATGGAAAATAAATGATGATGTATATGGATGTTGTGGTGTAAATTTACAAATATTTGATATCATGGAAATATGAAATGATTGATTGGATGCTTGGATGATGTGATAAAATGGTAGGTATGTATGTTTGTTGAGTGTTTAATTTCCTAGTTTTGTGTAAAATGGAAAACTAAGGTAACATGTGCATAAAAAGGGGGAAATGGGTTAGGGTAAAGAGTGGCCGAGCTAACCTCCAAGGGCTCCATGCCCTCGGAGTGTTGTGTACATAGTCCTAGTAAAAAGAGGCCTCATGTTGATGTAGTTCTCCCATAAGCTAGGGAAGAATACGATGAGGTAGAGGGATGGGTTAGTAGGTTTAGGCATGATTGAGTCTAGGTCAATTAGGCATGGTTGCGTTTAGGTAATTTTAGGCATGGTGATGTTGGTGAAAGAGGAATTCTTAAAATGTAGGTGTCGATGGTCTAGTCCTATAGGAGAATCAACAAGTAATGAAGAAGGTGAAGGGTAAGAGGTGACCAAAAGAGCCACCTAATTGGTAAGAACCATAACAAGTCTACCATACCAAAGATGGGATTATGAATGTAAGACCCTAAAGGTGTTTCTTGATTGACTATTCGAAGGGTGAAGAAAGTCACATGATCACAAAATGTCACATTTGCGGCACATCCCTTGAGTGGGTAGAAAATTAGGGTGAAAAAGGTGATGAGGTGAAAGCAGGTTGGTTTTAGCGTAACCTAGTGTGAGATAACATGCCTATTTGGTAAGAGACCCAAGATCAAAATAGGCAAGTCCATGACGAAAAAATTAATATTTTTCTTTTTGCTTTTGATTTTCTTTTGTTTTGATAAACTAATCGATACGGGAAGTCTATGTGGGATGAGTAGATTTTCTCCTTGAGGTCTTCATGAAGTTGATCGATGCAAGAAGATTTTGAATATTTTATTTTTACTTTTGTAAGAATAGTATTCTTATTATGATATACTATGGATAGTATGGCTAGCTTGCTATAATTGTCCTTCGAGGAAGCAGTCTATTAATAGCATGGAGATAAAAAGAGTAGATGTATTTTTTGAGGGATTCATCATTTTGCTAGAAGTTTGACTCAAGGAAATGAATCCCATTTTAATTTTTTTCATTTGGAATTTTCAGTCATGGAAAAGACTGTAGAGACCGATAGGCTCTTGTGTTGCGAAAAAACCATAAACACGAGAGGCTAACTATGAAAGAGAGGGTTTAAGTGATAAATGACCATGGAATTACATCTTGAAAAAGATGAAAAGTATCCATGAGAATCATTTCATGAGTATAGTTGCGGTACTCACATTGAAGGTAAGGCTTAAAAGGTGATGGGTAATCACATGATTCTTGTTTAGTCGTTTATCCTTAAAATAGTTAAGTAGAAAGTGAATGGTACTCAAGGGATAAGCATTTAATTGATAGAATGTGATAAAGGAATTGATTCAACAATAGTATTGTCAAATATGTAAAGCATTAAGGGGCTCAGGTTCAGGTTTACCTTCGAGTTAAGAAAAATGATAAGCACCTGATCCATAGGTATGAGTAACAATATAAGGTCCAAGCCAATTAGGAGAAAACTTTCCTGTTTACTTTTCTCCTCTTTGTTTACATGTTGATTTTTCTTCAAGACGACATCACCGACATGGAAGGTTCATTGGACACATTTATCATAGGCAAATTTGATATGCTTTTGGTAGATTTGGAGATGGTCAATATCATTGAGACGATGTTTATCTAATAACTCGAGTTGTGCCAAACGGTCTTTGCAAAATTCATCATTGTTGAGCATCTCTTTAAGTGAGATACAAAAATATGGAATATTCACTTTAAGAGGTAGAACAAACTCTATACCATATACTAGAGATAAAGGCATGGTAGTAGTTGAAGTACAAATACTAGTGTGATAAGCCCATAAGGAAAAATGAATGTGTGTATGCCTATCCTTTCCAAGATCATCAACAAATTTCATAAGATTTTTTTAAGGAATTGTTGGTTGATTCTGCTTGGCCATTGTTTGAGGGTAGTAAGGTGAATAAAAATTGAGTTGAATGTTGAAGGCGTCATAAAGTTTTCGTAGGTTTTTATTTTTGAACTATTTTCCATTATCAGTGATGAGGCGGTGAGGAACACCAAAGTGACAAATGATGTGATGGTTGATGAATTCACATATTTTCTCAACTTTTGTAGAAATAAGAGGTATGGCTTCTACCCATTTAGTGTAGTATTTAGTAGTGGTAATAATCCATTGATGACATTGGGAAGAATGAGGATTGATCTCTCCAACAAGATCTAAATCCCATTAAGATAAAGGCCTAAGGTCCCGTGTAATCTATAAGGCATGAATAGGGGTGTGATGAATATTAGCGTGTTGCTGGAACTTCACACAACGTTTGACATAATCAAACAATCACGGTTTAAGGTAGGCTAATAATAGCCCAGGTGGAGAATGCATTTAGTGATAGCTAAACCACTGAAGTGAGCTCCAAAATTCCATTGTGAACTTCCTTTATGGTATAGGGAATTTCAGAACTTGTAAGGCATCATAGGAGGATACCATCAAAGTTGTGTTGATAAATAAGACCACCCATGATGAAATAGTGAGAGACACTTTTGAGAAAGGCTCGTTTTCTATTGTGAGTAAGATTTGGAGGCAAAATGGAAAGGGAAAGGTAGTCAAAAAACTACTTATACCAAAGGTCACGTGGGTCAGTTTTAATGGTTCTGACAAGGTTGACGTCTCAAAATAGATAGGAAGGTGATTGCAGCCTTTGTATTGTGATAAATATTTTTGAGTCGGAGGGTGAAGTGGCCATCTAAGAAGCAAGGAAGGTCATGGTATCCAAAATGTTATTAGTAAAATGTGGGGCGGTTTGAAGTTCATAATGATCAAAGGTATTCAAAAGTGTGTCAACATGATGTTTATACTTTTAAAGTATCTCATTATGACAATGGTATATACCATTAACTTGGTTTACAACTAGTTGATAATCACCAAAGATATTAATTGACTTAACGTCGAAGGTAACACAGTTTGAAGGCCTAATACGAGTGCTTCATATTCAAAGTGATATTGTTAGTAAAATAAAAATATAGTTTGAAAGATAATGGCATAGGCTCACCGTCAAGAGGAATGAGGATAAATTTGACACCACCCCCACGCTAACATTTGGAACCATCAAAGAATAAGGTCATCTGGTAAATGGTATCATCCAAAGAGAGGGTAACAATGGATTCATCTGGGAAATTGAAGTTAGAGGATTGATTACCGGAGAGAGGTGCATTTGTAAGTTGGTCAGTGATGGTTTGTCCTTTGACATATTTTTGATGAGTGAATTCAAGGTCTAGGTTTGCAAGCAACATGAACCAACATGCAACACGTTTATGTTGGTAGGGATTAGCATACATGTAATGTAAGGGGTCATTATTTGTGATAACAAAGGTTTTGTGGTTGAGTAGGTAATGGAAAAGTTTAGTGGTGACAAAAATAAGGCTAAGAAGAGTTTTTGGCATGGGTGTACCTAGTTTCATAGTCCAAAAGCATATGAATTATATAATAAACCACTTGCTCCCTATGTTTCTTGTCATGATGAGTGAGCATGGCACCCAAGGAATGATCAGTAGTAGAAATGTAAAGGTAAAATGGTTGGTCATCCTTAGGGGAATGAGAACATGTGGTTGAAGGAGGTATTGTTTTAAGGTGTCAAAGGATTTGTGGCATTCATCATCCCATTTGAACAAGACATCCTTTTTAGGAGATGATGAAATGGATGGAAGTGGTTGAAAAGTTGAGAAATAAAGCAAAAATAGATTGCAACTTTCCTTAAAAACTACGAAGTTGAAAAAGGTTAGTAGGTGGAGGAATTTTGAGAATAGCCTTGATTTTAGTGGGGTAAACTTCTATGCCATGCAAAGAAACAATAAAACCCAGGAGCTTGCTAGAGAGAAAATGAAGACACACTTCTTAGGTTGAAGGAAAAAATAGTACTTGATGAGACGATTGAAGATGACCTTAAGGACTATAAGGTGTTTGGCCCAATGTTTAGATTTGGCAAGGAGATCATCAATGTAATCTTCCAATATGCGATGCATGATGTCATGAAAGATATAATTCATGGTCTATTGATATGTAAAACCAATGTTTTTAAGGACGAAGGGAATGACTCGATAGCAGAAGGTCCCCAAAGGAGTGATGAAGGTGTTTTTGTGTTGATAATCTGGGACGATTAATATTTAGGTATAACCAAGAAACCGTCCATGAAAGATAACATATCATGGCCGGCAGTAAGATCAACTAGTTGGTCAATACTAAGTAGAGGAAGGTCATCTTTAAGGAAAGCTAAGTTAAGGTGGTGGAAAATCCATGAAAATGCGGAGTCCCTCTATTGCTTTTGTGATGGCAATGATGTTAGATATCCATTGGGGATAATCAATGGGTAAGATGAAGGAAACCAAAAGAAGGTGTTGGATTTCTTCTTTGATAAGAAGGGAAATGCAAGGATGCATTTTCCCACTTTTGTTTTATGGGTTTGGCTTTAGGAATAGTTACTATATTGTGGACCAAAATGTTTAGGTCAATACCAAGAATATCAGCATATGACCAAGCAAAATCATTTCTATGATCTCGGAGGAAAGAATTAAAATCTTCTTGTTCAACAATATCTAAATATTATCCTATCTTTAGAATGTGTGTGTCATCTTGAGTGTGGATATTGATTTTGATGGTCGATTCATTTAACATGGTTTTTGTCTTAGAAGGTAATGACTGGTGAATATAAGAATCTTCCACACCAAGGTAGGTGATAATAGACTCATCTTCCTGACATTGAACGATGTTAATAGAAGGTGTATCATCATCGATCATGTCATGATACATGAAGGGAAGAGAAGAGGGAGCCTCACCATCTTGTTGATAAGTTAAAGGTCTTAGGAAATGGTGTTCATAAATTTTTTTAGGAGGAATGGATTTTGGATCCATAGAATTTGTAGGTGAAGGTGGTGAAGTTGGTAGATGGGGTGAAGGAAGGTTGTCATCCTCAATGAGTTCGACGTGGGCTTTCTTAGGAGATGGTTTGGAAAAGCCAATACCATCATACAGTCTTTGTGTTTACATGTGGTGCACGGGATGATAGTATGGTGGTATTATTCATAGAAACCAAATCCAAAACCCTTCCATGCACAATGATGGAGGAAGGTGTGGGAGAAGTGGAAGTTAGGGAGATATTGAATATCAGATGAAAATGGTGCATTTGGGAAGGTGGCTCAGGCAAGTAGGTAGAAGTATCAAGTCCCCCATATGCTAAGTTGGTGCAAAGGTGGGGAGGACATAAGGGAAAACCTCTCCTATGTGGTGATCATAGTGGGGATTTTGGCATAGGTTACCATAATCTTGAGGAGTAAGGAATGTGTCGATGTCATACATGCGATACTCCCCCAGAGTGAGACATTGAAAAACACCTTCTAAGGGATCAGTAGTTGGTATATGGGTAGTGGGAATGGATGAATCACTGGAAGAATAAGTCTTGGTTGGTTGAGTAGTAGATGGGTCAGTGGATTGGTTAGTGCAGAGAGGCTACAGAGGCAATGGGAATAGAGGAGATAGGTGTGGGTGAGGTAATGACAACATTGGTGGAAGGTGTTGTGGGTGAAGGAGATGTGGCATTGGTGGAATATGCCTTAACTGGTAGAAGAACATCATTAGGTCTATACAACATGTTACAGGTTTTGAATGGTGATGGGTCAGTTGGAATGGTATAGTTATGTCCTCCATTATAAAATTTTACACAGCGATGTAAAGTTGAAGGAAAAAAACCCATGACGTAGATCCAAGGCCAAGAACAAGTTGTATTGGAATTCCCCCTGTAATACATAGAATAATTATAGAATGGTACAGAGGCCCACGCAAATGTGGAGAATGATGGTGTTAAGGGTCAAAGTTATGGCATCATTGAATGAACACATCATAACTAGGTTATTATGTATACAATTGGTGGGTATGTGCATTTGGTTGTACACATGGGAAGATATAATGTTGATGTTGGCACCACCATCGATCATAACATGTTGAACGCATATATTATCAATGTAGATAGAGATGAATAGGGCAAGATCAGGATCATCTAATTAGAGAGGTACAATCTCATCGTCAGAGAAACTGAGAGTGGCTACTTAATAGGTGGTAGCAGGTGCAGAGGAAGGTGATGAAGTGGTGAGAGATGCCACATGGTGAGGAGTGATCATGGATGCCACAAGGGTTGGGTCATTAGGTAAAACCTCAATAGATTGTAGAACCTCCATGAGGGCCTATCGGTGAGACTCATAGGTTTGGACAAGGTCATACAATGACATTTTGAGAGGATATTGGTGTAATTTTTTTATCATTTTATGATGGGTGACCCCATCAGAACTAGGGTGTGTGGGTACTTGAATGGTAATTCTTGGTGCGTGTGCAGATGGTATATTGGGCACAAGATTGGCAGATGGGGTAGTTGCTTTCTCCTTTTCTTTGTCTTTCTGGGCATGAGTGGAAGTGATAACTATATTAATATGGGGTGAGGGAGCATCCGAGTCATCATAAGTGTAAAGAAAACGATGGGAAATAGAATGATGAGGGCATGTACTAGTGTTGTACAAAGAAAGTAGCGTATTGGCATTTAGGTAGAGGTTTGGCTAACTCTCTTATGTAGACCATTTTGATCTAAAATTTTGGAGGGGGATAAATGGGTTGTGGAGATGGATATGAAGGTCGCAGAGGGGGAGAGGGATGAGGGTGTGTGGTGATAGGTGAGGGGGAATAGGGTCATCGTCTATAAGATCATCAACATCCAAATTTTTTCTTCAGAGGACATAATTGGAGTAGAACGGTCTTTATAGCCTTATATTTTTCTACATCATGCCCCGACACATGATGATAGGAAATTTTTTTTGTATCATCAAACCCTTCTAGTTTAGGTTTGAGTGGGTTGTAAGGTCTAAGTGGTGGAAATGTGATGACAATGGTCTCCAAAAGGTTTTCTAATATTTTAGCGGTATATCCTGCTAATGGATCACAATGAAAGGTAAGTGTGGGTCGAGATGGGGTGTGAGTGATTTTGGTGGGAGAGGCACCATGAGAGGTGGAATTAGATGTGAAATGGGTTTGGACACACTGTTTTGGTAGGTGGTACTGTTTTAGATTTGGGTTGTACCTTCTTGGGTAAAGGTGTAGTAGATGAACTAGCGATAGAAGGTGTTGTAGGCTTAACTACCTCTTTAGAGGGTAGTGGGTTTTTAAATTTTGGTTGCACCTTCCTAGGTAAAGGTGAGGAAGGAGTATGTGATGTGGAAGGGAAGGCAGATGATGGAAGAGGATAAGTTAGCCAAGGTGATAAAGGAGGTGTGGTGAAGGTTGTTGGTAGAGGCAAGGTGGAAGGTATGGGTTAAAGAGAAGGAAATTTCATAGGTACCGATGAGGCTACTATAAAGGTGGTAGGGGTATAGGTGGTAATAAATATGTGGGTAACAGTGAAGGTGTGCACTATGTAGGTAAATTGGATGTGATAAAAGATCGTGATGAAGAGGTGAGCTGTTGTGATTTTGGTTTTCCTTAGATAGGAGGTTTCTTGGCCAAGTTCAACAGTGAGGTCCTAGGATGGAGGGTAGTGGTGAAGGTGATAGAGGAGTAGTGGGAAAAACCAGTGTATGTGGCCTAGAAGGTTGGGTCTTCCTTTTAGATGGGGGAATAGTTTTTACATGAGCTTGGGAAGATGTGGCTAAGTCCAATTTGACAGAGGATGGACTAGGCTTGATGTTGACATGACTCCCAATGTGGTGATGGTTCTAGCTAAGGGGGAAATGTAGGTGTAGGTAGGTTCTTAGGCATAGGATCAAGTTTGATTGTTGGTAAAGGTTTAGGTGTAGGTGAGGGTGATGAAGAAGAGGATGTTATGAATGGTATGGGCATGGTTGGTTCGATTGTCTGAAATACCTTTGGATAAATTGTAGAGGTATCAACATATGACATGTAAATTTGGGTTGAAAAGGGTAGCTGGAGATGTCCCCAGAGCATGGAATCATCAACATAATCCAAGCGGTATTCCAGGCATGAAAACAAAATTTTGTAAAAGGGGATGGCATTGATTTAGTAACAATATTTGTAAAGTATGTCTTTGAGACAAGGAATTGGTTGGCTTCAGACTTTGTGGGTAAGAGAGCCAAGAGTAAATCAACTAGATCCTAGAAGGCTAATGGGGAATTTTCACCAACAGGAAGTGGTACTTCTAAAGTATTCTCTATTGGTAGTTGAGATGACAAGTAGGATGAGGTAGGTTCCTCTTTCGGTGGAAAGGGAGGTGAGCATGACTCTCCCGTGGGTAGGAGAGTTAACAATGCAGGTTTTTCATTAGGTTGCGAGGGGAGTGATGAAATGACATCGAAAGATATTGTGGTCTCCTCTATGGGTGAAGGAGTGGATGAAATAGTATCCTTAGTGGATAAAGGAGCTCGTGCTAGAATCTCCTCGATGGAGGAGATAGGAGGAAATTGTGGAAGCGCTGGTATGACTTCAAACACAACATAAACTTCACGGATATTATTTTCATTAGTCACAAGTTTTCTAGTTTGGTTAGATGATGGGGTGTGATTAGGAAATGGCTTCTTGAAAATATGCAAGTTATGATAAGCCAGTGTGTTTGGGTTGTCTAACCTTTCTGGAATTTTTTTGAAGGTTATAAAACTACCATCTCTATGTCCTTTAACACGATGGTAGTTGTAGTAATCATATTCCTTATACCATGCAGCATAGGATGAGCAGGGTCAAAACCAAGTATGTGGTTTGATGGGTGGAAGAGAAATTTCTCTAGATTTTAGAAGTTTTTCTAAAACTGATGAATAGGCTCTCTATGGGAGTGTACTTTCGTTGCTCTTGCCTAAACTAGAAAGCTTGAATGGGAGAAAGGTTGGAAGAAGGTTTTGATTGATTGGATGGGTGAGATGGGCCAACTTTTAAAACTACCACGTTGAGATCCTTTGGCTTTGGAATAATTTTTTTAGAGTTTGGAAGAGGAAGAGGCCTCATTTGACTTGAATGCATATTTTTTTACGCAATTGAATTTTCTTCTCTTCTATGACACGAATTTCAAGTTTTCTAGCCATGGTGAACACTTCATCAAAGGTATAGAAGGTTTGGACTTGGAGAGTTGGTGAGATGTGCCTGGAAAAATCCCTAGTGAACAACTCTATAAGCTCGGTTTTTAGGTAGTTAGAATGTAAGTGGTTGATGAGGCTCTACCAACGAGTGAAAAAATCTGCGATAGACTCGTCATCATATTGTCGTGTTGAGTACAAGTCAGTCATGGTGACCTTCTTGATGACATTGATTGAAAAATGGTCAAGAAGGCTTGAGCCACTTGGTTAAATGAGTAAATGGAATGTTAAGGTAAACCACTATACCAATCCAATGCAGGTCCTATTAAGGACATTGGGAATGTCCGCAAGAGTAGAGTGTCATCATGAGTGATTAAATAACACCCATGTTTGAAAGACCGCAAGTGTTGTTGTCGGGTCCTCTTTGCTATTGAACTGGTTGAATTTGGGAATTTCCCAATGTGTAGGGTATGGATGAATGGGAATAGATAGATGAATGGGCTCATTGCATATTTCATCGTATGTCAAAGAGTTGTGAGAGCCAAAAATGATGCTTCCAATGTTTGCATCTTCTCCATCATCATTTTAATAAGGTCATTGGTAGGTTGTGATGACTAGGCACCCCTATAGTATAAGGGGTAGATGGTGAATGTAGGATGTAGGATGGTGGGCACCCTATAGTATGAGAACCTGTGAGGGGGAATAGATGCAGGTAACAAATATCTCGAATAGGTGATAGATGAGATAGGTGGTTATTGGTGATATGTGTAAGTAGGTGGGGTGAATGTAGTGATTATTGTAGTGAATGCGAGATGGAGAGGATGGTGTTTTGGAATGGAGTATGAGTTTCTAACACCATGGGTGGTTGTAATCTAATAGATATATACGAGGTGGTGGGTGTAGATAGGGCTATGCTTAAGGTGGTTGATGAAGGAATGGTTGACACCATGGGAGAAACTAATGTTAAAATTGTGACCGATTTTGTAGGTGCCACAGATATTGATGATTTTGGGTCAAGTTTGGATACTATGGGTGGTAAGTTGGAAGAAGGTAAGGCCAAGTTAGTACTAGCCGACGTGGAAGTGGGGGCAAGGGTAGGGGGATGGACACAGGCATGTCATATACCAGTTTTCCTGATGAATCCCAAGTAGATGAATGGGAAAGATAATGTTGTAAGGAAACGGGGTTATGGTCAAGGATTCTTGTGAACTCCTTGTCACCGGTACTGATGATAATGGGCTAAGTAGGATCCATAGGTGATAGGATGGAAAGTGGCAATGTGCTAGGCGGGAGTGGCTAAAGGCTTACTTAGAATACAAGGGAGTTAGCTTGACTACAAGTTAAAACCATGTGTGTTGGTGTAGGCTTGGAAATCTTCTCTCTGTAAATGACACATAAAAACAAAAGAAATGGAGAAAAATAGTTCCAGAAGGTGAAAAATTATGCTATTTTAATTAAAAATTTAAAACAAAGGAACCGATGGTGATTGGTTTAACAGATGACGATTAGAGGTGGGTGACCAAAGGATTTTAAGGTGACCGATACCAGTTACTATGGAAAATCAAAATCTTTGCAAATGAGGCAATAACTAATGAAAAATGAAGTAAAACCTGGATTTTACAGTGATTTTAAAAGATCCAGAGGTATGATGATGTATCTGAGAAGTCCCAGAAAGAACAGTAAAATTGATGAGTGTTGTTTTGGTGAAATAACCCAAAAATGTATGAGATGGATAACGGTTAGATAAATTGATGATGGTCGACGTAAACCGGTGATAGTCATTGGATCGACGACTGGTCATGTGAAATTTGAAAAGATGAGAAAAAATGGGATTTAGTGACTTAGATTAGATAAAATACCAACCCAGAAACCTGAGTATGGTAATGATGAATCCTGACACACTCAGAAATAGTTGGAATACACCAACTATGATTGTGGAGCATGAAAGGAAGAAATAAAATGGAGAAAACGACCTCACACTCAAAACACAATTCAAGAAAAAAATAAGAAACATGAAATCCTATGGGTGAATTTTATGTTTTAGCTTATGTTATTTTAGACTGACTTGTGAATAGAACAAATTTTTGGTTCGATAGAAGGTTTCCTATGAAATCCAAGATCTAAGGATGGTTTCAGGTAAATTTTTTGTGGGGATGGTATTTCTCTGAGATAATGACTGGACAAAGAAACCAGCTGGGCATCCACTGTCAATCCTCTGATCGTGTGATCATTGACAACTTCTTCTAGGTAGGAGGATGTTTAAGAAGATGTGTAAATTATTTAAGTGGTTTAGTATAGAGAGAGTGTGCAAGTGAACTATGATTAAATTATTCAACCATCAGCTGGGCATGACTTCCAACATATAGGTTTCCCTCAAATTAATGTGAGCTATAATGCAAATGTTTTAATCCCAAATCAAAAATTGCATTCGATGTAGAAAATGGAGATAAGGAATAGAAATGCTCTTTCACTAATGCAATGCATTAGAAAAGAAAATGTGTTCTTTTTAAAGCGCCAAAAGTAATATTTCTTTTAGTCAATAGAAATAAGGAGAAGATTCGAAGAAGAAAATAAAGGTGAATACTTTTCAAAGAGAAATAAACACACAATTTTTTCCTAGGAATGAACAAACACAAAGGAAACCCCGATGGGTCCCATCAGGGCGTACTCAAAATGTTTAACCGATTCTTAGTAGATTAATGAAACATATAAGGGTAGAAGGCCAAAGAGGAATACCTATTGTAATATAAGTTGAAGGTTGAATGCATGTGTAGATGAATTCTAGGTAAGAATGGATATAAGATCTCCCTTTTGGATAGGAGGAACTACTGCTTGAGATATAAAAAAATACCACCAAATAGAGTTAAACAAAATAATGAGTGGACTACCTAGCGGAAGCTAGATCTAGGAAGCATGATACTTCTTGAACATGATGTCAATCCACTTTTATATAACAATATTAATGCTAGTTAAATCATACATGAAGTAAATATCCTATTGGAATTGAAATGATTTAGGTATCTTGTACAAAACAATAAGAAAGGTCATGCAAAAGGTTGTTTAAGGTCAAAATGGGAGGGTTGATTGGGTTGGTGTTGAGTTACAGGTCTAGTATAGGCTCTAGGTAAGGTTTGGTAAGGATTATAAATGGTTCTATGATATTGGGAAGTGGATATTAGCTCACTCGTCTGAGCTATATTGATAGACACAATAACCAATTTCGGTTGAATGATCGATACTGGTTAAGAAGAGTGACTAACGTCGGTTGGCTAACCGGCATTGGTAGGGGCAATTAGCAGAAATTTCTTAGAATTGGTTTTTCAGACTCCCTATGATTGCATAGAGGTTGGAAATGGTGAGAGTGGGGTCATAAAATGGTTTTGAAGACTTAGAGATGATTAGGAGAGGGTGAAAATGGGTGAAAATGTGGGTATGATCAGGTGATGGGTTGATGGAAGGAAGTATATGGGTGTGGAGAGAAATAGACTACAGAGATGAATAAATAAATCTACACAAGGAAACTAGAGATTAAGTGTAGAAATGTTAAATACTTACTGGGAAGTAGATTAGAGAATGTAGGTGATGAAGATGGTGATAGTAGAGATACAAAGAGAAGATTTTTGTATTCGTTTCATGGAAGTTCAAACCTCTCGTGCCTCTTTGTTATGAATCTATGATCGTGAAGAGGATGATGAATGGTGACCGATGTTGGTAGTGCTCCCGTGTGTCTTCTTTTTCCTGAGTGCTAAAGAAATTGAGTGCTCCAAGTCTCTAGAAGAAATGAGATCTTGAATCAAATGACCAACCCAAGCCAAGAGGTTTAGAAACATATTTAATCTAAGTAGGCCATGGTTAGGTGACTAGCGTCGGTTGAGATATAACCGGTGTCGGTCAAGGTGGGAATATCTAGGTTGGCCAAAAATAGCCATATTGTTGTTATTTTTGGTGTGATCTCCAAATTTCTACCGAGTCTTGAGTGATAGATCATAGAAAGATAAGTAGGAGTCCTTTTAGGTTTGTTAATAGGAGTTAAGTCTAGGTTTAGACTAATTCCTAATTAGTTAGGATAGATTTAGACTCGGTATCACGTCATTAATGAGGTTTGAGTAGGTCATTAAGAGAGGTGGCTAGGTGATGTGGTTAAGTGAGGATATTAATTAATTTAATTAAGATAATTAATTTAATTAACATGTGCACTAGGGATATGAATAACTAGGATATGTTTAATTTAATTAATGGGTTTAAGGGGAGTATAACCCAATTTTTATGTCTACATGATGACTCATTGCTAAGAGTAATGACTTGGTCACTTGTGAGTTAAATACCCTTGGAATGAGTCCAGGTGAGGTGTCATGGTGAGGTGGGGGTGTGAGGGTGAAATTAATTAAATTAATTAATAATGTGAAGGTGAATATATTAGTAATAATTAGTAATGAGGCCATGGTGTGTTTAATTAATTGAAAGGGACCAAGGGGAGTGTGACCCAAATTTGGTGTCTACATTTGCCCCTTTTTTACGTAGCTTGTATTGGTAAGTGATGCTGACAAAAAGGAAGTTAGTGTCCTAGGTATGAGTGGAGATTAGGTTGCCCCAAGTATGGATGAAAGTGATCCCCCTCAAACCAAGAACTGATGAGGTAGGAAACAAAGTCGGTGAATGGTTTGATAAATAGGTTGTTAATAAAAACAAGGGTGGATGGGTTGTAGGTAAGGGTAATTATTGTGATAAGGTATCATGGTGAAGAGCTTACAAATCTACTTTGTCAAAGGTCGATAGGTTTATCCAAACAAGGTTGAAGTGGTTCAGGTATCCAAGGTATAGGATATGGTCCTGAATCACAACTAGGAAAGGTGTAGGAATGGGTAATAGGTTTTATTCCAGGGAACTAAAGGTTTGGTCGGGATAAACATCACAATATCATGCAAGGTAAGGTCATTAGGCTAAACCACATAAGTAGCATCATCACAAGTTATAGCGAATACACAAATTTAAATGTCACAAAAGGAGGTTCAAGGTATGTAGGTCAGGGCATAGGTAAGGCCGAGGTATAGGTAAATAACATGTCCCTAAGCACAATTAAGGAAATGTATAGGTAATGTAGGCTTGTGGGTGAGTTTTTAATAGGTGTTGGGAAGGGTAAAATTTGTTTGAAAACATTGTTTTTAGGAAAAGTGGGCATAGTGTGGGTCAAATGGATATGTGTGGTGACCATGTCGGTTAGAGCTTAACCGATGTCGGTTGGGTAGGGCATAACAAGAACGATGTTGGTCATGTCAATTTGGGGCTGAAAAAGTAAAATATGTGTTTTACGAAATCATTTATTTCTTTTCCATTTGTGGAAAATGACAAAGAAGACATGGAAGGTCAAAACGAATAAGACGAGGTCTCTAGCTGATTTAGCAAGCTACTAGCAGGTGATTGGCATTCGGTAGGTGGGTCCACGAGATTAATTGGAGTGATTTGATTGGTTGTGAGGTGAGGAGTGGATTTTGGTAGGGCATAGGTAGGAGGAGTGGGAGGACCACTAGTATATAGACCATAGGTGTGTTGTCGTGCAAATGTGCAACAAGGAAATTGGAAGTTTCCAAGCACGAAAACTATACCCCTGTGCCAAAAGTTTCATGTTTTATCATTCTTAGGCACCCCAGGTAAAATTCATCCATATTTACATCCCATATTTGATGTCAAATTAGTCCCTGTGTGATTTAGGAAATTTTATTCATTCCCCCTAGGTGATTTTAGGGAGTTCTGAAAAAATGCTATCTTTTGGCAATATTGGGAAGGGCTATCACTTGGCCTTCCCAGGACTAGATCAACCCTTGGAATGGAACGGAAGGGAAAAATTAAACATGGAGGTGAATGGAAAACCTTAGAACATCAAGGAAATGATTTTGGAATGTTTGAGGAATTTTTGAAAGACTTGGAGCAACTCGAGTAAAAATAGGGTTCACAAGTCTAGCAAAGTACACAAGCCTAAAATAGTTGTCAGGCTTCAAAAGAAGATTTTGAGAACTCTTGATGGAGTTATAATTAAAACAAAACATATCTGTAAATATGCTTCCAAGACCTACATGATGGTGAAATCATATTTTTCACAACAACTTGGTGCATAGGGTTTACAGGCATTTTTTCTCTGGAATAGGTGTAGTCCCAAATCACAAATCCCTTTTTCAGGAGTAGATAGAAGAATCAAGATATGATACCCCCACCATTAGATTCAAAATTCCATTTCTATTTAGGATCATATAACATTTCACCAATAAATTCCACTGGGAGCTCAAGTTATCATCGTTCCAAGTTCGCTCTTGGAGACAGTTTGGTAGTTAGTCAATTTTTAGGAGGACGCGTGTCGTCCTCTAGGATTTCCATGCAAAATGATGTCCCTCATGTCCCTCACATTTTAGGTACATCAGACCTTTAAAAATGCACCCAACCCTCTAACAGAGAGAGTTTTGGTCACCCATGTGACCCACTTCCAGCCCCTCAATGCTTTAAAGCTGATTTTTTAGCACTCATCCCCTACTTTCGGATCAAAAACATGTGTTGTCTCTAGGATTTCCATGAAAATTGATGTCCCTCATGTCCCTTTGAGTTCAAGGACATCAGGGACACAAAAATGTGCCCAGACCCTCCATGTGCATTTTTTGAAAATTTAAATCTGACACTTAGTTGTTTTCTTCCATGCATTTCTCCTCCATAGCTTTTCACCATGCCATGGCTTTGGTCAAGCTTGTCTAGACACCCAATATGTCATTTCTGATCCAAACTAGCTCCATCATGATCACCAAACTCTCCACACCATGAATTCATAGTAATATGTAGACCTCAAAGAAAAATGAAGTGAACTGACGAAGAACGAAGAGAAAATGGAGATTTTCAGCAAATAACTACGAAGCCACCCGATCAAAAAATCCTCATATCTTGCAAAGTACAAGTCAGATCAAGATGTCATATTTTGTATACTTTAAAATTTTACAAGATGATCAAGATGCAATAAACAAGAGGTAAAATGGTGCCCAGAATTATTTTCTCTAACAAAATCCTCACTTCATGCACCGACTCTCATTCGTCGGAAATCCAATCATTCAAAGCAATGGAAATGAGCTAAAAACTTGCACATGGGATCTAAATAAAAACCTATCACAATGGAGTTAGTTTTCATTGCAAACGAAGACAAAAATAGACCTACAAATTTCAAGCTCCATTAATGGATGCCATGGTAGCTCCGTGCTCGAAGCCACTACTAGGTAAAAATTTCAAGATTTATTTCTAGTCATTCTAGAGGGTAAAATCAAGTGAAATTCAAAGGACGTCCATGATGATGAGCAAAACCCATAAAAATATACTCCATCGCAAACCGAGCACTAGAAAGACACTTTCCAAAAATAGTAAGATTTCCTACACATGCTTGTTATTTTTGGTAAGTCTTCATCAAAATCGGCTATGGAAAAGGCAATGTGCACTGAAGATCTTTAAAAGGTGAGAATGATTATCCAAAGCATAAAATATTTAAAATAACCACTTACTAAAAATAGTAAGTCCCTTATATGGGTGCTTACTAAAAATAGTAAGTCACCCCAAGAAGTGGTCAAAGAAAAGGCAATGTGCATAGGATTAAATGAAGATTTTCATCACCTCAAGATGATCAAGAAGAAGAAAGAATCACCTCTTACTAAAAATAGTAAGTCACACTCAAAGAGTAGTTTTGGCACAATGGGACATTCAAAACTTCATCACATCAGAGCTTTCCATCAATGAGGATCATTAGACTTCATCAAGGGAAACATCTTCTCCTCTTCTCTCTCTTCCCTCTCCCCAACTTTCTCTCCCTTCAAATGTTCTAATTCTTCATTGGGGTTTACACTTTTTGATATGCCTTTAAGTCACCTAAAAGTGACTTTAGAAACATAATGTAAATTAAGTCACCTTAATTTTATAAAAGGGACTTAAATATTTGATAGGAATACGAATAGTCTAAAGTTAGAAATAAGGCATATGGAGGGTCATGAGGAAGATGAGGAGTCATTTCTATTCTATAAATTGTAAATCCATTCCCATTTCAAAGGGTTGGTCATTAATTTTGTAAGCTCAAGAGTGCATTATACCTTGAGAGAACAAAGGAGATAGCCAAATTCTTCCTTTCCCCACTCTCTATTTTTCCTCCATTCTCATACTATGTACAACTTGGTTTAAGCAATCAATACAAGGAGTTTCAAGCCTTTTTGACTAAGGGGTTTATTGAGACTTTGTGATCATAAATTCCATTTGGTCTTGTTGTTATGCGTAGAGTTGTTTCCTCCTAATTTTGATGCATGTGATAAAACTTCTAATTGATGTATGCAAGAATATGATTTTCTACCTACAACATTAGTTCTCCTATCTAATTTCTCACTCCCCTTTCCCTCTCTATAGAAAAATTCCTCTCTTGCAAGTATCTGTAAGATTTTCCGCAGGGTCAGTGGAGTGTCCCTGTTAGATCTCAGTCGAAAGGCCACCACATAAATCCACCTTTTCATGCGCATCCATATACGACATGCCTACATTGGTTAAGTAGAGGACTTAGATTCCTAGAGCGTTAGTAAGAAATCAACAAGTTTTTCCACCTGAAAAATTTTCACAAAAAGGTGTCACCACGGAGACGACACCAAGTAGAGGTAGGACGCATTCCTACACTTTCATGTGATTGAAAAGATTTGTTTAATTTAGGTAAAATGTGGGTGGGAATTTTATTTTGAAATTGTGGGTAAAAAGGGGTGAAACGGGGGTGGGAAAGGGGCAAATGTAGGTTAAGTAGGGTTGGGAATGAATGTAGGGTAGATTTGGGTGGGGTGGGATAGGGTTTTTAGGTTGTTTTTTTAATATTTAACAATTAAGGATGGGATTTTTGGTTTCACCATGAAGCAGATGACCAACATCGGTCATTGGTTGGTCAATGTTGGTTGGTTTTGGAAAGCATCGGTCAATGTTGGGGTGGTGGCGGTGGTTAAGATGACCAATTGAGTCAAGGAGACCGATTTTGGTCACTATAAAAAGTGACTGGGTGATAAAAAAGGGCTATATGGGAAAGTTAAACAGGCAAGGTAGGGGTAGGTGAAGACTAATGTAGGTGGAAGAGGGTAAGGCACTATGTTGCCGATGTGTGATAGGTATGTAGGTGAAATGATCTAGGATATTGGGTAAGTATGATAATGGAGAAAGTAGGTTTGTAGGTGAATTAGGTAAAGGGGTAGGTATTAGAAACTTGTTGAGGGGTAGGTATGATTTATGTGTTTAGGTATCATTTGGCACAAAAAGGACTAAGTACGAGGTTAATTTGAGGTTTGGGTAATAGGTAATTTGAGAGGGTCGTGACTTGACAGTGTTGGTTTGGATGATGTAGGCAAGAGATCAGCTAACTATGAGAGACAAATTACCACCTCTATTGGTACAGATGCAACCTAGTGTGATAGGTGAGGAGTGGGAGCACATAGCAGATGTGGGACTTAGTTTGATCAGGCGTTATAGGTGTATAGGCCAAGATCCTAGCTTGATGGTTGCTCTCATCGATAGATGGGATTTCGTGACTAATACCTTTCATTTACCAAATGGTGAGATAAAATTCACATTGGATGAAATTTATAGGATCTTGTGGCTTCCTATTGTTAGGAGCTAGTGTATTCAATTTTGATGGAGGTGTCAGTGGAGCCCATAGTGGCGATATTTGGTGAGGCGATGGGCATGTTGAGTTATCACAATACGATTCTGAGTAATGGGGATATGTATGTGGCATATCCACAAGAGACTAGGCTATATGTTTTGATGGTGGTGGCAGTAGGATATTTTGATCTCCTAGATTCTGAGGGTGGGAGATTTCCACAAGCACTGATGGGGGTACTACAAGACATGATCGAGGAGGGGGTATTGTTGATGTAAAATCACAGCACCCCTGGACGCACATCAGGCTTCTAGGTTGATGTTTCAAACATCCAGTGTGATTGCATAACATGGAATCCTTTCTCCAAGTGTGGGACTTGAAAAAATGAGAAAGGAATCTCTAGAGAAGGCTGGTTCCTATTCCTTTGTTCAGATGCACACAAAAACACAGAGGTTCACTCAAAACCTAATCTAATCTGCCAAGGAGACAAGGTAAGAAGATGCATAAAAATAAACCTAAGCTAATAGAGGTGATGCACCAAGGAATGAAGAACATCTATCTTGCCAATAAACACAGACCATTCAAATGTGATGCAAGATCATGCACATATAACAAAATTTGTAGTGAAAGATCAGGAGGATGTAAATGAACACAGAGAGGGTTGAGAATCATCCACAGACATGCATTACTTGCTCCAAAGATTGATACAATACACTAAAAATGCCAAGAGGTAGAGTCGCATTACAATTTCAAATGGGAGGTTCAAACTCCACAAATTCACCTGATAAAGAGAAGAAGGGAGGAGCAAAACAGAAATGTTCGACCTTTAGAAAGAAGCCCCTCCTTACAATATATAGGAAGAATGAGAGAGGGAAGAGAGAGGAAATCCAGATCTACCCCAACCACTTCTAGGTTGTATTTAACTCATCTCATTATAGCAGAAGTGGCGAATCACGGAGAAACAAAGTGGACCTGCCAGCGTAAACGGAGAACCGTGCATTGCATTAAAGCTGGTTGTTGAAACGTCACTTCTGTCTATTATTACGTGCTAGAGGCATTTCTAAATTTTATCTCTCCACACTGAACCAAAATGCAAGATTGACCCCAGAATCGTGTAGAGCATTTCACCAGCTTTCCGTTGATATAAAGAACGTGAAAATCCGAGCTCTGGATCGAAAGATATGGCGATCTGAAGATTTAGGGCAAAAAATAGGCCAAAACGGATATTTGAAATTTTCCCGCACTCTGCCACTTGGACGACACATGTCGGGCACTGATTGGATGAGAAATTCTCTCTCCTCCACCTTTCCGCAGGCTTTCCTTTGAAATTTTGACCTTTTTCATACTTTGGAAAAAATTTCATTTTTTCCCCCCGCGACCCGCCACTTGGGACACGTGGCGTGATCTGGTTGGAGGATAGGGGTGTGGGGTTATCCTTGTCCTTTAAGTTTTTTGGCCAAAAATTTTGCTAAATTTTCTAAGTCCTCCCGAGATCCACACTCCCCCTTCCTTAGGACACGTGTCCTACTCTAATTCGTTGGCGGCTTTTCCGGGTTTTCACGTCCCGCGCGTCCCTTTGTCCCAAATGTCCCAAACTCGCACGGGAAAATTCCTCCGAACCGCCCACCAATTCGGGCTTCCTTGTCCCTCTTTGCGGTGAAGACACGTGGCATATTTCCATTGGCTCTTGGCTCCTTCGGCTCTTCACGCCCCGCGTACTTTTGGCCCAGATGTCCCAGACGAAAGTCCTCTATTTTGGCCGAACCGGCCGGTTCACGTCCTCCGCATACTTTTGTCCCAACTGTCCCAAACTACCTGGGACAAATCTCTCGACCTGCCCGAAATGGACTGACTTGCGCCAAACCGGCCGATCCACGTCTTCCGCGTACTTTTGGCCCGGATGTCCCTGACTGAGCGAAACAAGACTTAGGCAATTTTCTTCATTTTTTCGGCCGGTTCGGCTTTTCGCGCCCCACGTGTCCCGATGTCCCAATTGTCCCAAATGCTGCGCAGACCACCTAGCGGCTTTACAGCCGATTCGTGCTCTGACGTCCCAACTATCCCAAGGACCACCTGGACTAGGACTTAGCTGATTTTCATGATTTTTTCTGCCCCAAGCTTGTTTTTTTTTGCAACTTTTTCACCCTTTTTTAGAACTTGCTCTTTTCTTCTTGGATAGGAGAGTTAGAGGGAAACCGAGGGGACCCCGAAACATGATTTCAGGCCTTGAATCATTCTACTTGCTCGGGACTGAAAATCTGATGCATGTTATCAAAATTACCTTGGGGGGGAATTTTGGACAACATGTATGTAGGTACAGAAGATTTGGTATGTGTTGTATATACTTGTTACATTGTTAGGCGTATGAGAACATTGTGTGTGTGCATCCAGTTGGGTTACCACGATAGGACTGGTTCAGGCATGGTTGGTATAGAGTGGGTTTCAAGAGATGGGTACAAGTCGGGGCATAGATGAGATTTGTCAGGGCCACATATAATTCTACACAATACATGTGCCTATTAGAGGGCCTATCAATGGTTAATATCGTGTGGTGGCCATATGTTGGTTTTCTGTCATATAGAGGCATGGATGAGGAGTTAGAGGGGATTTAGTTATTGAGATGGATATAGAGGCGGTGTGCCGATGAGCACAAGATGATACTCATGGAAAATTTCAGACAATAGTTTGGATTGCAAAAGGATGTGCCCCCACCTTTCCCATAGTACTCGTAGAGATGACGTGGAGAGACCCATGTCTCCACCATGTCTGATTGATCCCACAAGGTAGGAGGAGCAGGTGTGAGATTGATGGATTGATGATGCAAGAATCACCGATGCATATAGGTGTGGTGGGTGGCACAACTACAGTGGCACTGTCGAGGCCATGGTATCCTGATTTAGCTACAATAATATTTTATAGAGATACATTATAGGGGTAGGTGGCTTCCCCGTAGGAAAACATTATAGGGTTGTAGGGATAACTAACGGGGGCACGTGCATATATGACCACCTTATAGGCATAGGTGATGAACCCTACAAGCCCAGATAAAGACAAACATAAGCTCCCACATAGGGTGGAGATGGGGATGGGGGAAGGTAGCCACCTTATAGGCACATGTGGCTAGATTACGATTACAGTGGCCAATTGGCCACAACACAGGCATAGGTTACAAATTTATAGGCCCAAGTGGCTACATAGGTACCACCACAGGAATCAAGATACGGTCCTTATCAGACAGGTTCCTACACTAAGAAAAGGTCCAATTTTGGTAGGGAAGAGTTTATAGGTGGTAGTGACACCGATGGCACCACCACAGATTGTATCCATGGTGAGGTTCAGGGATTCCCTGAATGAGCCAAGACACTATCTAGACCAGCTAGTGACTACATATATTGATGTGGCCTCCTACATCGAGCACCGAGTCCAATATGAAGCTAGTGATGGACTCGATCCTAGAATCCTAGCTCTGTATCGTAGGGGTCATTGACCCGAGAGACGAGGATATGGTGAGGATACTAGCTCTCGAGATACCGAGGCTTGATAGAGGGTGGAGGAGGAGTGGAGGTTGGCAGGGACCAACAGATGGTGGAGAGATTTTGCAGGGGAATTGATAGGGAGAGATGAGGAAACATGTGAGACAAGAGGGAGGGCATCAGGTGGGGGTGATTAATATCCATAGTGGATATTGTACAATCATTTTGATTTTTGATATATATATATATTGTCCTACGTGCCGAAGATGTGAGATTTACATGAGAGTTTTGAGACACTGATACTTATTTATATCTGTGTATATATGTATTGATTCACAGACACTCCCATTATATAGTTGGTGATGTTTGTTGGATGGATGATGTACTTGTTTTAATTTCCATTGCTATTGTGTATTATGGAAACTAGTTGAGTTAGGCATGATTGAGTCGAGGTCATCTAGGCATGATGGAGTCAGGTATATACATGGTGAAGTCAAGTATAGGTATGTTTTAGTCAGGTATAGGCATGGTGGAGTCAGGTATAGGCATGGTGGAGTCTAGGTAATTTCTAAGTTATTGATCTTATGGAAATAATGGATTGTATGTATGTTGTGGTTAAATTTACAAGTATTTGATATCATTCTAAATAATTGATGTATGATATGGTTGATGTTATTAATGGTAGGTATGTATGCTTTTATGATAGATTAATTTTCCATTTTTGTGTAAAATGGAAACTAACTAGGGTAAAATGTGAATATAAAGGGGGAAAATTGGTTAGGGTAAAAAGTGTCTAAAATAACCTCCAAGGGCCCCATGCCCTTGGAGTGCTTCCTACATAGCCCCGACAAAAAGGGGCCTTAGGCTGATGTATTTCTCCCATAAGATAGGGAAGAATATGATAAGGGAGATGAATGGGTAGGTAGGTTTTAGGCATGGTTGAGTCTAGGTCATTTAGGTATTCTTGAGTATAGATTAAATATGCATGGTTGTCATCTAGGTTGAATAGGTGTGGGTGTTTTGGTGGAAGAGGAATTCCCATAATGTAGGTGTCGAAGGTCTGGTTCTATGAAGGAGGATAAATAAGTAATAAAATAGGTGAATGGTAAGAGGATAAAAAAATCCTCCTAATTTATAAGAACCATTACGAGTCTATCATACCAAATATTGGCTTATGAACATAAAACCCTAAAGGCATTGCATGATTGATTGTTCTAAGGGTGAATAAGGTCACATGATCATGAAATGTCACATTTGTGGAACATCCCTTGAGTAGGTAGAAGATTAGAAAGGAAAGACAATGAGGTGAAAGATGGTTTTTATCGTAACCCTAGTGTGAGACAACATGCCTCTTCTGCAAGATACCCAAGATCAAAATAGGAAAGTCCATAATGAAAAAGTTATCTCTCTTTTTGCTTTTGTTTTATAGATTGATCGATGCAAGAATT
Organism: Taxus wallichiana var. yunnanensis; assembly: GCA_018340775.1. Taxonomy (NCBI): domain Eukaryota; kingdom Viridiplantae; phylum Streptophyta; class Pinopsida; order Cupressales; family Taxaceae; genus Taxus; species Taxus wallichiana. Next base: position 385,056,677 of record CM031241.1, read on the forward strand.
CTATGTGGGATGAATAGAATATCTCCTTGAGGTCTTCGTGAAGCTGATCGATGTGGGAAGCTTCAGAATGTTTTATTTTCATTTGTATAGAACTAGTCTTCTTTTTGGATAGACTACGTGTTTTTAGGGCTAACTTTTATAGCTATCCTTCAAGGGAGTAGTCTATTTATAGCAATGAGATAGAGAGGAAGATGTCCTTTTTGAGGGAGGCATCTAGTTACAATAATTTTGACTCAAGGAGTAGAGTTTGAACATCCCATATATTACTTTGGAATTTCTTTTGACTTTTAGGTCATGGACAAGACTATAAAGGAGTATAGGCTTATTTTATGAAGACAAAACCATAGCACACATGGGTTAGCTATGAAAGAGAGGTTTTAAGTGATGAACGAACATGGGATTCCATCTTGAAAAGGATGAAAAGTATCCATGAGTAGAACTAGGGTACTCATATTGAAGATAAGGCTAAAAGGTGATGGGTAATCGCATTATTCTTGTTTAGTCATTGATCCTTAAAATAGGTAAGTGGAAGGTGGATGTTTCTCAAGGGACAAGCATTTAATATAAATAATATGATATAGGACTTGATTCAACAATAAAATGGTCAAAGATGCAAGGCATTGAGGGCTTAGGTTTGGGTTTACCTTCAATTAAAGATCAATGATAAGCACCATATCCATATGCATGAGTAATGATATAGCGTCCAAGCCAATTAGGAGTGAAATTTCCTCGTTTACTTTTCTCCACTTTTGTTACATGTTGATTTTCCATTAGTATGAGGTCACCAACCTAGAAGGTTCATTCTTGGACACGTTTATTATAGGCGTGTTTGATACATTTTTGGTATATTTGGAGGTGATCGAGAGCATTTAGATGGCATTTGTCTAATAAATCAAGTTGTGCCAAACGATCCTAGCGAAATCATCATCATTGAGCATATTTGTGAGTGAGATAAGAAGAGATGGAATTTGGAATTTGAGAGGCAAGACAACCTTTGTACCATAAACCAAAGAGAAAGGTGTGGTAGTAGTTGAGGTGTGAATACTAGTATGATAAGCCCATAAGGAAAAAGGAATGTGTGTGTGCTAATCCTTACTAGTATCGTCAACCAATTTCATAATAATTTTATTTAGAGTTTTGTTATTTAATTCATCTTGGCTATTTGTTTGAGGATAATAAGGTGAAGAAAAACTAAGTTGAATGTTGAAGGCATCATAGAGTTTCCGTAGGGTTTTGTTTTTGAATTGTTTTCCGTTATCAGTGATGAGGCGATGAGGAACACCAAAGTGACAAATAATGTGATGATTGATGAATTCACATATTTTCTCATATTTTGTAGAAATAAGAGGTATGAATTCCACCCATTTAGTGTAATATTTGGTAGTGGTAATAATCCATTGATGATATTGGGAAGAATGAGGGTTGATCTCTCTAATAAGATCCAAACCCCATTGAGAGAAAGGCCAAAGGTCTCGTGTGACTTGTAAGGCATGACTAGGGGTGTGATGAAGATTAACATGTTGTTGACACTTCACACAATGCTTGACATAGTCACAACAATCACAATTTAGGGTTGGCTAGTAATAGCCCAGTGAAGGATATGCTTAGCGATAGCTAAGCCACTGAAGTGACCCCAAAAATCATGTTGTGAACTTCCTTGATGGTGTATGGAATTTCAGAACTCGTAAGGCATCATAAGAGGATAGTGTCAAAGCCACATTTATAGAGAAGACCACCCATGATGACATAGTGAGAGACACTTTTGAGAAAGGCTCATTGTCCATTATGAGTAAGATCTGGAGGCAGAATTGAAAGGGAAATATAGTCAACAAAATACTTATACCAAAGGTCACGTGGGTCAGTTTCAATGTTTCCTACAAGGTTGACGTCTTGATTAGATAAGAAGGTGATTGCAACCTTTGTACTGTGACAAATATTTTTGAGTTGGAGGGTGAAGCAGGATTTGAGAAGTAAGACAGTGTGGTGTCTACAAATTTATTAGTGGAACGAGGGTGGTTTGAAGTTCATAATGTTCAAAGGTAGTCAAAATCATGTCAACAAAATGCTTATACTTTTGAAGTATCTCATTACGACACTGGTATATACCATTAACTTGGTTCATGACCAGCCGAGAGTTGCAAAAGATATTAATTGATTTAGCGCCTAAGGCTATGGTAGTTTGAAGACCTAACATGATTCCTTCATATTTGTCGATATTGTTAGTACAATCAAATTCTAGTTTGAAATATAATGGCATGTGCATACCATCAAGAGGAATAAGGATAACTTTTACACCACCCCTACGCTAACATTTGGAACCATCAAAGAATAAGGTCATATGGTAAACAGATGTATCGTCAGAGGAGATGGTAGCGATGGAGTCTTAAGGGAAATCGAAGTGTAAGATTTGTTTTTAGAGAGAGGTGCATCTACAAGTTTGTCAGCCATTTTTGTCCTTTTCGACAGATTTTTGATGGATGAATTTGAGATCTAGGTCTACAAGATTCATCACCCAACGTGCAACATGATGATGTTGGTAGGGCTTAGTGTACATATAATGTAAGGGGTCAGTATTGGTGACAAAAAATTTTTTTTGGTTGAGTAGGTAATGGAAAATTTTAGTGGCGAGAAAAACTAAGGCTAAGAAAATGTTTTTGGCATGAGTATATCTAGTTTCATAATCTAAAAGTGTTTGGCTTATATAATAAACTGTTTTCTCCCTGTGTTGTTCATCACGATGAGAGAGCATGACACCCAAAGAATGATCTGTAGCAGAAATGTAAAGGTAAAATGGTTGGTCATCCTTAGGGGTAATGAGTAATGGTGGTTGTAGGAGGTATTGTTTTAAGGAATTGAAGGATTTATGGCATTCATCATCCCATTTGAGGGAGACATCCTTTTTGAGAAAATGATGAAATGGATGGTAGCAGTTAAAAATCTAAGAAATAAAACAACAAATAAATTGCAATTTTCCTTGTAAACTATAAAGTTGATGAAGGTTAGTAGGTGGAGGCATTTCAATAATAGCCTTGATTTTAGTGGGATCAAATTCAATGCCACACAAAGAAACAATAAAACCAAGGAGATTTCTGGAGAGAACAACAAAGACACACTTCTTAGGTTGAAGGAAAACACAATATTTGATGAGACGGTCAAAGACAACTTTAAGGATAACAAGGTGCTCAACCCGATGTTTATATTTGGCAAGAAGATCATCAACGTAATATTCTAATATGCTATGCATGATGTCATGAAAAATATAAGTCATAGCTCTTTGCTAATATGTAGCATTGGCATTTTTAAGGACAAAGGGCATGCCACGATAATGAAGGTCCCCCAAGGAGTGATGAAGGTAGTTTTGTGTTGATCTTCTGGGGCGAGTAATATTTGGTTATAACCCGAGAAACTATCCATGAGTGATAACATCTCATGGCTGGTGGTGAGATCAACTAGTTGGTCAATACTAGGTAGAGGAAAGTCATCTTTAGAGAAAGCTAACTTAAGGTTGCAGAAATATGTGTAAATGTGGAGTGCCCCTGTCTCTTTTGTGACAGAACGATGTTAGAGATCCATTAGGGATAATCAATGGGTAGGATGAAGGAAACTGAAAGAAGGTGTTGGAGTTCTTATTTGACAAGAAGGGCAATGCAAGGATGCATTTTTTTGCAGCTTCTATTTCATGGGTTTGGCATCAGGAATGGTTACAATATTATGTACCAAAATTTTTAGGTCAATACCTGGGCATATCAGTGTAGGACCAAGTAAAAGTGTTGCTATGATCCTGAAGGAAAGAAGTGAAAGCTTCTGTTCAACAACATCTAAATATTGGCCTATTTTTAGAATGTGTGGGTCGTCTTGAGTGTGAATATTGATTTTGATGGTCGATTCATTCAACATGGTTTTTGTCTCAAAAGGTAATGATCAGTGAATATAAGAATCTTCTCGCACCAAGGTAAGTGAGAATAGACTCATCATCATGACATTGAATGACGTTAATAGAAGGGGTATCATCATTGATCATGTTAGGATATAGGAAGGGAAGAGAAGAGGGAGCCTCACCATCATGCTGATAAGTCAGAGGTCCCAGGGAAATGGTGTTTACAAAAAAAAAGTTAGGAGGAATGGATTCTGGGTCCATAGACTCTATAGGTGAAGGTGGTGAAGTTGGTGAATGGGGTGGGGAATTTTTATTGTCTGAATAAGTTCAACTTGGGCCATCCTAGAAGGTGGTTTAGAAAATCCAATAGCACTATGGTTCCTATACTTACAAGTTGTGTAAGGAATGAAAATATGGCAGCCTTGTTCATAGAAACCCAAGCCAAAGCCCTTCCAAGCACAACAATTGAGGAGCATGTGGGAGAAGCGGTGCTTGGTGAGAGATTGAAGGTCAGAGGAAAATGGTCGAGTTCTAGAAGGTGGCTTGGGTGAGTAGGTGGAAGCATCAAGTCCCCCATATGTTAAGTTGGTACAAAGATGGGTAGGACCATAGGGGAGAACCTCGTCTATGTGGTGATCACAGTGGGGATGTTGGTGAAGTTTACCATACTCTTTGAGGAGTAAGGAATGTGTCAATGTTATAAAGGTGGTACTCTCTCAGAGTGAAGCGTTGAAAACACCTTCTAAGGGATCAATAATTGATATATGGGTAGCGGGAATGGATGAATCACTAGATATTTGGGAAGAAGAAGCATTAATTGTTTGAGAAGTAGATGGGTTGGCTGATGGGCTAGCTGCAGAAGCTGCGACAACAAAGTGGGAATAGAGGAGTTAGCTATGGAAGATGTAGCGGCAACATTGGTGGATGAGGAAGTGGTTGAAGAAGAAGTGGTAGCAGTGGTAGATTCCTTAATTGGTATAAGGACATCATTGGGTCGATACAACATGTTACAGGTCTTTAATGGTGAAGGGTCGGCTAGAATGGTATAGTTGTGTCCTTCATGTTTGAATTTTAAATAGTAGTGTAAGGTTGAAGGAACACAACCCATGGTGTGAATCCAGGGTCAGAAAAGTAGCATGTTGTACTAGAATTCCCCCTCTAAGATATAGAATAATTCATAAATGGCACGGGGGCCTGTTGGTGCTCAAAATAGTCTCGCCCCAATTTTCCTTTGAAAATCTATCTATTTATGGCCTCACAATTTCATTTTCCCGTGTTATTCCCTGGTTAATCTTTGTTGCCATTTTTAACTGGTTTCTGGGTCATAGATCACTTATGGGTCCATGGTTTTCTCCTTGTTTCTTTATTCCTCTAGAAAAGGTCTATAATTTGGGTCTCCCATTCTCTATTTGTCTAAAAACTCGGGTTCTCCCATATTTTTGTTCTCCACGGTTGGGATTTGTCTTCCTTTTCATTTTTACCCTAAATACTTGAATAAAAATGAATGGATGTATCTCTGAGAAACATATTTGAGCCTTGTAACATTTCTAAATTCTCTGTCCTTAGAGAAATTTTCATTTTCGGGCTCAAATGATCATTTTTCTACATTTTACAGTTTGACAGGTGTTTCTCCCAGTCAAATTTACATCCTTGCATCGACAGGGGGTGGGGTAGCTTTTAGATTGGATGTGGCTTGGTTGGATACTTAAAAAGTTCTATGAATTTCCTCAACTTAAATATTTGTCCACGTGGAGGTACGACACTCGTTTAAGGATGTAATTTTTGGTCTGGCCTTAGATTAGCGCTAGGAGGACACGTGGAGGTTTCCACTGGGTCTTCCCATACTTAGTCTTTTTCAAAGGGTTTTGGGATTTTGGGACACATGGAGGAACCACGCATGTTTGGGGATTGGGATTTGAGTTTCATTTTAAAGAAGCACTAGGAGGACACTTAGAGGCCTCCGCTCACTTTGTATTTTTCTTGGAATTTTCAATGGCCAAAGGAGACTGCCTCGGAGCATGACACTTGGCACCTTCGCTGAACTTTGAGCCTTCAAAAAAAAAAATTCTGGGCTAGGAAATGTGGCGAGCCCATGTTCATTCAAGGTCTCAATTTTTGGGGACCATCTCAAGGTGTGCCATAGTGACACGTGGCAGTTTGACAAGTCAAAAGGAGCGGGGAAGCGGACCATCAAAGGTAACTTAGAATTTTTGCCTCTTATGCTCAAAAGGGTTAAGATATCAAAATGGCCGCAAGCCCGATGGAAGAAAGGTCAAAGCTTGCTTCGGTCAATGGCAGAGGTGCGGACTCTTGTGGAAAATTTGGAAAAATTTCCTTTTGGGAGAAAAGAGTTAAAAGTAAAAGGGGAAGCACGGTTCCACTGGAACCACATTGGGACATGTGTCAAGCTATTTATTCAAGGGCGGAGTTGTGGGGAAAACTTGAAAATTTTTCCCTTTTCCAAAAGGGAGGTGAAATGGCATAATTTATCATGGTTTGATGGTGCCAACCTTGGGACACGTGTCAGGCTCATTTCTTGAGGGCGGAGATGTGGAACAAAATGTGAAATTTTTTCCATTTTTCCAAAAGTTGTAAAAAGTTAGAGGAAGCCCTCGGGTCTGTTTTTAAGTTTGAATCTTCCACGTGGACGGCCCAAATTCAAAGTAAAGATCAATGACAACTGAGAGTCTGAATCTGACTTTCCCCCCATTTTATTGAAACACGCATGAAAGTGCGAGTCTTCATGATTTCTAGGTATTTCCTACACACAAAGAGAGGGGAGTTAATGTTGATATTTGAGTTTGGTGGGAAGATCTGGAAGACATCTTTCACCATTAAAATGGTTTGACTATCATGCTTGATCGGATTTTCCATTTTTCTTCTCCCAAGCACACAAGGAGCTAGATTTGATAGATTAGGGGTGGAAGTGGTTAGAAAATTGAAGAAAGAGTGATCTACTAAAGGAAGGAGTTGAATGCGGGAGATATTCGATGAGATCTACCCCTCAAGCACTGAAAATTTTGCAGATCTGATTCTGAGAATCACGATCGTGATCATGGCAAGCACTGGTAGCACTCAAGGTCTAGATTTTGGAGGGGAAAAGGGGTCCCTGTTGTAAATGTTATAAATGACATGAATTTTTTGTGTAAATGGTTGGAGTGTTAGGGGTCGAGGATTGATTTTTCTAATAGAAAGCTTAATAGAGCCCATCATTTTTAGAAGTGTTTTGAGAAGCTTGTATATCTCTTTTGTACCAAATATGATCATGTCAAGGTGGTTGCAAGTGTACAACCATTGAAAAGCTCTAAGATTGTTCTAGAAAATTTCCCCTGTTGATAGATTTAATCAAATTCGAGTTATTCTGTGTTGTCTTGAGAAAAATGTGTTTGTTTTATTTATGAATGTATACGATTATTTTTTCTTGTTTCTATTGCAATATTGTATTAAATCTAATTCAATCACACAGCCCTCAATCCTTGTGATAGTTTAGTGGCATCTGCAATTTCATTCCTCAGAAGAGCTTTCATCTGGGATTGGAATAAACAATTTAAAATCACTTTTCTTTCATCTAGTTGATAGAGATTGTCTATAAGCCTCTGGGTGTACCTCAGGTGTGATTTGACTCAGATCTTGATGCTTTGTTGGATTTTCTAACTCAATCCTTCATGATAGAATCTCAAATATTGTGTGAAAGAGTGATAAATTGGGCCTCCATTGAAGCACACATTCTAGTTAAAGAATTTTTTTATCTATTCTCTCGGCATTCTCGTTGGTTTAACCTTCCATTTTGTAAGATTCCTCAAGGATTTGGTGAATCAAGTTCATCCTGCCCCACCTCCCACCAAAAATTCATTCAAAAACAACCAATCCTACCTGTACTACCCCTGTTTGTCTTGTGTGCATAAAAATGTAAAATCTTTGTTACCAAAACATGCAGAAGTAATCATGGTCCCAAATATCTTTAGTAACCTTTGCCTTGTGAAAATATCTCCATGATCTGGAAGTGACAACTTGTGAGAGTTAGATTTGGTGTGTTGATCATATTTTCCCAAGGTCTTCTCTATAAAATTTATGCAAAAGAAGGATCTACCAAAGCATTCTTCAATAACAGAGGTTACAAAATAGGTTCTCTTACCTTGGTTGAAAGGCACAACCTAAAATAGTGAGGATAGATCAAATCCTCTTGAGGGTGCTATCCATTTCTCCACATTTGAGTGACAGAGGGCTAGTTAGATCTCATCCCCGGCTACAAAATGACTCATCATGATCTAATTTGTCTCTAAGCTTCCTGTCAAACCAGTGATGCTTGCTCAGACTTTGAGGGAGAATCAATTTGGATACCTATAAGGCATACACACATGTATAGAATGACGGTGCCAATGGTGGAAGTCATGACATCGCCGAATGAACACAACATAATCGGGTTATTATGCATGCAATTGGCATGGGTGCGCATTTGGCTATATGTGTGGGAAGAAATGGTGTTAATATTGGCACCGCCATCAATCGTAATGTGTTGAACATGTATATTATCAATGTAGGCGGAAATAAATAGGGTGGGATCAGGATCATCCGATTGGAGAGGTACAATCTTGTCATTAGATAAACCGAGAGCAAATACTTGATGAGTAGTAGCAGGATCAAGAAGGGGGCGAAGTTGTGAGAGAGGCCACATGGTGAGGAGTGATAATGGATGCAATAAGAGTAGGGTCATTATGTAGAACCTCAATAGTTTACAAAACTTCAATGAGGGCCTTTCGATGAGACTCATAGGTTTGGACACAATCGTACAAAGACATTTTGAGATGAGATCAAGTGCAACTGCTTAAGCATTGTACGATGGGAAACCCTGTTAGAAATAGGGTATGTGGGTCCATGGATGGTGATTTTTGGTGCATGTGCAGATGGAATATTAGGTAAAAGAGTAGTGGATGAGCTAGTTTTTTCTCCTTTCCTTTATCCTTCGCCTCGAGTGTCAATTTGAAGCATATTAATCTATGGTAAAGGATAAAGTGATTCATGATAGTTGAAGCGATAGGATGGGAAAAAACATGGTGACGACATATACTGGTTTTGTGAAAACAATGCAACACATTGGCATTTTGGCGAAGTTTTGGCAAGCTCTCTTATGCAGACCACATTGATCTCAAATGTTGGAGGGGATAAAAGGGTTGTGGAAGTGGAGATGAATATTTCTAAATAGGTAAGAGATGAGGATGTGTGGCGATAGGTGAATGTGGAATAGGTTCCTCATCTAAAATATCATCGTCATCAAAGATTTCTTCGAAAGGACATAGTTGGAGAAGAATAGTCTTAAGAGCCTTATAGATTTCCACATCATGCCCTGACACACAATGGTAAGCACAAATTTTGGTATCATCAAACCCTTCTAGTTTAGGTTTGAGTGGGTCATAAGGTCTAAGTGGTGGAAATGTGATGACAGATGTTTCCAAAAGGTTAGCTAAGATGTTGGCGTAAGACCCTACCAATGGATCACAATGTGAAGTAAGTGTGGGTTTGGATGGAAGTGTGGGTGAATTTGGTGGGAGAGGCACCACCGAAGGTGGAATCGAGAGGTTGAGTAAGTTTGACCACCTGTTTGGTAGATAGTATGGTTTTAGGTTTGGATTACACCTTCTTAGGTAAAGATGTAGCAGGTGAACTAGTTGTTGAAAGTGGTGTAGGTTTAACTACCTCTTTTGAGGGTATTGGGTTCTTGGGCTTTGGTTGCACCTTCTTGGGTAAAGGTGAAGAAGAAGTGTGTGATGTAGAAGGGAAGGAAGATGGTGGAAGGGGCTGGGTTAGCAAAGATAATAATAGAGGTGTGTGAAGTTTGTAGTAAGAGGCAATGTGGAAGGTACTGGATGAAGAGAATGGAATGGCATAGGTAATGACAAGGATACCGAAATTAGTGTAGTTATAGGAGGTATAAAGGATGTAGATGATAGCGAAGGTGCAATACGTGTAGGTAATTTGGGTGCAACAAAGGATCATGATGAGGTACATTGTTGTGCTTTTGGTTTACTCTAGGTAGGAGGTTGTTTGGCCAAGGTTGATGGGTGGGGACCTGTAGACACGATTTGTGTCTCATGACACCCTATGCCCCACATCTCATTTCGCAACCTAAGCTCACCACCTAAACCTTGCACAATTATTTATTAATTACCTTATAATTAATAAATCCACATTTTCAAACCTGCCACCTCATCATGACCTAGCCCTAATCCTAAACTAACCTAATTAAGACCTATAACTCGGTCTACATCCACACCCATGACTAATTACCCCTCACCCGCACCAAAACCAACCTAATAATGACTTGACCAAGCCCAAAACTAATCTCTCGGGAGAAAAGGAGGGAAGGTTGGCTATTTTACTAAAAATAGCCCACCGTGACTTAACCGACATCGGTTCCTACTGACCACCGTCGGTTACGTAACCGCCATCGGTTCCTCGTAAATGACCAGCCTTTCCTCTATTGTTTTAACGAGGCAATTAAATTGTAATTTGGCAATAACTTCTTCGTTAGAATTTGTGTTAATTCGTATTAGCAGGGGAACTGACCACCTTCGAAAGGAAGTCCAATATTTCCTGGGCCTAAGGCAGTTCCCTCATTTATTGTCTAATTAGAATCTAGTGGTCTTGTATTCTTACTTGCAGGTAGTCCTTCCTAGACAAAAAGGAGTTCTTCGCAATCGATCTGATCTCTCTCTACGGTAGGCACACACCCTCCAAACATTCAATAGGTATTCCTCCTAACCCTAACCCTTATCTGTTTCTCAAGAGAATGAAAGGATAGAAGCAACTCTATTCTAGGAACTGAACCATTCTGTGCGAAACATTTTGGCACGCCAGTGGGACCCATTTTGGGTTTCTTTCTTTCTTGCTTGCTTTCATATAGGGAGCATACTTGCTGTTTGTTTCTACTAAGTATTCACAAAATATTTTTTCATTTTGGTAAAAAAAATTGTCTTGCTTTCACATCTTTGTATTAGTGAAAGTCATCTCCTTTGCTTCATCGAATATTATGTTCGATTTGGGTTTAAAACACGTGCATCACATTCTTGCTTGCCATTTTCAATTCTAGTGAACATAGATTAAGTAAGCATGGGTCGTACACGTGGGGGTGATATCCATGGTATTGACAAGAAATTAATCTTACTTTCACTGCACAACACATGCCAAATCACATCATAATTAACACAACAGCTCAAACATCCCCCTTTTCCGCGGTATTCCTCCGCCCGATTGAGGTAACCTTATAAGCCAAAACAAACTTGACATTTCCCCTAAGTCTTTTATTTAGGATTGACATCATCTTGCATCTAAGGCATAAGCCCACAATAATTAAAACTAATCTTAGGGTTAGTCTCTTGATTTGCTTGCGCATCTTGCTTGTTTTTAGTTCTGTTTCTCTGTCATACACTGTTTCAGTGATCACTTCAGAATAGTTGGGTAGGCATACTAAGTATTTTTAACCCCAAATCAGCAACTTCTTACAGCTTCTTACACTGGTCCTATTATACCAACATCGGTTAACTTACCAACACCGGCTATAGTCAATGAGCATCGGTTACCTAACCGATATCGTTTACTTATCTTTCACATTCCCAAAACCAAAGAACCTACCAATTCCAACATTTTTTCACTGCTTCATTCTCGATAGATTGCATCCCTACTGTACTCTTGTCCATGGTTATCACTCAAAAACAAGCCCACGACCATGGTTTCACATGCCTGCTCTGTACCTTTACCTGAATCACCCCCTTCACATCCTGTGGGGAATCCTATGGACACCAGCGAGGTTCCCAAAATCCCTATAGGAGATAAGGAATTTGTGAAATTTTTGGACGCTAATCCTAGCGTTGTATAGTACTATTTGTCTCATGCCCCTGACCGTACACCCGATGGTCAACTCCTTGTTGGCATGCCTATTAGTATAGCCACTCACTTAGCTCCTTCCCCACCTGATAACTCGCCTTGCCTTCTTCATCCTTAGCCCCGTCTCCCAACTCAGTGGCTTCGGGGGTTCATACGGCACATATTGGCTTTCCTTTGGTTAATCTAGGGCCCAACATATCATTACCGCTGACTGCTCCTACCTCGTCTCTCGCAGACTGCTCCTTTCATAACTTGCTCTCTGCCACCTATCCACACAAGCTTTCCTTCTCAAGCTCCGCCCACCTTTTCATTTCCACACACGTATCCGGTGACTTCAACATCTTATATAGGACATCCCTATTCGGTCGCCTCAACATATTCATCCTCAATACCTTATCAACATTTAACCCCACCATTGTCTAGTGGTGGCCCTTGGCCCAATCCTCCTCCGTTTACGGAAACCGCACCATCATCTCATCCAACCACTGATTTAATCAAACAAATGATGGACAAGATGTAAAATCTGGAGGCTTCTATTTCAGGAAGTCGTAGCACCCTGACATATGAGCAAGTTTGTTGGGAGCCTATTCATCCTTCTCGTCCCCCTTCATTCATATCCTCCTCAATAAGAATTACCAAAATTCACTGGTTTTAATAGTAAGGAGGATCCTCAACAACACTTGTGATCATTTAGACATGCCTGCTATCTGATTACTCATGACGATGCTTTACTACTCCACACCTTTCCCATGTCCTTATCAGGACCCACCTTGGAGTGGTACAGTGCTTTAACCCAACACTCAATCTTCTCTTTTAACCAATTAGCCCAATCTTTCTTGGATCATTTCTCCATTAATATTGCTAAGAAAGTATCTATCACCGACCTCTATGCCGTCCGACAATTTGAAGATGAATCTATCGCAGATTTCGTTGGACGATGGCGGGGCCTCATCAACCAACTTACTTATGCCTTGCCTCAGGCCGAACTCATCAAACTCTTTACACGGGCCTACGCTAAGAAAATTTCTCCTACCCTCCAAATTCAAACTTTCCGCACCTTTGATGAGGCCTTTACTATGGCTCGGAAACTAGAAATTCGAGCCTTAGAGGAAGAGAAATTACGGTTGCGCAACAAAAACCCTAATTTCGAACCCAAGACTCCACCAACAAACTCAACACCACCAATTCTCACGCATCGACTGCTTCAAAATCAAAAGGAGCTATCCACGCGGTGATGGTCAAATCCCAAGCACCGTCTAATACTCCGCCAAAAACCGCCTATAAGTATAAAGTCGAGCCCATCAATTACACTCCCTTGGGAGAAACTTATGGTGTCATCTTGGAAAAATTACTCAAAGCAGGAGCTATTACCTTGCCTCCTGTTAAACCTCACTCCGGGTTTGATTCCACCCACGCTATACCTTCTTGGTACAAAGAAAATGACTTCTGTAACTTTCACCGCGTGAAGGGACATAGTCATGAAAACTGTAAGATGTTGAAAAATATAGTGCAGGAAATGGTTGATGCAGGGGATATAACCCTCGATAATCCTAATGCCCCTGCTAACCGAAATTTGAAAATATTCAACAAACCATTCCCGAACCACTCATCTAACAGTAACATAAACCAGGATATCTTAGCCGAGGAGAGTGTTCATGAAATCCATGCGATCTTCAACTCCCAACCAAAAGCTTCTATCGAGAAAATTCTGAATCAAGCCTCTTCACTAACGCAGGAACCCAAACCCCCTTCACCACCATCAAGACAAGATGAAATCCTTTCCGTTCCTTTACCCATAAAGGAATTAACCACTCAGAGTTCTCTTCTCACAGATGAGCCTTCTTACACCACATCCTTACAAGACTGTGAGTGGATGTTATCTAACTTATCTATTTCCCAAACATCTCCTTCTACCACTCTTGTTGTACAAGAGGAAGGCTCGCCACTTTTTTCGTCATCCTTAGACGAGAAACCCCTTGAACCGACATCACCAAATTCTTTAATCATGACGGATCCTCTCAAACATGCCCTCCTACCTATTAGTTCTTCATCGCCTAAATATTTTCAGTGACCGGTTGACCTCTTAACGCCCATTGATACAGTGCCTCATTTACCCCCTGTATCACACCCACAGTGGACCGGAATCACAACCCACCTTTCTTCCATACAAAAGTTCCTATTCACACATGAGGATTGTCACCCCTCAGAAGATAGACGAGTCCTATGGGAACGTTTGAGTACACCATATTCTACTCAAATGCAGATGACCGATCTAGATGCCTCTACCATATACCCGAAGTGTTTACAAAAGCTCAAAATGCCTATGTCCTCATCTTCACCCCCCTCATCTCTACCAAATACCTCATCCACCTTTACTAACCTAACCAAACCTTTCCCTACGCTGGGACTCTACCAATACCCAGCCTAACACACCCACCTAAATGGTTAGATTTATCCAAAAATAAAGTCATCCATCCACCTAAGAGACAAACTCGATCCCCTAAAGCCCAAGTCCAATCTATGCCTCTGTCACAACTAAAACCCTCGCCATCACACCTACCTTCTATATTAGGACCTCACCCCTCCACCTTGCCTCAATACATCATACCTCCTGCGTTTTCTTTAAAATGACCTGCATCTTTTACACCCATACAGAGATCCACGGGTGTATCAACACCATCACCCCAAGTATCCTGTCCACCTATCAACCCTAAACAAACTCCATCATCAAAGGATTTGTTTACTGTCACTCCTCTTTCTCCGTGGTTGTTTTCTGCTACCACGTCATCTGACCAGCTAAACATAACTTCTGCGCCGAAGAGGCCACGTTTAGTTAAATCCAATTATCAAAACCCCTTGGCTAAGCCACCACCCATACGAATCAACCATACCCAGTCATTACCGAAACCCACCCAGTCAATAGCCTCATCTTCCTCTGACTTTGACCCGCTCAAAGGGTCTTACGCCAAAATCCTTGCTATGTTGGTGGAGAATGCGACCATTTCCCTACCCCCACTTAGACCCTATGATCCATCTAAACCTCGACCTATAGGTTATGATGAGTCTAAAATCTGCGCTTACCACCACACACCAGGACATGATGTAGAGGGATGCAAAGTGTTAAAAGCCATACTTCGTCAGTCACCTCTCTTGGATAGAAAGGTTAAGAAAGACAACTTACGAAGGGAGAAACCTTTAGCTTCAATCCCCTCTCCTATACCACCTGTCCCCGTCTCACCAAGATCTATCATTATTACAACCCCACCTCTCAAAGACCATGACTTATCCCTACCGTCTTCCTCCTCTCGTGTTCATGAGATCAACATGATTAGTGTTGCTACTCGAGGGTAGAAAAACAATGGGAAAGCTAAAGAAAGCACACCTGCGGCCTCTCTTTCTCCATCCACCATCCCAATCACACCACCACCTAAAGTGGTTATTCATGGACCTGCCTACCCTGTCTCTGATGGAGTTTCCCACTAAACCATGATCAAACAGCTTCACCAATCACCTATAAAAATGACACTGTATGATCTCATTCAAACCTCTGAATCTCATCAACAAGCTCTCATTGAAATCCTTCAAGGGATAGAGGTCTTACCTAACGAAACCTTGCCCATTACCTCCATCTTAACACCCAACCATGTTGCTTCTCTCACCAAACAATCTATCACTTCCGTCCCTGTACAACAAACCACTGCTGTCAGTTTCTCGAAGACGAAATTGTTGACTTTGGTGCAGAAGATCCTGACCCCACTCTTTTCATCTCAGCTTACGTCCTGGGACATCCGGGTGTGTCGTGTTATGATTGACGAGGGTGCTAGCCTAAACATCATCTCTTCCAAAGCCTTTCAACAAATGAATATCCCCTCTAGCTGCATGTGTGCCAACCCCACCATGCTGCGTTCATTCAACGATGCTATTACTTCTACCTTAGGCACTGTGATCCTTAACATTCATGTAGGGCCACGTACCTTACCCAAACTCTTCTATGTCCTTGAGGGTGAATTCCAATAAAACATGTTGTTAGGCCACCCTTGGATCTGGGCTATGGGATGCGTTCCCTCTACCTTACATAGATGCATAAAATTCAAGTACGAAGGGAAGTCCTACACCGTAAAAGCTAACCCTCCCCCTTCAAAACTTGCAATATTTTATATCGCCCTAATGATGTGCTTGTACCATTCAAGACACCCATTCATCCAACCCAACCATCCACTTCAACCACACCTCAACCATCCACCTCAACCGCACCTACACCTTCAACCAATGAAACCGCCATCGCAAATACCACTTCCTTTCCCGCGGACAATATCCCAACCTCAGATCCCTTAGTAGATGTATTTCAACAGCCTTACACTGGGGGAGTATCACCTGTATAATGTTAGCACGTTCCATACCCCACAGGAGTATGGACGATTACATGCGCATCCTACCTATGACCATGTGGGGAAGTAATCTCCCTACGAAAACCTAATTTCCGCACCAACCTAACGTATGGGGGTGTCGATACATCCTCTATCACCCCGAACCTCCCTTGGTGTGGTTCCCTTCAATCTGATTTTCAATATCTAACTAATCGTCGTTTCACCCTCACCTTCCTGACACGCTGTGCTTGGAAGGGCTTTGGTTTCGGTCTTTATGAACAAGGCCGACATATGATCATTCCTGTAACTACACGCAAACACAAAGATCGTCATAGTCTTGGATTCTCTGAACCACCTACACCGAAAACACCGCATATCCGTTATATCCAGGAAGATGACGAAGTCACCCCTTCGAACCATCATCACCCATTTTGCCATCGTCACCCACGTAAGTCGATAGACCACCGAATCTATCCCTCCTAACTTTTTTTTCATAAACACTATCTTCCGGGTCCTCTCACTTATCAACGTGATAATGAAGACCCATCTTTCTTCCCTCTCGTATCCGACATGATCAAAGAGGAATCACCTTCAATTAATGTTGTTGAGTGCCAGGATGACGACTCCATCCTCACTTACCTTGGTGCGGATGACTCTTATATTCAACATGCCTTGCCATCTGACACTCAAACCATGTTGAATGAGTCGACTATAGAAATCAACATCCACACCGAGGACGATCCTCACATTGTGAAGATCGGACAATCTCTTACCGCATCAAAAAAAACTGCCTTCACTACCTTCCTCCGTGCCCACAACCAAGCTTTCGCTTGGTCCTACGCTGACATGCCAGGAATTGATCCTGACATTGCTATCCATAACATTACCTTAAAACCCGATGCCAAACCAGTTAAACAGAAACTGAGAAAAATGCATCCACGCATTGCCCTCTTGGTCAAAGAAGAGCTTCAATGACTCCTTTCTATTTCCTTCATCTTACCTATTGACTATCCTCAATGGATCTCTAACATCGTACCTGTTACTAAAGCAATGGGGGGACTTTGGATATGTATGGATTTCGGGACCTTAACCTCGCTTGCCCGAAGGATGACTTCCCCCTCCCAAGTATTGATCAACTTGTTGATCTCACTGCGGGCCATGAGATGCTTTCTCTCATGGATGGCTTCTCGGGATACAATCAAATTTTGGTAGCCCCGGCCGATCAACATAAAACTACCTTCATAACTCCTTGGGGAACCTTTTGTTATCATGTCATGCCATTTGGCCTTAAGAATGCTGGTGCGACCTATCAGTGGGCTATGACTTACATTTTTCATGACATTATGCACACTATCCTTGAGGATTATGTCAATGATCTTCTTGGCAAATCTAAACATCGCAGTGAACATCTCGATGTTTTAACCATTATTTTCGATCACTTGTTACAATATTGTGTTCATCTTCAACCAAAGAAATGTGTCTTTGGTGTCCTTTCGGGAAAAATCCTTGGTTTTATCATCTCTTTGCGTGGCATCGAGGTCGATCCAGCTAAATTCAAAGCTATCCTAGAAATGCCCCCACCTACTAACCTCAAACAATTGCGTAGTTTGCAAGGTAAACTCCAATCTATCCGGCATTTCATCTCTCAACTCTTGGATCGATGTCAACCTTTCCATCATCTCCTTAAAAAGGACATTGCCTTTCAATGGAGCGAAGAGTGCCACCAAGCCTTTGAGGCTCTTAAAACCTATCTCTTGCAGCCACCCGTGCTTATCCCACCTCAGGACGATCGCCCTTTCTACCTTTACCTTTCCGCCACCGACCATGCTGTAGGAGCCATGCTCGCACATCATGACTCCGAGCATCGAGAACAAGTCGTTTATTACATAAGTTGTACTCTCGTGGATTACGAGACTAGGTATACACATGTAGAAAAGTTGTGCCTAGCCCTATCATTCGTAGCCACCAAACTCCGACACTACCTCCTGAATCACAAAACTTTTGTCATCACCAACGTAGACCCCATTCATTATATGTACGCCAAACCACATCTAAACCAACGCATCACCCGATGGCTTATGCTCCTTGCCGACCTCGACCTTGAATTTGTACACCAGAAATCAATAAAAGGACAAACTATTGCAGACCAACTCATGGAAGCCCCTTTACCTGGGGAACAATTTACCAATTTTAATTTCCCCGACAAACTCATCGCTACTCTTTCACTCCGTGAGGAGTCGTATCCAATGACCCTCTTCTTCGATGGATCCAAATGCCAGTGCAGCGGAGGAGCCGACATTGTTCTCATTCCTCTTGACGCTGAGCCTATGCCTCTTTCATTCCGGCTTGATTTCCCCTGCACTAATAATACAACGAAATACGAGGCCCTTGTTTTGGGTCTCCAAGTTACGTTACACTTAGGTGTAAAATCTATTAATATTTTTGGCGACTCTCAATTGGTAGTCAATCAAGTTATGGGCATCTACCAATGTAAAAATGAGGAACTTCAAAAGTACAAACATTACGTGGATTCACTTTTGACCTTATTTACTCATTATTCTATCCAAACCATTCCCCGCTCCACTAACAAATTTGCGAGATACTATGGCTTGCTTAGCCTCGCAAATTCTTGCCTCACCAACCGACTCTGACATATTCATCTTGGTCAACAACTCTTTGCCCCATCTTACTCAGCCCCGGATGTTTGTATGATAAATAATGTGTCTGCTAATTCACAGGATACCTGGTATCACCAATTTCACGACTACCTTACAACCTCTGTTCTCCCACCTGACCTTACTAGTAATGGCAAACGTGCTTTTCTTAAAAGTGTTTCTCGTTATGTCGTCATGGGGGGACTCCTCTATAAACGTGGCTTTGATGGCATCCTCCTTCGATGTCTAACCGGTGCGGAGGTCACCTATACCATCCAACAAGTCCATGACGGTATTTGTGGTGGACATTTTAGTGGCCTTCTTGCGTGGCCAAACAGATCCTTCGCCTAGGCTATTATTGGCCTACTCTTAATAACGACTGCTACGAATATGTTAAGCGTTGTTTTATGTGTCAACAACATGCCAATCTTCAACATACTCCTAGCCATCCGCTACAGGTCGCACGAGATCTTTGGCCTTTCTCATAATGGGGTTTAGACCTTGTCGGTGAGATTCACCCGCCCTCTTCGCAATGTCACCGTTGGATAATCACAGCAACCAAATATTACACTAAATGGGTGGAAGCCATTGCACTCATTTCAACCAAAAAAGAAAAAATCGTAGAATTCATTAACCATCACATTATCTGTCGTTTTGGCGTTCCTCATCGCGATAATGGATAATGGAAAATCTTTCAAAAATAAGTTGTTACAAGACCTTTCGACAACTTTGGTATCATACTTAGCTTCTCATCACCTTACTATCCAAAAGCAAATGGTCAAGCCGAATCTTCTAATAAAACCCTAACCAAAATCCTCATGAAAGTTGTTAACGATTCTGGAAGAAATTGGCCTGATCACATCCCCTTTGCCCTTTGGGCTTATCAGACTAGCATTTGCACCTCCACTAATGCCACCCCATTTTCTTTGGTATATGGTACCGAGGTTGTCTTACCTCTTAAAATACAAATACCCTCCCTAAGAATATCTCTTCAGGATACTCTCACCAATGATGATTTCCGCCAAGAGCGGTTAGCCCAATTGGAGCTTCTTGATGAGCGTCATCTTACAGCTCTTGACCACCTTCAAATCTATCAAAAGCGCATCAAGCGTGCTTATGATAAGTGAATTCATGAGCGTACCTTTAAGGTTGGTGACCTTGTCCTCAAAGAGAATCAACATGTAACCAAACTAGAAAAGAGAAAACGCGGTAAATTTGCTCCAAATTGGATTGGGCCTTACATTATCACTCACATTTACAGATCAGGCACTTATCGTTTAGCTTCACTTAATGGTAAACCCGAGCCTGAACCCCTTAATGCCTTGCATCTTCGACTATTCTACTGTTGAATTTAGTGTTATATCACTTCTTATCTACCTTGCGCTCATCCCTTGAGCTCATTTACCACCTCATACACTTTGTTTCATGCATCTCAAAATAAAATCAAGCTCACATGGTTTGGTCATAATCTCCCCTTAAAGATGCCTTCCCCTTATTAGTCTAGTCCATGACTTAAAAGTATCAAAATAACACGTTCTCAATTATACGCTTATGGGATATTCTTGAGTCAAACTTCCTACAAAACTAGATGCTTCATGCCAACCAGACATCTAGACCTCTAAGTTCTACATAGACTGCTCCCTCGAAGGATAGCTACGTGCAAAGCCACATTTGCTATTTTGAATAGACTGCTCCCTCGAAGGATAGCTACGCACAAAAGCCACATCTGCTACTATAAATAGACTGCTCCCTTGAAGGACAGCTATACAAAGTCAGCCTCTATCAGAAGCTTCTCACATTGCTCAGCTTCGTGAAGACCTCAAGAACAACAAAATACATATCCCATGTAGACTTCCCGCATCGATCAGTCTATATCCAGAAAAGTAAAAAGTAGTATTCCAAAGCACTTTTGAGTCATGGGCTTGTCTATTTAGGTTTGGTTCTCTTTCATCAGAATAATCACCTTATAACAAGTTCTCTGCACCCCCACTATACCAGCTACCTCACCTCACCATTCGTCAAAGCAATAAAACTCAAGGGACGTGACGTATATCTGATATATTGTGATTATACGACTCTTTTCACCTATCGACTTCTCACCTATGCAAGGCACCTAGGGATTCAAGCTCATCCTATGTTAATATGTGGTTTGTTTAGCTCTTCTCAACTATGGGACACTTTTTCCTCTTTTACTCGAATCTAGGATTATGTGTTGACCTTAATCAGGATACGGTCCCCTACTACTTGGGTAAGCTAACTTTCGCTTCACCTATACCTACACCAACATCGCCAATCCCTTACCAACACCAACAACATTACTCCGACCAATATCAATATTTTTTACCAACCAACAAATTGCCTAACCACAACCAAATTGCTTGAATTCACCTCTCCCTAGTCCTAAGGGAGAACTACATTGGTCTGAGGCCCCTCCTTGCTTTGTGCAATGGGCTATGTAGGCAACACTTAGGAGACATGGGGTCTCCCAAGGTTAGCTCGACCATCCCCTACCATAACCTATCATGTGTGGTAAATATAAATCTTTTTGTGTATTTCTATTTGATCACATTCATCTTTATCTTTTTTTTAAAACAAAACATTCAAAACACAACCATTCTTATTATTATCATAACTCAAATCAACATACATATTCAGTTTTATTTAGATGTTAAACAAATACATATTCTCTATCATCGACGCGTAGGTCGACATCCTTATTTATTCTTATACCTCTATGAAATTCACTTAGACCCTTGCACCTCATCCCGAACCAGGTGATGATCATGATCATCGACGTCGCTCGCCTAGCCTCTCCATCCTCAAAGGTGCCACTGCTATTGGTTCCTCCCACCGATCTACCAACCTCTCCTATAACATATGAATATGCCCTCTCGCGTGGAGGAATCTCGCCTCTAGTCTCTCCACTCGTGACTCTACAACCACTAACAATCCCGTTGTCTCATTCACCCACGTTTGGAGCTGATGAACTAAACGCTACAGATGATCTCTCTACTGTAATCATAGCTATGTTAGGATGATCGACCCTCTCACGTGAACCTCGCAACTCTACTACCCACCATAATCTATAAGCCTCTGTTGCTCCTGCATCCATTACCCTGCGATCGGCTGCTATCTCTTCTGGTCCTTCTGGAGGTGTCGGCCGGGGAGGTGAGAATGATGCCTTGGCATCGATCCTCATGTATGGTCTATAAGCCATGGGTATATCCTGAATAAATCCAAATTTTCACCGCACGTGATCTAGAGGAATCCTCTCGTACTCACCTGGCCTGTGCCCTGCGATCCACCTCAATCACTCTACACCCCTCAACTCCTCAGCTATGTTCTCCGTCACCATATAGTTCCCGTAAGGCCTCCAACAAATATCCACAATCGTCACCATCTCCCATACCTGCCTATAATACTCGATGTCATCTATCACAGCCTGGGATCTCGCCTCTTGTTCTGTCTGGACCCATCGTCTAAATCCCAACCTCTGCACTCTGTCTCTCTTTCCTGGATTGGTTGGCCTATTGGTCGCACACACACAATGTGCTCATAGGCCCAATAATGTAATAAGTATGCACAATCCAGTGTCGTCCTGTGATTTCACTTGCAGGCCCATAAACCCCTGTATAGCTCCGCCAGATATGCGGGTGCCCATGCGAAAGTCACGCTCCTTTCTATCATTTCCCAAATAATACACATCAATGCTTTTGGAAATCTTCCCCCATCTACCCTCGGTAATGCATAATACCCCACCGCTATCATTAATACCACTGCCAACCTTGTTTCCTCAGGGTGTGTTGCATACATTGTACCATAAGTGAATGTCAAACCTCGTTGTGTCAAATCTCATGTAGCTGAACCAAATACTGCTGTTATCGCTCCCCGTGCCGCACTAGGCCCCACCTGATACACTGGTCTTCCTGTAATTGGGAGCCTCAAAATTCTAAACACATCTTCCAATGTCACTGTCATCTCCCCTGTTGGCAGATAGAAGGTATTCTTTTCTAGATTCCATCTCTCAATCAACACCTACAACATAGCATGATTGCGTGTGATTCGTGAATAATAGCGGATTCCACTTAACCCCACACGGTTTATCAATACCCATTCAGCTGGTGTTACATCCACTCGGACTCGTGACAACAAAGCTGGTACACTATCATTCATCCTCAGCCCTACCTCTGACTGCATACATCAAAATGACACACAACCATTCAATAACTCAAATCCCCAAGTGTTGTTTCTCACATTCTAGAATTTCATACGATACAAGATCGGTATCGATTACTGATATAACCGATACCGATTTCTAACCGATACCGGTTACCTCTAAACAATATCGGTCAAACCTGCTTAAAAACATCCCCTACGATAATTATTTGCTCGTTTACCCCTCTTTGTACCTACAAACATACGTGAACACCCTGCTTACCTACCCCATAACACTCACTCTACCCCAAACCCTTGCCTATCACCTTTTCTTTCTCATCTCTACCCTCTTACCTTCTCTCATCCTATTCATCAAAACATGCAAGAATTAAAATACAACCAAACAGTTTACCTCTTGGGATGTAGCAGCTTGGGGTGGAACCTGTCTTCCCTCTCGTCCCTGCCTGCTGGATGCTTCTCCTCGTTCAGCCATGTTCACCACCCTCTTCAAATATAACTTGCCTTTCTGCCTTCTTAATCTCAGCCCACACTCACTTTACCTGTCTCTTTCCTCCTTATCACTCAATTCTCTCATGTAATTACCTGTATCAGTCGTCAAACAGCGTCGCATTCACGTATTTAACTTGTTGCATGACTCTAAAAATAAGAACTTAAGTTGCCACCTAAGCTTTTCTATTTTTAGAAAATCTCGTTTTGGCATAACCGATATCGGTCCATAATCTACCGACATCGGTTAGCTAACCGATATCGGTCACATGCCTCCTTTTTCTTAAACCTGGGCCTTTTCTTTATTTTTTGTAAATTTTTGTGGTGCCTGCCTCTTTTTCCTGCATAACTACACCATTATCACTATTTGTCATCAGAATCACATCAACACATATATATATCATCACAATTTCATCAACATCATCTATCTACATTAAAACAACCATCGAAAAAATACATACGACATTTTAATATATACATAAAACCCATCAAGTATACATACCATGTGGATCAAAATCATCATCTATATATATATCAATGTTTAAATATACAACTTCCCACGTGGGGCCTCTGTCGCTCAAAATAATACAAAGCCGACATGCGAGCCATAATCACTATCAAAATCTCGACTCGGCTCGTAGGCGGTTTCTCATGTCAAAATATACTCGGCTCATGGCCAGTATCAACTATCTGACTATATACTCAGCTCGCAGCTGGTATATACAACAAGAATGAATAAATAAATCATGTGTGGGCACATAGGCCTCTATATACATACTCCAATATCAAAAAAACCCATCTCCGCTCCAGGAGATGTCTCAGCTCTCCCCACCACCCTCAGCCCCTCTCCCTGCTGGTCCCTATGCTGGCTCTTGCCTCCTCCCTGTCACCGACCCACCGGCTATGGCTTGCCCCCTGGGATCTCTGGCTATGGGATGTCTCAGCTCTGTGCGCCACATATGGCTGATAGTCAGCCCCGGTACCATCAAGGACGTCCTGATAATACCGGGCCTCCACTCTCACCTCCATATAATAGGCCCGTGCCACCATGCAGCTCTTGGGGCTAGTCCCCAAATCCTAACAAGTAGTGGCCTCTGTCTGTCGGTACTCCCTCGTGCTGTGGCATTGCACTGTACTGTGCGGTGCACTGCGCAGTGGTACTCGTGCTCGTGATGGTGCTTGTGGCGTTTGTACACGGTGCTTGTGGCTATGCACGAGCCTATGCACGGGCTAAGCACCGCCTCTGTAGCACCCCAATCAGCCTGCGCAGCAGCAGCAGTTGCCCCTGTAACAACTGCACCTATCCTAAGAGTCGATCCCTCTCTACTATAACAGCCACTAAATCTGGTTGTGTGGGCTGTGCTCTCCTAGCTGCTCTCTCCCCTACCCACCAAACCAAAAAGGCCCCTGTCACTCGGCGTCATCCACAGTATCATCAGCTGGCCTCTCTGCTACCCAATCTGGGTCAATGGGCTGCGGTGCGGGTAGTGGGGCCTCTACATCATCCCTCCGGTACTGTGGGAAGGGAGGTGGCTCATCCTGTCTCAAGCCCAACTGCCATCGTACCCTCTCTAGGGGTATCCGCTCATGCTCTTTGGGCCTCTGTCCGGCCTATCAGAAACTATCTTTGGATCTAGCACATCGTGCTCGGGCTCCTCCTCGGGGCTGATGGCCTCTGTAGGGCCTCCATACAATGTCCAGTGCGGTCAAGCCCTCTAACAGATGATGGTAGTAGGCCACATCCCATCCTGCGAGCACCACTCGTGGCTGGCCCACGACCCCCAACCACCTCTGAAATCCATATCTGTAGACGATCGTGGCCACGGTGCTTTGGGAAACCCTCTTTGGACATATACTGAAATAATGTGCTCGTACGCCCAGCAGTGTAACAAAAATGTAGAGCAAATACCAAATCACCTCATCCGGCGATAACCCCACAGCTCTCTGTATAGCTGCACCAGATACACTAGTGCCCAGGCATAACATGTATGCTCCTCTACCATCTTGTGTAACACTCCCATCAAAGCCCGTGGGAAGCGGCCTCCCTCTGAGTCAGGAGGGTGAAGCATGTGATACCTATCATCATCAACACGGCAAGCCATGTCTCATGTCGGTGCGCGTGATACATGTCGCCATAGGCAATGCTCACGCTGTGATAGGTCAATAATGCGGCTGCATCCCCAAATACCTAAAGAATGTTGTCCATCGCTATCTCCACATCTACCTGGAACACTGCCTCCCCTACGATCGGCAGTCTCAGGATGCGATACACATCCTCTAGGGTAATCGTCATCTCTCCAGTAGGGAGATGGAAGACGTTGGTTGCCGGATCCCATCTCTCGATGAGGGAAACCATCAGGCTGTGGTCCCTATCCACAGCCCTATACCGCTGGACTCCACCGAGTCCCACCTCTCGCATAATGGCCCAATGCACTGTGGACACATGTGGCCGCATCCGTCTCAATAGCGGGGGCATCCGATCCCGCATCGTAAGCTGCTGGCGTGCCTGCAAAAACAACCCACTTCATCAGGCCTACCCTTTACAAAAACAACTACCTTAACCCACTTACCCACCCAACCACAACCCGACTCTATAACACACATCTACACTTACCCTACACATCCCCTTTACCACCAACCAACCAACCAACCACCCCGATATACTCTAGCCATCTACCTATACCCCCGCCAATTTAACACCTCCTACTTCATACCCAACACCTACTCTATCCTACTCAAACCAACTACACAACCACACCATTTCCCCCACCCCGATCACCTTTCCTATCAACTCTACCCCCTCCCCCTTCACCCCCAAACACAAAAACCAACCAACAATACAATTCTAACAAAAAAAAAAAAAAAAAAAAAGAAAAGGGGTACCGACGCGATCGACATATGACCAATGCCGGTCGCCCGGCAACAAAAAAATTCCAAACAATTTGTGACCGATGTCGGTCGCTTAGTGACCAACATCGGTCACTTTGTCGAATCGGGGCCGAACCCAAAACGGCCCGTGAAATCTTTTTTCCCCTATATCTCCCTATTTACCCACCAAAAAACCCTAAAAACCTACCCACCCTGCCGCCTTGACCTAACTAGCCTACCTACCCACTCCATTTTGCAAATTACATCCATTCATTAATTATTTTATTCAATTTTGGATTCCTACCCAAAACCCAAATCTAAGTTAAACTCATTCAATTCACATAAGCAAGAGCTCAGAGCCTACCGGTATGACTACACGTCATCGTGGTGGGATAGGTGGCGGTGGTCCAGCTGGTCCAGCACCTCCTGCTCCTCCTGGCTGTGCCATGGCTCCAAATCTCCTCAGCTGGGTTATCCACCAATCAAATTCTGCCTCCTGATCGCTGGGGTCTACCAATCACTCACTCCTCCACTCAAATAATGCCACCTCAGCCCACCAACTCAACAAAATCACTTCACACCTCAGACAACTCAATTTGGGCGCTCAAATTCACAAAATGACAATGACAGGCCGTATTTTTCTTTTTATAGGTTTTGACCTATAACCGATACCGGTTATTTTGTGCCCTAGAATACCGGTATCGGTCTCCTAACCGATATTGGTTACACATAACCGATATCGGTTATGTGTAATAACTTCGCCCTTATCCACCACTCTCCATTTTTTTTTCCCCATCACCTACCCCTGGCTTTGCTGACTAGCCTTATTTTGACTTCAATTGGCCTGCCCCAAGGCCGCCACCAACCAATTTGGCCCGACCCACGGCCGCACCCAACCAATCAGGCCCGACCCAAGGCCGCAACCAACCATTTGGCCCGACCCAAGGCCGCACCCAACCAATCAGGCCCGACCCAAGGCCACAACCAACCATTAGGCCCGACCCAAGGCCGCACCCACCTAATCAGGCCCGACCCAATGCCGCAACCACTTAATTAGGCGACCCAAGGCCGCAACCACTTAATTAGGCCCGACCCACGGCCGCAACCACCTAATCAGGCCCGACCCAACGCCGCAACCACCCAATCCGGCCCGACCCAAGGCCACAACCACTTAATCAGGCCCGACCCAAGGCCGCACCAATTAAGTACCTCGCCCAAAACCCACAAATTACAATTTTATCCACCCATCATGTAGCTTTTTGTTCAATCAAGCTCACCTATTCGTGTTTTAGCATGATTAGGGTACTTGACTTGATCAGTCGACCAACTTTTCCTAGACCAAGACCGTGACATTTATATCAACCAAACCAACCATTTGGTACTACCGAACATGCCTAAATGTTCATGTACCTTACCCGTTATATCCCCTGGAGCTACTTCCTATGCCTTGGATACCAGGATTATATCACCCTTGTTTGGATAAACTATCGACCTTTGCCTATGAATTGCTTGTTTTCTCTTCAAATCATGTACCATGGTCACACTCTCTTTGCATTTCAACGTGCATCCGCTTTCCTCGAACTTACCCCACCATCTTACCATCATCTCAACACCATTCACCCTTTATCAACCCTATCACGATTACGCATCACCTCAATCGTGATAGATTTGAGGATTACCTATACCCTTAACGGGAGTAACCAATTCTTATTATTATCGGTGCGACTTTACAAGACAAGCTACATGACAACAAGGGGCTAATGTAGACACCAAATTTGTGTCTCACGACACCCTGTGCCCCGCATCTCATTTCATGCAACCTAACCTCACCACCTAAACCTTGCACAATTATTTATTAATTACCTTATAATTAATAAATCCACATTTTCAAACCTGCCACCTCATTTTGCCACCTCATCATGACCTAGCCCTAATCCTAAACTAACCTAATTAAGACCTATAACTTGGTCTACATCCACACCCATGACTAATTACCCCTCACCCGCACCAAAACCAACCTAATAATGACTTGACCAAGCCCACAACTAATCTCTCGGGAGAAAAGGAGGGAAGGTTGGCTATTTTACTAAAAATAGCCCACTTTGACTTAACCGACATCGGTTCCTACTTCGACCACCGTCGGTTATGTAACCACCATCGGTTCCCTGTAAATGACCTCCCCCAACCAAAAACAAAGGGGTTGGAATTCATTGGAAAGAAAGCAGAAGTCATTGGAAGGATCCGAGATTCACTTGATATAGTAGAGACAAGTGAAGGAAAGAGAAGAGTTTTACAGAGAAGGACATCAAGCCCAAGCGCAACCTGAGTAACGTGAGCCTAATGAAACTCATCCAAGCATTGGGAGAGAAGATAGCTCATCTTGGATTGTCAGATCATCCTACCTGAACCCTGCCTTCGTCATCACAGTCCTTGGACCTGTATCTTCATCAGGAACTAGTAAGTAGTGTCTTGTACGTTCTTTTAATAACATTTCTTGGACTTCTGAATCACAGTAATTATAAGTCTACTCCTAGATCCACTACCCGGTAACATCCTACATCTAACTGTACCTCCTCTACCCTTACATTTCCCAAGAACAGCCCCCATATTCTCTGAGTCTTCTCCATCACCCCCATTACCTATCCCCAATCATTTACCAGCCTAATAAACACCATAGCCACCTTATAGCCAACCTTCACTAAAAGCCCCTAAATCACTACCCCTATCGATATCGGTTATTAGAAAGCAGGTCGGTGACATGTGATGACCTGCATCGATCCTTTGTGACTCAAAACCAAAACTAGCCTTTCCTCTATTGTTTTAATGAGGTAATTAAATTGTAATTTGGAAATAACTTCTTTGTTAGAATTTGTGTTAATTCGTATTAGTAGGGGAACTGACCACCTTCGAAAGGAAGTCCAATATTTCCTGGGCCTAAGGCAGTTCCCTCATTTATTGTCTAATTAGAATCTGGTGGTCTTGTATTCTTACTTGCAGGTAGTCCTTCCTAGACAAAAAGGAGTTCTTCGCAATCGATCTGATCTCTCTCTACAGTGCACGCGCACATCCTCCAAACATTCAATGGTATTCCTCCTAGCCCTAACCCTTATCTGTTTCTCAAGAGAATGAAAGGATAGAAGCAACTCTATTCTAGGAACTGAACCATTATGTGCAAAACAGGGACCTAGGATAATTGGAAGTGGTGAAGGTGATAGAGGATTAGTGGGCGAATCCATTGTATGTGGCCTAAGAGGTTGGGTCTTCCTCTTAGTTGGGGGAATAGTCTTTGTGATGGCTTGTGAGGACGTGGCTAAATCTAGTTTGACAGGAGGATGAACTAGGCTTGATGTTGACATGACTCCCAATGTGGTAATGGGTTTGGACATAGAGGAAGATATAGGTGCGGAGTAAGGTTTTAGGCATAGGAAAAAGTTCATTTGATGGTAAAGGTTTAGGCGTGGGCGAGGGTGAGGAATAAGGGTTCGCTATTCTGGCATGGTCATGGTGGGTTTGGTTTTTTGAAACACCTTTGGATAGATCATGGAAGTATTGGTAGAAAACAATTTCATTTGAGTTAAAACATGCAATTGAACGTGTCCCCAAATCATGGAATTGTCAACATAATCCAAGTGGTTAGCCAAACGTGAAAACGGTACCACTGTAAGGGGGATGATGTTGATTTGTTAGTAATTACTTTAAAGAATGTTTGTGAGATAGGGAAATGGTTGGCTTCAGACTTTGTGGGTAAAAGAGATGAGAGAAAATCAATAGGATCCTTGAAATCCAATGGAGAATTTTTACCAATAAGAAGGGACGTTGCTAATGGATCCTTTGTGGGTAGGGTAGATGACAAGCTAGGTGAGGTAAGTTCATCTTTTGGTGAAGAAGAAGGTAAACATGAATCTCCCATGGGTAGAAGAGTAAGTATTGTAGGTTGTTCATTAGGTTAAAAGGTGACTCGGGAAAACTTCGACGGACATGGTGGACTCCCCATGGGTGAAGGAGGAGATAAGGGAGACTCCTATGTAGGTAAAGGAGAAGACGAAACATATCCCTCCATGGATGAAGGAGCTTGTTCAAGAATCTCCTCAGTAGATGGAGTAGGAGGAAATTGGGAAAGAAGAGTTGGTATGATGTTGAAAACAACATGAACCTCATGAACATTACTATCATTGGTCGAGGTTTTGCCAATTTGGTTAGATGACGGGGTGTGATTTGGGAATGGATTCTTGAAGATGTGAAGGTTCTAATTAGTCGGTGCATTAGGATTATCCAAGATGAGATCTCCATTATCTAACATTTCTTAGATGATATTTTTAAAAGTTATATAATTACCGTCATTATGACCTCTAACGTGATGATAGTTGCAGTAATCATTTTCTTTGTACCATGTAAGAATAGGATGAGAGGGGTCAAAACTAGTATGTGGTTTGATAGGTGGAAGAGTGACTGCTCCAGATTTTAGAAGTTTTTCTAAAACTAAAGAGTAGGGTTCTCCTATGGGAGTATATTTTCGTTTCTCCCACTTGAACTAAAAATCTTGAATAGGAGAAAGATTGGAAGAAGGCTTTGATTGGTTGAGATGGGTTAGATTTCAAAACTACTACGTTGGTAGATCCTTTTGCTTTAGAATAATTATTTTGTGGTTTAGAAGAAGAAGAGGTATCATTTGATTTAAATGCAACATTCTTGTTATGTAATTGTATCTTCTTCTCTTCAATGGCAGAGTAACCAGACGGAGCCCAAGGAGTCTCGTGAACTCTTCATCATTAGTGGCTATGAAAAGAGCCTAATTGGGGTCAATGGGTAATGATATTTAAGGGGGCGATGGGCTAGGTGGGAGTGGATGGAAGCTAACATGAAACATGAGAGCATTAGTTTTTTTACAATTCAAAACCATGTGACTGATGATAAAATAGGTATTTTGAGCTTTGCTAATGATGTAGAAACACATAAGTAATGGGGAAAAATCAGTCTAAAATGAGTGATTATATTGTTGTTCTGATTGGAAAGTCAAAATATAGAGACCAACCTCGATTGGAGTAACTGATGCCCATTATGAGGGTAACCTTGTTGGTCGGATCGGGACCGATGTCGGTTATTATGAAAAATAAGAGATTCAAATATTTGGAAATGAAAGGTGAAAATGGGTCCACTGGATCCTGAAAATGATATCAGAGACTCAA
The DNA here is from genome assembly GCA_018340775.1 of Taxus wallichiana var. yunnanensis. Taxonomy (NCBI): domain Eukaryota; kingdom Viridiplantae; phylum Streptophyta; class Pinopsida; order Cupressales; family Taxaceae; genus Taxus; species Taxus wallichiana. The sequence continues at coordinate 385,088,172 of CM031241.1, forward strand.
GAGTGGGATAAAAATGGTAGAACAAGCCACAAAAAGAACAGGAAGGTGGAGAATACTATTCTAGCAAAAATAACCAAAAAGCATATAAACCGACGTTGGTCAGTTAACCAATGCCGGTAAGATGATACAACCGATGTCGGTCGTTGGACCGATATCGGTTGCTGTGAAATATGGGAAGAGAAGAAAAAATGATTTTTGGTGATTTAGATCAAATAAAAGGGCCAACCTAGAGACTGAGTATGGCTATGAGGAGTCCTAATAAACCCAAAATAAAACTAGAATACACTAGTCATGATGTGGGGTATAAAAGGATAAGAAATAATGAAGAAACACAACTCACACCTCAAAACACAAGTAGACAAAAGCTAATAAACATGAAATCCTAAGTTGTAGATTTTATGTTGTGGCTTATGCCATTTAGACTGATTATAAGTAGGATATAATTTTTAGTTAACAAAGGTGCCCTATAAAAATTGACAACTATGGATGGTTTCGAGGTAATTTTTTGTGTGAGTGATCCTTCTTTGAGATGATGATTGGATAGAAAAACCGGAGCCCACTTTCAATCCTTTGATCGTGTGATCGTTGACAACTTCTTCTAGGAAAGATGTTGTTTAAGAACTGTGTAGTTTGTTTTTAGTGATTTGGTATAGAGAGTGTGCAAAATGTGAGCTACGTTTCAATTTGTCAACCATTGGGCATGAATTATAGCATATAGGTTTCCCACAATTTAGATTAGCTATAATGCAAAAACTCAACAATGAAAGTGTACCAATTTTAAAACCCAAATCCACAAATTATATTCAATGAGAACAAATTATAAAGAGGTTAAGGGCATGACTTTCACTAAGTGCAATGCAAGAAAAAGAAAGAAGAGTTCTTCTTAATCCTGAAAACAAGTGTCATTGAGTCAATTCAGAAGAAAATCATATTTCCATAGAAGAGGATTAATGTGAACTTGTTTCAAATGAAAATAGACAAGCAAGATTTTCCCTTGGAATGAAAAATGAAAAGAAAATCTAATGGGTCCCACTATACATTCCAAAATGTTTCACCAATAAGTTTTATGCTTTCTAGGACGAAACATATAGAAGGTAAAATGGTTAAGGAGGAATACTTATGATATGTAGGTCAAAGGTTAAATATGCGCGTTAATGAATTTTTTATCCAAGTTGATTGTGTGAGCTTCCCTTTGGCTAGGAGGAACAATATATAAGAAATACAAAAGGACTACCAGATAGCATTAATAATATAGGTTAGTGGACTACCTAGTGAGTGCTAGATCCGGAAGTGAGTTGCTTCTAAGGTTGTCAATCCACTTTCAAATACAATTTAATGCAACAAATACCATGAAATAAGGAAATCTATTGTAGTTGAACGATTTAGGTATCTCGTGCTAATACAATAAGTAAATATAATGTAACATGCAAGGTTATGATTAGATCTGGAGGTTTGGTAGGTTATTCAGGTTTTGATTCGACGGGGTGATGGAATTGATCGGGTGAGGTGCGGGTTGATTGGGTAAGTTCGGGTTTGTTTGATTGATCGAGATCTTGTTGGTCGAAAAGAATGAAATGACACAGAGATTGATATCGGTCAGGTGACCGATGTCGGTATTGAGGTGAAACCGATGACAGTTAGGTAACTGGCGTTAGTAGGGGAAATTGACAATAATTTAATAAAACTGGTCTTTGGACTTCTCTATAATTACACAAAGAGTGAGAAGGGTGTTGTTAGGTTCATAATATTATTGAGAAGACTTGGGTATATAGAGGGGGAAGTCACGGAAGGCAAAAAGGCTATATATGGTTGGGTTGGTAGATTGGTGAGGAGGTGGAGATAAAGGAATACATATAGAAATAAAGTATAATGAAAGAGGTAAGGAATCTATACTTTAAGCAAGCACAATATGATCAAAATCATGAATACTTACTTGCCTTTACAGATTTGGTAGGTGAAGGTGGATGGTAGTTGATATGTGAAGAGATTCTGGAGTTAGTGTCGCGAAAGTACTCCCATAGTGTTCCCATGAGTATTCCAATACTCTGGAAGGAGAACCAGATTTCTTGCTTGGGCATGTGGTTGAGTATTTTGTGTCGTCTGGATGTTGAGAGGCTTTGGATTTGCACTTGAATGCAATAGTTCTCTCAAAACTAAAAATGACCAACCTAGGTAAAAGGTTGTAAAATTGTATATAAAGTAACCAATGACGGTTAGGTGACCAACGTTGATCGAGGGATAACCGACATCGGTTAAGGTGGGTAAGTCTAGGTTTACCAAAAATAGGCATATCTTCCCATATTTGGCATGTTTTCCAAGTTGAGTCCACTTAGGGAAGTGGATTTCTTGTTAGAAAAGGTAGGAAGGTCATAGAAGAATTCCAATTAGGTTTGAGAAGAATTCTTAGTTAGTTAGGTCAAGTGGTGACTCAGCACTAAGAGTGATGACTCAGTGCTGAGAGTGATGACTTGGTCACTATGAGTTAAATGCCCCTGGAATGAGTCCAGGGTGAGGTGTCATGGTGAGGTGGGGGTGTGAGGGTGAAATTAATTTAATTAAAATAATTAAATTAATTAATAATGTGAAGGTGAATATATTAGTAATAATTAGTAATGAGGCCATGGTGTGTTTAATTAATTGAAAGGGACCAAGGGGAGTGTGACCCAAATTTGGTGTCTACACTCATATTTTAGGTTTCGTGTTTTGGGTTTTTCAAGTCATGGGTTTTCACATTCAACATTTTTATAGGTTATAAATTCTAATATTTTAGGATCTAGTTTTTGAAATTTCATGATTTATGTCTTAGGCTATATGATTATTGAGTTTCAAGTTCTTTGGTTTAAAGATATAATATTATTAGATATTGGATTTTGGGTTTTGAATATTATAGTCACATTTGGTATCAATCTACTTTTATGATTTTTAGGTTTTCCATTTTTTTGAGGATTATTTAATATTAGAACCAATGACATGGATTTCATTTTAGTATATTACTCCACTAAATTTTTTTCATACTTCATGTATTAAATTTGATAAGAGGTTCTTTATATCAAACTACTTTGTTTTTTCTCAAGGTATTTGAGTTCAAGCTATTTTGGATTTTGGGTTTCTTGACTCATGGGTTAATATCTTCAAGTATATAATGTGACAGCAAATTTTATAGCAACATGTTTTTCATGTTTCAAGGGTTTTGGGATATAGTGTTTGTAGGGAGTTTAGGTTTCAAGTTTTGGTCCTCAACTTTTAGCTTTCACATTATAATTTTTGGTTCACGGATTTTTTATTCACAATTTTACCCATACATTGATATCAACATAAAATACAAGTTAATTGTATAAAAAATGAGTGGATGAATCACACAATGAGAGTCACATTGAAAACATATGACAAAGGTAACAACTAGCTTAGTAAATCAAACAAGGATTTAAATCAAACAAGAGGTTCAATAAAAAGGATGAAAAATCAGTGTGCCATGGGAGCCACAATATCTATAGATGGAGTAGGAGGGTCATTAGGCTTGTCCCCCTAGCCTCACCATATGCCACCTAGTAGGTACGTAACATTTGGCGGGTTCCATCAGTCATATTTTTATTATTTTTATCTTAATTTGCATGATGTTTTGGTGATCAAGAGAAATGGATAAAACCCACCGAGAGAACTTCCCTTGTGGAGGCATTGCCCAAGAGACAAAGTCTTGCCTTTCCTTTTGTATATGACCATTGTGGCCACCTTTAAAGTTACGAGATACAAAAAGGATACATCTATCATAGGGAGACACTTAGAAATTTTTGGTGGTAATAATATCTTCCACATTTGGACAAAACCAAATCCCGAAGGTGAGCAAAGTGATGAGGTGAGTCTAACAAAACTCATCTTATAACACAATGTTCATTATCTTTAGTGTTCGAGCAACTACAAGAGGTGTGATAGCTCTAGGTGGACTTTTTCGCTTGCAGACTTGAATATGGTGAGTAACATTGGAGAGAAAATTAACTATGTTAACAACATAAAATATTTATTCAAGAGAGACCTAATTGAAATTAGTAGCATTTCTATCTTTTCATTGTTAATGAAATTTTTAAAATGAATAATGCACGAAATTTGTGTGTATTTTGTAGGAAGCATGATTTGAATCCTCGAAGAACAATGTATTTAAAGTGATCATTTGAAAGAAGGGAGGATGAAAAATGGTATGAACCTAAAGCCAAAAGGACTGAGCTCACTTGTTCAACCACAAATGTGGTTTTTAGACTCCAAGTGGTGACAACACAAGAAAATTAATTGATTCATCCCAAGGTGTACTAGTTGTGTGTCAAGTGGTAGACCTTAATGAAGAATACACTAGAAGAAGTGTGTTTGTTTGCACTCAATAATTCTTTCTCAAATTATAGAAAACCTCCTTTCTCACACCTATTATGTAAAATCAACTTTCCAATGAGGGTTAAGATTGTAGGGAAAGGAGCCAAACTTTTGAATATATACATCTTAAAGTTTCATTATTTTCTAGACACGTCTTATGATTACAACACAACTATACTCTTTTAATCTCGTTAACTTTGATATCCTTACATCTTGATGGCACTTGTTAATTTATATGTTAATCATTTTACACATAGTTACCCAATACTGATAAAATCTAAGGTATTTTCCGTATTTTTCATATTTTTCATTCGACCATATAAAACCCTATATTTTAAGCAATAAAATGTTAAAATGTAGGATCTAAAAAAATTATGTTATTTATTATTATTTTGTATTTTAAATATTAAAATTATGAATGCCTCCATGATTTTATAGTTAGCAGACTAAAAGGATTTTCATTTTTCAAAGTATTCTTTAAGGTTTTTAGCAATCCCTCATCTGGAAAATAGATGGAATGAATAATTTATGAATTATAGATCCACAAATAAACAAATGAGGATTATAGATTATAATGTGTAGATATTAATGAGATGTTTACATATTAATATAACAGATAATAGATCATAAATGAATGCAAGAGCTGAAAGTAAATTAGACAAGAAAAGACATAGATAACACCAGATTTAAGTGGAAAAACCCAAAGGGAAAAAATCCACTGACAAAACATTGTCTTATATTAAGAATTTATCAATTTAACCCAACACTTCCACTTCACTCCTCGATCTCACAAGTAAACACTCACAGACTTCTGCCTCATTGTATAATGCTCGCATAAGTGGCTTGAGCTTAGATCAATTGGTCTATATGCTCATTAACAAAAGTAAGATTATGCAATTTTCAATCTTGTGAGGGATCATCCTATTTATATAGGATGGGTGAGCAGATTATACCACTTCACTCTTTTCTAAGTTGTGAATACCAACTAAGATTATTAAAAATAATCTTTAAGACAAGGGGTTGTCTAAGTGGCTATCCCCACTTGACATTAACACCCCAACACTCCCCCTTAATGTTAAGTGGGGAAGACAAAAAAAGACATGCCAAGTTTACCTTTTTCTACAAAAGGATTTACAGATCCTTGAATCAGAGACAGTGATTTAGGCTAGCATGCAAACAAGGAAATCAGATGATCTTCCCATACAAAAATTCTTAAGAACAAGTGTTTTATTGTATGAAGACTTACATCAGATTATGGAGCCTTTTATAAACCAAGGCATGCCCAAAACTAAAGTTTCGTTGGGATTTATAAGTAACTTCACATAGAGTGACACATTTACTTTTTACAAAATGGAGGAAGTATTGGAAGTTTACAATGAATTGCTTTATGCATTTTACAGTTCACATACAATGTTACAACCATGTGTAACCAATCCTTATAGGATCACTTTGTTACATACAAAGTAGGTGGTCATGATCTAATCTTAATAGTTAACCCGAGTCTTTTATAATAAGTCTCTAAGAGGTGGCCTTGTCATGCACACTCCCCCTCAATGACAACTCTAATAGGCACAACAAGGCATGAAACTTGCAACACTTCACAACACACCATGGCTTGTTGAAAATATTTGCAACATAATCTCGATGTTGAGCTGGATTCTTTACCAAAACTAGATCGACGGTAAATAAAGATTAAAATAAAAGGAATGGATTTAAATACCCCGAACTAACTAGATCTAAAGAGATCTTTCGGGCCCAGATTCAAAAACTAACTAAAATGGCTATAAACGGTGTAAAAACTCAAAATAAGCTCGCAGATGAGTTTTAAACTGAAAATGACTAAAAAAAGATGTAGAAGCAAAGATCAAGCATACAAACAACTCTAATAAGATTTAAATAATCAATCGACCAATATCCAAGTAATTTGGGGATGAAAATTAGAACTTTGCACCTGATTTAGCTTGAAGTTGTCGGCTGAATTTTTAGGGTTTCATGAGATCAAACAAACTTCAAGCTTCTTTGCTCTTGCAAGCCAGAAAACATCCAGATCTAGCTCTACACACATAATCACAAGCTTTGATACCATGTTGGAAAATAGATGGAATGAATAATTAACGAATTATAGATCCACAAATAAACAACTGAGGATTATAGATTATAATGTGTAGACATTAATGAGATGTTTACATATTAATATAATGAGATAATGAGATCATAAATGAACGCAAAAGCTAAAAGTAAATTAGACAAGAAAAGACACAGATAACACCATATTTAAGTAGAGAAACTCAAAGGGAAAAAAATCCACTAAAAAAGCATTGTCTTATATTAAGAATTTATCAATTTAACCAAGCACTTCCACTTCACTCCTCGGTCTCACAGTAAACACTCACAGACTTTTGTTTTCATTGTATAACAACTCGCATAAGTGGCTTGAGCTTAGATCAATTGGTCTGTATGCTCATTAACAAAAGTAAGATCATCTAGTTGTTCAATCCCGTGAGGGATCATCCTATTTATATAGGATGGGTGAGCGGTTATACCGCTTCACTCTTTTCTAAGTTGTGAAGACCGACTAAGATTATTAAAAATAATATTTAAGACAAGGGGTTGTCTAAGTGGCTATCCCCACTTGACATTAACACCCCAACACCTCGAAGATTAGTAAGATTGTATTTTTTTCCGTATTTATCGTATTATTTTGATCGTCCGTCTTTTTTCCATATTTGAAAACCGTCACTTTATACTCTCCGTATGAAAGTTACTACCTTGATTTTGCACCAATAAACACGGGCCTATAAGCTTTCTATAAATACCTACGGATGATAGTGTTAGTTTTATTACAATTCAAAACATTTTCGTTGAGGCAGATATCACGCAATTTGTAGAATGCAGTTAAGAGTGGGACCTTCTATTCTGCATGATAATTCCAAATTTGCAGTCCAACAAATAGGCTGTCGTGTATTATTACTATTCTACAACTTGTAGAGGGGTCCGGTAGGTTTGGCAGCATGAGATAATTATTGGAATGTTATGGGCTCGCTAAATTATTGCTTTGAATATTTTGGCTGCAATCCTCCTATACAACGACTTTGTTTTCATTGCATATTTAAGAGCAGAAAATGACATATTTGGCTTAGGAGATAAAGACAGAAGATAACCACTTGCCAGGGTTTCAAAGAAATATCTGCATGTTTTATAGCCAACAACTTGACAATCCAAAAGGAGGGCCAACTTGCAGTAGAAGAAAATCAAGTCATCGCGCATTCATGTCTTATGTTGTTTCTCCACAACTATCATACATCACAAACCTCATTAAACTTGACCGGACAAACATCCTATAATGCTTTGTCCAGTAAAGATACCACACCCTTCTATGCTGCATGTATTTAAAAAAGTAGGTTCCATTTGGCCTCTTCTAGTTTTGTTTTGTTTTGTTTTCAGTCTAAAGAATATGAGATTTCACTCTTGGATCTTCAATTATCAACGGATAACAACTTCTATGTACACTGTATAAACTAATGTCGACATGATAAATGTTACTTTTACTGTAATAAAAAAATTATATACAAAATTCAAAAGATCTTATGCACTTCATACTGCCAATTCCAACACTAATTTTTTTGTGTACATGCTTCTCCATGTGCATGCTTCTCCATGTGCATCGTACACTCTTGGTCTTATTATTGAGTTAAACGCCATGTTATTATAAATTTTTAACTTTTTTACAAAGTTTAGTATATTTGTATAAATTTATCGGTATTAGGCAGACCTTAGATTTTAACCATATTTTACACTTTGTAAAATTGTCAGCCTGTTCCTATTTGACGTGAAAAAGATTGACAAAACAGTTATTATCACTATAAACACATTCAATATAAATATAAGTGCAGCATTACATAGATATTTAAATAACATATTTTGTTGAAAATGTGTTTATATCGAACATATAATTCCTAAAACTTACTAAAATATTTGTAAATACAACTTCAAAAAATAATATATTTTTTAATTATTAAATAAAGAAAAAGTATTTAATAAAGATAGACTTTTTAAAACCTCTTAACATCATAGATTTTTTGTTTGACGGGTGGGGTCAGCCGTCAAATCTCACCCCTTTAAGTCTACTTATGTGGTGAAAAATCATGCTAACATACCTATAACAAGTAGGTATCCTAGAAGGCATGCTAAGTGTTGTTTGCATCAAAGGGAAAATGGTGCTTGAACAGAAAATTCATGTACCAGTGGAGTCAATCTTGGTCAGATAAATTGTACCAGATAGGCACTATCATCATGACATCACACCAGGTTGCTTCTGCAATTAAACAGAAACCCATTGTTTCTGCAGGATCTTTTAATTATGGTGGCAATCCCAACCATATTGACAGGCTAGGGTGGCAGACTGACTGAAATGTATTAGTCCATGTTCAAAACATAATTCTGTCAGTTATGTGATTGTAAGTTACCTATGTGATTCGTAATCAGAATTTTCACCATGTTTAGATTCTATTTAGAAGTCACTTCAGCTGCAGTCGGAGGTGGAAGGATTTTAACATATAATCTGGGCCCATTGGAATAATACCCAATAGAAGGGCACCATGTCTCGTTGTGGAGGTTTTAAAGGGCTTCTTTTCTTCATTTTTGAGTAGGTAGGTTGAAAATAATTAGCATATCGACTTCATGAAAATTATGTACTTTGAAAAAGAATAAATCACAAGTTATGTATTGAAAACGGTCCTCCATTGACAAGGATAGTGCAAGCAAAAGTAACTCCGGAAATCAAGGCATTTACATGGCATGCAGCGGTTAAATTTGACGGCCACCTATGCCTGTCAAACAATTTTTAGTGACGGTAAATTTTAAATTTTGCCCTTCAAAAATGTAAAATAGTGTTATTTTTATAATGTTAATAAAATATATATAATATTATTTTATATATATTTAACTATTTTAAGTATATATTTGTATAATTTATCTATAAATCTATATAAAAATGACGGTCATCCTTAAAATTTGTAAGTTGTATGTGACGGTTTTTTCAAATATTTGCAAGTATTTTACGGCTAAAATCACGAAAAACGTCTAAACGGCCATCAAATTTAACCCCGATCATATTAAGGATAAATAAATAAAATCAAACCAACATATTTATTTATATGTTAATTTTAGTTATTATGGATAGAGTTATATCTATATAAAATTGTTGGTTTTTTTAAAATTAAATTGATATTAATTCATATAAATTAAATTTTGATAAGGATATATTAATAAAAATATATAATTTACTATTGGAACCTATCTTTTAATTAATAATACAAAAGAGTTACAACAGCAGGAAATTCACCTCTAAAATTAAAATATCAATGAAAGTAGAGAGAGGCCAACAAAATTATAAAACCAGAAAATCACATACAAAGAGAAACGCTAAAAAATCATAAAACCAGAAAAACACATTACTAAAACAATATATAATTTCAATATTCATAAATAAAATTAAACCCATAATTAACTATATTTATCCAGAATAATTTTTTTGTAAATTCACTAATTTCCTATTTAAACAAATGCAAATCAGTATCAAATTATTTGAATTGAGTCTCGGATTTATTTATGCCCTACTATATTTTTTGAAGTAATATAATATTTTTTTGAAACTTTGAATGATAAAACTAAAGAATGCAATGATCAGATAAGGATCTGCCTGAGTGTATTTTTCATGAGAAACCGACTTTGAAAATTGGTATCTTGAATAGGTCAGGAATGAATGAATCACGGTTGGTAGTCAATCCATTCTGTCATATCTTCAGCCATGTGTCATACCTAAAAGAAAATATCTATCATGCTGGCTGGAGATTTATGCTTCGTGGTTATGATACTCAATAAAAAATAATTCTTACAGATAGGGGACATATATATAATATTATGAGAACGGTGCAAGACCTTTGGATTTACCGCAAGCAAAGATTATATAACCGGTTAAAACTCTGAGCCATTGATTTGAATTTAAATGCAGTCCTTGGAAAAGATGCAGTATGGTGGTACTAGAGGTCAAAAAAATGGGCATAGAAAAGCATTTTGAAGACCTCTTGGTTGGTCGAGAAGCCTTGATGCGCCACACTTTATCTATGATACAGACAAGGAACGCCATGTGTATCATTTATGTCAATGGCCACCCTGTCCCTACAGAGTAGTTGTCTATCGTACAGGATACTTAATTTCCCCATTATACAAAACCTAAATTTTATGGACTTTATCATTTACTTACTTTTTCCTTCCTGGTTAAAACCAGAAGACGTGAAAGCTTACAACTGTATAAAATAAAGGAAAACGCCAAATACAAAAAATTGCTTGAAACAAAATTCTACTGGTATGACGTCGCCAAGATACCTTGGTAACCCATTCGTTCAACCTTTGCAACCATAATTATTAGAACAAGAGCTGTTTTCTTCATTGTTTTGAAGATTAAAAAAACCCTATTTGGTAATAGCCTTTCTTAAATTTGTGAATGGAATGGGAAATCCTTCTACTGTGTGCAGTATACAGTGAATTTCTCTACCGACAAATTTAACACTATAGCTGGGATGGGATGGAAATAAAATTGTAAGAAAAGGAAGCTGGTGATTATTGTACTAATGAACCTTGGTCAGAAGGAAAAAGATATTCTCTGTTGAAGTTTTCTTTGTGGGCAGTAAAAGCTTTCTCTGGTTAACATAATCCTGTTGTAAAATTTTTGGATAAACAAAATGCATGTCTCAAGGATCAAAAGCTCAGGGTGATTCCGTTTTCACTAGAAGTTTAAGGTAGGATAAAGGAATAAACATATTCTGATCATTATCCTTTGGCAGTTGTCTTTGTCCAGTATTAAAGTCATGTGAGAAGAGTTTATTGTTTCTTATGGTATTACAGATAGGGGTTGGAGCTGGCTTGTCCGTGACTCATGATCATTATAATTTAGTGTTTTGCTTGAATCTTTCTAATATGGCCTCTTTTAATCTTCATCCTGAGTTAATAATTGTCTTTTTCATTATGTTCTCCTTGTTTTTCCAGTGTCTTCAAACTTAGTCTGCAGATTGATTTGCAAGTCCTCCAATGATGTCCACTGTCAACTGACAAGTAATATAGGAAATTGTGCCATAGTTTTTTTCTTTTTTACAGTGGTTGTTTGGGTTAAAGAAGAAAAATCAAAGTAAAGATGCAATCTGGCATAGAGTATAATGAAGCAGTTCCTGATCAGATTCAACAATTTATGGATGGTAGAGGACAGGTTCATATCCCTTCTCTCATGTTTAGTACCTTTAATAACCCACATGGAAATTTTCCTTCACCAACCAAGCAATTGATGCAGCAACAAGTTTTGAACGCTCTTCAGTCACCTCAAAATAAGATTTTTTCTAATACTCCTCTAAAACAAAAGGTTCAGGGAGGTCAAGAAGGATACACAGATGAGGATATAAATGCGGTTGGAGATCCCGGTGACAAGAATTCAGAGGCCAACAGATGGCCAAGGGAAGAAACTCTTGCACTCTTGAGAATTCGTGCAGATATGGATGCCCATATGAAGGATTCCAATTTCAAAGGACCAGTCTGGGAAACAGTCTCTCGGTAATGCATCGATATACCTCAAATACTTTGAGTTCAAGAGGTTAAATTTATGGATTATTTATTGCAATAATTGTTTATTCAGATAGGTTAATGTTCTAGTTTACACTCTAATGTATGATGTAATACCTAGGAATTCAGTATTTGTTTTCAGCCATGAATTCAATCCAAGGTTTATGTTCCCCAAACCATTTAATGTTTCATAACTATGGTGCCAGATTTCAATTTGTTAAACTTAAGGTCATTTTATTAATAAAATAGTACAAGCTCTATCCGGGCTACAAGAACAGCATCCATAATCCATCACTTGATGTTTCCTGATTTGACACAGTATCTTGCACATTCCATGGTATCTTTGTAAGAAGAAAATCAAACAACATAGGTACATTTGCACCACAGAGATTTTCAGATAAATTACATCCCAGAAATGAAAATCGCTTGTAGCCCACTTTAGCTATATAGTATTATTGCTACTTTGCAGTGTCTTATGTTCCCAAAATGATGTATATTGATAATTATTTAACCCCCATCCCAATTTTTTCCTTTGTATATTCAATGCAAATTCTATGGCAGGTATCATTTTTATGGCTATATAGTTGTGTGAACGGTCCAGCATAACAAGGTCTTATTATCATGAAGATCTTGATTTTAGTTTACATCTGCATGAAATGTTCTGTTCTACATAAATGAAATATCATTGACCTTGTAGTTTATAGTAGGGTCGCATTCTAAGATATTGCTCTAATTGATGTGCAGTAAGCTTGCAGAGCTAGGGTTCTCTAGAAATGCAAAAAGTGCAAGGAGAAATTTGAAAATGTGAACAAATACTACAAGAAGACCAAGGAGGGAAGAACCAATAGGCAGGATGGAAAGAGCTACAGATTCTTCAGTGAGCTTGAAGCTCTTCGTGCTGGGATTGCTGCCAAAACTGGTGGTATTGACAATCCTACAAATGGTATAGCTAGCAATGAGATTATGACGTGCAACAAAAATGGTCATGGTAACTCTACTTTGGTAGAGATTGCGGAAATTGATAGACAACAGGAAAAAACAACCGTGCAAAGCTCCTCTGGAACAGGTAAAAATAGTCGGCAGAATATGTCGTCGGATACCACTTCAGGAGAAGAATTGGGAGATGTCAAGTTGGATAGACAAATTAACAAGGAAAAGAGGAAGTGGAAGCAGAATCTGGGTTCTATCAAGGCCTATCTTGAGAACATGGTGAAACAAGTAATAGAACACCAAGAGATGTTACAGCAGACATTGTTGGAAGCAATAGACGAAAGGGACTAGGATAGGTTCCAGAGAGAAGAAGCTTTGAAGAGACAAGAAATGGCTAGATTAAACAGGCAAACTGAGCAACGTGCACAGGAGCATGCCGTTCAGTCAAGTAGGACGACAGCCATTATTGTCCTTTTGCAGAAGTTTACAGGTGAAAATCTAAAGCTGAATCCGGAGACCATGCCGAAACCATCACCACCCAACACTCAGGAGGTTGGAAAGTATATCAATGCCAGGGAAACTAGAGATCCGCATTGTAAAAGGTGGCCTAAGTCTGAAGTATGTGCATTGATCCAACTGAGAAGCGATATGGAAAGAAGGTTCAAAGAATCAGGACCTAAGGTAACATTATGGGAAGAAGTCTCTACAGCAATGGCAGGCATGGGTTTCAATAGAAGTGCAAAGAGATGCAAAGAAAAATGGGAAAATATTCAATAAATACCTTAGAAAAACCAAAGGTAACTTTGAAAAGAGGCCGCTAAATACAAAGACCTGTCCCTATTTCCACCAGTTGTACACCTTGTATGGGACAGGACTTCTTCCATCTGCAGGATATGCTAAGTCTGAGAATAGGCTGGAAACTCATAATTCCAATCCAGGGCCCCTAACAAATATCCACAAGGATGGCTATCAAGGGAAATCCAATGAACTTCAGATTAACAACCAGAACTCCGAGCTGTTAGCCATAATTCCTTCATCGAACCAAGTACCAATACAAGAAAATAATGCTCTCAGTGATTCCGTGGAGCTATTGACTCAAAAGAGTATGAAATGGAACAATAATATCATCCATACAATTGACAATAATCAAGCAGTTTCCTTGAACTCAAAATCTGTTGATGATTTCCCTGGTGGCAGTAACAAAAACAGTCTTGGCAGCAGATTCAAGATGGATAGTCCAGTGAAGGAAATTTTAGAAAATAAACATAATCAAGAGCAACTATATTTCAATGGGTTTGACAGAAATGAACAAGAAGTCCTTAGAGGAAATGAAGGACATCAACACCATCAACACCCACAAAAGATTCAAAAAATTGGAGCTCTTAAACACACAGAAGAACACCAACATTCACATGCCAATACATCACAGTCTGCATTGATGGACTTGGTTCATAAACTATCTGCCACTTATTCCATCTGTCCTCCTCCAACAACATAATATGCCAAATTATTCCATGCCACTTACATTGGAAATAACATCTCACTTTGTATGGAAACTACCATGTAACAGGTAGATATTATCCAGATAGAAAAGAACTACTATTCCATTCTGGAAGGGCTTATAGATCTTGAGCAAGGACCTCTACTATGGGTACCAGGTAAAATACCACTTTATGATTATCCATTAGTCCCCTTGATGAAGCAGCAACAGGCCGTTTGGAATTGGGATTCACATTTGTATTTTTATATAAGTTTAATTTTTTTATTTTTATTTTTATTTTTTTAAATGTTTCTTTTGATGTGTATTATAAACCTTACATTTCCCTTTTTCTTTTGAGATGTATATATCCCTGTGAGTTGGCCTTCTCAATATAATTTCCAGTCCAAGGTTTGAAAAAACATTTTTATGAAACCATAATTTGTGAGGTACAATAATATTTCAAATATTTTTTTAATAAACTTTCTTCTGCTATGGTCTCAACTTATATTCAGCATTACAAAATACAAAACTTAAACTTAGATTCTTGAGTTAAAAGAATCAAATTGGATATTATAAGATTTCATTGTCCAAGCTTCCTATGGATATCATTAAATATGGCTTTCTTAAGTTAGCTTTAGTACAGGGCAGAGCTGTTGTAATGAGCGCTGGAGATTGTCTCTTTTGGTCTTGAAGCTTGGACATTTATATCTTAAAAGAACATTCAATGGAAGTGTAAAAGCTAATCTGTGGCTGTGTGACAATGACAAAGGTTGAGTTTTATTTTGTAACTAATATAAAGTTCTCCAACAGAGGTGGACTGAATTACATTATTCTTGTAATATTTACATCTTTTGTTTTTGATCCAATGAACTTGAAGTGGGAATGTGATTGAAGGGTTATTGGTATTGAAATTTATTAAACATAAAACTTTATTCAGATTGTAACCTGAATTTTATAATAGGGTTTTCCATCCCTTAGGGTTCTCAGTCTCTCTCTACATATGCATCTACTTATATTTAGCACATTTATTGCAGAAGAATAGCCTATCCACCTCCTTCAGATGGTGTATTTTCTTTGATGCCAATTAACTTAGAACAACAGTATATCTCAGTCCGAGGCCTAATTTGATTAACACTTAATAAAGTTTGTTTATTGATTCAACTGGTCTTTGAACATTCCAATCTATGTATAGTTGTACACACGTTTTAAAGTCTAATACCCCAAAATATAAATGTACATCTGCATAAAATAGTGAATTGAACTTAGAATATCACTCGACAATCATGTGATTCGAATCTGTAACTTCTCTTTCAAAATTATATTGTTTTACCAATGGATTAATAGGAACATAGATGTATATAATTGAATTGTGTGGTAAATATTTAAAAACAAATCTATTTTTTGATTTTTGACTGATTGACTCATCGCAATATATCATAATGATTGTAGGCGATGCATTTTGTTTGCATAATAGTTTTTATACGAAAAATCCCTGATTTTCATTTGGATAGTGTAGACACCTATAATTTGATCAAAGAAATTTTATTACTAACATTACACTAACTATTCTATTCCCCAAAAATCAATGACACTTCGTCGATTAGGCTCATTTCCCCCTCAAACATCTCTTAGTTAACTATTATACATTGATTAATCCTCCTACCATGCATTTGACCAATCATACTTCTTATTGGCTTACTCTCGCTTCTAGAACTTTCAAAATCTATCAAAACCTCCACCAAATGCTCCCAGAAAGCTCCCTAAAGCTTACCTAGGATTCCTAGTTAATTCTAAAAGATTAACTAGCTTCTACTCCTAGTCAAAAAGTGTTTTGACTTGCTAAAAGTACTTTTGGACTTACCTTTTGTCCCACATGCACCAAAATCATACCATTCTTGGAATGAGAAACCTATAAATAGAACCCTCCTCCTCATCATTTCTAAGAACACTTTTCCTCCTCTAGCATAAACTATAGGCATTTAGGATCTTGAGCTTTTCTCCATTTATTGAGCTAATATCTTCATAGTGCATCCATTAACTCAAGCTTGGGTAATATGGAGAGAACCATATGGCCTTATAGCCATTAATGGTGAGACTCCATTCTCAAACCTTGAGATCATACTAACAATCAAATCTGATTGCTAAGGATCTTCTTAGGTTCATTTCAAAGTTATTGTTATCCAAAATTCACCCTCAAGGTAATTTTGATAACATGCATCAAATTCTTTAGTCTCGAGCAAGTAGAATTGATTCAAGGCCCAAAATCATGTTTTGGGGTCCCCTTGGCTTCTCTCTAACTTCCCCATCCAGGAAAAAACCCAAGAAGTTAGAGAAAATTGGAAAAAATCCAAAAAATGGGCTCATTTTGGTGTTTTGCGGAAAAATCAGACATTTTTGTTCCAAGCGGTCTATGGGATAGTCGGGACAAAAGTACGCGAGACATGCAAAGCCGAAATGGCCGCAGACAGTAAAAATCAGAAAAAGTGGAAGTTTTCATCCGTGCGGTCCGTGGGACATCTAGAACACAGGTACGTGTGGGACGTGAAAAAGCTGATTTTTCCGCAAGTCAGTGCATTCCCTGTGGCATGGAGAAATGTGTCTGGGATAGTCGGGACAAAAGTACGCAGGGGACACGAAAAGGTGAAATCACCGCACAAAGAGCTAAGCTAAATGGGATGCGATGAATGCGGAATTCAATGGCCCTCACAACCCGATCAATGACAGACGCGCGGGGACAAGGAAGCCCGAATCGGGTGATGCGGAAGAATATTTTTGGGACAGTGGGACATGTAGACCCGATTTTGCTGAAATAGCCGCAATGAAGAGAAAAAGTCAATGTTTGACCCCTGAACTTCAAACGGCCATAACTTTTGACTTCAAGCTCCGATTTTCATAAAATTAGATGTCGGAGCGAGCACGATGTTCTCTCGCATCACAAAATTGGATTTCTTAATTTTAATGAGGGTAGATATTTTAAAATAAAAGAAACATATTCAGCTCCAGTCAATTAATGCTCATTCCCGTCAAATGACAGAAAATGCTTGGTAGACCCAAAATAGCTGCTCACACTCAGAAGGCCATAACTTTTGCATTTCTTAACAAAATCACACAAAATTGGTAACTGTTGGAATCATGGCTCTAAGCCCGACGCACAAAAATCAATAAATTCTAGATTTGATGAAGGATAGATAGAGATTTTGTAGAAAATATGGCCAAGTTCGAATAGTGTTTATTTGGTAGTTGGACGCATTCAATGAAGCATGGGCTGCCATATTTCACTGTTGCAAGTCATGGGATAGTATGGGAGCCTTTAGCAAGAAACAAAACATCATTTCACTCCATTTAATACCTCTTACAAGTGGTTGAAGGACAGATTTTGGGATTTCCATTTCCCTCTCTCTCTCTTCTTATTTTCTATAAATTGGAGTGTTGGGCTCATTGTAGAGAGGAGGTAATTTTGTTGTAGCAAAGCTCTATCAAAATTGCTTTGTGAAGCCAATGTGTTGTAGGCCCTTGTAGTGGACTCCTTGCATGGTGATCCAGGCCCTTATCTTGTAATAGATTGAACTATGCATATCATGAAGCAATAAAATACAAGTTTGTGGATGTATCTTCCTTGCTGTATTTGTTTGCACTCTTCTTGTCCCTTTCAACATTCATTACAAGAATATTGTGTCTATTTTATGCTCTTGCAAGGACTCATTATTATTGTACATGTATGAAATATTGTTGTGAATGCATTTTCCAGATTGTGGAGAAGCTGTTATCACCCCTTCTAGTATGCATTTTTACTTTTATTTTTCACACATTGGATGACTACTCACACCCCTACTTCTACGGTGTATCACTACTTTAGTATAGGTTTTCATCTTCATGCATTATCTCTCCTTGGTCACTTAGAAAGTTAGATTAGGAAAGTTAGTTTTCTGCGTTAGAGTAGATTGTGGCGAGGTAGTTTAGGAGAAAGAACCATCTTCTTCTGGAGGTCTATCTCAAGTAGCAAGTCCCACAACTTGGAGATAGTACCCATGTTATCCAATCGCACCGTGAGCTCAAGTATATGCACTTGTGTAAACATAAGGGTGTTGTGATTCAACAATAACACTTAGCATTCAAATAGTAGAGATTGATTTAAACATGTTAGTTTGATGGTTTTCAAAGTTATATGCATGTTAAAGAAATTAGCCTCCCTAAGCTCTTATCTTGATGGTTCTTGTTAGGTTATTTTAAAGATTTAAAACTCTTAGGTGTTTAGTTTCAAATCTTATACCTTTTATAATTTACACATGAAAACATTTGGCATGCCCGATGGGACTTACTCCATAGTCCATAGAAGTTTATGTCAAGCTTTTTCATTTACATAATTTTTCTAAACCATTCCATGCATTTTGAGGATTGAATAGATTTTGCTAACCTTATATGTGTTAAAATATTCCTTTTGCATGTAAAATTAATGGGTTTCGTTAGAAATTGATTTAAATAGCAAATTTCTAACATGTTTGCATTTTTAGAAATTAGTTTTCCATCCTTTTTGTGCAGTTCTGGGTACACGCGTAGGCGTTAAAGGGGGCACACATACGTTCAAACTCGCGCAAAACTTTTTTTTGGGGCGCGTACGTTTCCCAAACACACGCACACATTACCTTACCCACACATATGCTCCATTGTCTTTTTGAACCTTTGTGCTAAAAATTACCCAGCCATGCATGCATACGCCAAGAAGGGAGCACATACACTTGTAAACATGCACATACATCTCTCAGGATGTGCATACACTAAAATATCCCTCGGTGTTATCTTACTTTTTGACAGACGTGCGCATATTCTCACAAGGGCATGCATACGCCAAGAAGAGAACGCACGTACCTCTTGGCCCATGAATATTTTGAATACCGATTGTTTTTTTACATAGGCACACATACATTGCTAGGGATGTGAACATCTTTGGTAGGAGCATGCATTCATCATAAAGGGCGCACATGCATTGCAGATCGAGTTAAAAACAATGTTAAAATAAAAAAAAGGTTGTTTATTTGGATTTTCTAACCATTTGTAGGGTCTTTTTGAGTTACATTGAGTGTTTTCATAGTTACATCTTTATTTGTGAAGGATTGGATCACGTATGCTCTTTCCTCGCACCTTCAGATGATCTTGGGAATCAGAAATGATCCAACACCTCGTTTAGGATTTTGAAAAACACTTCATTAAAATTTTTCTAAGGGAATGAATGTCAATTTGGATAAAAAGCAAATGATTGTGTGTTTGATTCATAGGCTTTCATCATTGTTTACTAACTAGTTGGGTTCTATGTTGCGTATTCTTTTCCTTCATGTCTTAGGATGATCTTAGGAATCAAAAGCAACGTTTAATCCTCTTTATATGATGCCTTGAACTACTAATGTTTGCATGAAGGACCATATCACTTGCGAAATAATTGGGATCTAAATGAAGGCTAACACGTTTGTTGTAGGTTGCCAAATGGGTGTGACAAAAACCACATTAAGCTAAAAGATAAGAAAACACACCATATTCAAAACACTTGATTTGCAGGTTTGGATAAGGGTAAACCCATCTGCTTTAAACTAGGATAAACTCCCTTTGGCATAATCCTTAAGCTAAAACAAAAGGGATGCTCCTAGGAACCCCAAAGTAGTCCATGTAAGAGGGAACCTTGTGGATGAAACGGGAAGTGCTCCACTTACCCACTTGACTAGTTTGCACTTGTGAGTTTAGAGTCAAAAATATCTCCATTGCGACCCAGTGAAAACACAATTGAACACATTTTATGCTCATTGTGTCGA
Organism: Taxus wallichiana var. yunnanensis; assembly: GCA_018340775.1. Taxonomy (NCBI): domain Eukaryota; kingdom Viridiplantae; phylum Streptophyta; class Pinopsida; order Cupressales; family Taxaceae; genus Taxus; species Taxus wallichiana. The sequence continues at coordinate 385,108,353 of CM031241.1, forward strand.
AGGGGGTAAAGTAAAGTTGGGATACTCCAAGGTTTAGTCAGTGTGACTTCCTTGGAAAATCAAGCTCATAGAGGTATTTTGTGACACCTAGTTGAGAGAACCAATAGAAAGTTATATTATCTTGGAGCCCACTTTACCATATCAAGCCAATCATGTTATTATAGAGCTTTCGCAAAGTAAGAACTTGTTCAAAGTCAAAAACTTGTTTATCGAACAAGGAGAGAGTCCATTCAAGTTTTCACTAAGCATCATTCATCACGAGATTTACAAATCCTTACTTTGTCTTAGTTTCTCACTCGCCTAAGGTGAGGCAAAACTCTGCCAAAATGACACCAAGTATATTTCAACTTCACTTGATCTACACCTTTTTATCTTGTTGTCCATTTTGGGAAAAAGAGAACAACACACATGGATATCGCTAGAAATAATCTTGTCCACCAATTTTTTAGTCTACTTGCATGACTAGGTTACAATGCTAGAATGTAAGTGTTGAAAGTGTGAATGGTACATCTTCATGTTCTAGTAGGCCCTTTGTCTCAAACCCATATTGAGATGCATTATCATCATAGTTAGGCTTGAGTCATCATTGATCTTCCTTAGAAGTATTACGTTGTTCACATTGCCTCATCACAATTACGATACTTACATCTCATTTCTAGTAAACATGGTTTAAGTGTCTATATTGGAACATTACGTTGCCCACATCTTAGCAAATCCTTAGCATACTTTGACATTGTTTTATTTCAAACATTACCCCAATATTGAAAGAGTGTTGGTTACTTTGTTTGCATCATATCAATATTATTTTGATACTAATACCTTGCTTTCTTACAAAGCTTGGGTAATGTATCCTAGTAGTATTTTTATGTGGCTCACATGCATAACCTCTATTTGTTTTAGGGTTTGGGTATTGCTTGTCTCTAAAATCTTCATAAGTATCCTTTGATTGGAGATCACATCAAACCCTTGCTAATACTTACGCCTTTTTCATCTTGAACTTGACATAAGCATTGACATTGAGTTGATCATATAGCATCAAACTATCTTTGGAAACATTAGCATAGGGTGTAGTTTCTTATTGATTGATTGGTTTACTAGAAACTTGCATGATTGTTCCTTATGTGTTATCAAACTCATAGAATTGATTGATTCATTATTCTTTGGTCCATTTATTGACATACTTAGAGATCATAAAATAAATAGTTACACATTACACTTAGGTTTTTTATACCCTTGATTACACTAGACAAAACCTTGTGTAAACAAAAATCACAATGGTCCATATCATGACAATGGAATCTAAGAAATGAGAGTTAAATCCTTTTCTGGGTCACAATTTAGGTCCCCTCTTCTCTGAAGTAAAGGAAACAAATGGGTTAGTTGATCATAGTGGAGATGAGAGTGATTCATTTCAAGATATTGACAACATGGATGTCACTCACTTTGACGAATTCCTATTTTGAAATAGAGATCGAGTGCTTGCACGAGTTTTAGAGATAGGTGCCATAGTGCCATAAGAATGAGAAGCCCCTAGCCAAGATACAAATAGGAAAGAAGAAGAAACAAAAATACCTCCCCTTATGGATGATAACATTGAGGGAAGACACGTTTCTACCTTTGGTACCAACATTGAAGGTGAAACATCAAGACAAAAAGGTGGTTCTCGACCGCCACCCCTTAAAATCTGTCACAAGGTTAGGGTAGAATGTGAACATGAGGAGTTACCTCCTCCTCCAAATGACGACAAAGAGGACCCTCAAAACGAGGAAGTCACTATACAAAATCAAATACAAACCCTTAGCCAACAACTAGCGAACTTAGCTTCTTCTGTAAGTAAGAACCCAAGCAAGGGTACACGTCAAGAGAAACCTAAGACTAAGGTTAGTGAAATTTATATGGAAACTCAAGAGGATGGAGCCTTCAAGAAAAGTCGAGTGCTTAGACCATATTCTCCTATAAAAGAGAAACTCTTTACACAAGAGTTATAATCAATGAAGAACATGCTTACGACCCTTCAAGAAAGTAACGTAGGCCATAAAAAAAGTATCAGTATGAGGAGAGATGCCCTTATCCTTTCGAAAGAGACATGTTGTGAACACCATTTCTAAAACAATTGATTGTCCAAAATTTGATAAATATAAAGGCAAAGGTGATCCTCATGATCACATCAAAGAATTTTACATGGCTTGATAAGAAGTAGTTGTTATCACTGAATCACAACACCCTATGGTTTGCACAAGTGTGTGTGCTTGAGCTCATAGTGTGATTGGATAACATGGGTACTATCTCCAAGTTGTGGGACTTGCTTCTTGAGATAGACCTCTAGAGAAAGTTGGTTCTTGCTCCTAAACTACCTGCCACAATCTACTCTAATACAGAAAACTATCTATCCTAATATAAATTTCCAAGGGATAAGAGAGAGAGAGTGCATGAAAACAAATCCTACACTAAAGCGGTGATACACCATAAAAGGAAAGTGTGAGAATAGTCTTCCAACATGTGAAAATTAGAAGTAAAATGCAACTTATAAGGGGTGATAATAGTTCTCCAAAATCCATCAATTGTATTCACAACAATATTTCATGCACACACAATGATAATGGATCCCTGACAAGTATTAGGTAGACACAATATATATGCAATGATATTAAAAAGGGCAAGAAGAATGCAAACAAACACAACAAGGGAAGATACATCCACAAACTTGCATCTATTGATTCATAAGTATGCACAGTTGAATCTATTACAAGATAAGGGCCTGGATCACCATGCAAGGAGTCCACTATAAGGGCCTACAGCAAATTGGCTTCATAAAATAATTTTGACAGAGTTTTGTTACTCAAAAACTACCTCTGGTGTGACTTACAATGAGCCCAACACTCCAATTTATAGACTTTTGAGAAGAGAGAGAGAGAGAGAGGGAAAGTCGAAATCCATAAATCTATCCTTCAACCAATTGCAAGATGTAGTAAATGAATTGAAATGATGTTATTTTTCTTACAAAAGGCTCTCCGTATTGTCTCATGACTAGTAGCAGTGAAAAATGTCAGCCCATGCTTCATTAATGCATCTCAGCTACCAAATAAAATCATTGTTTCAAACTGGGCACATTTTCTACAAAATTACCATTAATTTCTTACCAATTTCTCAATTTATTTATTATTGTGCATTGGGCTTGGAGCCATGATTCCAACAGTACCAATTTTGTGCATTTTTTCTAAGAAATGCAAAAGTTATGGCCTTCTGAGTGTGGGTAGCTATTTTGCTGTCAGGCATTTTTGTCATTTAACGGGACTGAGAACTTGATTGAATGGAGCTGAAGATGTTTCCTTTATTTTCATAAAGATACCCTCATTAAAAATAAGAAATCTAGTTTCTTTGGCATAGAGGATGTCGTGCTCATTCCATAAATTCCAACTTTGTGAAAATCAAAGCTCGGGGTCTGATTTGCTGTGTTTTTTTCCTTGCATGTGGCTATATCGGGTATTTCAGGTCCTTATGTCCCGGCTGTCCCAGATAAATATCTCTGCTCCACCCGCATGTATCCTTTCTATGGAAAAATCAGAAAAATCGGGTCCTCGGTGAACTCATGTCCCGCAGTTGACTGGGCCGTCGGGGATGTTGACTGCCATTTTGCCTACATCCCTTCGACTCACCTTGAAAAATCGACAAGTCAGGTTTTCGAGTCCGAATCGTCCGTGCGTCGTGCTTGTGCTACCTAGACCGCTTCGACTTGACTTTTCCACACAACAAAGGAATGCGGCCATTTCAACTCTGCATGTCCCAATGTCCCATGGACCACGCGGACCAAATATATCCAACTTTGTCAATTTGAACTACCTACAGTGATTTCAGGTTTTCGGGTCCCGAATGTCCCATGCGTACCTATGTGACATGGGCTCCAAAAACTTGATTTTTCTGCAATACACTAGAACATGCTAAATTCTTTGCAATTTTTAACTTGGATTTTTCTTGGACAGGGGAGTTAGAGGAGAGCCAAAGGGGACCCGTAAAATTGATTTTTGGGCCTTGAACCAAATTCTACTGCTCAAGCCTGAAGAAATTGTGTAGGTTATCAAAATTTACCTTGGGATGAATTTTGGATAATAGTAGCCTATAGTGACAATTATCTCATATGTTTGTTCCCTCGTAGTTTAGGAGGACAACCGTTGGAATGGTTCCTTCATTTACCAAAAGGGTCAATAATCACATGGCCCACGCTAGAAGAGAAATTTGTGCGTCACTTATCATTCAATATGGATAATGATGTAATCATGTTAGATCTATGTAGTTCTAAATAGAGACCAAATGGAACTTTCACCGAGTTTTTACAATGATGGCAAGGGCTAGCTAGATTCTTCCCTTGCATAGTTCCTGAGAAGAAATTGGTTAGTATCTTCATGCCTAATTTGAATATGGACATTGCATTCCACTTACAAATGCACTGTGTCACTAACTTTGAGGAAGTTATCGAAAAAGGAAGCCAAATTGAGAAGACTTTAATAGAAAAGGGAACAATAAAACCCTTTTCAAAGGACGACATAAAGTCAAAACCCATGGAGAATCCTAAGTTCTTCAACAAAAACAAGAACGTGTTAGGAGATGGCATCACCGATTCTAAATGAGTTCAAATAGTTCAAAGTGGTCCTCTTTTAAAACTTACCAAAGGAGCTAGTCAAAGTCCAATCAAACAACAGGTTTTCACTCCTCTTATAGACTCATTATCCACAATTTTGAGACAATTAGAGGCGGTAAACATGGTTCAATATCTAACCACAAGTACCTTACGTAGAGGATGTGCCGAAACCATAATGGTATAAAGATCATGACTACTATGATTTTCATCATGTCAAGGGACACAAAATAGCCAAATGTTTAAAAGCTGAGACAATTTATTCGAGACCTCATTGAGGATGGGAATATTGAAGTGGACTCACCTGAATCAGGGAAAAAACCTAATGAAAAAATGGGAATCTTTAAACAATCCTTTCCTAATCATAATAACAAAGGAATGAAAATATGAATCAAGGTCATTCATTTGATGACTATAGAGCTACGAATCATGTATATACCTCAGCTGATAATCCCTTTGATTCACTCACATGGTGTATTCATTCATCTAATGAGAAGGTAAATACCATCGGGATCATTAGAACCAACTGCGTGCCACAACAACATGAAGCACCTTTGGTCTAGTGATCCTAGAACCTCCTATACCTACGCCTCAGAAAATTCAATATGATTTAGTAGATCAAATTGAGAAAACACCGGCTAATATTTTGATCTTAAACCTTCTCAAGATATCAAACTCTCATAAGGATATCCTTTATAAAACCCTTCAAGGGTTAGGAGTATCAATGGATGTCAATCCTTCACACCTCTAAGCCATGGTCACAAACCTTTCTCTTAATGAATGCATTTCCTTTGACCATAGTGAAGTCCCACTTGTTAATCATACTAATAATTTACCCCTATACATTGAAGTATTTGTTAGTCGTAGAAATATTAAAAGAGTGCTTGTCGATACTTGACTCTAGTTGGAATATGTATACTTTGAATCTAGTGAGATAGTTATGGTATACAAAAGTAGATTTGGACGCTCACATAATCACAATCACAACGTAAGACCATTGTATTACCTATGGAATTAGGGCTAAAACATCACGACATGAAGTTCCATGTCCTTGATTTGGATTTTCCTTATAATATGCTCTTGGGTCACCCATGGATCCATGTTATGCAAGTTTTTCCCTCCACTTTTCACCGGTGTATCATGGAGATCAGAGGATCACCATCCTAGGAGATCCTGAGCCATTTTCACATTGTAGAGTGTTACATAGTTTTTCTTGGGAAGCGTATGAATGTCCCTTAGTGGACATTCTTATACCATTAAAAATAAAAGCTATGAAAACTTGAGCTGATCCGACACACTACATGATGATAATAAGGATCCTTCCTCATCACTCTCTCCCTTTTCCTCATGGGGACTGAAGGTTGGATCATATGGCCCAAGTGAAGATCTCAAGGTTCAACAGGACCTTTTGGTTTCTGATCTCGCTATCATGTAAAACACATGGTAGGCTCCGATTTTCAGTTCACAAGTTCTCACAAAAATTGTCCTAGTCCCTTTGAAAATTCATTCCTTGTGGCCTTTTTCAGATGAGAAAATGATGGATACACCTACAAACTAGATCCCCAAAGGAACAAAAGTTACATGTCACCAAGCTCTAGAAAACACCAAAGCACACAGAATGATGTATGCCATGGGCTATCATGGGTTTGGGTGCAACAAAAATGCATAAGGGAGAATAGAGCCTATCCCAATCCCCTAGGAAATCAAATAAGAATGACCTTGGAATTAAACCTCATGGGGATCCACTCTTAAAAATGGATGACACCTCTTCAAAATGTGAGGATGATTTTCCTAATTCGAGATAACGATGTAAATTTCCATTATAACATGTACAAGGACCTTACCTCTACCACCATTTTCCTGGATTCCACCATCTTTACCCTTTCCCAGTCCAATTCCCAATTCAATTTCCAAATTACCCTTGTATATCCTGACCTCATTGATTAGGGCCAAAAACTTCATGTGCTAGTTGATTTCTTTGAAAATGATGATGTAATCCCAGAGTTCAAGGGTAATCGAGACACGATTTCAATCGGTGACCATAAAAAGGGCTTCTCCATCAATCTGAACGCATGTGCATACTTTGGGGAAGAGGTATAATTGTGTGGTCGCTTAAGAAAAGGAAAATTTCCTATAGAAAAGCCTTGCAAAAAGAATAATTCTAAGTCCCATAGTGAAAACCTCTTTGAGGAACTTATGGACATAAAAACAAAAATAAATAAATGGAAAAGATAGTTGACCTGCATGAAGATGATAATATTTTTGAGCCACCTGTAGAAGTGGATCATAACCTCCCACTTGATCCTACACGAATGGAAGATACATCTAAAATGTTGGTTGAGGAGAATATCAATGTTAACATCGGTCGAAGAGGTTCCAAAAATAGTATAGCTGGGAGCTTCACTCTCAAAGCATAGGATAAAAAAACATTTGTGATGATGATAAAAGAATTTGTAGACATATTTACGTGGTCTTACACAAATATGTTAGGTTTGGACCCAACCTTAGTCATCCACTTAGATACCAAACCTATCAAGCAGAAGATGAGAAAGGTGCACCTGAGTGTTACACTTTTGGTTAATGAAGAACTAGAGAAGCTATTCGCAGTAGGTTTTATCATACCTATCGACTATTTAGAATGGATATCAAACATAGTGCTAGTGCAAAAGAAACCAATTGGCATCCGAGTCTGCATGGAATTCAGGGATATTGATAAAACATATCCTAAAGGTGATTTTCATCTTCCTAACATCGACATGATTGTCGATTCAAGTACATGTTATGATATGTTGTCCATCATGGATGATTTTTGGTTTACAACGAGATAAAGATTATAGAGGAAGTTTAACATAAAAATACCTTCATAACCCCTTGGGGACATTTTTCTACCAAGTGATGCTTTTTGACCTCAATCATGTCAAAGCCACTTATCAAAGGGAAATGAGAGTCATTTTCCATGACATGATGAATGACATCATGGAGGAATATGAAGATGATATCTTGGGAAAGTCTAGAACTATAAAAGAGCACTTGGAAGTGCTGAGGCATATCTTTCAACACCTCTGAGACTACAAGGTTTGATTGAACCCTAGAAAATGCATCTTTGGTGTATAATCAAGAAATCTATTAGGTGTCATTGTTTCAAGAAGAGGGATTGAGGTAGGTCCCACTAAAGTTATAATTATCAATGAGATGCCTCCACGAAAGAACCTTAGCAATTGCATAGCTTACAAGGTAAAATACAGGTAATCTGTTGATTTATTTCACATCTTACGGATAAGTACCATCCTTTCACACATTTACTCAAGAAATATGTTACCTTTAATTGGGGTCGTGAATGTCAAAATACCTTTGATTTTATTAAAAAAACCTAACTAGTCCTATTCTCATACCGCCTACCCTAGACGAACCTCTGTTATTGTACATTTCAGCTACCCAACACGTTATTGGTGCACTGCTTTCCCAATATGACCTTAGCCAAAAAGAGAGGGTGGTTTATTACCTTAGCTGCACTTTGATTTCCTATGAGATGAATTACCCAAAAATTGAAAATGTGTGCTTAGATGTGGTCTTTCATTTCAAAAGCTTCGCCATTACCTGCTTACTAATAAAACCAAACTCATTTCCAAAGTTGACCCTTTGAAATACCTTCTATCTAAACCAGTGCTCACGGGACGGATGGCTAATTGGATTAGTCCTCTTAAGTGAGTTTGATAATGAGTTTGTGAACTAGAAATCACTCAAAGGATAGGTACTTATTGATCGCCTAGTTGAGTCTCCCTACGAGGAACAAACCCGTGTGCGGATCTGGCCGGATGCCTTAATGATGTACATTGAGAAGTCTATCTTGTGGTAGATGCACTTTGATGGATATTTTAATTACCATACTTAGGGGATAGTATGGTACTTATCACAAGGCCTATGCATAAAGATGAGGGGCTAAAAGCGGACAAAAATCCACTTTTTGGCCATTTTCACCATAATGCGCTCGCGTTATGGATTGGGTGCGTTATAATGCGAATAGAAAATTTAGGGCTTGAATTATGAAACAAGTGTGTTATGGTTTGGATTTTCCAATCCATAACATGCTCACGTTTCGACTGTAATAAAAATAGTCAAAACTTGAGAGCTATTCATTTGCAAAAATGAAAAAAACCAAAGGCAGCTCAAATGCGAATGAGGAAAGACACGCTTTCATTTTAGATATTTTTACATCCTCGACACCCCATTCACTCTTGCATTGATGATGGTGGAGAGTGAAGAAGGTCAGTCAATGTTGATTTAGGTTTTTTTCTTTGTAAATTTTATTTTTTAGATAATTGTTGATTTGTTATTTATTTTCATTTTTAGATGTTTCTTTACCTTCAAATCAATCCCATCATTCATCCCCATATGAAGAGGAAAAAAAACATCCCTAGAACACCCCCTTCTATTTCTAGGCATCCTCCTAACACCCAACAACAAATTTTGGGGGAAATTGCAAACCAAAATTCCAAATTCGGGGTTTAATAGAAACTTTAAACAACTTGTAATTCCATGAATCCTCACTATCAAAACCTAGCCACATCATTAGGATCATTGTTATCTAATATTGAAAATGTGGTAGGACAAATTAACACATTGGATAGTTTTAGAAACAAATGATGCAATTTTTATTTAGATAAGTTGTCCTATGATGTGGTAAAAAGAAAAAAATCACAAAGGACAAATTGTGTGAATTATTTACAAATTGCAAAACTAATGCACCATTATGATTGGATTAAAAAGGATTCCCCATACATTGGTGCAATCACGAGGGAATTAAAAATAATTTTTGGGATATGTGGTGGATGGTTTTTGACCAACCACCTTGTAATAATTTTGAGGTGCCCCAATATTTCTTGAGGAAACTTTATTTCGAGTTCATCCTCAATGAAATACCTAGCTATTATGACATTAAATATTTTTAGGATAGAGGCCAAGGCTCTGGATAGGATAGGGTGGGGGCACATCATTTACGGTAACCATCTAGTTAGTCCCATTGTTCACCCTCCTAATCAACATGTTTCAGTCCCTTCATGTTTTGAAGGAGATGGTGGAGGTTCAGCACCCTTGGATCCATTTGATCATTGACTCATTCACTACTTCATCATGGAACTCATGTCTCCCGGGATGATGAGGCTGGTCCTTCTAGGAGTAGACATCATATACTATAGACTCGTCATGCTTTTGGGAGTATAGGCACGTATGTGGTTGATGTGGAAGATGCACAGTGTAGTGAGACAACTCCATAGTCTCACTAGATAGATCCATAGCCTCGTGAGGCAGCTCACATGACCGAGCATGGTGCTTAATTGGAGGAGGAACATAATGATTTTTTGTTGTAGAATATTATCATCATAGATTGTCTACTAGATTCGGCATTTGGTATTGACCATCAGGTAATTTTACATGAAATTAGTTGCAATTGAATATATATTTTTACAAAATATTATAATAAACCATGTTAATCAATTGTGAATGGAAATTAAAGAGACACGTGTGTTTTTATAAAATTATAGGGTCAAAGTATGCATCTAGTGTCACATTCCCCTTCTTCATAGGTGAATGTCGGTATGAGTTCTCATGCTGTTGAATTTACTAATGTAAGTTTTATTATTTTTATTAATCATATACATGAAGAGAACATGAACTATAGTTAACATATGAATTTACTAATGTGAGTATTTTTATTATTTTAGTTGATGACATCTTTACAATCTCCTATTGGGATTCGTTGATCATTAGATATCGGAGTTGTTATGGGCATAGCTTCTGTCCATCCCTCTTACACGGGTATATGTGTTGGTAAATTTATTTATATAATGAATTGATTTTATTAAATAACATCATTTATTATTATTTAATGACATTCATACGTGTATTCTAATTTTCATCATCATGGTTTGCCATCGGAGGAATTTTCTACTCTAGTTCGTGCATTCGTACTCATGTTGATGATATTGAGAAGCAGAGCATGATTTACCATGATCATTAGATAACAAGTAAGTATTTATTTTTAAGTAGTTTCATTTTATATATGTCACTAATTGTATACTAATGGGTATGTTGTTTATTTAAATTAGTAGATGGATCTAGTAACATCCTATGAGTGTAGGAGGTCTAAGTGAAATAAGGGGGCATTCCAACGATGTTCCCGAGTAATCTTCCGGATGCCCAAAGAAAACTAAATTATTTGATTATACAATCTTGTAGTTTATATGTATAGGGATTTTGTTGTCTCGCCTTCATGGCATATTGTCATAGATGTATCTGATTTATGTTTTTTCTATGTATATCATTATATATTCCTACATGGATTTGTTAAGACATTGATTTTGTATGCTATCAATTTTTTTGAAATAATATAATATATGCGAAAAAAATTGTTTTAAAACTTGTATGTAAGTGGATTAGTATGATATCATATGTATGTTATTTTAAAATGTATTATTAGTGTTAATTTATTTTATGTTTTAAACATGGGAATTAAAATCCATATGTAACTAATTTTCAATTTTTCCAAGTTATAATATAATCATTCAATGACATCAATTATAATAATATAATGTCAATGTCAATGTTATCCACTTCCTGGAATCTCAATAATTCAAATGAAATGTATGTAATGAGATAACACAATATTACATTAATCTTAATAATTAAATTGAATCTGTAGAGAGAAAGAGAGAGAGGTAATGTAGTAGGGGTAGACATAGAAAGAGAAAACGGGGCTGAGAAAAAGAGATAGAGAATGCGAGAGTGAGAGTGAGAGAGTGAGAGAGAGAGAGAAAGAGAGAAAAAGAGAGAGAAAAGAGAGACAAAGAGATATGTTCTCAAGATACTCAAGATTTTACATTAACTATTCAAAATATTCAATATACTTAAGATTTAATAGTATGATCAAAGTTCAAAACATTCAATATACTTAATATTTCACATTACATCTATGATATCTAAATATTATATTATTTATGTTTCTTCAATTTCTTTGATATTAATTTTTGTGTTGCGATGGTGACCATAAAACATGTATATAGGGAGCTCTTAAAGGACCTATTTAATTAGAATGACTCTAACCTTCCAATGATAACTAAAGAAACTAGTCTACTTGAGGTTCTTGCATTCATATTATCCAAAATCATTTTCTAATCATTGTTAAGGATGTAGGAAGGAGAAAATGTTGTGTCTTAATAGTTTCAAGGATATGATGATCTTTGAAATTTAAAGCTATGCAATTCATAGTTACCTTTTTTTTCTATTAGTATTGACGATCACTTGAGACTTGATCTCATAAATAACTTGACTGAGGCTTCGATATATGTCTAAATTTAATTAAATATCTTCTTTCATTGGCCAATTGAGATGATCCCAAATAATTACTATTAGTGCAAAATCACAAGACCCCCAAATGAATCTATAGATATGCTTTTCTAAGGAAAAATCATTTGGTGTGATCCACATAACATTGAATCTTCCTCAAAGTGTGGGACTCTATAAAACAGGAAGACTCTCCAGATTAAAGGTTGGTTCCTATTCCTCTGTTTAGGTGCATACGTAGAAACTTGCAGAGGGTTTGTTCTTAATCCTAATCTAAACTTTACCAAGGAGATAGGGATAGAAGGAATATAGAAATTAAAACAAAAGCTAAGCTACGAGGTGATGCACCAAAGGAATGATGGACACTTGTTTTGCTGATAGACACAAACCGAATAAAATGCGTACAATAATTGAGCACAGATAACCAAGTTAGTAAATGAAAGACCGATGATGAGAGAAAATAAAATAAGAAAGGATCTAAAATCAATCACAAAACATGCTTTATTACTCGCAAATTGATACAATACATTAATAAATGTCCAAGAGGCAAGAAAGTGTATTGCAGCTTTAATAGAAGGTCCGATTCCATGAGTCCTCGCGAAGGAAAGGGAAGCCTGCAAAAGACAAGAAAATGTCCAACCCTTTACAATGAATCCTCGCCCCCATTTTTATAGGTTTGATCGAGAGAAGAAAGACAGAGAGAAGTGGGAAAATTAGATCGAAGCTCAACCACCGCTATTAATGCTTCGATGAAATATGCCCCATTTGTCTTTACCGCATCAATCCTTAGTTTGGCACCTTGAAGGAGTAGGAAATGACGAAATAGTTCAAATTTGATTTGGTTATTGAGGCAAGAAGATCCCGTGACCGAACGCCCAAAGACGTTTCCTCCATTTTCCTTCACATAACCTCCTCAAAATTAAAGTTTCAGCCTCCATGGCGTGGGTGAGGACGATATCTTTCCAACAAAGTGTCGATTCATGATATTTCAAGTCCTGAGTTGAAAGATATGCCCCTTTGAAGTTTGTATCGAGTCCATATAGATGGGCAGAATTTTTTTGAAAAATGGGTCCCCCTTTTGATATGGGACACGTGGCAGCCAAATTAGAGAAAAATTGGGCTTATGGGTCCTAATTTATCTTTTTTCCCTATTGTGCAAAAAACACAAATCTCAAAACTCCTCGCAGCCTCGAGGCTCCACCTGGACATGTGGCTCCTTTTGGTTGGCTGGGAGATATGCTTCCATCTTTGTCTTTGTGCCTTTTGAACGAAAGGAAAATTTTCACTTTTCCTCCGACTCCGCTTTGGCTTTGACTCGGGTTCACATGTTGACTTTTTCCTTGGGTGGAGTTACGGGCCATTTTGCAACTTTTACCCCTTTTGATACAACAAGGGGCAAAGAACCAAATTTTCCCTGATGGCCCACTTTTCCCTGGGACACGCGGCAGTCTAGCACTCGTTTGGAAACCTTTTCTTTATTCAATATTTGAATCAGCACCATTAAGACACTTGGCAGCCTCCGCCATCCTATTTTTGCATTGACTATTCAAATAACTCGGCCCCTATTGGAATAACATGTGGAGGCACCACGCTTTCTTGAAAACCCAGCCCAAAGTTTGCCTTTGGAGGAGCGTCAAGTTGACACTTGTCGATCTCCAGAGGTCTTTGAACCTTTCAACGATCCCTCTTATCTTTCCTTTTGGGCTTTGGCCTACGTGGCAAGCTCACGCTCATTTGGGTCTGCACCTTGAGACCAACTCTTGGAGATGCGCCATTAAGACACTTGGCATTCTCCACTTACACTTTTATACTTAGCCAATTTTGAGGCCCGCCTTATCCACCTTTTGACTTTGTTTTGACCATTTGCTATGTGGAGGGCTGGCACAAGTTTGAGTCTCCGCCCTAGATTTCCCTTCCAGTTTTGCACCAAGCTGACACCTGGCACTTCCTTTTTAGTTGAAGAATTTTCAACGCCCTGCAATTTCTTGGGGTTTTGGACGCGTGGAAGCCTGGTGCAAGTTTGGGCTCCCCTTTTGGATTCACCTTTGGAGAAGTGTCGTTAAGACACGTGGCTCCTTGCAGCCTCCTCCATACTTAGTCATTTTTGGACCTTTCCCAAACTGTTTTCAAGCCTAAAAACTTTGAATCCTCGCCTTTTTTCCTTTTCTTGCTCCTGACCTCTCTACGGCACCGCCCCTTCTTCTCTGACCCTACAATTCCATTTTTGAATCTACCTATAACTTGTAGAATGAATTTAAAACACAAAACAACTTGAAAAAGTTATTTTTCTTACGCTGTGGTCGTTTAATTTTCCTCAACTCCACCACTTCATCATCAAGTCCCTCCTCGACCTTTCAAATAGGTTTAATATATTGAGACGCTCAAAAGAACCATTTCTTCTATTTCTTCTTGTGCAGTGGTCGAATTTTACTTTCTCGGCCCTCTATTTTATCTTTGTCTGTTCTAGAACTCAAGCTCGTGGGTTTGAATCATTTGCCTTCATATTTTATTTATGTGTAGGGCTTGTTCTGACCAAATTTTCGGGGAGGTAAATTTGGGATAACAATTTGGCAAATCATAGGGACATTGTTGGGGTGTGGAGCCTATTTTTGGTCTTCTTGAATCAATGTTGAAGTGTTGGAGCTTGAACGGTTAAGTTTGGAGACTTCAGGAGCATTCTGCAGTCATTTGTTGTGACGTTGCTATGCGTCGTTGCCGCAGTTGCTGGTGCGACATTGTTGTTAATTGGCTGTTAACGTCGGGACTATTTTTCCAGCCGTGGGAAGTTGAAAGATCGTGACTTTCAAACTTCTAGGGTCAGCTTTAGGACTTCTTAAGAGGATTTTAATCCTATAAATAGAGGTGTTAGGGTATCTTGAAGATATCTTGAGTGTTCAAGAGGTCTTGAGTCTTAATGATCAAGAGGTGATCAAGAGTGATCAAGGTTAAGCAATTGGGTGTCAATTGTGGTTTAGATGTGGTTTAACATCTTTGGAATTTTGTTGTGAGTTCATAACTAAGAGAAGACTGTGAGATTTTTTTAATCTTGTTGATAATAAAATATGAGAAAGTTCTTGGTGGACATAGCCCACATTGGGTAAACCACGTTAAATCTTGTCTTGTCTTCTTTTGTGCATTATTTTTTTATGCTGTTATATTTCTACAAGTATAATTATGCTATATAGTTTCCTACTATTGTGGTTTGAGAAATTATTTCCGCATGCTTGTTCTCTAATTCCTAACAATTGGTATCAGAGCTTTGGTGGTTTTTTGTTGAAGTTGTAAATCATAGGAAAATTTAGCTTGAGTGGGAGCTATGGCAGATGAGGGCAGATCGAGGGTTGAGAAGTTCAATGGGCAGAACTTTGGTTTGTGGAAGATGCAAATGGAGGATTACTTATATCAAAAGGACCTCCATGTTCCTTTGGCTGGAAAAGCAAAGAAACCTACAGCCATGTCGGATGAGGATTGGGAGTTGCTAGATAGAAAGGTGCTCGAGGTAATTCATTTATGCCTTGCATCTTTGGTTGCTTTCAACATATCACAGGAGAAGACCACGGAAGGTCTCATGAGTGCGTTGGGGAAGTTATATGAAAAACTCTCTGCCTCTAATAAAATATTTTTGATGAAAAAGTTATTTAATATGAAGATGTCTAAGAATGGTTTTATTGTTGATCATTTGAATGAATTTGATGATGAGGTCGGGATTGTTTCATTTTGTGCTCCTTACCGGATAGTTGGGATAACTTGGTTATGGCTATAAGTAATTTAGTCTCTAATAACTAAAACCCGAAGTTTGAGGATGTAATAGGTGTGATCCTAAGTGAGGAAATGTGAAGGAAGAGAATCAAGATTCTTCTACTTCTAGAAATGCTTTGATGGTGGAGAGAAGAGGGAGACAAAAGAATAGAGGGAAAGGTAACCATGGGAAGTCGAATGATCATGGAAGGTCAAAGTCCAAGAGTAAGTTAGAATGTTGGCATTGTGGGAAGGTTGGTCATGCTAAGAAAGATTGTTGGGCTCTTTGGGATAAGAAGAACAAGGAGGAAACTAAAGAGGTAAATTTGGTAGCAGGTGATGTTTGTCAAGATGCCTTAATTCTTTCTTTAGATAATATTGTTGAATCTTGGGTGTTAGATTCAGGGGCTTCTTTCCATGCCACCCCACATAGACATTACTTTACTGATTTTGTTCAAGGTGATTTTGGACATGTATATCTTGGTGATGATGAACCATGTAGCATAGTAGGGAAAGGTTGTGTTCAGTGAAAATGCAGAATGGGAACACATGGCTACTTAAGGACGTCAGGCATGTGCCTAAGTTGAGGTGGAATTTGATATCAATGGGACAAGTTGGGTAGTGATGGTCGATTGCGGTTAGTTTTACAATGGATTCTTGGAAGGTTACCAAGGGAGCTCTTGTGGTTGTAAGAGGTAAGAAAATTGGTACTTTGTATTTAACCAGTGGTGTTGATTATTGTAATTTAGTTGCTACAGATGGAGATACAACTTTGTGGCACCAAAGACTCGGTCATATGAGTCATAAGGGCATGCAGATTATAAAGGACATGTTTCCCAGATTAAAGGAGTTAGATTTGGACTTTTGTGAGGACTGTGTTTATGGGAAACAGAATTGGGTGAGATTCCTCAAGGTTGGACCTACTAAGAAGGATGGTAAGTTGGAGTTAGTGCATACAGATGTATGGGGGCCAAATAAGGTAAACTCTATTGGTGGTTCATGTTATTACGTCACTTCAATTGATGATGCAACTAGAAAAGTTTGGGTATATTGCATTAGAAAGAAATATGATGTGCTTGAACCTTTCAAAAGATAGAAATCCTTGGTTGAGAATGAAACAGTCTCAAGTTGAAATGTCTCAGGTCAGATAATGGAGGGGAATATTGCAGTAATGAATTTCTTGATTACTATTCGGTAAATGGGATCCGTAGGCAAAGAACGGTTCCAAATACTCCACAAGAAAATGTAGTGTCAGAGAGAATGAATAGGAAAATCATGGAGCGTGCTAGGTGCATGAGGTTACATGCGGGGCTGCCACTCATGTTTTGGGTGGAAGTGGTAAGCACAACTATTTATCTGATTAACAGAGGACCCTTTATGGCCTTGGATGGAGGTATACTTGAGGAGGCTTGGTCTGGTAAGAAAATTGATTAGTCATTTCTTAGAGTATTTGGATGTGAGGTAGTTGTTCACATTGATAAAGATGATAAAACTAAGTTAGAGGCTAAGTCTCGAGAAATGCACCTTTGTTGGATATGGTGAAGATGATTTTGGTTTCCGTGTTTGGAGTCTTAAAGAAAAGAAAATATTTCGGTCTAGAGATATTGTCTTTAATAAAAAAGTTATGTATAAAGATTAGTTACATGAAAAAGGAGGAACCAAAGAAATAATACACACTATTAGAAGACATTGCGGATAGCAAGGTGTGTAAGGGGCTGATTCAGAGTTTAGCATGTTTGGCATGGCCAGTTTAGGTACCTACTCATCAGGAACCCCAATCTCCTGAGGTGAGAAGGTCTTCTAGGGTAAGAAGGGAACCTGAATGATTTACTCCATCTTTTAATTATTTATTGCTCACTGACGGTGGAGAGCTAGAGTGCTTTGAGGAAGCAGTGCAAGTGGATACCAGGAAGAAGTGGGAGCAAGCCATGGATGAAGAGCATAGATCTCTTATGGAAAACTAGAGTTGGGATCTGGTGGAGCTACCCGAGGGAAAGAGAGAATTATAGAACAAGTGGGTGTATAGAATCAAAGAGGAAGATGGAGGCAGGAAACGATATAAGGCTCGGTTGGTGGTCAAAGGATTTGCATATAAGAAAGGTATAGACTTTGATGAATTTTTTTCTCCGGTTGTTAAAATGACTTCTATTAGGACTGTTCTTGGTTTAGTTGTAGTAGAAGACCTACACTTAGAACAGTTGGATGTGAAGAATGCATTCCTTCATGGTGAGTTGGAGGAGGAATTGTACATGTAGTAGCCATAGGGTTATGAGGTCAAAGGGAAGGAGAGGTTAGTGTGCAAATTGAAGAAGAGCTTGTATGGCCTAAAACAAGCTCCATGATAGTGGTACATGAAGTTTGACAGATTTTATGCAGGAGCAGGGTTACTCCAAGTGTCACTCAGACCATTGCATGTACATCAAGAAGTTTCTTGATGGTAGTTATATTATTTTGTGCCTGTATGTGGATGATATGCTTGTTGTAGGGAAGAACATGTAGGAAATAAAGGTACTCAAGAAGCAGCTAGGTGACTCCTTTTCTATGAAGGATTTGGGGGTAGAAAAACAAATCCTTGGTATGAGAATAACTCGGAACAGGAAGGAGAGGAAGTTGGTATTATCTCAAGAAGAGTACATAAAGAAGGTCTTAGAGAGGTTTAGTATGCAGGATGCTAAACCGGTTAGTACTCCTTTGGCAGGTCACTTTAAATTATCAAAGGAGCAGAGTCCTAAGATTGAGGAGGATAGAATATAGATGTCTAGGGTATCGTACTCATCAGTAGTTGGTAGCTTGATGTATGCTATGGTATGCACTAGGCCTGACATTTCCCATGTAGTGGGAGTAGTGAGTAGGTTTATGAGTGATCCAGGTAGAGAGCACTGACAAGCAATAAAGTGGATCCTTCGGTATTTGAGAGGGACCATGGGAGTAGCATTGTGTTTGGTGGATCAAACACTACATTACATGGATATGTAGATTCAGACATGGTAGGAGATTTGGATAGTAGGAGGAGCACGATAGGTTATGTATTTATAGTTGGTGATACAACAGTGAGTTGGATTTCACGGTTACAAAAGGTTGTGGCTTTATCAACCACAGAGGCTGAGTATGTTGCTACCACAGAGGCAAGAAAGGAGATGATTTGGTTACAGTAGTTTCTTGATGAGTTGGGTCATAAGCAAGAAGTTGGGAGACTACATAGTGATAGTCAAAGTGCTATTCATTTGGTGAAGAACTCCGCTTTCCACTCTAGGACGAAGCACATTTAGTTGAGATATCATTTCATCAGAAAAATTTGGAAGAAGATAAGTTGAAGTTGGAAAAGATTCATACCAGTTAGAATCCTGTGGATATGATGACCAAGGTGGTCACAAGGGAGAAGTTGAAGTTGTGTTCAACTTTGATTGGCCTTCATGGTTGATAATGAAGGGTTAAGAACTTTTCTTAGTGGAAATAGTCTCCAAGTGGGAGATTGTTGGGGTGTGGAGCTTATTTTTGGTCTTCTTGAATCAATGTTGAAGTGTTGGAGCTTGAACGGTTAAGTTTGGAGACTTTAGGAGCATTTTGTAGTCATTTTCTATGACGTTGTTATGTAGTCACCGTGTCGTTCTTTGTGACGTTGTTGTTAACATGTTAATTGGTTGTTAACGTCGGGACTATTTTTCCAGCCATGGGAAGTTGAAAGATCGTGACTTTCAAACTTTTAGGGTCGGCTTTAGGACTTCTTAAGAGGATTTTAATCCTATAAATAGAGGTGTTAGGGTATCTTGAAGATATCTTGAGTGTTCAAGAGGTCTTGAGTCTTAATGATCAAGAGGTGATCAAGAGTGATCAAGGTTAAGAAATTGGGTGTCAATTGTGGTTTAGATGTGGTTTAACATCTTTGGAATTTTGTTGTGAGTTCATAACTGAGAGAAGACTATGAGAGTTGTTTTACTCTTGTTGATAATAAAATCTAAGCAAGTTCTTGGTGGATGTAGCCCACATTGGGTGAACCACGTTAAATCTTGTCTTATCTTCTTTTGTGCATTATTTGTTTATGTTGTTATATTTTTGCAAGTATAATTCGCTATATAGTTTCCTCTCTCAATTTTCATAATAAATCTCAAAATGAAGGTTTCGAGAGTAGAAAATTATTTCTACCAGTGGGCTTCATCTGTCTCTCTAAATGGACTGTAAAAGAGCAACAAAACAACACCACAACTATATACAAAATTGGAAATCATACATGCTCCAAGTAGAACATGCAGAGTGTGCAAAGCACTTAGGAGAAAAGTAACCTAAACTACAACAAGACAATGTGCACAAGAACTTAGAGGAAAAGAAACTAAGCTAATATGTACAAGGTGGGAGCCTTCCCTCTAATAGAAGTGTTTAAGATAGATTCCATTCACTGGAATCTATAACTCCTCACCATCTAATGTAGATAATTGAAAATCATTCCTACTTTTACATTTTGTGACAATATAAGGGCCACTCCAGATGGCATCAAAATTAGAGTGTCTCCCTAGTTTTTCTCGGTTTGCATCCCATTTCAATAGTAGGTCTTCTTCTTGAAAGGTCCTTGCTCTAGCATTCTTATCAAAGCATATTTTAATTGAGGCATGATCCTTCTCCATTGTTTAAAGTGTATGGTCTCTAGTTTCTTATAATTCCATCAACTCTTCATACCTGGCCTCCATTGGTTCAAATTTAGACATCTCCAGCTATTTTAGGAGTTCCAATGCTGGCAATTCTAGTAATATAGGCAACACTTCCTCTTTCCCAAAGACAAGCTTGAACGGGGATCTTCTTGTAGATATTTTGGGTGTTGTCCTATCAGCCTACAAGGCTGATTTGAGCTTTGTATGCCAAGTCTTCTAGTTTTCATCGAGATTCCTCCTGATAATCCTTAATAGGTTCTTGTTTGTAGACTTAGCCTGACCATTACCTTGAGGGTAATAGTTTGATGAGGTGCTCAAGTAAATCCCATTCTTGACTGCCCATTCTGTGACCTTAGAACCTATAAAGTCTAATGCGTTATCTGATATGATGGTATTTGGTACCCTAAATATGGTCACTAATCCTTCATAGAAATCTAGTATGCTAGATTCATTTGCCTCTTTGAGTGCCACTGCTTCAATCCACTTGGTGAAATAATTAGTTGCTGTCAAAATCCATTTGTGGCCTTGGATTGAATTCGGATTGATGACTCCAATGAAGTCCAATCCCCATTGCATGAAAGGTTGATCAAATGAAATTGGGTGCAATGGAAGTGCTGCTAGCTTCTCTTTTCCCTTGAAGACTGCACAATTCTTGCACCTTTTGATCCATGTGTAGAAGTCACCAAACAACCTGGGCCAATAGTATCTTGCTTTCATGATTTTGAGTGTTGTCACCCTTGGGGCAAAATGACCTCCAACTGCCCCAACATGGAATTCTTGTAACACTCTTTCAATCTGATCTGTCCCAATGCATCTTAGCAGAACACCATTGATGTCCCTTTTAAACAAGACACCATCAATGAAAACATATGGGATGGCCTAGAGTTTGAAATGACTTATTTTTTCTTTACTCATCCAATGGGGACACATGCTCATTCAAGGAAGTGCACCATGTCTTGAGTCCAAAAGAGGTAGGTACATCAACATATTCTTAAACAACCTCTTTTCACTGTTTGCTCCTTCTTGTTGACTTGAGGCTAGTTGTTCACACAACCCTTTACCATGGACCAGCTTAGTGACCTTGATCTCAATGTCATACTCCATGACACGAGTGATCCATCCTGCTCTCTTTTCATTCAAATCCTTACTGAGAAGGAAATCTTTAACTCCTGCATGGGAGACTAACAATTGAATCTTATTGTTCGAAACCAGATGCTTGAACCTTTTTAGTCCCCTGATCACTGCCAAGACCTACTTTTCAATGAAGGAATATCTTACTTCATAGTCCTCCATGCCTTGACTGAAAAAGGAAATTGGTTGTTCTATTGAACTAAGATTATAGAGATAGTGTCACTGCCACCAAAGGCATACAATATGAAATCCTTGGAGAAATCTGGATTCACAAGAGTTGGGGCTTGTGATATAGCTTCTTTGATGGCCTCAAAGCTTGCCCTTCCTTCAATTTGTCCATATGAATGTTAAGCTGTTCTTAAACATCAATGTTATTGGCTTAACAAGGGTAGAAAAGTTTGGGAAAAATGTTTGAACAAAGTTGATCTTCCCCAAGAAGCTTTGAAGATATTTTTTGTGACTTGGCAATGGTAATGCTCTTATTGCTACAACTCTCTCTAGGTCAATTGCTAGAAATTTCTTAGACACAACATGGCCTAAAATCCTACCCTCATGGGCCAAGAATATGCATTTTTAGGGTTCAATGATACCCCAAATATCCTACATCTTTGAAACACTTGCCTTAGGTGAAAAAGGTGGTCTACTACGTTTTTGGAGAACACAGTAATGTCATCCAGATAGATCAGCACTATTTTGTTGATTATCCCTTTGAATTCCATATCCATGGCCCTTTGAAAAGTGGCACCGACATTAGACAATCCAAATGGCATTTTTCTGTAGGCATAGGTGCCCCATTTGGTGGTGAAAGTAGTTTTGAACTGATCATCTTCTTTCACCATGATCTGATTGTATCCTGAGTAGCCATCTAAGAGAGAGAATCTCTCTGATCTAGACACCGCTTGTAAGATCTACTCCATTAAAGGGAGCGGGTAATGATCTTTGAGAGAAGCTTTGTTCTAATCTTGAAAGTATACACAAAATCTAATTTCCCACTCTTTTTCCTAATCGGGACCAGATTAGCAACCCAAGTTGAATGTTTGATTGGAAATATTATACTTTCCTCTATTAGCTTGCTCAAGTCCTTCTCTCGAGGCTCAATATGTGGATTTGGACTGGTCTCCGCTTTTTCCGATGGACTTAATAGCTGGATTTAGCTCAATTGTGTGTTGTGCTAGCTTCGGATTGAACCCTCTCAGGTCCTCATAACTCCAATAAAATAAATTTGGAAATTCTTGGAATTTTTTTATGAATTCATACCTTTATTGCAGATTAGCCACCTTGCCAATTTGGAGTGCTTTGCCTTCTCCACTAGGATTGACTCGAATATTCTCCTCTAATCCACATGTTAGCATTATCTTTCCTAAACCGATCATTAGGATTGAAGATGGACTCCAATGTAACTAAGCCTTTGGGAAGCTTGTTTGTATGTAGCCTTACCATTTGATTCCCATATTGCTGCTCTAATCTACTTTGATTATTAGCTGAGAATTCAGATTCTTCTTATAGAAAATTAATGATCTTGCTGATCATTCTCAAACACTTGCCAACATGTGTTGTTGTCTAGCACTGCTGGTCTCACAACCACGTGGATATGTGGTTGTCCTTTTTCTCTCTTGATGTTTTTCACCACATCAAATGTTGCTCCAACTATGCAAGTCTATCAACAACTTCATTCTCTTTCCTAGGTATAGACACAATGTCAAGGCTTCAAATTCTCCATGAGATCCCATAATCTACTCTTATAGTTCTTGAAAGCAGGTTATTCTTGACAGCATTAAGTCCTCTGACTTGATTGGAAACCAACTCACTATCACCAAACACTTACAAATTCTTGATTCCTATCTTCCTTGCCCAATGAAGGCCATGGACTAAAGCCTCATATTCATCAGTGTTATTTGAGCAAGAAAACTGAAATATGAAGGCTGAATAATACTTCATACCTTTGGGGGACATAATCATAGCTCCTCCTCCAGCTCCTTGTCTACTCCTTGAGCCATCAAAAAATAATTACCATACCTCATTGTCATCTTTATGTTCTAGCTTAATTAGGGTAGGAAGAGGATGATTCTCCTCATGTAGACAATAGACACCTAGTTTATATTCTTTTATCTTCTTATAAGGGTCAAAATCATGTCTCTTGTTGGCTCATTCATCTAGAGTCAAGTACGGAATGCATTCTACCTTGGTTTTCGCTTCACTAGTGTTTAGGAGGACTTCTTGATCAAAAGTGGGTAGTTGGCATTGATTGGGCTTAGGAACATAAGATTCAATATGGTAATCAATAATGGCCTCAGATCTGATTGTGGCCTTCACCCCATACCTTGTTCTAAAAGCATATGTGACCAATCAGACAAATAGCCTCCAATTTTGCTATGAAGTCCTGGACAAACACAAAACAAAATGTGGTGGCAAGTCTATGATGACACATTCTAAATACACATTGTGGTAGGCATGTAGAGCGAGGATCAGATCTTTGATGATTCCAATAGTTTTCATAGCCGTCCCATCTAATTGTACTACTCGTAGAGATGAATTCACATTGAGACCTAGTTGATCAACTATTTTCTTGGGCATTATAGAACTACTTGCCCTAGAATC
Organism: Taxus wallichiana var. yunnanensis; assembly: GCA_018340775.1. NCBI lineage: Eukaryota > Viridiplantae > Streptophyta > Pinopsida > Cupressales > Taxaceae > Taxus > Taxus wallichiana. Next base: position 385,132,434 of record CM031241.1, read on the forward strand.
AATCATACAATTGTGTACCAACTTGTCCCCAATAATCAATGAAACATAGAAAGGGGGAGGTTTCAGGTTCTTACCTTGTTGTTCTCCATGGTTCCTCCTAGATTGAGCTAAATTGGTAAGCACCCTCTATTGCTGATTAGGGGGTTGATTTGAGCTTGACCAATTTTGTATGGCAGTTTGCAATAGATCCTTCTACCCTGGGATGGCCAGTGACTCCCACAGTGAAATTTTCACACTTTTCCTCTTCATTTTCTTGATGATATTGAATGAGCTGTCCTTTTTATTCCCTTTCCTTGACACATTATTTTCTTGCACATGGGTTGACACAACTGATGCCTGAGTGGATTTGGGAGGTGGATTGGGTTGGCTCTGCATATTGGGAGGCATTTAGAGCACCAGAACCTTGTGGAGTGATGGAAGGTTGAGGGTTATCTGAGTTTAGTGGTTTTCCTTCTCCAATGTTTCTCCTTTTAGACCGTGTATTAGCAGCTACACTTTGAGAAGTGGACTGGTTCATCCCACATAAGTCTTCAACTTGCCAATTGACAAGCATAGTTTCACCTGGAGATGTCTCTTGCTGAGCTCCTCGCTCGCGATCTCCTTCCGGCTAGGTTCTTATGGTACCATACTAGTTTGCACCATTAAAGCACATTGATTAGTTATGTGGCTGATTACATGGAAAGCACCAATCATATTCTTGTGCCATGTTGTTCTATGCTGGAACCAATGCCCTTGATGTTGAGGTTGTATTTGGATCATAAGACCTGAAAGGTCTAGCAACTTGAGGCTATCCTTGGTTTTGACTCTGATTTATAGTCTGAGATGGTGGTCTATTTTGTTGATATTGAGGTCTAGCTTGATACTGAGTCTGAGGTTGATATGGCCTAGAGCTCTGGGCTTGTTGTCTCTTGATGGTCACCAACTCATTCCCTAGGTTCTGAAGTTGTTTCATGATTTCTGAAGTTATTTTGAGGTATTAGATGATGAGGTGGAGGCTTTAGCTGAGCTTTGACTCCTAGGAGTAGGTATAGGGGCTAATGTGGGTATTTAGCTAACATCTGGGCTTCCTAGTTTGGGGTATAGAGGTATGGATGGCCTAAGAGTGATTTTTCTAGTCTGAATAAAATGGTTCTCACCCCTACGGAGAGTCTATAGGCTCAGGTAAGGTAAGGATGTACCCTCATTGACTAAATCATCAAAGAAATATTAGAATTTAAAGCCCTAAGAAAGTATAAGAAGGCACCTTTGTTAGTGGGCTTTACTACTGTTGGAATCTTGTCCCAGGTCCTTTGAAACCCGTTGCTCATTAGGAGCTCTTTTGATTGTTGTCGGCTTTCATTGCAACAAGGACAGTTATCACCTCTCTCCAAATTGGTTGTGACAAGTTGTGTATAGCTGATTCCAATTTTGGATAGAGCCTGCCTCAAGCCTCTTGAACGATTGTGAAGCTTTCCATTTGAGTGAAGAAGTGAGTAGATTGAATGTAGTGTCCATCTCATGAATCTCATGGATTATACAGACATTTGTAATATCTTGAACATGATCACCAGGAGAAGTTTTATTTTCTCCAGTGAAAAATGGGATACTCTTTAATGCTGCAATAGGAACTGGATTTTGTGCATTCAAGGTGAGTGAACTACTGCCAGTGAAGTTAAAGGATTTGACTGGGCCATCGTAATCAGTTTGAGCACCCCTCTTGATTGAATGAATGGTCGACCGGGAGGAGGTGTTGATAAAGCTCTTCTTGGTGGAGATAGAGACCTCTGGGTTCTTCTTCCTCTACTCCCTCTGTCTGGGGATAATTCTAGATAGAAAAAAAATCCCTCTTCTTTGGGTCTTGACCGTTTTTGTATTCTTCTCATGAACTTGTTTGGACTGCTGAAACTAGTAGATTTGTTTTGTTTGAAGTCACTAGATGTACAATTTTAAGGCTTTTTAAAATCCAGAATCACAACAAGTGTACATCAATTCCTACTATAATAAGATGGAGACTTCTCATCCCATCGGGCGTGGCAAAATTGTTAGTGAAAAATCACAACACCCCCAAATGAGTCTATAGATCTACTTTTCTAAGGTAAAATCATTTGGTGTGATCCGCATAACATTGAGTCTTCCTCAAAGTGTGGGACTCTATAAAAAGGAAGACTCTCCAAATTAAAGGTTGGTTCCTATTCCTCTATTTAGGTGCATACATAGAAACTTGCAGAGGGTCTATTCTTAATCCTAATCTAAACTTTACCAAGGAGACATGGATAAAAGGAATATAGAAATTAAAACAAAGCTAAACTATGAGGTGATGCACCAAAGGAATGATGGACACTTGTTTTGTTGATAGACACAAACCAAATAAAATGCATACAATAATCAAGCATAGATAACTAGGTTAATAAATGAAAGACCAGATGAGAGAAAAGAAAATAGGAAAGGATCTAGAATCGATCACAAAACATGCTTTATTGCTCTATAGATTGATACAATACATTAATAAATGACCAAGAGGTGAGAAAGCGTATTGTATTTTTAATGGAAGGTCTGAACTCCACGAGTCCCTTGCTAGAAGGAAAGGGGAGCTTGTAAAAGACAAGATAATGTCCAACCCTTTACAATGAATCCTGCCCCCATTTTTATAGGTTTGATCAGAGAGAAGAAAGAGAGAGAGAAGGGAAAATCAAGTCAAAGTTCAACCATTACTATTAATGCTTCGATGAAATCTACCCCCATATCTGTCTTTACTGCATCAATCCTTGGTTCGGTGCCTTGAAGGAGGAGGAAATGATGAAACAAATCAAATTTGATTTGGTTGTTGAGGCAAGAAGATCCTGCATTGAAAGCTCAAGATTTTTAATCCATTTTCCTTCACCTAACCTCCTTAAAATTAAAGTTTCAGGCCTCCATGGTATGGGTGAGGATGAGATATTTCCAACGGTGTTAGATTCATGATATTTCGAGCCCTAAATGAAATATATGCCCCTTCGAAGTTTTTATCAAGTGCTTACAAATGGGTGGGAAAAAAATTTGAAAAATAGATCTTCCTTTTGATATGGGAAACGTGGCAGCCAAATTAGAGCAAAATCAAGCTTACGGGTCCTCAATTTATCTTTTTTCCCTATTTCACAACAAATTTAAAACTCAAAAAACTCCCGCAGCCCCAAGGCTCCGCCTCGACATGTGGCTCCTTTTGGTTGGCTAGGAAATATGCTTCTGTCTTTGTCTTTGTGCTTTTTGAACGAAAGGAAAATTTTAATTTTTCCCTTCAACTCCCTACTTTGGCTTTGACTCAGTTCACATGCTGACTTTTTTCTTGGGCAGAGTTGTGGGCCATTTTGCAGCTTTTACCCCTTTTGATACAACAAGGGCAAAGAACCAATGTTTCCTTGATGGCCCACTATTCTTTGGGACACGTAGAAGTCTCCGGTGCTTGTTTGGAAAACTTTTCTTTATTCAATATTTGAGTCAAGCACCACTAAGAAACTTTCCAGCCTCGCCATCTTATTTGTGCATTTACTATTCAACTAACTCGACCCCTCGTTGGAATAACACGTGGAGGCACCACGCTTGCTTGAAAACCCGGTCCAAAGTTTTCCTTTAGAGGAGCATTAAGTTGACACTTGTCGGTCTCCGCAGGTATGTGGACCTTTCAACGGTCCCTCTTATCCTTTTGGGCTTTGGGCTACGTGGCAAGCTCATGCTCATTTGGGTCTGTGCCTTGAGACCAACTCTTAGACATGCGCCATTAAGACACTTGGCATTATCCGCTTACACTTTTATACTTAGCCAATTTTGAGACCCGCCTTGTCTACCTTTTGACTTTGTTCTGACCATTTGCTACATGGTAGGATGGTGCAAGTTTGAGTCTCCACCTTGGATTTCCCTCCCAATTTTGTGCCAATCTCACACCTGAAACTTCCTTTTTAGTTGAAAAATTTTTAATGCCCCGTAATTTCTTGGGGTTTTGGACGCGTGGAAGCCTGGCACAAGTTTGGGCTCCCCCTTTTTGGATTCACCTTTAGAGAAGCATCATTAAGACACATGGCTCCTTCCGCAGCCTCCTCCATACTTAGTAATTTTTGGACCTTTCCTGAACTATTTTCAAGCCTAAAAACTTTGGATCCTCACCGTTTTTTTCCCTTTCTTGCCCGGCCTCTCTACGGCACCACCCCTTCTTCTCTGACCCTACAATTCCATTATTGAGTCTACCTGTAACTTACAGAATGAATTTAAGACATGAAACGACTTGAAAAAGTTGTTTCTTCTTGCATAGGGCCTTTTAATTTTCCTCAACCCCACCACTTCATCATTGAGTCCCCCTCGTCCCTTCAAATAGGTTTAAGATATGGAGATGCTCAAAAGAACCGTTTCTTCTATTTCTTCTTGTGCGCAGGTTGAATTTGACTTTCTCGGGCCTTTATTTTTGCTTTGTTTGGTTTTGGAACTCGAGCTCATGGGTCCAATCATTTTCCTTCATATTTTATTTATGTGTAGGGCTTGTTTTGACAAAAATTTCGGGGAGGCATATTTGGGATAACAATTACCTCAAACATTCTTGATATCCTTCAAAAACATTCTTTTCAATAAAATACAAGGATTTTTTTATATTTTGGACTCCAATGTTGAACATATCTCTGTGGCAACGACCATATATATCATGAAAATGTGAATTTTATGAAGCATGTGTAATCCTTACCAAGTTAGTGAGACAAATAGACACTCTCACATGGAAGAAGAGGTTCTTTTGAATATTAAGATGTATTGGAACAAAATGGCTTGCATAGATATTGTTATGTTCTCATCCCACCTTTCAAACTAAATCATGAAGGTCCACATTTTTAGACACAAAGAGAGAGAGAGAGAGAGAGAGAGAGAGAGAGAGAGAGAGAGAGAGAGAGGTCATTCCATTTGTTTTTTCTTACATTCATATTATTGAAAATCACCTTCTAATCATCCTTAACGATGTAGGAAGGAGTCAATGTTGTTGCTTAATAGTTTCTACGACAAAATTATATTTTTGGTCTTCGGGCTCTTAAGGGACTACGTCTAGACGAAGTATCCATGAAGCAATGGCTCGATTTGAAACAAAAATGAAGCCTCACAAATCATTTACCATGACACCCAGATGTTCAAGTAGTCGGTTTGGTGCCAAGAGACATCATTTACAAAATATTGCTTTTGATAGCCTTACACTAACTTAAACTACACTATTTTGTGCATTTACAAATAATGTAAAACTAAGAGAACCAAAAGGATATGGATAAAACAAATATAGGGTTATGTATAGTGTCACATTGTAGAGGTGTAGGATCAAATGAGAGGTCTCTATGTGCCATGGAGATTGAGATATCACTCATCAAAGTTACAACAATTTTTGGTCTCCAAGAGCTTAAGGAACTACGTCTGGATGAAGTATCCCGGATGTAACAGATACATCTTGCACCAAAATGAATCCTCCACAATAATTTACCATGACACTGACATGTTGGCACATTTGATTCAAGAATAATAGCCACCATTTACAAAATATTTCTTTTGAAATCCTTACACTAACTCAAACTACACTATTTTGTGCATTTACAAACAATAGAACACTAAGAGAACCAAAAGGATATGGATAAAAATGAGATAGGATTCTATAGAGTGTCTTAACATGGAGGTTTATGATATAATGAGAAGTCTCTAGGTGCGATAGAGGGTGAGATATCACTCGTCGAAGCTACAACCCTTTTTTTTGGTTTCTTGACTCTTAAGGGACTGCCTGCAGACGAAGTAGCTAGGAAACAACTGCTCTATCCTACACTAAAAATAAGAATCCACAAGATTTTACCTTGCCACTTAGACATGTTGGTGTAATTGGTTTGGTGCCAAGAGCCACCATTTGGAAAATATTACATTTGATGACTTTACATTGACTGAAACTACACTTTTTGTGATTTTACAAACAATAGAACACCGAGGTAATTGAAAGGAGATGGTGAAATCCAAGATATAATTTTGTAGAGGGTCCCCACGTGGAGGTTTATGACCAAATGAGACATATCTATGTGCCACGGAGACCAAGATATCACCCGTTGACGTTACAATGTGTTTTGGTCTCTCTGGGCTCTTAAGGGACTACTTCCGAACGAAGTAGCCCAACAGCAATGGCTCTATCCAAACACAAAAATGAAGTATCCAAAAGCATATACCATACCACCCGGACATGTTAGCGTAGTTAGTTTAGTGCGAAGAGCCACCATTTGCAAAATATTACATTTGAAAACCTTACATTTGAATGAAACTACAATATTTGTACTTTTGCAAATAATATAACACCGAGAGAACAAAGCGGATATGGAGAAAACCAAAATAATATTATGTAGATCATCCCCACATGGAGGTGTAGGATCAAAGGAGAGGTTTCTAGGTATCATGGAGACCGAGATATCACCATTGAAGTTAGATCATTGTTTGGTCTCTCGGAATCTTAAAGGACTACGTCTGGACAAAGTATCCCAAAAGATACAACTCCATCTTGCACTAAAATTAGTCCTAAAATATAATTTACCATGCCACTCAGATGTGTTGGTCGTTGGTTTGGTGCTAAGAGCCACTATTTGCAAAAAAATAAAACACGAGAGAATTGAAAGGAGATGGAGAAAATAGATATAGGATTCCATATAGTGTTGTGACACATAGGTGTAAGATCAAACGATAGGTCTTTAGGTGCCATATAGACCGAGATATAATCCGTCAAAGTTACAACTTTTTTGGTCTCAGGGCTCTTAAGGGACTACCTCGGATGAAGTAGCCCAAAAGCAATGGATTCATCCAAAACCAAAATTAATCCTTCAAAAATATTTAGCACATCACCCGGATGATTTGTTACATTTAGTTCAATTCCATAGCTACTATTTGCAAAATATTACACTTGACAACCTTACATCAACTAAAATTACACTATTTTACACTTTTGTAAACAATAGGACATAGAGAGAACAAAAATGATATGGATAAAACTGAGATAGGATTATTTAGAGGATCCCCACATGGAGGTGTGGGATAAAACGATAGGTCTCTAGGTTTCACAGAGACCGATATATCACCCGTCTAAGTTACAACATTTTTTGGTCTCCGGGATCTTAAGGGACTATGTTCGGAAAAAGTATCCTAGAAGCAATCACTCCGTCCCGCACCAAAAAAAATCCTCCAAAACTATTTACCATGCCACTAAGATGTTTTGGCATATTCGGTTCGATGCTTAAGAGCCAACCATTTACAAAATATTGCATTTGATAGTCTTACATTGACTGAAACTACACTATTTTGCACTTTTACAAACAATAGAACAATGAGTGAACCGAAAGGATATGGAGAAAAATGAGATATATTTATATATAGGGTCCACACATGGAGATGTTGGATCAAATGATACATCTCCAGTGCCATGGCAACCAATATATCACCTATCAAAGTTACAACATTTTTGCTCTCTCGAGATGTTAAGGGACTATGTCCGGATGAAGTATCCTAGGAGAAACGGCTCCATCTCGCGCTAAAAACAAACCATCTAAATTTTTTTACCACACCACTCAGACATGTTGGCACAATCGGTTCGGAGCCAAGAGCCACTGTTTGCAAAATATTTCATTTTGACCTTACACCGAATGAAACTACACTATTTTGCACTTTTGCAAACAATAGAGCAACGAGATAACCGAAAGGAGATGGCCAAAAATAAGATAGGTTTCTATATAGGATCCTAACATGGAGGTTTAGGATCAAATGGAACATCTCTAGGTGCCACAGAGACCGAGATATCACCCAGCAAGGTTATATCATTTTTTGGTCTCTACGCTCTTAAGGGAGTACGTCTGGACGAAGTAGTCTGGAAGCAACGACACCATCTAGAACCAAAATGGAGCATCTAAAAGCATTTACCAGGCCATCTTGGATGTGTTGACACATTTGATTTTGTGCCAAGTTCCATTGTTTGCAAAATATTTCATTTGACAACCTTACACTAGCTCAAACTACATTATTTTACACTTTTGTAAACAATAGAACACCGAGAGAACTGAAACGAGAAAAAGAAAACTGAGATATAATTTTTATAGGGTCCTGATATGGAGGTGTAGGATCAAGCAAAACATCTCTAGGTGCCACATAGACCAAGATATGACCCATTGAAGTTATAAAATTTATTGGCCTTTGAGCTCTTACAACACTACGTATGAATGAAGTATCATGTGAGCAATGACACTGCCCCGCACCAAAACAAATCCTCCACAAGAATTTACCATGCCACTTAGATGTGTTGACATATTCCATTTGGTGTCAAGAGTTATAGTTTGTAAAATAATGAATTGGAAAACCTCTCACTCTCTCTCTCTCTCGTCTATCTCTCACAATATCAATCTCACTGTCACTATCTTTTCCTTTCTCGATTTTTTTTTGAAATTTCTCATATTTCCATGTATGTTATTATGTAATCTAGGATGATCTATTATAAGTTGGAAAAAAACCACATGTTTGACACCTTGTGACACATGTTTTCGACCTCCACAATGTATTAAGCTCACCATGTTCTTATTAGTTATTAGTAAGTAGAACTACCAAAGTTTTAGTTTTCAAGGTATAATGATTACATTGACAGGGAAGTGAGAAGCCATATTAGTCTTGTTGATAGTACTAATTACCCATGAAATATAATTCTTCAACTTTAATTTTCTTTTCTCATCTTGCACATCATATTGATAAATTATTTGACAAGGGAGCTTCCCTCTTCATTGGTGATATACTGAATATGAATATGATCATCGAGATTCAATACTCATCCCACAATAATACCACTATGAAATGTTTTGTTGGTAATGTTGATCTGTCATTTTCCTTTTTGAGAGAGAAAGGACAAAGTTGAGGGAACAAAAAAGTAGGGCTGTTACCACTAAAATATTCCAAGGCTTATGGAGACATGGAAATTACAATCATAGGAACAAGGGAATGGATAAGAACACATAGGGGTTATCAATCACCTAGTAAATATTTCTTGTTTAGTTCTGAATGGGAGTCAGCTGGCCTATGGCTTAGTGACCTTCCATTCATTGATAATTTCTGCTATGATAAACCCATGGATGCTTTCAAAATCAACTTAAAAAAGATAGGGGTATTCAAAAATCCTAGTGAAGGTTGTGATTTGATTTTAAAACAACTTGAAATGCATATATATTTATAAGTCATAACAAAAATTGGATAGGATTGGAAATTCAAGAATCATCAAGGTTATGAATCAAAATGTCATTGCATCTAGAGAAACATTGTAAAACATTATAGTAATGCATCTTGGAAATCCTCAAAAATCCTCTCAAATTTCTATCTTACACAAGCACTGGACATATCAAGCTTTGTTCTTTGAATGAAACCTTCATTCCCGACAACTTGCAACTGAAATAATTATTCAAAAGAGTGTAAAAAATGATCAAATTTTTTTTGGTATCCTAATCCATCATTTCCCTCCTTCAAAATATTAGCAGATGAAAGGCATCAAATTGTGATGACTCTCTTTGAATGTTCTACCTATGAAGTAGATGAAACCTTTTTAGTTGAATACTCTCTGTCAATACTAATAAGAATGGGTAAGACACAAAACATTATAGTGAGTGAAATAGTTCCCATGCAATGGAAAAATGAAGATAGTTATATTGGGTAACATTTCTTTGTACCAAATTGTTCTTGGATATCTATCATTTCCCTCCTTCAAAATATCAGTAGATGAAAGGCATCAAATTATGATGAATCTCTTTGAATGTTCTTCCTACGAAGTAGATGAACCCTTTTCAGTTGAATACTCTTTGTCAATACTAATAAGATAGATGAACCAAATTTCCCTTGTTGGTTTCTAAACAACTTGAAATGCATACGGATTTAGAGGTCATAACATGAATTTATACATAACTTTATTGTTATAAAAGGAAGCCAAGTAATGGTGTCTCCTTATTTCCAAGGATTGAGGACTACTAGGGTCTATGGTATGATTGGACATTCGGGAATCATCGAGTGTTTGAATCGAAATGTCAGCACATCTAGAGGAAGGTGGGGTTATGCCCTTCTTGGTTTTTTTTATCATGGAAGCATAGGTATCCTTTTTGGTATTATTGGAAAGAATTACCCATGTTTTTGTTATAAGTTTAAAAGATCCCTCACCTCATAGGAACTTGTTTTTATTAGGATGCAATAACAAGGCTAGTTTTCTATATTGTTTCTAATGAGAGTAGAATTAGAGGAGGAGGTTACCTGTAAGATGGCATACCATTCGATGAGGCCTGAAGAGATTTTAGAATGAGCAACAAGGTGCACCTCCATGAAAGTTATCATGGGTGATAATCCCTAGAGGGAAGGGTACAACTTATAAGCATTTTGTGTGAACTTGTAGCTTCCTCCCACATTAGTAACCATTAACAACTTATCTACATGATTCATACCACCATCGAATGGGTTCAGTGTATAGGTTTCTAAATCGTCCTTGTGGCTAAGGAAATTTCATGAAGTTCTCACCATTTTTGAATAGGAATCCCTCCATCTAAGGAGTTTTCATGCTTCTCTAATCTACAATAGTGATTACAAAGTGAAAGTTGTTCTTGATATTCTGCACTACAAGGATCAACAAACCTCATATATTTCTGGTAGGTCTCATGAGTGAGTTCATCTTTTGGAATATCAATATTAGGACCATATTTCCTAGTCTCATTCCTAGAACTATAATTGAGTCTTCTTGTATAACTACCTTGTTTATGAGAGGTGGGACGAGAAAATAAATGGATATGACATCTTCCTTGTGCCTTGCAATGTATATTACACATCTCTTCCAAACCTATTTCTCCCCACATATACTTGCGCTCTTGAATTTCAATTTCTTCACACTCTAAAAAAATTCACGCTTTGAAAATCCCAATTCCAATATTTAATTTTCCTTAGCTTCAAGAATAATAAATTCTCTACTAACAGTGACAACCATGTGAAGGTGGAATGTTTTTGGCACTACTAACCTACATAAACATGTTAGTAAACAATTAAATAAATTTTAAAACCTACAAAATTTAAAAATAAAATCATTAAAGTAAATATTAAAATTAAATTCATGTAGATGTACATATCTTGATTATTAAGTAAACATACATTTGACTTGAGAAAGTAAGCCACTTGGCAAGCTCAAGGGAAGTTATGTGTATCTTCATTTGTAAAAATTCAATGCATTGAACCATCTTTGTCTGGTCTAATTTTTAGGGAGTCAATTATTGCTTTATGGTCGACTCATGAACTTTCCACAAGAACTTATTATGCGGTCTACCTCCATATTTAATCAATTGAATGTTAGATGTAACAACTAGGTGAGAATAAGGAAGAATACTTCTATGAGTTTTAAAGTCCTCAAACAACCACACATTGGAATTATTTATTGGGTATCTTCTTAACCTTGTTCCGGTAATAATCACGGACCCCATAGGATATTCTAGGCCTTCTCCATCTATGATTGGGGCTATCAATTTTTTTTTTGCCTTAACACAATGACACACATAATAAGATGTTCCTTCGTATTATATTCTTCTACAACAACTACAAAAACATGACTTACATCACATTGTACACAAAATCATTAGTTTTAATAATTGATTCATTTATAAGTTACCTAATATGAGAAAAACTATAAAATTTTATAAAATAATTCATATATATAATACCTGGTTGCACTAGATTTGATATATGGTCAAATTCAATTACTGCTTCTCTCACTATGAGTTGTAGAGATCGTGGAGGTTGATAGGTGTCAAGTGGATACAATTATCTACAACACATTTCATCAACCCACTCTTTTGACTCACATTTATCCCAAAATTAATACGTAAATAAAGAGAAAAAGCATTCCATTTTCCTTGTATAAATAGTCCATGAACCTGCATATGAACTTCTAAAGGAGTGTAACTCACTAGATCCCGTTATTGTACAACAATCTTCATATTTTGTAAAATTAAAATTCTTCTACCAACCAAAAACATAAGAACAATATAATTACCCTCATTACTTGGACCCATTATTGAGTTACACCATTCCATGATGGATTTTGCATCAATAAACTTGGAACCATCTTTGTACTTAATTCTTATCTTTCTAGGGCTCTTTTAACACATGTTCATGCACCACCATGTTATCCTTTTCCATGTCTAACATTAGTGAATTTACAAAAATGTTGAAAACCACTTTTCCTATGCATCCTACTCAACCAATAGAACATTTGTGCATTCTTAAATTGTTAAGTACAATTATATGACCACATGATGTGTTTATCAAATATGATGTTTCTTTTATTCAAATTTCCATAAAATGTATCAAACAACCTTGTACAAACTCGATGAATGTCCATGATCATCTCTAATATATAAATGGTATTCCCTCAAAATATTTCTCTCTTCCTCTATACTATCGAAATCATGAGTGAATAGTATATGTACAAATATGGAAACCTGGATAGAGTAGTTGTATTATGATTGCAATTCATTTTGTGACTATAGAGTATAGTTCTCTACAAAATAAAAACTGAAACAATGGAACCAAGAGGAAATGTGTCCTTGCATAACCTGAATAACTCATCTAACCATCAACCTCTGTGTGTATGTCATGCATACTCATACACTAGCTTCTCTTAAAATATAGTGTTAAAAATTGATACACTTATTTAATTACTCACTAATTCACACCTCATAGCTTCACTACCATCTTTTGAAGTGTATGCAATTGACTTGTATTTTCCAAAACTAACTAGTTCATTTCTGATTACATGTGTATTCTATGTGTGTATACATCTTTGCAAATTTCTGAGACCACCACAACTATCACAAGTTTCTTCTAAACATGATTTCTTATAAAAAGATTGTCCTTCTTCTCTTGTACAAAAACACTTGAGATGAATTATCTTACTGATTTAGGTGGAACATTTATCATAGAATCTTGCAAAATATTCTTAGTATGAAAATTAACACATATATGCAGGAAAATATCATAATGCACAACAAATTTAATATGCATCCTACTACAATAAGCAGTTTGTGAGTGGTTTATTTTAACATAAAAAGGTATTTAAATTTCAAAATACGTTTGACTAATTTGTATTCTAGGATGAGCCTCTTTAAACTTATTAAAAAAATTGTTTGCGTCATATCCAAAAAAATGTTTGGGATGTGCTTCACAGTTTGTAGAACCAACTCTTCTTTTTAAAACATATTTTTTATTAGGTGAAACCCTTGTATTATTTTTCGAAATTCTATATTTTTTGATTTTAACTCATTAACTATGTGTTTGTCTTTTCATGGCGAGTCTACTAGAGAATTCCCATAATTCATTTTTATTTATATATTTAATTCTTTCACAAAGCTCGAGAGCTTTGTATAGTGTTTTCCTTTTATTTAGTGCACTACTTGGTCTTATAATTAAATGATATTTTTGTTGCTTTACTTACTATAGTTGATGTAATAACATGTCGAGTAACATTAGTACCTTTGGTACATGAGCTTGAACTTACCGATTGGTATGCATTCATTAGATTTTTACAATGGATTTTTCACGGTTGGTCTTATATGTTCTTAGACCAAGGGTTTTCATCAGTAGGTTTATAATTAATATTTTTCATCATTTTAACAAATAATTGACATCTACCTATCTCATTTAAGTCATTAAAATATGTTTTCCATATCTCAAGTTAGCTTTTCTTCAACAAATGCAATGAAAAATATTATGCATTGGATTTAAAACATTTTCATCAATCTAGAGTAAAAGTTTGAGTGTTTTCCACAAAATTTTAATCTGTGATTTCAATAGGTTGGTCATCTAGTGTAACATCTATGTTTAAACTTGGAATTGCATCATCATTCATTGAATATTCATCATTCATTGACTCAATTGGTGTTTGAAGATATGTTGCACCATGAATTTCATTTGGAAGAGATGACATACCTTCATCTTCATGCGTTGATTTATTTTTTCACGTATTTTTGCATTCACTCCCTTTTTTCTTTTTTATTTCTTCTTTCTTGGATTTTTTGGATGATATACGGTTTATGGAAACGTTTTCAATCTTTGTTAAAGACGCGTTTAATTTTTTTTTCACGCACTATTTCCATATGTTCCCTTCATTTTTCAAATTTCTCGAGTGTTTTCCTTAATGGTTTCCTCCCCATAATTCTCAAAAATATCTTCACCACCACAAAACAATTCAAAAAAATGTTAGTGACTATTAGGAATATAATAAACAATCAAAATACAATTAAATATATCAAACCATGCTTAAATTTTTCAAAAATAATCTCTACATCACATAAACTATACAAAATTGTTAACAAGAATCAAAATGTGCATGAAGTTACGAAAAACCCGTTACTTAGTGTGACCAATATCAAATATTATTTTTGTCTTGTTTGGGTTGAATTTCAGTTTTAAGTAATCCTTAATGCGAGCGCATTCTAATGCGCTCTCATTTCATATTATTGGGGTTTGGAATACCCAATCCAAAGGATTTGATTTCCAAACTAGAGGTTTGGATTGTGTTTTGCATGGTTAAAATCGTGTTTAACAAAAAACATCAAAATTTCACTTGTGCACCCCAATATCTCATGCATTAAAACATAATATTTAAAAATAAATTATACTTTGCGATGTCAAGCTCAGTTTTACATTAATGATGATATAATTATTTATAAAATTTGATTAGTTTAAAGCTTTCATTCATAATTTCTTTTACTAGTGCCTTGTTTTCTTGCAAAAACCTATGCATACATTTTTGTGCACAATTTATGATTTTTTCATCCATTTTTTAAAAAGTGGTTTTTTCTAAACTCAATTCTACACACACTAAGAAAAACTAAAAATGATTTTTTTCCTCAAAGTTATGGGGATGCACACATAAATATTTCATTTTTTGGGATATGTGCACTTTGGAAAATAATAAAAAAATTATATGTTCATCCAAAAATTATGAAAAATTAGTGGGACCTCGTACATGGTCTTAGCTAACTTTCTATTAAAGGTATTTGAAAAAAGTTATAGAACTCAAAAATGGGGGGGTGCACACACAATAGGTTCTTATCTTTTTTACACAAAAATAGAAATACTTTTCTCGCACACCACATTTGACCATCTTAATCTTGACCATTTTCTAAAAACAATATTAGTTTAGAAACTAAATTTTGAGCTCTACAATACTTATTCTTATCACTTTGTCAAATTTTGAGCATAGGCATGCCAAATTATTCGATGAAGTTCAGTTTTTCTAATTCAGGAAAAAGGTGTCCCTTTTTACCCCCTTTTGGCCCCCCATTTCCATGCACTTACACCACACCAATAGTAGACTTCATCGCATGCTTTTCGAATGATTTTTATATACTACTAATATAATGAACTACAAAGCACTCATTGTTGGTTTGAAAATTGCTATCAAATGGAATATCGACAACTAAGAGTCTTTGGTGATTCACAATTAATCATCAAGCAAGTCAATGATGAATATAAGGTCAAGGATGACAAGCTCATCCCATACAAGAAGATGGTTGAGACCCTCAAGGAATATTTTGTATGCATTGATTTTGAATAGATGCTAAGGGCGCATAATCAATTAAAAGACACCATGGCCACAATCGGAGATTTTCTTCACATTCCACCTTAGGCAAATAAAATGCCTTTCTTTGTGGAACATCTGCGAGATCTTGCATATGACATGCCAAAATCATGTCTAGTATGTGAAGTTGTTGGTCATTTCTCTCTATGGTATCAAGCCATATTCAATTACCTACAATACAATACCTTTCCTCTGAATATTTCCCACACTAAGAAAAAATCCCTTATCCACCGTATAGCCCGTTATACCCTCCTAGGAGGAACACTTTATCGTTGAGGCTATGATGGTAATCTACTACACCTTTGTCTTGATTTATCCAAGTCGGTTCGAGAAATCAAAGAGGTACACGAAGGATTTTTTGGAGAACACACAAGTGGCATGGTGCTTTCAAGAAAATGCTAAGAGTAGGTTACGATTGGCCCACCATGAAAGAAAATTATTGTAACTATGTAAAAAGTGCAAATTTTGTCAAGTATGGAAACTCGATTAATGCACCAAGACAAGATTTGCAGCTAATTACTACACTATGGACGTTTTCAAAATGGGGTTTAGATCTCATAGGGAAGATCATTCCTACATCCTTAGATGGCCATACACATATTATAACTGCAACCGAGTACTTCAAAAATGGGTAGAGGCCATGTCGTTTACGTAATTTACCGATGCACAAATTTCAAAATTCATTATGAAACACTTCATTCGCCATTACGACATCCCCTCTACCATTGTAGCATAAAATTTTAAGTCTTTTACAAAAATACGATTAAGGCATTATGTCAATTATTCCAAATCCATTTAATGTGGTCCAATCCCTATTACCCTCAAGGTAATAGATATGATAAGGACTACTTAACAAAACACATTTTCACATCATGGAAAATATGGTAAGTAAAAACGAAGGCCATAATTGGCACTTACAAATCTATCCTACTCTCTAGGCCTAAAGAAATTCCATCTGCACTCCTACTAGTGCTACACCCTACTCATTAGTCTTTGGCATTAAGGCCATTATACCATTGAGGATTGAGCTTCCTTGCCGAGAATATATCTCCGGGACTCTTTGGACAAAGATGAAGATTACCGAGTAGCTTTACCTGGCAAAAATGGAGATAATAGATGAGAAACACATGTGGGCACTTAATCACCGAAGATATATCAAAACCGAGAATCACGAAGTTACAAAAATGGATTATACCTTGCCAGTTTGAGGTAGGAGATCTAGTACTCAAATAAAATCAGTTCAACACCACCAAGGATTGGGAAAAGAAAGGAAAGTTTGAGCCCAATTGGTTAGGACCATATGTCATGGTCACTAAGTATGGTTTAGGGGCATATAAACTGACTCACTCAAATGGTGAGGAACTAAAGGAACCCATGAACACAATACATCTCAAGCAGATCTATTCTTGAGTATGGATTTCCTCAAAAATAAAAGAAAAATAAGAAAAATTAGACAAATAAAAAAATCAAGAAAAAATTAAAAAGAAAATAGGTCGTCAAACTATGAAAACCACACAATTGTGGCACATTGGGCAGATCTCTGGGTGAAAACCGGTTTTGCAGCACCTTAGGAGGATCCATTGTTCATAAGCTTATCTCATATCTAGAAGAAGTACAGTTTATTTAATTTGGGATAGGTTTTTCTAATTTTGAGATCCTTTTTGGACCTATCCTCTCGTGGCCTTGATCCAGCTGATCTATTCTTGTATATATGTGAAGGGATTTCCTTTGTACATTCCCATCTAGTGCTAGGGGTACCTTCGCATCTTCACCTTCTTGCACATATGCACTTGGCATTATGCCTTTGTATATTCCCATCTCATGCTAGGGGCATCCATACTTCTTTTTTCTCGTACATAGCCTCGTAAAACCTTGAAAAACAAAAAAACATTCAAACATGTTAGAAAACCCTAAAAATATATAAAACCCTTTTAGGGAAAAAACAAAAAAACATTCAAACACGTTAGAAAAACCCTAAACATTTGGAAAACTATTTTAGGGATGAAAACACAAAAACATTCAAACATGTTAGAAAAACCCTAAACATATTGGAAAACCCTTTTAGGGGTGAAAACAAACCAAACATTCATACATGTTAGGAAAACCTTTTTAGGGGCAAAACTAACAAAATAACCTAGCACTGTCTTACGGAAATCCAAAAAAAATGTGAACAGTAGCCTTCAAATTTTTCTCAAATATGACACCAAAAAAAAAAAAATGTTTTAAAATTGTCCTGCAAAAAAAAAAGTAGTACGATTTTCTTACTTTTGGTTATTGGTTTGTATAGTTTTGATTACCATGCTTTTTATCATCTTGTGTAATTTAAAATTGGATTCATTTTCTTACTTAGATTGAATGTTACTTTAATTTTTTATGCATTACCTTGAGTTCATTCTATCTTTCATACTTGTAAATAGTTGTGTGTTTTAGTTAGATTTGATTGAGTTGTGCTTGTTTATTTGTATAGTATATTATCATATCATCTATCACCACATCTATACACCATATATCAATAAAAATATAAGCTACGTAATGATGAACATGAAAATTAAACATGTATGATAAGATAACATAAGATAATATCACCATGAGGGGCAAGAGGGACCGCCTTCTATCCCCCGTCAAACATAGACCATAATAAAAACATGGACAATCATAAATATCACATCCAAAACAACATTCTATCATATATTGCTATCTCATACACAAAATATGACAATCAGCACAAGAAGTAGTTAATCAATGCATAAATGATATGTCATAAATCAAAACATGTGATATCATCTAAATGTTATCTCATAAATCAAGAACATGTGATATAATCATCAACATCATAAATAAAGTCCATAATCATCATCATCATCATCATATATATATATATATATATATATGTCTATGAAAGTATCCTTTGTCCATATAAAATATTTCTCTATACATAATAATCTCGATACATGGTATGTCATCATGTGTATAGTTCAAAAAGTGTGTCTTCAAAGTGAGGCATAGCCAAAAATAATACATATACATCGATAAAAAATGTGCCTTCATATCGAGGTGCACATCAAAAATTGTATACATCTATAAAAACATCATGAATAAAGAGTCATGTCTAACTCGACACCTCATGGGATCTACCTAGCCTCCAAGGTGGTGGGGTCCTATCACCTGTGGCCCTTGATGTGTTGTCACTAGTCTACTAATCTGCTTGATGTTGGTATTATATGATACCATGAAGCAAACCTACTCATGGACTGTTGACTAATGTGACTAACGTTAGGAGCTCTTGTCCCTATGGAATGGAATCATAATACAAATATCTATAATACGCAACATGTCTTGTAGCTATAGCTAAGTCCATAAGTAAGTGAGTGTAATGGGTGCTCTAGTTTTACGACACAAGGACACCACCTCTCTGAAACTCTAGACACCTTGGCTTGCGCTAATGATTGGTCATCTCGAAGTTGATCATGCTCTGTTGTGACCACCTATAGATGTGCCTGTTGTGCTATCAAATGAACTCTCTCGGTGGCCCACTATGTCTACTTAGTGGATAATAGATATCTCTTTCCATGGAGTTGGGCCCTTCTACAACTTCCCGACCCCTCTCTATGATAACCTTGAGTCTCTCTTTGAGGTGACCTAGAGATGAAGAGCTATGACCTAATGGAACTACTCCCACAACATAACTATCTCACTTGCTCCATGTGGATTCCGATCTCCTTTTCCTCCTCTGGGCTATGTGGTGGGATAACAATGGGAGCCTACTGTGGAGGTTGTTGTACATGTTCTTATGGAAGTATTTTCTGTAAAGGAACATCTACGGCCACCGGCATACCCACCTAGGGCATCTAAATCTATGCATATACAAGAACCTGTCTCTTTGCTTTCGGTCCCTATCCCTTTCCCTATCTATATCCATCTACACCATCTCCATCAGATCCGTCATCATCACTCCCATCCTCACTCTCACTACTCTGTTGGCCCCTCTACCATCCTCTCTGTCTATGGGATAGATTCTCGGTGGGGGCCACACTCATGTGTCCCATGTAGCCTATGGGATAGTGAGCCACCTAGGATGAACTGTAGTATACCATGCAACATAGGCCACTATAGTGCCTGGATCCATGATCTGTCTTAAAGGATCCCATACCAACGGAACCATCTGATTGAAGCTATCTTTATCCCAAGAGTCCTGATCAAAGGGAAACTTTTAAAAGTTTCCATGGTGCGGTACCCATACCACATCTCTAATCCGAAGCATCTTGTAATGCTCCAAAATACCGTTGTACTCATTTAATCCTATAATAATATGTAATATAGCTAAAGATGTTGATAAAAAATGCTCAACTAAGGCTAGGTTGAGCTCCACTAGATCCTCTCGCCCACCGATAATGTTTGTAAGGCCTCCATACAATCATCCAAAACTGAATGTCATCAAATGCATGGTGATAGAAATAAATATTTCCCATGTGTCCACATACATCATCACTAAGAGGAGCCCAAAAAATATTGAAGACTCATCTATGGCTCGAACTCATAATGGTCTGGCAGGCGGCCACCGATAGCTATATGGTCCTAGGTCCGTATCTATAGTAGTGTCGTTGGACCCACTATCTTTTGATGGTGGTAGGTAATCAAGTACATGTCCCAAAGATAAACTCATAAGCACATATTATCCCCATCAGTAACTCTCTCCTCTCATCAAGCCTCAATCACATTAATCAGGCCTACGGAAATGATGCACCCATCTTATGAGTAAACATAATACCATTGACAACTACCATGAGGTACACACTTGGCACATGGTATAACCTCGAATCATCAAACATTGATGCATTTGTACTGTCATACCTCATCGAGGTATCTCCTCTACACAAAATATATCAATGAGGCTATCTATAATATGTTTTGTATTAATCTCATACTATATCAAGCTCCCTTAGATCATCACTCATTGTATCCTACAAACATCCTCAAGTGCAATGGTCATCTCATCGGTTCGAAGCCTAAAACACTAGCTCTTGTTGTGCCACCTCTCAACTAAAGATGTAAGGAGGATGTGATTGAAGGTGATATGTGGCATTTTCACCATGTAACTAGGCCCTATAGTGTATATGGTGATGTCCAAATAGACCTTATCACGTCACGAGAAGGTCACCTCAAAGATGGCCAACCGAACGTGTAGTTCCCACACTGTAAGACGGGTAGCTCCCTCTGCAAGATCAAACAACACACTTATTAGAATTTCTTCTATCTAACATCATCTAACACTTGGCCTATTCATCCATATATTCTTATAAAAACTTTCCCTCTTTCTTTTAAGTGTTTCCCAAACCCTTCCTCGATGCATACATGCCCCTAGTGACACATGCACGCCCTTGCTAGTGTATGCATGGCCCATCACACATAAGCCCCTTTCCATCTCTTCGCATGCTCATCCTAGCACTTGCACCCATAAATGCTTATCCCCCTTTCCCAAAGGTGCATATGTGCCCCTCACAATGCATGTGAACCTTTTCAAACACATACACCCATGTTCTTTTGACCTAACCCTCCCAAGTGCATACCCGTATCTAGCTACATATGTGCTAGGGTGAATATGCCCTAGCCCAACTTCAATCACATATGTGCCCATAAGAATGCATGCTCCTACACACATACATCTTTCCTACATGTGCATGTTCCCGATGACACATGTGTGCCCCTAACGTGTGTGCATATGTTATCGCCACCCTAAAATGCCTAATAAATACCCTTAAATGAATTCAAAACATAATATGGATAGGTTACTCAAGTAGGGTCCATTGTTGGGCATCCGCATGTACTCTCGAACTATGTCTACTTTCCTCTTACGTCTCTAAACTCGCGTCATCTCTCTCCTAGGTCGATAAAAATTCAATAGTAAATCAACAAGGGATCCATAAAAATGAATGAATCATAATGATTTACCCCTGGAGGGGTATATATGGTCAATTTGACCCCTATGTGATGCCTTTTTATCAACCATGATGGAAAAGAGGTGTAATTTTATTTCTGTGATTTTTCTACCTTTCTCTACCACTCATCGCGATATTTATTTTTGATAAATGATCGTTTTTCACCCATCTTCATCCCGTCAGGGCATATTTTTTTCTCCCTGGCCCCCATTTCTTTTCCCTAGGGAATTTTTCTCACTTTCAGGTAATCTTCCATCCTATGTTATTCTAAAAATTAAAAATTAAAATTAAAAATTAAAAAAATCAATATTTTCAAAAAAAGAAAAAATGCAAAAATCATCAAAAATCCAAAAAAATTATCAAAATTCAAAAATTTACAATCATTGGTAAAAAGTGGGTACACAACTAAAGCATATTTCAAATGCATTGTATTCAAATTATATCTTACTTTCATTTTCATTCCTTCTCTATAACAATGATTCCCGAATCATTTAGATCTACCCCATTAGTAAAGTTGTTTTTTTGGCTTCATCCGAACTATTTTGGCACAACGAGTTTCTGGTATTGTTTTGTAATGCACATAATATTTTTGTTGGACCTTGTTTGTAATGTATTTCCCCTCACATGTATCCTTTCTTAGGGAACCAATTTTAACCCTTGTTGTTATACGCAAACATTTGGGAACTAAAGCCCGATAATAAAACATTTGTACAACTATCTTAGACATTGTTTGTTTAAGTATGTGTGTTTATACTTGTTTCCCTGTTAGGTTGACTTGTTTCATTTCTTCTATTACATTAAATTCTATATGTTGCATGAATTTTTGTTTTAACAATGGAAATTTGTTTGTACTTATGGCTTTTCATGTCATTTTACACTCGTTGTTGTTTGCTTACATTTCTAATAAAGACCGATGATGAAGATCACTAACAATATGATGACAATAGATTTGTTTAAAAGACACTTGGATGTATGTTAGTTCAATTCCCTTCCTCATTCTTATTTTATTTTGTATCTTATTTCTCTCTCCATCACACTCAGCTTCGCCATTCTTCATCTACATTCACACACACTACTCTTAATATAAATCTAAAATATTTGGTGTCTTGCCATTTAAGCAGAAACTCCCCTTTCAACTAGGTTATTTAGTATGACGTGGAAGATGAGAAAATCCAATGAAATTTTCTGAATTATATTTCATGGGTAATTGGTACAAAGTATCAATGAGACTAATCTAGCTTCCTTTATGTTCTTCACACTATTCTCGCTTCTTCTATAAGAGAAATCTCCTGAATTCTTCTTTGGTCTATTTCCTTCATCTTTTCAATCATCGATTGACCTCTTTCATCACCCCATCAACACTTGAGGGGGCATCCTTAACTCTATTAATTTTTCTTCCACTCCATTAAATTTTTTTATTTTCTATACTTTTCTAGTTTCTTTGAAGTTGGGGCAGCTTACACCACCCCAAAGAGGGAAAATTTAGAAACCTATAATCTGATCAAAGCATTGCACTAACTATTTTATCCCCTAAAAATCAACGACACTTCATCAATTAGGATAATTTTACCCTCAAACTCCTCTTAGTTAACTATTATACATTTATTAATCCTCCTGCCATGCATTTTACCAATTAAACTTCTTATTTGCTAACTCCCACTTCCATAACTTTCAAAATCTATCGAAACCTCCACTAGATGCTCCCAGAAAGATCCCTAAAGCTTACTTGGGATTCCTAATTAATCCTAAAAATTAATTATCTTCTAATCCTAGTCAAAAAGTGCTTTGACTTGCTAAAAGTTCTTTTTAGAATTACTTTTTATCCCACATGCACCAAAATCATACCATTCTTGGAATAGGAAAACTATAAATAGAACCCTTTTCCTCATCATTTCAAAGAGCACTTTTCCTCCTCTAGCATAAACTATAGCCATTTAGAATCTTGAGAATTTATCCATTTACTAAGCTAATATCTTCATAGTGCGTCCATTAACTCAAGCTTGGGTCATTTGGAGAGAACCATATGGCCTTATATCCATTAATGGTGAGACTCCATTCTAAAACCTTGAGATCATACTAACAATAAAATCTGATTGCTAAGGATTTTATTAGGTTCATTTCAAAGTTAGCATTCAAAAAGTAGAGATTTATTTAGACGTGTTTGTTTGATTGTTTTCAAAGTTATATGCATGTTAAATAAATTATCCTCCCTAAGATCTTATCTTGATGGTTATTGTTAGGTTAGTTTAAAGCTTTGGAACTCTTAGATGTTTAGTTTCAAATCTTATAGATTTTCTAATTTAAAAATGAAAACAGATGGATTTTATAAGTCATCTAAATAGATATAACAATATCCTTTGATAAGATACTTTGTAATTAAAATTCCATACAAAAGTATGCTTAAGGAATAGTTTTTGTAGACTACTTAATTACCATATGGGGTTTCCATGCCCCAAATTTACACACCTAAATACAATAGGAAAAATACTGGATTTGTTTTTCTTTAAGTACTTGATACATGACACCACTTACACACGAATGGAATCAAATAGAAAAAAAGATAACTATAGAGTAAAATATTGTCAAACTTACTCAAGAAGAATGTACACGTTACAATGACTCAATCCTATAGAAAACAACCTAAGGCTAGCCATATTCTATAACACCTCATTGTCTTGGTCACATCTTATTTATAATTAAAATTCCAAGAGAATTTACCATGAAAGAAAAATATCATTATCAATGTTCATATTATTAATTTCATTTAAGATTTAACTTATGATAACTTAATTTGGCTCTTTCTCCATTACAATAATTTCCATACTCTTAATTTCATAAATTAAGATTTAAAGGAGATGAAGGTTCAAGTTACCTCTTCCTATAACTTCCTCCATTAGAGTGTGTTTATTTTCTTGTTATAATTGTTATAGTTCAATCATTTTTTTGAGTCAATTTAACATTTTCGCATCATAAATTTCCCTTTTTATAAGATTTTATTTTTACGTGAATGTTTGTCCTCACTAGAGAGCTGTTCAAAATCATTTTTAACAACATGAGAATGCCTAATTTATCTATAATAAGGACTTTAAGTATAATTTATTCCTAAACTAATATCTAGTTTACTCTTGTTCTCATTATACTTATGTTGTTAATTTGGTCTCTTATTTGCGTTCTTTAAAAACAAATATGAGTTACATAATACTTTCTTAACATCATGTAGATATACATGATTGGAATAATTTATTTTTGAAGCTACGTACAAATCTCAAGTGATTCATTTTCAAGGTAAGGGCTCATCTTTCCATATCTCATGATCCCACATAGGACATTTATTTAATCCTTAAAGTCATAAAAGGACTCAGCTAGGAGTTAATGGACCAAGTTTTTAATTTCCTCTTTTCTCTTAAGTCAAAAAAATGAAAAAAATACAATTTTTTGCTAAGATTTAGTTACAATTTCGTGCGCGTCGTTAACCTCTTAATGGTCTTAGCTTTACTTTAATTCCATTAACACTCAGGTCTCTACGCCCAACTATAAATCATTTTGGCGTGTTCATAAGTATTTATCTCTTAAAACCTTTGTAGAAGCCTAAGGTGTTTTGTTGTTACGAGCCAAGGTAACTCCTTTATTTGTGAGGAATTTAAGGGGATTATTAAGAAGCATTTAATGCATAGTAAAATTGGTATGCTAACTCAATTACATCATCTAGATCCCATGAAGAGATCATTCAATGATGAAGTTAATCCTAAATATCTTCATAAGAATTTGGTTGTCCACTAGGATACCAAGGAAAATGCAAACATTGAACTCTAACTCATCCATGAAGGTGAGTAGAACTCCAATACTAGGAAGTGTTAATCCCACGTAATCCATATGTGGAAAGGTCACACAACATAGTTGTTGCTTCATGCAAGGAAACTTAAGTTATAGAAATGGTCTTTTGGATGAATTCTAGGTGTATGGAAAGAAGAAAACCTTGTTATTAATAACTCGTGTCTACAAATAAGTTAGGGATTTTCAAACTATTCATTGCCCCACTAAGAGAGAAGATATGGTAGGAGGATTAAAAATTAGAATTAACTTTCCATAGTTTAATGAATTTCTATCATACATTGTGGCCATTTTATGCACAAGTTAGTTAGCTATGTAACTAGAATTGAAACTAACACCTAGTAGCTTCAATATAATGCTAAACTAAATGTATGCATAAGCATGCTAAGATCTTAAGAAAATCTAACCTATCAACATTTCTACATTAAACATGTAATGAACATTTCAAGCTAATATGCTAAACAAATTAGCTTCTATCTCTTATTGAATGTGAAATGAGATGAGATTGAACCTATGTAGATCTCTAACAATCAAAGAGTTGATTATGTGCTCAAAATCCCAAGGTTTCTAAGAATGGAGTCTTTGTCAAATTATGGCTACAAGACCACTTGAAATATCTCCATATGACTTCAAAAACTTGGGTGGATGAATGCAATAAATCGAAAAGGCTATCTCTTCTAATGGAAGAATTCTCAAAGATGATAAAATGGCTATAATGTATTCTCTATGCTCATTTAGGAGTGTAGGTGTAAATAGAAAGGTAGGAGGAGGGATCCTTATATATCCCAATGGATAGAAGAATCTATACATCCCTTTTTATGTGGGATAAATGGAGAGGTTAGGTTAGTTATGGATAAGGGAGGTTTATAAAAGGTTGAGTCAACCTTAGGAGAGTTTAGTTTTTCATTTAGTGACCCATGGGGTTTAAGGGTCTTTATTAATTAAATAAAGTGATTAATTAATAGGTGTGCAAGCTTATAGAAGATTTTTAGAGGAATAATTAGCATGATTTAGACTATGAGCAGGATTTAATCATATAAATGATGATTTATTGATTTAATGGAAGAGGAAACCTAATTAATTAATAGTAATTAATTAGTCTAGATAGAAAGGGGATTAATTAATGGAAGGTCATTAATTTGTGTATTTTTGGGTAGAAGAGTTAGTTAAATAGCGTAATGCAACTAATTAAGGGTGATAGAATAGGAATTGCACTATATTGATGATATGTCATCAATTTATGGGAAAGAGGATGATTAACATAATTTAAGTATTTAAATTGCTTAGATTAAATTATAGGTGTCTAAATTTTCCCCTCTTTGGGGTGGTGTAAGTGATGCCACTTCAAAAATAGTAGACAGATAAATTTTGAAAGTGTAGAAGAAAAATTAGTAGAAGTGAGAGATGCCCCCTCAAGTGTCGATGGGGTGATGAGAGAAGGCGATCAACAATCGAAAAAGGTGAGAGAAAGGAAATAGAAGAATGGGAGGAGCAGGATGCCCCAGGTGAATAAGAAGAATAGTGTTGATAGGAGAATGATGTAGAGGAGGAATGAAGATGAAAGAAAAAGAGCAAGATTTCATCCAGTGTATTGAAACAACTTTATTGTCATCATATTGCCAAAGATCTACATCATCGGTCCTTATTAAAAATATAAGCATACGAAAAAAATTAGGATGATAAGAAAATTCATACTACGAATAGTTTTCCATTGCTGAAACACCCACTCAATGTTACATATAGAAATCAATTCAATATGAGAAGGAAATAAGCTCATTTAATAGGAAAACAAGTACGAACACACATATTCCAACCAACAATGGTCAAGATGGTTTTACAAATATTTTTTTATCAAGATGAAGATCCCCAAATGTTCATGATTGATGAAAAGGGTTAAAAATGATGATCCGAGAAAGCATACATGTAAGGGAAGATGATAAAAGACACCATATCCAATGAGAAAGCATAGTGTGCTATGAAACAATACCAGAAAACTATGTGTGCCCTAGAGTACTAGCGAAGCAAACAAGCTAGATTTGTAAATGCTTGTAAATATTATGATTTGTGAGTCATTTGATCAGAGAAGATGTGAAATTTCCAATAGGATATGGAAATAATACCATGACCAAGACATAAGTTTCAGCCATTATGAGTTGGTTTACCTAGTTTTTCAAATTTCACAATTTTTTTGATTTTGTATTGATTTTTTTTAATTTTTACATTTTTTAATAATTTTCATAGTTTTGATAGAGAATAAGTTAGAAGAATCAACAATAATATCTCGGGAACAAAATAAATGCCCAAAGTGAGAAGAAATAAGCAATAGGCAAAAATAATGCCCCAACACAATGGAAAAATTAATAGAATAATTATTTAATAAAAATAATTATTTGATGGAGTGTGTAGAAGAAGGGATATTTCCTAAGAGAAATTAAATTTTATTAGTGAGAAGAAATGAGTACTAGATGGAAAAGAATGCCCCAAAGATGATGAAAAATGAAAGAAAATAATTATTTAAATAAAATAATTATTCACGGCAAGTAGAAGAGGAGTTAGAGAAATAACAATGGTCAAAATAGTCTTCTAGGCATCATGGACAACAAGAATGGTTTAATATACCCCACTTGACGGGGGTAAATCATCATGACCAATTCATTTTTACAAAATGCTTCAAATGTTGTGAGACCCCGATAATGAAGAGGAAGATGGTGAGAGGATGAGCCCATAGGAGACGCACCAACCAAGTTTGGGAATACACACGACATGGCGATGGATTATTCATGAGTAACTTGACCTATTTTGTCTATTACGTATTTAATATTACAATTAATGCTTTAGTTATTCCTAAAGTCCATGCATGCATGCGCAGCACTAGAAAACATGTACATGCATGTGTATACACCCCCAAAAAGTGTATGCGCATATGCACACATGCATATAGTACATGCGCGCATGTGCATGCACCAAAATCTTGGTGCACACACACCACACACACCCGCACAAGAAAGAAAAACACATGGCACAAGCGTGCCCTAAGGTGGATGCGCGCACACGCGCCACCAAAAAGGGGGTGCACACATTCACGTGTCAAAAAGGGGTACACATGCCACAAGGTGCACACACACCCAAAAGGGCACACAAGCACCTAAAAGAGGCGAATAAGAGGGAAAAATGCCCCAAAAAAATGACATTAGGAAGAAATATAAAATTTTAGCAAAGGATAGAAGAATAATAGAAGAACTTAGGGGAAATCTTAGTGTTTAAAACATGTCATGTTTTTCGAGAGATGGTTCTTAGCATTGCGAGGCAGACGCAAAGAGCGACACACTTACATAGTTGAGATGGAGGGGACCATGTGCCAATGGGATAGATGTGTGCAACGATGATACTACAAGAGGATGTTGGTTTAGGATATGTAGCATGGATGCCCTTGATTACCCTAGACCATGGCCTACTGACCACTTTGATTGAGTGGTGGCATAGTGAGAGCCAATGTTTTAGGCTCCCCACATTATAGATGACCTTCATACTGGAGGACATGTGGCAAAATTTACGCGTTCCCATTGTAGGCTCGATGATTGAGTATATAAGAGATTTTGGTCAGATTACTGTGGTGATTAGTAACCTATTTGGTCATGATGAGATACCCCATGAGGGTATGACAATATCCTTACATGATTGTATAGTTGATATGACTCTTCACCGTGACCACTTTACTTGATGGATCTTATCAGTGGGTTCTTACTCATTGATAAGACAAGGACATCATTTCCGATGGGATTGATCACATTGTGGTGGTGATACTACACGGGGCAAAGATACATATTGGTGCATTTATATTAGGATCTACACTGATTAGTTACCACCATAAGAAATACGGTGGGGCCGACGCGTCTTTGCTATACATCTCGATCCTCGGGACCATATAAGCAATCGAGCATCCCTGTAGGTGCATTGCACACCTAAAATCTGGAGGAGCCGACATATATGGCATGGGTCTCTATGGGAGACTATGTACGAGGGAAACTAGGCAACATATACTACTACCGTCAATATTTTTATGAGCTGCTAGAGAGAGACATCATTTGGAGGCCCTACGGACACATACAACAACTTGAGTATGGAGTAGAGCTTAGTTTCTATGTGGTAGAGCACTCTCATCTTGGAATCCAAAGATATATTATTGATATATACGGGGTAGACCAATGTCAGCGATAGTTAGGTAGGGTTTAAGGAATCCCCTAGCCCGATATGTGGTATGCTCACTGTGATGTAGAGAGGCAGACCATGGGGCCACGTATACAGTTGTCCAACCTTGAGCTAGCTTCTTATAGGTGGTACTATAGGTTTGGGACCCTTCTCGATAGGTTAGAGACCTAGGCACCACACAAGATTACATGACACAGTAGGTGACTATTTTTCCACAAAGCACTTGACTATATCAAATGAGACATGGGGAGAAGGTATTTAATCACCACCCAAGGTCCCATATAATAGTGATGATGATGAAAAAGTTACAAGTCATGCGATGTTCCTTTTGATGGTCGGGGACATGATGGGAAGGGTCCAGATAGGATCCTGGATAGAGGTAGTAGGATCCAAGATAGGGATAGGCACAGGGGCCAAGCAGCATTCATGCACGAGGGTCCAAAGCCTAGATTATGGGACCAGGGAGGAGCCCATAGATAGGCATAGGGATAGGTAAAAGGACGACAGGCTCGAGAGGGTGCTTCGAGGTTATCTCAAGCTCAAGGTGGAGATGCCGAGAGTCACTAGCTACCTTATGGCGCAGTAGTTGTAGTAGGTGACGGTGGAAAGAGATTAGGTCTCATCTCACATTATGACTGTGAAAATAAAATGGGACTAGGATAGAGCCCGGGATGGCCAGGGGGATATGGTTCCACACACTTTAAGAAGATATGCCATATTTCTACTCAAATGGATTAGGTGATGAGCCTACTACAGCAAACCTGCAGACCCGATTACAACCAATGATAGCTAAGAGAGATCACTTCGTGAAGAAGAGCAAGTAGTGGGTCAGGCTGAGGTTACATAGCTATCAGTAGAGGTAGCATCCTTTCGACGCATAGATGGGACAACAGTGATATCCCGCACTCATCAAGACTTGGATACAATGGAGGGAAGAGACTCCTATTATCGGTTGCGATATTATGAGGCAGTTCTAGCTAGTCAGTGGGAACCTACCTATAGCCAACACTCAAGTGGATTGAGGAGATCAGAGAGGCCGTAGGAATCAGTGGAGCAACCATGAGGGTAGCCTATAGGACCACATGAGACATAGGTTATGGGTCCTCCTCCATTGGACAGACCAGCTAGTCCATCTGAAGGTTCTAGTGAGCCCTGACTCTCATTTTATTCTTTCATTGTACTTATATTGTGATATTCATACCTCTTATGAAGGTGTTTCTCATTCTTAACAGTTGTCTATGATATACTAGTTTTTAATGCATGCCTCTGATGAAGGCTTTATTTTTTTATTGATGTATAGAATTTTTGATGTACGCCTTTGATGAAGGCATTTATGAGTTGTGCCCTTTGATGGCCCATTTTTTATCGATGATGTATATCCTTTAAGAAAGACATTTTATACTTGTATACATGGACATTTTGATGTGGCAAAATTGTTATGAGATGATGGAATTTATTTCTTTGATGATTTGATTACATGGATTATGAATGTCATGGTGTTATATGATTTGATAGCACATGTTTTGTATACATAATGATGATAGTTGAGATGCTGTACCATGTGTGTTTGATTTTTATATGATATATCCATAGATGATATCAATTTTATTATACATGTGATGTTTTGGATTAGTGGATGGGATGACATGATGATATTGGTTTAGGGGGATAGATTTTGATATTTTTGATCCCTCTTGCCCCCATTGGATGATAAAATATGTGATGATTAGCTTAGAATTCATGTATGATGTATACATATATTTTTATTTATATGATGTATAAATGATGTTAGATGTGATGATATTGATGGAAATATGATGATTTGATAACAAAACTATGTACATGCGACAAGAAAATGTTAACAAACCTAACCAAATATACAATGCTAACCAACATGAATTAACACAACTATGTACAATTATTTACAAGCATGCAAAAACACACTTCATATGTACAAGTAAGAATGAATCTAATCTAAGCAAGAAAAGATGAATCTTATCAAAGTATGTCTAAGCAACAAACTATACAAATGTACAAACAAGAAGCAACTATACAAGTAAACAATGTACACAAACAAAGTAAGAAACAAGATAAAGTAAGTAAAATAAAGTTATGTTTTTGCAAGATTGTTTTGTGAAACACTTTTCTACTGTTATTGTGCTTTTGTGAAACAATTTTCTATTATTTTTGTGCTTTTGTGAAACAATTTTCTATTGTTTTTGTGCTTTTGTGAAACAATTTTCTATTGTTTTTGTGCTTCTGTGAAACAATTTTCTATTATTTTCATGCTTTTCAAATATTTTTGAATATTTTTTGTGTTTTTCTAACATTTTACGAAGCTATGCACAGGTAATCGAGAAACATGGATGGCCCCAACATTAAATAGAGAATATACAAGGGCAGGTGCCACATGCTTATAAACATGAAGGTGAAGTCACAGAAGTTCCCCCAACATTAGATGGGGAATATGCAAAGACCATCCCTTCACAGATTAACAAGAGGAGAAAAATCCGGATCAAGGCTTGATAGGATAGGTTCATAGGGAATCTCAGATGAATGCACAAAACTAGCCCTAGGCTAAGTGAAAGTACCCTCTAGATGCAAGATTCTTGTGAAGAATGAATCTTCCCAAGGTGATGGAAACCATTTTTCACCAAGGGACCTATCCAACATGCCATAATTGCGTGGTTTTCACATATGGATGACCTATTTTCTCTTATTTTAATGTGTTTGTATTTTGATCATTTTAACTCTTTTTTTTTTGGTTTTCTTTTCTAATTTTGGTGCCATATTTAAGCATAAAAATGCTTAAGGTGCATGGCATTCATAAGTTCATGGATCTCATCACCATTGTGATGGGTAAGTTTGTATGCTCCCATACCATATTTGGCCACAATGACATAAGGTCCTAACCAATGTGGTTCAAAATTTCCTTTCTTCTCTCTTTCCGCCCTTGTGTTGAACTAATTTTCTTTCATGACCAAATCTCCAACCTCAAACTGACGAGGTATGATCCTTTTGTTGTAATTTTTGGAGACTCTGTTCTAATACACTTTGAGATGGTTAAGGGAATGGATGCAATTTTCATCTAGGAGTTCTAATTCTTCTAGCTTGGCCACTCTGTAATCCTCATCCTTGTCTAGATAATCCCTGAGAGACATTCTTAGGGAAGAAAGCTCATTTTCTAATGGGATGATGGATTGATTACAAATACTAGGGAATAAGGTGTCACACCAAGTAGGAGTGCAAATGGAGGTCCTATAAGCCCAAAGGGCTGGGTGAATTTGCAAATGCCAATTGTGACTGTCTTACTCACCATATTTTCCATGATTCGAACCAATGTTTTTTTAGTGGCTTCATCCTACCCATTACCTTGTGGATAATATGGCGTAGACCACTTCAATTTTATTTGAAATCAATGACAAAGATCTTTTACTATCTTGTTCTTGAATGATTTTCCATTTTCATTAACTATGGTCGTAGGAATGCCATATTGGCAAATAAGGTGATTCATAATAAAATTTGAAATCTGAGCTCTTGTAACATAAGTCAAAGGAATAACCTCCACCCACTTAGTGAAATATTCCATAGCTGTGATGATGTGAGTATGACCATCAGATGAGGTAGGGGTGAGCTTTCCTATTAAATCCAATCCCCATTTAGAGAATGGCCATGGGGTTGTGATTGGATGCAACGATTGTGATGGCACATGGATGAAATTTCCATACTTTTGACATAGTATGCATTTCCTTACATAGTTGCAGCAGTCTATTTCCATAGTAGGCCAATAGTATCCTACTCTCAAAAATTTCTTAGCTAGAACCATTCCATTTGTATGGGCACCACACACCCCTTCATGCACCTCTTTAATCACTTGGACTGACTCTGCTACATCTAGAAAACACAATAGATTCCCATCATAGCCATGATGATAGAGCGTATCTCCTAAGAGGGTGTAATGGGCTATCTGGCAGATAAGGATTTGTTTTTCAGAACAAGAGATGTTAGGAGGAAAGGTGTTGTGTTTAAGATAGGCGTAGATGTGCACATACCATGGGGAATAGGGACCAACAACTTCACAAGCCAAACATGATTCTTGCATTTCATACGTAGGATGACGTTGAATCTCATAAAAGAAAAACATGTCATTGATATTTGGTGGAATTCGTAGCATAGACCCGTGGTTTCTATAGCGTCTGCAGATCTATTTTTACTCTTGGAATCTACTCGAGGTGATACATACAAAATACTCTTTCAAATTTTCCATCAGTTTCTTTTAGGGGATGATTTTCTCATCCTTGAATTTATATTCATCGTTAAATTTCTTGTTGATCAATTGTGAATCACCAACAATCTTAATATGATGGCTATCCCATTTGATTTCCCGCTTCATCCCTATGATGAGTGCCTCATATTCCACAATATTTTTTGTAAAAGGAAAAACAAGGAGAAAATATTGAGGTATGAGGTCACGAAGGAGTAATTAATACCACACCTGCCCTCGAACCATGAAAAGTAAAATATCCATCAAAGTGTACTTTCCACATGACATATTCCTTGATAAAGTAATGAAGCATCGAAAAATCAAGACTTATAGGCTCCATTCTCGGTAACATTGCTTCGTTAACTAATCAATGAGTAATTTTCCTTTTACCAACTTTTGATGTACATACTCAATGTCAAATTCACTTAGTAGAATGATCCAATTAGCCATTCTACCTATAAGGGTGGGTCTTAACAATAGGTACTTAAGCAGGTCAACTTTGGATATAATCTTAGTTTTTATATTTAACAGGTAATAGAAAAGTTTTGGAAGGTAAAAACCATAGCCAAATAAGATTTTTTTCAATCTAAGGGTAGTTGAGCTCATAAGAAATGAGAGTATGACTGAGATAGGACACAAGTTTTTCATTACTTTCGAGGTCATATTGGGTGAGCAACTCACCAATAATAAATTGAGTAGCATAAATATATAGCAGAGTGGCTCACCAGAGTTGGAGGTATGAGGACGGTGGATTCGATACGTATTACTTAAGCAAGGAGAAGTAATTTTGTTGCTCTGGTACCCAAATAAAGGCAATATCCTTTTTAAGTAGATGAGTGAATGAATGACACTTGTTAGTAAGTTGGAAAATGAAGTGGTGGATAACTTGGATCTTTCCCTATAAGATTCATAGTTGTTTGATGTTTTTGGGAGGAGGAATTTTAGTAATGGAAATAACTTTAGTTAGGTCTATCTCAATCCCTCTTTGTGATACAATGAATCCAAGAAACTTTCCTGATAGTATGCCAAACACACATTTCTTAGGATTTAATCTGACTTTGTACTCCCATAGGAATTTGAAGATACACCATAAAATCTCAGGGTGATCTACTCTTGTCTTGGATTTCCTAAGGATATCATCCACATAGTATTCCATGATGTCATGAATCATATCATGGAAAATCGTGGTCATTTCCCTTTGATAAGTTGCACTGAATTTTTAAATGCCAAATGACATTACTTGATAACAAAAATTCCCCCAAGGGGTTGTGAAGGCAGTCTTGTATTGATCCTCATCTACGATTTTGATCTGATTATAGCCTAAAAATCCATCCATAAGTAATAAAATTTCATATCCTACAGTTGAATCAACAATCATATCAATATTGGGTAATGGGAAATCATCTCTAAAATCCATACATATTCGATCTCTTGACAGTTTCTTTTGTATGGGGATTATGTCTGATATCCATTCTAAGCAATCAATAGGTTGAATGAAACCTATTGCAAGCAATATTTCTAGCTCTTCTTTAACTAAGAGAGCCACCCGTGGATGCATTTTTCTGAGATTTTGTTTGATGAGCTTGGCATCTACATTCACTAATAGGTTATGCATTACCAAATAGGACCATGTGAATACATCTAAAAATTCCCACAGAAGCATGGTGAATGTCTTTTGTTCTCATGTTGAGAGTGAAGCGCCCAATTTGACCATCTTTGGATCATCTTCTGTTATAATATTCACATCAATGGTTTCTTCTAATAGCATTTTTGACAAATCTTCCATATGTGTAGAATTGGGAGGAAGATTGAGATCTTCTTGCAAGGGCGTCTCTATAAGATTTTCACCCTTGGTGTGGTCATTTTATTGTCCAAATTGATTTTTTCACTTGTTTTTCAGCCAACACCTCAAAGAGGTTTTCGGTATGTGACTTAGACTTTTGTTTTTCCGAGGATTTTCATTGGAACTTTTTCCCTTTCTTTTACTCAATTTTTGTTGACCACAAATCTCATCTTCCTCGTCAAAGTATGCACAGTATCTAAGTCAATGTAAAACCCTTATTATGGTCTTCAATCGGAATTGTATCTCAAATGCCCATAAATTTCGTGCAATGGCTTCATCATTTTCAAAGAGATCCAGTAGCACATGACATTGTTTGTCCCATTTGACAAGGCAAGGATAAACAAGGTCAATTTTTGGTTCAATAGGGGTTATGGTAAGGAAAAAAGTATCCATGAATAGGAGGCAAGACCCTCATATTGGCTATAGTGGGAATCTGTGTGACTATCTAAATAATTAGAGCTATCTTCATGCTCAGAATAGGTGGCATCTTGATCATTGGGGTGCGATCCATAGGGTTAAATGTTGATACCGTATCTTTTTGTCTTGAAATTTGGGAGAGGAACTAGTTCTCTCGGTCCTTGCTCATTCTTTCCATAACCTAGACCCTTGTAACCCATGGAATACATAATTCGCTAGATTTCTCATACTCGGGGATTTGGTAGCAAGTTGGTTGAGTATCTTCTGGGACCCAAGTCATAGGTGGGTCCAACAATTTCTCTTCAATGAGTAACCCCTAGGTGAAAATGATCGATATTTCTCTTGTCTCTAGGCCATCTAAAATGATAGTTGGGTCGGCCCTAGTTTTAGGCGATAATGATAGGTCCAAAAACAAAAGATCTTGTTGCACATTATACTCTCCACAACCATATTCCAGAACCTTCATCTCCCATGAATCAAAAGGAGAAGTTGATGTATAATCCTCATGGGCGTAAGAAATTAGGGAATCTGAATCAACCCTTGACTCCATGGCTTCAGATTGAAGAGGAATAACTATATCAGCAGAGGGACACATATAGACACCCTTACACGTAAAACTATTAAGAGCTCTGTAGTGATCAAAGGGCTCTAGATATCCTTTTATCGTGATTATGTGCCCCTCATGTTTTAATTTGATGCATTTATGGACCATTGATGGCACAACCTACATGGCATGAATCCATGGTTAGCCAAGAAGCATATTGTATGGGAGTTCTAAGTCCAAGACATGAAACTTCATTTGATGACAAGTGGGTCCTACTTCCATGGGTAATGTGATTGTTCCAACCAATTCTCTTTCCATGTTGTCGTAATATGTTATAGTAATGATGTGGGACTCGCGTCTTCTTCTATATGTCCCAGTTTCTTAATTAATTTCAACGTGCATATATTCAGCCTTGATCCGTTGTCCACAAGCACCCTCTTTATATTTTGGTGGTTAATCAATACCTCAATATTAAGGGGAGATTATGTGTTGGATCTTCAATAGGGATCTCCTTATGATTAAAAGATATGCACTCGGTTGGTACAATGTTGTCCACTATAGCTTGAAGATGTGAATGGTCTACTTCTAGTGGCACTCCTGACCCCTGAAGAGTTTTATACAAGATCTCCTTATGTACATTCAACATTTTGAGAAGATCCAAGATTGACATCTTGGCAGACGTATTCTCAAGTTGTTCTAAAAGGTTATACCTACCATCTTACAGGGTCGACGGAGAGGGCTCAAGAATCATGAGGTGTGCGTGCCTTATTATGCAGCGTAATCATTTCCCTTGATTTGAGTGGTGTTCACATGGTCAATAGGAGAGAAGATAAATATAATGAGGGAATCATAATGAATATTTTCCTTTTGGTATATAGATAATTCATTTCTTTGTAACTTTGGGATGACTCTCCTTGATCCATTTTTTTCTCCTCTGACTTACCATGTTTAGGGAATGGTTCTTTGAATATTCCCATCTTTTCGTTTGGCATCTGATTTTTCTCCGGGGTATCAACTTCTATCTCCCCATTGTTGATGAGTTCTTGGATGTAGTGACGAATTCATAGACATTTGTCTATTTTGTGTCCCTTGACACGATGTAATTCACTATAGTCATTCTCTTTGTACCATGATGGTTTTGGAGCATTGTCATCAAAGGGTTGTGTCGTGGGATAAGTCACCATGTGAGCTGCATCCAATTGCTTCAATATGGCTAATAAAGGATCATTGAGAGGAGTGAACATTCTATGTTTAGGTGGTGGTTGAATAGGTCCTTTGGTCAGTTTAAAAGGTTGATTAGTTTGAATCATTTGTATGCATTTGGAATATGTGATTCGTCTCCCACCACGTTCTTGTTTTTGTTAAATATTTTTGGATTTTCCATAGGTTTTGCATTTTGGTTATCCTTAGAGTTCGGTTTAATGGTTCCTTTGGCAATAAGGGCTTTCTCTATTTGAATTCCCTTTTCAATAACCTCTTTAAAGGTGTGAACACAATGCATTTTTAGATGAAAGGCAATGTCTAGGTTGAGATTGGGCACAAAGATACTCACCAGCTATTTTTCAGGGAATGTGCACGGGAAGCGACTTGTTATCCCTCTCCATCTTTTCAAGAAGTGAGAAAAGAAAATGTCTCATTATGACGTTGTTTAGTACCACACAAGTTTTCCATGGTTATGTCACTTTCTATGTTGTATGATAAATGTCGTACAAAACTTTCTGCCAGTTCAGGCCATGTGAAAATAGACCCATGAGGTAAGCGAGTGAACCATTCCAAGGTTTGGCCCCCTAGACTCTTTATAAAGAGTCATATGAGGTAATTTTTGCTATAGGCCACTTCTTGGCATGCCATGTAAAAATATTTTATATGGTCTCTCAGGTCACCTTTCCCTCTATATTTTTCAAATTTTGGAATGTCAAACTTTTTTAGGGAAGGGTTGAAGCGTCATAGTTTTTTCAAATGGATGCGGACATAGCTCTCTTCATATTGACATTTTCTTCTATTTCCCATAGTACTCTCTTGGAGGATTGTAAGTGTCACTTTCATAGATTGCATTTCCTTCACAATTAATTTTTCTTTGGTAGGAGAAACAAGGATATATATATATATATATATATATATATATATATGATTTTGTTTTGTATTTTCTTCTCCTTGATTTTCCATTTGAAGTTCACTAATTTTGACCTTAGGTTTTGTCTTTTGTACATTCTTATTTGTTTATTTTTGTACATGAGAGGTTAACAAAGCTAATTATCGACTAAGGTTGCTTATTTTTGTTGAATAGTGACTTCTTCTTCGAGAGGTTCCTCTTCTTCTTCATGTTGCAGAGGTTGTTCAACATTTTCATGTTCTATTATGACTTTACGTGGTACTTTAAGGAAAGGTATTCTATATCCCACTACATTATTGTTTCCCACGTTAGAGGTAGAAGCATGTCCATGTGTTAAGATATCATCCATGTTAATAAGAGGTTTCTCCTCTTCATTAGCATCATTTGTAGGTGGAATTATCTCTTGTTCAATAGGCATTATGGCTCCTAAATCCACATCTTATGCTAGTACCCAATCATTTTTTTAAAAAAGGAATTCATCTAATAAGGTGGGGTTGAAATCAAACTCTGCATGTGGTGATTCCAACTCATCACCACTATGATCTATCATTTCTTCTACCTCTTTCTCTGTAGAGAATAAAGGCCCAAGATCATGGCCAATAAAAGGGTTTGACCCTGATTGTTTTAGGCTTCCCAAGTTTGCATTTGTCTTGCTTCCAAATCCTACTTTTTGAGCCCTAATCTTGTTTTAGGAGCCATGATGTGTAATAGTTTCACTAAGGTATATGTGAATGTGTTCAAAGATTTTTATCAAACCTAAGTGAAAAAGATAATGTCAAGAAATTAAGGTATGTTATGAATGTCAAAGAACCAACATGACACAATGATTTTCTCTTAAATGAATTAGCCAAGCAAGAATCAATCACACAATGTTTGAGTTTCAAACCAAATAATCAAATGAATTACTTCCTAAATGTGTCTTTGAAAAGGTTGTTGGTTTTGTATTATGATTACAAAAATGTCCCTACTTATGTCGAGTTCAAAGAGATGAACAAGGTGTAAGTAATAACAAGAAGTTAACACAACCTCAAAATAAATTATACTATAAGCAATCCCAAATTCAATCAAGACCTATATTCTAAAAGGTGTCATTTACGATTGTGAGTGATACAACAATTTCACTAGGATATGTTAACAAAAATTTATGAGAAAGTAAGGTATTGATATCAAGATGATATTGATATAACACACAAAAGTGGTAACACTTAATACTCTTAAGAATCGAGGTAATAATTGAAATCAAACTAGAGCAATAGTATGTCTAGGAATTGTTAAAGTGTATATAGTGTAACCTTATAGTATAGATATTTAGGTCAAGTTTACAAGAAACAAGACATAAATACAAAAATTGTAATGACATGATATAAACAAGATAACCGTTCAAAGGAGAATCAAAGTGATGAACCAAGCCTAACTGTGATGACAATCTTGGCTTGGGTATCAAGATCAAACAGCTACCAATGATATAAAAACAACTCCACACACTTTAGACGTTTAGCAACCTAGCCGCAAACATTTATGGGTGTAAACAAACACAAAAGTGGAGAAAACAATCAATTGATAACACAAAGGTAGTCACTCTTCTTTTGATCAAGAAATTTTCAAATGAAAGTGAAGGAACTAGATTGATTGGGGTTGAAAAATGTTGGCCTTACTTTGGAAGAGTTTCATCTCGCCTTAGGGAATAGCATGAAATAAATCAAATGGAAACATGAAATACATATTTTCTAAATTTGGACATTCAACACATTCTCAAAGCAATAAAATACATAGGAATCATTTATGATTCCCAAGATCACCCCAAAAGACGTGAGGGAAGATCATACATGACCTTACTCTTATAATTAAACATGCAAGGTTTATCCAATGTCTAGTCTAGTATACCCATGAAAAAATAAAACTTGCAATGATGTTAGCACTTTAGGACACAAATTTTTGGAAACCTAAAATTCATATGTCAAGTCAGACCAAAGCACCTATGCGTGGGTTAGGGCATGTGTGTGTGGGTTAGGGTGGTTTCACCCCTCTGTGTAAATCTAGATCCACAAAGGTGCTGCTGTGCCACTCGAGAGATGCCTATGTCGGGATATGGGCGTGTGCACGGGGGTATAGGCACGTGCATGAAGGTTAAGAAAAAGGAATAATGGAAATTGCATGCTGCACCTACACCAAGATATGGGTGTTTAAGCCATAGGTAAAAACACATAATGCATGTTCCATCGAATGGTGTGTGTGCCAAGGTTAGGGTGTCTACGTTAGGGTTAGGGTATGTGTGCCAACTTGATGTGTTTATGACAACAAGTAAAGGTAGAATATAGGAGAAGAGCATGTGTATGTTGGGGTGTGTGTCTATGCCTAGTTTATTGTGCCTGTGCCAGGGGTTTTGCATTTGTGCCTATCTTGCAGTCAAAATATGGCCAACGACACAAAAAATCTCAAAATACTCCAAATTTTAGTATGTTAGCTTGAAATTGACAACAACCCATTAGAATTAAAGCTCTAAATGAGATCCTACACATGTAATATTAGCAAAATCCTAAGAAATTTAACATTATTTCCCATATGTGTATATCAAGGGTTAGCCAAAAACTTGAAATAACAATAAAATTTGAACTAGAATGTTAAGGGACTAAGGACCCGTCCCACAGGCGTGCCAAATGTATGCACGAATTAGTTAGCTATGTAAGTAGAATTGAAACTAACACCTAGTAGCTTCAATACAATGCTAAACTAAACCTATGCATCATCATGCTAAGAGCTTAAGAAAAGCTAACCTATCAACATTTCTACATTAAACATGAAATCAACATTTCATGCTAATATGCTAAACAAATTAACTTCTATCTCTTATTGAATTCTGCGTGCTAGGATATGGGCATGTGCACCAGGGTATGGGCATGTGCACCAAGGTTAAAAAAATTAAACTTAGCATGCAAAAAGAGAGAGTTAGAGATACACATTGAATTTTCATTGCATTTATAACTAGAGGGAGGGAGAGAGAGGGAGAGAGAGAAGAATTGTTTTCCCCATAATCAAATTTATCAAACAAAGAAAAAATGCAGTTTCATACAATGTATATTAGTGTCTATAAGGTTTCTTGATAGTTATTTGACTTGGAGAGATTCCCATGAAAA
Source organism: Taxus wallichiana var. yunnanensis (assembly GCA_018340775.1). Lineage (NCBI taxonomy): Eukaryota > Viridiplantae > Streptophyta > Pinopsida > Cupressales > Taxaceae > Taxus > Taxus wallichiana. The sequence continues at coordinate 385,174,356 of CM031241.1, forward strand.
TATTTTACATTTTGCTACATGTTTGTGAAAACGTCCAATTTTAATCCAAGGCTTATGAAATTGCTTTCAAAAAATGATATTCAATGGTTGAACACATCATGAGAAAAATTCTATATGCTATCCTATATACATGGAATTCATTAGAGTTGACAAAACTCAGAACTAGAGAATATGGTTTGAATGGCGACAACCTTTTCGAGGAAACATGTCGTTATTGTACTAGTTTGAATTGGTCACCCAATGACCAAAGGCTTAAAATGCCTCATCGAAAAAATAAATAGTGAGGTTTTTTTCATAGAACTAATGGTTTCAATCAATTTTTATGGATAAATACTATAGGTATACAAAGGTCAATATCCATTTCTTCACCCAAGGCCCAAATGGAAAGCTAAAACCAAACCCAACTTTTGACTTTCATCGATTTCCAAAACTCGAAAAAGGGGTTAATAGGGATCCTAGAGGGGTGAAGAATAATACATGAATAGACATTCAAGGGAATTATAATGTTTGAAAGAACACTTCACATGATGGGGAACACATTCAAAACTTGACTTTCCCATTCGGGGTTCGAGAGAGGTGTTTTACGAATCACGAGAAAAATCATATTTGTAATATATTTTCCAAAGTAACTAAAAAGGTAGTATTTAGCTAGAAATCAAGTTGAAATCGTTAATTTTTTGTATTTTATTATAAAATATTTATATTAAAGCTAACCTAAAAACTAAGGAGGTAAAATAGAAAATTGGGTTATACCGAAACATATCCTTCAAGTTGTGTAGAAAGGGGGAAATTTTATGTGTTAATTGTTACATCTCATTAAAACTCATAGAAACAAATTCATTCAAGGTTTTATTTTCAATAACCGTAAGAAGGGAAAAAATTAAAATATTGAATTCATGTAGGATGGAGGAATATGACCATGCCTAATAGGGGAATCGAATCGTGCAATATGACTCGAACAAGCGTAACACGCATAAGCTACATGGATGTAAATAAGGTTATTGAGATCTTCCAAGGAAAAACATCTCACAAAATGAAGTGGATCGAGGTAGCGAAGATGACCTAGAAGGATCAAGATCTTATTTCATTGTTAACACCATTTCCTATCACTAAGGTAAAACTCAAAGGGTGAGCCACAACATTCAAGATAACTAACCAATGATGAAGAAGAATTTTAAAACCACATAACTCACACCACAATTCCCACCATGTCCAACTACTAATCTAAGCACCAAATAAAATACCACTAAGCACATAGAAGTGTGTGGAGTTTGGCACTAAACCTACCAACCACATTTTTTTTAGAGTTTAAAGGCATTTTAAAAAAAAAATCTTGTGTACACATATCCTATGACCGTTGTTATTTCATGAATCCACACTTATTTTAAGAATTTTTTCAAATAATTCACATGCATTTTCTCGGGATTCCACATCTTGCGTACATGTCTATCAAGATAAAATTTTTTTACGAAAACTTAAAATCTATACCCATGCGCCCATGAGACCACATTTCTTTTAGGGATTCCGTCAAACAATCCATGTGCTAAGACAACCACCTAAATTTTGGTGTAAAAATACCAAATTCAAACAATGCCAATGCCATTCATTATCGGGTCTCGTGCACAATCTCCATCCCATAGTAAAAGTATGTGCCAAAAAAGGGTTAAAATAAAAAGGAAGTTTTTATTTCCATACGTGCCTACCAAAGACACTTGCAGAACTACATATATGACACAACTTCACCACTCCCATCCTGGTATAGGCATTGATGATGGTGGAAACATTGTGAAATATGGCTTTATACCTTTTAATTACCTTGATTCAAGTTTCCAAGGCATTTCAACAATCTCATTTTGTGCATATTTTAAAATCAACTTATTCTAAGACCATGTGGAACCTACTTGTTACATTTGATGGAAGTTTCCAACATTCCCTTCATGGAAAAATTAGAGAGGGAGTATTTTGGCGGATGTTGTGGAGTTTTTCTTTACACTTATAAATTATGTTTGTTGGAATGTATCTAAAACCTTTTCAAAAATATGTTTTGTGCTAGTAAGCATTCGATTATATGAGGTTGCACTTCTCAAACCTTTAATCCAATGAATCCAATTCCATTCACTTCCAATATCAATTATTTGCCAAAATATCCACCCATTGAGTTAGAAGGATGATGGAAAAACCACATTGATTGGGTTAAAAATCTGTTGGTTGCATTAGGTGAAACATATTAAATGTTTTTGATGACGCTCATGCCCTACTGCGGTTGGTACACTCCACCGCCATGCTCATGCATTAACATGGATTCATTACTCCATTCACCCACTCACCTACTAGCCTACATAAATCCTTAATTTTCCACACTTTACATGTCCTTTTGTTTTATTTATTTTACTTATTTGTTTATTTATTTTAAATTATCTCATTTTCATTTATTTCTAATAATAAAATTTATTTTACTATATCAATCATTGTATATATGTTATTATCGTTATTATTATTCTTAATTTATTTCATTTATTATTAAACTTTTTAACAATATTCTATTATTTTAATGTTCATAAAATCGTCCATACTAGAGAATCAACTAGAGTTATCACAAGCAAAGTCTATAATACCAAAGTGTGAGGGGCACTACATGGGTTTACAACAACATATAATAAAGGTTTTTCTAATTATTACTCATTTTCCTACCTTAGAGCATTGTAATGTCCCCTCATCTATCATTTGAGCTATTTTTGTTTCTCTCTATGGATCAAAGACTTTATTGTCAATTATGTTACAGTTTCCTAGATGTCTAATCCCCATTCGATAGTATACGTGATTTGTATCAAGTGTATGAGGTTGTGTAGAGAAAAATGATACAACTATTTAAACTAAACATATCTATTCAATATATATATATATATATATATAGTAAAACATGTAATGATATTTAGTACAAGATCTAAACAAAAACATTTTACATCCAAACACGTGCGATTGGTAGAATAGTGACATTTGAATTCAAATAAAATGTAGTATTTTATTTCCCATCTAGATCTATGAGCATCGGCACCTCATTCAATTAAGTCCGGAAGCCCACGAAGTGCTCACAAAACTAGATCCCTCCTTTAGTTTTCTTATCAATATGTTAGCATGCATGTTTATCATATTCATGACCATTCATACATAGAGAAAAATCATAATCATGGGAATCCAGAAACACATATAATAAGGAAACTTAATCAACATAAAAATGATCAATAACACTTAAATTCCCAATATTCCATATCGACACAATGATCGATGCTACCCAAACAAAATTATCCATTTGTAGACACAAAAATTAGGTCATAACCCTCTAAGCCCCTTCCAATTGATTAATTCGACACATACCCCTATCATGACCCCCTCCACACATTATTTTTCATTTAATTACCTATATTAAGTTAATAATTCACTCACCCCTCCACCTCACCTCTCCACCTCACCATGGACCCATTCCAAGCCTATTTATTAACCTAGACTAAGTCACCACTCTCCTTAACTAACTATGACTCTTTCTAAACCTAACTATGAATTATTCTACACCTCTCCCACCTATTTCATGCTTCATTAAGTGATAATCAAAACCTCCAATTCATAAAAATATCGACCCACACTTAGAGGGTGGAAAAAGTCTATTTTTGGAAAATTTGACCTTTTCTCCCTAGTCAATGTTGGTTATTCCTTGTTCAACACCGGTCACCTAAATGTCACCGATTCCTTTAAAAAGGAATTTCCAACCCTTTACCTAGGTTCCTCCATCTTGGCTTCTGGAATTCTTGCATCTCTAGAGCATCCGACAATCAAACACAGGACCAAAGCATTCCAATTCTTCACCAACAACCAACCTCTCACTCCATAGCTTCAGATCATCCATAGGGAAGTCTACAGGTCTCATTTTCATGGCACTTTGGAACCAGATCTATTTCTTCTACAAGAACCTATAAAAAAACCATCATCTATCAACCTGTAATGTAGATAAGTATATTAATCCTATTATTAAGTTCCATTAGCTTCTGGTATTGATTTCTTTATTCTACAAATTACTTCTCTCCTAGATATCTCCTACACCCACCTACCCAACAACCTATCCATTTGAACCTCTCTATCCCCCTAACCACCTATTTTACCATCTCTGAGTCTTCACATAAATCATAACATCTAGCCTAAGCCTTCCCAACTCTCTGTGCAATCACAAAGAGCTCCCAACCAGCCAATTTTAACCTTTTTATCTAATTTCCCCTCATCGACATCGGTCACGCAATGGCATCGGCTAATACCAAGTACTAACATTGGTCACTCAACCGACATTGATCTCTATGTCCGGTACTTTTCCCTAAACCAAAAATTCCATAACTCACCCAAAACCTTTTAGAACCCTACGAAAATTCACCCAAACCTTCCTAACACCTTCTGCTATACCTACAGGTCTTGATAATCAATCACCTTTACTAAATTAATTATTATATGCATTATTAGATTAAATATAGCTTATTGTATTTGTGTGAGACACCTAAATCATACAAATACAATAGGATTTCCTTATTTTATGTTATTTCTTTACATTAAGTTGTATTTGAATGTGGATTGACAACCTTCTAGGAAGCACCCCACTTCCGAATCTACCTCCGCTAAGAAATCCACTAACCTATATTATTAATGCTATCTTGTGGTCTTGTGTTCTTTCTCAGGTAGTCCTTCCTAGCCAAAAATGAGCTCTTCACAATTAGCTTGATCTTCTACAACACGCGCAGCCTTCTTCAAATTCACAAGTATTCCTCCTCACCTTTACCTTATCTATTTTATACGGAACATTGCGTTGAAACATTTTGGCACACCTGGTCTCTCCCACCTAAGAAGAATACCCATGCTCCTAGGCCTCGTATCCCGCCTCTCCCATGCCTTTTCTTTCACCTTTTCCTCTACCATCGATTTTAGGTCCACACCGTTCCACCTTGGTCAAGTTACCTCTTCACCCAAGAAAATCTAAGGTGCGGGAGCCCACACCGCACCTTTAGCTTCTCTTTGACCAAACCTTCACTTTCATCACCTCTTATGCCTACATCTTCTCAATTACCTACAATCACACAATTTCCAACACGCCACTCGACCTTGGCTTTCTAGGGTATCCCTACTTTCTACCTCACGCACCCCTCTTAAACCTTTACTTAAGAAGGTGTAACAAAAAACAAAAGAAAAAACTTCACTACCTACTAGAAAGGTAGTCACATCTACACCACATCCAAGAGCACCCTCTCTGAAAAAATCACCCGAACCTTCATCCAAGCCAACTCTAACTTCTCATTGTGACCCATTGGCAGGATCCTATTCTAATATCCTCACTAGGTTGTTAGAAACCTCCATTATCTCACTGCCACCTATTAAGCCTTATGACTCGCTTCAAACCCAAACCAACAGAGTTGGAAAAAAATGCATATCATCGCTCACTAGGGCATGATGTTGAAGGTTATAATTCCCTAAAAACATTCTCCTTCAATTATGTACTTTGGATGGTCTCTTCAAGGAAGATGACTTGTTGGAGGAGAATTCCATACCCCCTTTTCCTATTACCACACAGTCTAGCCCTATATCTATTCAATAGCCTTTACCTGCATCTCCAAAACCCTCTTTTCCTCCTCGATATTTGAAATAAATATGGTTTGAGTAGCCACTCGATCACAAAAAGATAAAGGAAAAGAGAAAATTGGTATCCCATCCAGTGTACCTTCACCCACCATTCCACCTACACCTACCCCCAAGGTAACTAACCGTGGGAAAGCTTATCCTATTTCTGATGAAGTCACACATCGCTCTATGATTAATCAAGTTCATCAATCTCCTCTAAAGATGTATTTATATGACCTATTTCAAATCTCTGAGTTTGATCATCAAGACCTCATTGAGGTCCTACAATCTATTGAGGTTCCACCAAATGATCCTACACCTGTGGCTGCCATCTTTAACCCTCATCATGTGGCTTCCCTCACCAATTTTCCTCATACATCGGCCCCCATTACCTCTCCTTAGGTTTATGTTGTCATTTTTGATGATTAAGATATTGTCCCTCTATAATCAGATGATCCTAATCCTACCCTCTTCATCACCACCTACATCAATGATACTCATGTTCGACGTGTTATGATTGATGGAGGTGCTAGCATTAATATCATTTATTCCCATTCATACAAATAATTGTGCATACCTTCCCACAACATGCATAGTAACCCTATTATGAGGAAATACTTCAATGATGCAACAAATTTTACCCTTGGCACCTGTCATCCTCCACATCTACATGGGTCCCCGCACCAATCCTAAACTATTTTATGTTCTTGAGGGGGAATTTCAATATAACCTACTACTTGGCCAACCTTGGATTCGCACCATGGGGTGTGTACATTCAACCCTTCACCATTTTTTTAATTTGAGTATGAGGGGAACCACTACACCATTAAAGCGGATCCTTCACCTTTTAAAACGTACAACATGTTTTACCAACCAAATTATGTCCTTGTTCCAGTCAAGATATCTACCACCCATACTACTTCATATTCTTATGCTCGCTCATCTACCACTATTGCCACAACTTCCACAACCAACCCATCTATCCCCTTCAAGACTAAAACTTCCATAGTTAACCCATATATCAACCCACCTACTTCACTAAGTAATCTGAAACCACACCTTCTTAGGGCTGCGAGTAGCTCATCCATCCTCGCTACCCAAGTATCGACCTCTGATCCCTTGGTATGTGTTTTTCAACACCTTTCCTTGGGGGAGTATCACCTATACAACAAAATCACTTTCCTTACTCCTCGGGAGTATGAAATTATTCACCAACACCCACTTATGATTTTCATGTAGGAGAGGTTATTCCATATGGTCCTCCCCACCTTTTCACTTACCTCACATATAAGGGACTCAAAAATTTTCATATTATCCTAAACCACCTACTCAAACCTGGCCTTTCTCATCCGACATCTAATATTTCACAAACCACCACTTCGTCCACACTTTTATACATTGATGTGCTTGGAAGGGCTTTAGATTTGGTCTTTATGAGCAAGGCTGCTACATAATCATATCTTGAACCACTCGAAAAAAAAAAACATTGTGGTCTTGGATTCTCTTTGTAGCCTCCTCCTATAAAGGCTTAGATCACTCTTGTGGAAGAAAAAAACATTCCAAACCTTCTTCACATATCACGCCACCCTCACTAACACAATGCATGGATCTAGAATCCATCCCTCCCAAATGTTTTTTCATGAACACCATTTCTTTAGGACCTCGACCTATCATCATGATGGCGAGGTGCTCTCTTCCCTTCCTATTCTTTATCATGATATGTTGGATGATGCCACACCTTCTATCATTATCGTTCAATGTCGGGATGATGATTCTATTCTCACCTATTTAGGTATAGATGATATTTACATTCACCAATCATTACCTTCTCGAGACACAAACCATGCTTTGGATGAATTGACCATAGAGATCAAAATTCACACTCAGGATAACCCTAGAATTCTAAATATAGGCCAATCTTTATATTCTACCAAATAGGAAGCTTTCACATGTTTCTTATGAGATCATAGCAACACTTTTTCTTGGTCTTATGTTGATATGCCTGGTATTGACCCTAATATCATAGTACATAATATCGTGACTATTCCCGATGCCAAACTTGTGAAAAAAACTATGAAAAATGCATTCATGCATTTTTCTTCTCTTTGAAAGAACTCCATCACCTAATTTTGTTTCCTTCATTTTACCCATTAACTATCTATAATGGATTTCTAACATTTTTCCTATCACAAAATTGATAGTGGGATGTGCATTTGCATGGACTTCCATGATCTTAACCTTGCTTTCCTTAAGTATGAATTTCCTCTACCTAGCATTGACCAACTCATTGATCTTATAACCAGCCATGAGATGTTATATCTTATGGACAAATTCTTGAGTTATAATCAAATATTACTCACTCTGGAAGATCAACACAAAAATTCCTTCATCAACCCTTGGGGGACCTTATGTTATCATGTCATGCCCTTTAACTTGAAATTTTTTGGTGCCACCTATAAGCGCACTATGACCCATATCATCCATGAAATATTGGAAGATTATGTCGATGACCTTATTGGGAAGTCCAAAAGTAATGTTTAACACATCCAAGTTATTATAGTCAGCTTTGATTGTCTCATTGAATGCTGCAATCACCTTGAACCAAAGAAGTGCATCTTTTTCATTCTCTCCGGAAAACTCCTTGGTTGCATCATCTCTTTCTAGGGCATCGAAGTTGATCACACCAAAATCAAAGCTATTCTTGAGATGCCTCCTACTAAAATTCAACAACTTTGTGGTTTGTAAGGAAAATTGTAATCCATTCGACAATTTTTTTCCCAAATTTTTGACTGATGTCACCCTTTTCATCATCTTATTAAAATGGATGTCTCCTTTAATTAGAACAATGAGTGCCACAAATCCTTTGAATAATTGAAGAAATACCTTCTTTAGCCACCTGTGCTCATCCCACCTAAAGATGAAAAATAGTTTTACCTCTACATTTCGCCACCGATCATTCCTTGTGTGGCATGCTCTCTCATCACGATAAGAAACATAGAGAAAAATCAATATATTACATAAGCCATACTATTTTAGGATATGATACTAGGTATACTCATGCTGAAAATATTTTCCTAGCCTTGGTCTTCATGGCCACCAAACTTCACCACTACCTACTTAACCATAAAATTTTCTTCATTACAAACATGGACCCTCTCCATTACATGTATGCTAAACATTACCAACACTAATGCACCACACGTTGGATAATTATCCTTGAATACCTAGACCTAGAATTCATTCATCAACAATATATCAAGGGAAAACCATTACAGATCATCTTGTTGATGATCCTGTTCCTAGATATAAATCTTGTAACTTTGATTTTCCCGAAAAATGCATTTCTACTCTTTCCCTAGATGAAACCGTTTATCAGATGACCTTATTATTTGATAGTTAGAAATTTCAACACGGGGGTGGTGTAGGGGTCATCCTCATTCCTCTTGATGGCTATCCTATGCCATTATCCTTTAAACTTGACTTCGACTACACCAACAACATCACCAAGTATAAAGCACTTGTCTTGGGCCTTTAGACTGCCATAACCTTAGATGTTAAATCCATTAATATCTTTGGTGACTCTCAACTGGTTATGAACCAAGTCAATGGTTTATACCAGTTTCGTAATGAGGTCCTTCAAAAGTATAAACATAATGTTGACATACTTTTGACCACGTTTGACACCTACCTCATTCAAACCATTTCGTGATCCACTAACAAATTCATGGATACCATGGCTTGCCTCACCTCACAAATACCTGCCTCACCTTTAGACTCTAAAATATTTGTCACAGTACAATGGTTGTAGTCAACATATTATATTATCCATGGTGTAAATTTTGTAGGTAGAATCAAAACCAATCCATGCGAAATTTGGTATAAGTAGTTTTCTTGACTATCTCTCCCTTTAAACTTTTCTTCCCGATCTCACTCGCAATGGACGATGAGCCTTCCTAAAATATGTCTCTCATTACATAATCATGGGGGGTCTTCTCTACAAATGTGGCTCGATGGTGTCCTTCTCGTGGTGCCTCACCACTTCTAAAATCACATACACCATCTAATAAATTCATGATGGGATTTTTGGGGGACATTTTAATGGCCTCATTATCGCAAAACATATCTTTGACCTCGGCTATAATGGAAAACCCTTAACCAAGACTGCTATGACTATGTTAAATGTTGTGTGAAGTGTCACTAGCATGCTAACCTTCACCACAACTCTAGTCACACCTTACAAGTCACCAGAGGGTTTTGTCCCTTCTCTTAATGGGGTTTGGATCTCATCGAGAGATTAACCCTCATTCTTCTCAACGTCATAGTTGGATCATCACAGTAACTAAATATTACACTAAATGGGTGGAATCCATCCCTCTCATTTATACCAAAGATGAGAAAACCACCAAGTTCATCGACCACCATATCATTTGTTGTTTTGGTGTTCCTCATCACCTTATCACTTGATAATGGAAAAAATAAAAACAAAACCCTAAGTAAAGTGTGACAAATTTGGAATTCAACTCGTTTCTCTTTACCCCATTACCCACGAAAAATGGCCAAGCCAAATCTTCCAACAAAACCCTCAAAAAAATTCTTATGAAATTCATAGATGACACTAGTAAGGACTAACATATGCACATTACTTTCACCTTATGGGATTATTGCATCAACATTCTATTGTTACCCTCAAGATTCCCCTCATTTTTAAGTCAAATTTCAAAAAATTTGAGTTGGTGTCTTTGAGAGATGTTTGAGCACATAAAGAAGTCTCGAGAGATAGGAAAATTTATTCTTTCAAGAAGCTGGTGCTCATTTGCAATCTTGCCCCGTTAATTTAAAATCTTACAATCCATATGGTTTGATAAAATTTTTGTCTTCCTATCTAGATCTTATCTCAAGGAGGCCGTGAGTTTTCCTATGGGTATGGGTCTTTCCTTGTAAGTCAAAGTGGAGAAAGTAAATGTTCAATCGAGGCCCAAATTGGCTAAGTATAGAAATACCATGGAAGGTGCCACGTGCCTCTTCAGTGCACTTTTGGCATGGTGCACAATCATAGAAACCCCAAACTTGTACCTTCCATCCAATTGTCCAAGGTCTGAAAAAGGGACAAAGTTGTATGTTTGAATCGACTAAGTACAAGAGGGTTAGTGGAGCTCTCCACGTGCCTCATCGGTGTAACTTCAAAAGTAAGACCCAAGGGACAGACCCCAAATGAGTGCCAGTCCTCCACATGGTTAGAGCCTCAAAATTTAAATCGACCATTAAAAATTCTAAAGCCCGGACGATGCCACATGTCTCATCAGCGTACCTTCAAGGGTTAAAGCCAAATGTGGTTCCCAAAACATGTACCAACTCTCCATGTGTCTCATCAAATTGTAACTTCAAAGGCATGACCCAAAGAGAGACCCGAATTAGCATCAAATCTCCACATGTTTAGGGTCTGAAAGAAGTCAAATAGGTAGTAAGCCCAAATTGGCTAAGTATAGAAGGGTTTGCAGAAGCCTCCACATGTCATCTCGGTGCAAATTCAAAGGAAAAATCTAGAGGTAGGTATCGAATGTGTGCTTGAGCCTCCTCATGTCTAAGGTCAAACATATGGCCCCACCAAACAAAAGGAACTTAGCCAAAACACAAAGAAACAAGGCGAGGTAGTAGAAGGAGCCACATGTCTCTTTGACGCTCTTTCAAGAGGAAAATTCAAATAGAGTCTCCAAACAAGTGGGAAGCCTCCATGTATCATGGGTCGGACATATGGCCCTACCAAACAAAAAGAGACTTACCCAAAACACAAAGAAATAATGCGAGGCAACGAGAGGAGCCACATGTCTCTTTGGCACTCTTTTAAGAGGAAAATCCAAACAGAGTCTCTAAACGAGTGGGAAGTCTCCATGTTTCCTAGGTCGACATAAAGCCTTTACCAAAGCAAGGGAAAAGTCAAGTGTTAAGCCTGTATCGAAAGTCAAAGTGGGAAGGCAAGCCGGTGGAGAACTTTGAGATTTTGAGCCTTGTTTCCATAAAAGGCGTAAAGTGATAAAGTGAACCATGGCCCTACTCACACCAAGGGATAAAGTCAAATGTCTAGCCCATATACAAAGTCAAGCAGGAAGCGGATCGATGGGGAACTTTGGGATTTTGAGCCTTGTTTCCATAAAGGGCGTAAAATGATAAAGTGAACCATGACTCTATTACCACTCAAGCAAAGCCATGTGTAAGCCCCAAATGCAAAATGTGAAGTTGCGGGCTTGTGGGGCTGTGGGGAAATTTTTCAATTTTGTATATTTTTCACTAAAGGTTTGATTTCAATCGTGGGCCTATGGATCCATTTTTCGAAAATTGCTTTATCACCATTTTTGTAGGAATTCGATTCAAATATTCAAATGAGCATAACGTTCACTCCAATGCTCGAAATCTGAAAAGTTCTATACTATTGGAAAGTTCTTGGTCTCCTCTATGCCATGGAAGCATAAAATATTATTTTCATCAGGCTTTAATGGGAGAAAATTTGGAACAAGTATTTCAATCCATTAATACAGGATCTGATTGCTTCAACTACCCAGATCTAATCTGATCTTCCATCCTTCCTTGTCTAACACACCAAATAGACATGGAGAACCAACTGGATCTCTTGATTTGGGTGAAAATATGGGAAACATATTTTATGCCATTAATATGTGATCAAACTTCTTCAACTAGCTCAAATTTGATATGATCTTTCATCCTTCCTTCTTTAGCATGACAAAGACATGCAAAACCAGATTTGACATGATTGGAGGTGGATTCAAAGGGAATTTATGGTTGGTAGTTAAGCTTCCAAATTGGTTTTTCTTCCTTATCTTCTTCCCCTCTTTTCGTTTCATCTATAAATGTAAGAGCTTGGCTCATTGCAAATGGTTGGACTTTGATACTTTTGAAGTGTAAATAGAATCGAAAGCAATCAATATAGAAGAATTTCCCCTTTCTCTCTATCTTCATCTATTGTCTCTTCTTGCTTACCCGAAATTTGGGATCATTTATCTTCTGTAATAAGAAGCTTTTTGTTCTTATTGATATGATTTCTAGAAATTTGTGTCTATGGAATGGTGTCTTATGCTATGAATGTGAATGATTCTGTTATGTATCACCTTTTCTCAGTACGTATAAGGTTATACTCTGCTATCTATATTTCCTGAAAGTATTGTTATATTCTTCTCTTTCCTTTCTTTAGTTTCTTCCATTCATTTGTATTGATAAGCTATTTTGGTAAAAATCATTTCAAGATGTCAGAAGTCCATCCCTAAGATGAAATTTGTACATTTTTATATAATATTTGCTACTTGCATTTAATAAGGGAACATCTCCCATAAAGAGGAGGGACTTCATTGTCCCATGACTGTGGTTTTGTTAAAGTACCATTTTAAAACCCAATAGTTTTTGGTGACTCTGCTAAGGAATTTGTTTCAAACATATCCCTTTTAAAATAACAACTTCAAGATTATTTTTGATCGGGTGACTCTACTATATACACGTGAGAAGAAATCTCTGTGGATTGAAGATCATCATTTTCAAGTTTTAGAGCAACAAAAATTCTCTTTTTCTAACAAGAAGGAAAAAAATAACTCATTTTTCAAGCACACCTCCTGTTAATTTTTTTTTCCAAGAATAACATTCTTCTAGAATAGCTCGTCCCAATCTTCTTGCTCTGATACTTGCTAGTGTTTCAATTCCCCTTCAGACAATTTTCCCACAGATGGTAGCACCTCTACCTTGGGGACAACAGATTGGGCCCCTTGCTCTTCCTCAACCATTGAATGAGTTACCCAGGAGTAGTAGGAAAGGTTTTCCTAAATTACAAGGTGATGGGAAATTACACCCAAATGAACACATTGCAACCTTCATTGTTGCATGTGGGATTCTTAGGGTTGAACATGAAGACATCTTTGTCAGGATCTTTGTGGAAACATTGCAGGATAATGTTGTTGATTGGTTCTATCATCTTCCTGCTAGGTCAATTACTAATTGGATGACCTTGACAACTCAGTTTGAACAACGTTTCAAATGTGTTGAAGATGTGCATGCCCTCTTGGATCAAATTTATCATATCAAGAAGGAATCACATGAACCCATGAGGGATTTTTTGTCTAAATTCAACAAGCTAGTTCTTAAAATTCCACATAACACTTGCCCTGTAGATAAAATCCAAAAGTGCTTCTTCCTAATGCTCAATCTCCGAATTAAGCTATGTACTAAGGAGAGATAATCTTGTAACTTTAGACACCGATCAATTCGTGGCTACACGTTGTTGAGGATGATTTAATCATGTATGGTAAACCAAAAGAGAATCCTCCAAATCTAAAGCATCTTCTTCCTCTTCCCTAGAGCCGATTCCGAACAGTTAGTGCGAAGCTTGAAAATGATCTCATTGATATCAAGAAGTAATTGGCTCAACATAATCCTTATCAAGATATTCCAAGAATGAAATTTTAGCCTAGGAACTAGTTACCTCCCTCTCAGAATAAATTGGCTATTGAAGGCCTACTTATCAAGGTTCCAGTCAATGCAACTTGTGAAGTCCAAGAGCCTTTAATGATGAAGAGTTTAATGAAGACTTTGAAGACCCAGAAGAAGAGGTTGATGAAGAATAGGAGGAACTTGGTGGATCTCAAGTTCATTTCCTTACCACTAAAGGTATGGATGAAAAAGATGAATATGATGAAAGAGTGGTAGATATGAATAGTGAGTCATACACTATTATGACTTGGGAACAAAAAAACAAAAATAAAAAGTGATGCAGCTTGCTAATAAATCCAAGGAGTTTCCTATAAATATTCTTGTGGTTATAAGAAGAGGAGATCCTATTCCCACCGCCTCCACATAAAAGGTGAGTAATGCTAATCCTTTTCCTTCGCTTCTATTTCCAAAGATTCCTAACCTTCAACTCCTAAAACTAATAAATCAAAGGTTTCTCGAGTTCCTAGTAATGATTCCCGATCCACCTCTCGATCTTTTAATATCATTGATCACCTATAAGACCAAAATCCAAATATCAGTGGTAAAATTTTACCAAACCAATCCAAAATCATTTACAAAAATGGTAAAATTTGTCAATTCAAAATCCAAAGCCTCATATAATAATTCTAAAGGTATTTTTCCCATCCCTCTTCCTCACCTCAATCAAGTCTTGTGGCTGCAGTCACTTCCCCTAATGAGAACATTGAACCATTTTATGTGACTCTCCTCATAGCTGGCCATAAGCTCAGTAACTGTGTGATAGACTCAAGAGCATTAGAAAATGTAATGCCTGCAAAAGTATCTCATTCTTTGGGCTTGACTCTAACACGTGCCTTTGGTTCTGTTATTCCATGGAGAGTAGAAAAGTGCCTTTGGTTGGAAGGATTAAAGATGCACAAGTAGTCTTCACTACTTTTCCAGAGAAAAGGGTCTTAGCCACTATTTTGGTTGCTGATATTCCTCCCTCATATGGTATGTTACTGAGTAGGAATTTTCCTAAAGAGGTAGGAGGTGAAATTTAGATGGATTGGTCACATGGAAAAATAAGAAAGTTGTTACTTAAAAGAAAATCGAGCATATTGTGCAAAAGACTGATGATACAAAATCACAAATACTCTATGAAGATATAGGGCATGGCAACTATATGATCATGGCAAAGGATGAGGAATGTCTTCTTAAGGGAGTGATTCATGATCCCGATAGAATTTGGACTTTGGAGTTTGATGGAATTTTCTCTTCAAATTTGGTTCTAGAGCTGGTGTCATGTTAATCCCTCCAGATGGGAAGATTCATCCATTTTATTTCAAGCTTCATTTTGAAAATAAAAATAATACATCCGAGTATGATGCTCTCATCCTTGGGTTGAGCAAGGAAAATAAATAGGAGCAAAGAATATTTTTGCTTCATGGTGATGTAAAGTTGATTGTGAAATAGGTAAGGAATCTTTACCAAGTCAAGAATAGGAAATTGAGACATTATAGAAATCTTGTTTGGGATTGAATTGAATTACTTGATGCCTTATCAATTGAAGTTGTGCTAAAAGAAAAGAATACTAGAGTTGATTCTCTAGCTGTCTTAGGATCTTTGTTGATTCCTCATCCATATTTCTCTCAAGAGAAATTTACCATTGAAATTATTCATAGGCCTAGTGTGTCGATAATGCAAGAAACTTGGTAGGTTTTCAATGATGATCAACACTTTCTCTCTTTCTTGGAGCTTAAAGATAACTTTAATCAGTTATATTTTGAAGGAAGTGAAACTCTGCCTAGAGAACATGTGCCCTCTAATGAGGAAGATATCAAGGAAGAGATGGATCAGGATGGTTGTATTAATTTGAAGGGTAACAAGATTCCTAAAGGACTGGTGAGTTTAGAAGATCTATTTGAAAAACATGATAGGTTCATCAAATCTAAAGCTTCTCAAGGGACTTGACAATCTTCTAAGTATGAGAATTTCAACATTGGAAGTAATGATGAACCCAATGTGGTCAATATTGGACAATGTTACACTCAAGAAGAGAAGAAGAAAGCAGTAAATCTATTAAATAAGAATGTTGATGTTCTTGCCTATTCATACGATGATCTTAAGGATTTTCAACTAAAGGAGATGCAACAATATATCCCTCGAAACCTAGGATCATACCTTTAAAAAAATCAAAGGTAGTACAATCCTAAGGTTGTCGATACTTTTTCTCAAGAGATCTAAAAGTTACGAAGAGAAAATATTATTTTCCCTATACATCATTCGACATGGATTGCCAAAATTTTTCCTATTAGAAAGAAGAATGGTGAGATCCACATTTGTGTAGACCTGAGGAATTTAAATCAAGCCTCTCTAAAAGACAACTACCCACTTCCCATGATGGATCAAGTTTTATAATCTGTCTCAGGCTATGAGATGTTTTCTATGCTAGATGGATTCTCTGGATATAATCAAGTGGAAGTCAATACCCCATATCAACACAAGACTATCTTTACTACCCCTTGGGGCACCTTTTCCTACAAGAGAATTCCATTTGGTCTTATCAATGCGGTGCCACTTTTTAGAGGGCAATGGATTTATCTTTTGGTAGTCTAAAGGGAAAGTGTATTTTTGTGTACCTTGATGATTTGACTATTTTTTCCAAAACAAGGGTAGATCATCTTCAACATCTAGAAACAATTCTTCAAAAATGCAGAGAACATGGAGTTTCTCTCAATCCTAAGAAATCTGTCTTTTGTGTTACTAAAGGAAAGTTACTAGGGCATATTGTTTCCAAAGAAGGGATCAAGATAGATCCAGAAAGAGTTCAAGAAATCCAGAGATTCCTCTTCCCACAAGAAAAAAGGGTATTCACTCTTTCTTTGGCAAGATAAATTTCCTAAGGAGATTCATTCTAGATTTTGTAGAATTGACTATGAGTGTTGCTCACATGATGAAAGGAAAGAAAAATTTGGTTAGAATTCCAAAGGTAAAGAATCATTTGAAGGTATTAAGAAAGCCATTGCTAAAACACCCATCTTACCATGTCCTAATTTCAGCAAGGATTTTATCATCTATTTTTATGCTACAAAGGGTACCTTGGCTGCTGTGCTAACTCAGAGAAATTATGAGGATCATGACCTTCCAATTAAATTCATGAGATATGTTATAAAATATCATGAATTGAAATATACTATGATGGAGAAACATGATTTTACAAAGTGGTCAAAGATGTCAAGAAGTTTTGTTCTTATATTCTTAATTCTCACTCTGTTGTGCTCGTACCTGATACAACCATCAAGTCTATTCTTACACAACAAGAGTTTGGAACTAAGAGAGGAAATTGGGTAGAAAAATCTGAAGAATATGATCTTGATATCAAACTAACTAAGCTAGTTCAGGGTAAAGGCTTGTGTGAGCTTATTGCTAAAGGGGTGATGAAGAATTGTCCACAAAAGTAGTGGATGTTCCCATTGTTCTCTTCCTTAGTTCAACAGATGAGTGGTATGTTGATATTGCACTTTTTCTTACTTATGGAGAGTGTCCATCACTTAAGTGTCAAGGAAAAGAGAGATATTAAGATAAGGTCTACACAATATGTATTATGGTAAAACTCTTTGTTTAAGCGAGACATTGACGGAAGATTCCTTAAATGTGTGGACAAAGAGTAGTAAAAGAAGTTGTTTTCATATTTTCATGACCAGGCTTGTGGAGGGAATATATCTTCTACTTTCACTAATCATAAAATCCTTCGTGTAGGGTACTATTGGCCTACATTGTTCAGAGATGCATCAAAATGGGTAGGTAAGTGTGAAGCCTGTCATAATTTTGCTTTACCACTAAAAATCAGTAGTGATTGATGAGCCTTTTCAACAACGGGATTGGATTTCATTGGAACTATTAACCCACCTTCTAGTGCTAGACATAATCACGTGCTAACTACTACAAATTACTTCACAAAGTGGGTAGAGGCTATTCTAGTCAAAAGAACTACTTCTGAGGTGGTGTGTAATTTCATCAAAGAGAATATCTTGATAAGGTTTGGGGTACCAAACAAAATTGTGACTGACAATGATTCCAATTTTGCTTCTTCTGAGATAGCTATGGCTATGGAATTTACCTTTCTCATTCTTCAGATTATTATCCTCAAGGGAATGGAAAAGTAAAATCAACAAATAAGAATCTGGTAACCATCGTCTGGAATCTTGTTAATGAATCTCAAAGGAATTAGCACAAGAAGCTCTATGATGGTCTCAGGGTAGATAGAATTACACCCAAAAGGGCAATTGAGATGTCTCCATTCTAGCTGGTGTATGGCATTGAAGCTCAACTACCAAGTAAAAATGGAATTTCCAGCCTTACACTTAATGAAGGCTATTAAAAATACAATTTTCAGTAGTTCCTTGGACAAGAGGATCATGTATCTTCAGAAGCTGGATGAAGACAGGATGCAAGTTTTTGATAAGATCTCAGCTCATCAAAGTTGAAGGTGAAAGCTTTGTTTGATAAGAAGGCTAGGCCCAAATATTTTCAAGTGGGAGACATTGTTCTACTATGGGACAAAAGACATGAACCTCGAGGAAGCCATGGTAAGTTTGATTCTCTTTGGCTTGGTCCTTTCAAAATTAGAAACTTTGTTGGAGGAAATTATTTCTACTTGGATTACATAGATGGATCTCCTCTCCCACTTCCTTATAGTGGGTAGTATTTGAAGTTTTCAAGTCTTAGGTGCTTAGGTAGTCCTTTTATATATAGTTTGTGCAATGTTTTGTTTGTTTTTGTCTTTCATTTTTGGTTTGTTTCCATTCTATGTGTGTTGTCATCTGTATTGGTTTTTCCTTGAATCTTTTCACCCAATGGATAAGGCACTGGTCTACTTTCCTAGAGTTTTTCTATGGTTCTTGATCTTTCCTCATTCCTCTTTCCCAGCCAAGTCATTCCCAAAAAGAGCCAGTTGTTGTCACCCTCAAAATTCCCCTCATTTTTTAAGTCAAGTTTTGAAAATTTTGAGTTGGTGCCTTTGAGAGATGTTTGAGAAGTCTGGAGAGATAGAAAAATTTGTGCTTTGAAGAATTTGGTGCTCATTTGTAATCTCACCCCATTAATTTAAAATCTTGTAGACCTGCATGGTTTGATAAACTTTCTGTCTTCCCATCTGGATCTTGCCTTGAGGCCATTGGAGTTTTTCTATGGTTCTGGATCTTGCCTCATAAGTCAAAGTGGAGAAAGGTAGTGTTCAATCGAGGCCCAAATCAGCTAAGTATAGAAATACCATGGAAGGTGCCACATGTCTCTTCGATGCACTTTTGGTATGGTGCACAAATGTAGAAACTCCAAACTTGTGCCAACCCTCCATATGTCTAAGGTACGGAAAAGGGACAAAGTCGTTTGTTTAAATTAACTAAATGAAAGAGGGTCAGTGGAGTTCTCCACATGCCTCATCGGCAAAAATTCAAAAGGAAGACCCAAGGGACATACCCCAAATGAGCACCAGTCCTCCACAAGGTCAAAGCCTCAAAAATTTAAATCAGTCGTTGAAAATTATAAGTCCAATGGATGGTGCCATGTGTATCATTGGTGCACCTTCAAAGGTCGAAGCCAAACATAGTTCCCTAAACATATTCTAACTCTCCACATGCCTCATCGGCGCAACTTCAAAGGTGCGACCCAAAGAGAGACCCTAAACTAGCATCAGCCCTCCATGTGTCTAGGGTCTAAAAGAAGTCAAATATGTAGTAGGCCCGAATCAACTAAGTATAGAAGGGTTTATGGAAGCTTCTAGGTGTCATCTTAGTGTAACCAAAAAGGAAAAATATGGAGGCAGGTCTCAAATGTATGTTGAGCCTCCACGTGTCCAGGGTTAGACATATGGCCAAAAAAAAGGGACTTAGCCAAAACACAAAGAAACAAGGCGAGGTAGTGGAAGGAGCCACGTGTCTCTTCAAAACACTTTCAAGAGAAAAGGAAAACAGAGTCTCCAAATGAGCGGGAAGCCTCAACATGTCCCATGTCGGACATATGGCCCCGCCAAACAAAAGGGACTTAGCTAAAACACAAAGAAATAAGGCGAGGCAAGCGGAAGGAGCCACGTGTCTCTTTGGCACTCTTTCAAGAGGAAAATCCAAACAGAGTCTCCAAATGAGTGGGAAGCCTCCACATGTCCGGGTCAAACATAAAGCCTTCACTAAATGAAGGAAAAATTCAAATGTTAAGCCCACATCGAAAGTCAAAGCGGGAAGGTGGGTCGGTGGAGAACTTTGAGATTTTGAGCCTTGTTTCCATAAAAGGCGTAAAGTGATAAAGTGAATCATGACCTCACTCACGCCAAGGGATAAATTCAAATGTTGAGCCCATGTAAAAAGTCAAAGTGAGGAAGCGGTTTGGCGGAGAAATTTGGGATTTTTATCATTGTTTCCATAAAGGGCGTAAAGTGATAAAGTGAACCACAATTCCGTTATAACTCAGGTAAAGCCACGTGTCAGACCCAAATGCAAAATTTGAAGTTGCGGGATTACGAGGATATGGGGAATTTTTGCACTTTTACATCTTTTGTGCTAAAGGCATGATTTCAATTGCGGGCCCATGGATCCATTTTTCAAAAATTTCTTTTTCACCATTTTTGTACGGATTCGATTCAAATATTCAAATGAGCATAATGTTCACTCCAGTGCTCGAAATTCAACAAGTTTTATACTGTTGGAAAGGTCTTGGTCTCCTCTACACCATGGAAGCATAAAATATTATTTTCATTAGGCTTTGATGGGAGAAAATCTGGAACAAGTATTTCAAGCCATTAATACGAGATCCGATTGCTTCAACTACCCAGATTTGATCTGATCTTCCATCCTTCCTTCTCCAACACACCAAACAGGAATGAAGAACCAAATGGATCTCTTGATTTCAGTGACAATATGGGAAACATCTTGTATGCCATTAATATGTGATAAGACTACTTTAACTAGCTCAAAATTGATCTGATCTTCCATCCTTTCTTCTTCAGCATGCCAAAGACATGCAAAACCAGATTTGACATATTGGAGGTGGATTCATAGGGGAATTGATGGTTAGTGGTTTAGCTTCCAAATTAGTTTTTCTTCCTTCTCTTCTTCCCTTCATTTTTCTTCATCTATAAATGTAAGAGCTTGGCTCATTGCAAAAGGTTGGACTCTGATACTTTTGAAGTGTAAATAGAATCAAAAGCAATCAATACAAAAGAATTTCCCCTTTCTCTCTATCTTCATCTATTGTCTCTTCTTGCTTACCTAAAATTTGTGGATCATTTATCTTCTATAATAAGAAACTTTGTGTTCTTATTGATATGATTTTTAGAACTTTGTGTCTATGGAATGGTGTCTTATGCTATGAATGTGAATGATTTTGTTCTGTATCACCTTTGCTCAAGACATATAAGGTTAAACGTGTTATCTATATTACACGAAAGTACTATTATATTCTTCTCTTTCCTTTCTTGATTTCTTCCATTCATTTGTATTGATAATCTATTTTCGTAAAAATAATTTCAAGATGTCGAATTCCATCCCTAAGATGAAATTTGTAAATTTGTATATAAGTTTTGTTTCTTGCATTCAATAAGGGAACCTCTCCCATAAAGAGGAGGGACTTTTCTATTCTCGTGGATTGTGGTTTTGTTAAAGTACCATTTTAAACCCCAACACATTCACACCTCAACCAACACCACACCTTTTTATTTGGTCTATGGTATAGAGGCTGTCCTAGCTCTCGAAGTCCAAATTCCATCTCTTCATATATCACTTAAGGATATGCTCTCTGATGAAGATTTTTTCCAAGAACATTTGACACAATTTGATCTATTGGAAAAAGATCGTTTAAATTCTCTTGACCATCTCTAAATCTCCAAAAAATTCATCAAGCATGTCTATGAAAAATGTGTTCAGGAAAAAACCTTCAAAATTGGTGACCTTGACCTCAAGGAAAATCAATATGTAACCAAAGCATATAAAAGTAAACAAGGAAAGTTTGCTCCTAATTGTCTTAGACCCTATATCGTCACCGATACTTATTGTTTATCTTCTCTTGTGGGTAAACCTGAATCTGAGCCCCTTCATGCCTTGCATCTTTGACCATTCTATTATTGAATAAAGTACTACATTGCTTTATGTCACTTATATGCTCGTCCCTTAAGAAACCCTTTCCTTTCACCTACCTCTTTTAAGGACCAATGACTCAAATAGAATTGTGTGATTATCCATCACCATTTAGCCTTGTCTTAAATATGAGTACCATAGCTCTACTCATGGCATGATTCTCATGGATATTTTTTTCTTTTTAGGATGGAATCCCATGGTTATTCATCACTTGAAACCCCTCTTTCATATATAATATTTTTGTGTTATGGTTTTCCCTCCTAAAAGAGGCCTATACTCCTTTATAGTCTTTTCCATGACTTCAAGTCCAAAAATAAAAGAAAAAAATATATGGGATAAAAAAAACTCTACTCCTTGAGTCAAAATTATTACAAATAGATGATTCCCTCAAAAATAAAATTTATCTCTCTCTATCTCACATTGTTGTTATAAGTAGATGATACCTAGAAGGGTAGCTACAAAATTTAGCCACTTATTGCCCTTAGTCTATCCCCAAAAGAAGACTAATTTATATCTCTTAAATAAAATAATTCTAGAGCTTCTGCATCAATCACTTCATGAAGACCTTAAGGAAAAGTTATTTTTCCCACTATATACTTCCCACATAAATCGGTCTATACATGCCAAAAAGTAAAAAAAAAAAAAAAAATTATTGAGAAATAATAAAAAAATTGGTCATGGAATTTCCTATTATGGTTTTGGGTATCTTGCAGAAGGGGCATGCTTTCCTACAACAAGGTTACAATTAACGAACCACTTCTCCCTACCTTCATTTATTTACTCATATCCACTCAAGGGACATCACATGTATTCTACACATTGTGATCACACAACTTCTTTCAACTCTAGACACATCACTCATGCAGCGTATCTAGTGACTTACATTCAATAACTCTAGGGGTATGAAAATTATGGTCCTTCATAATTTTGGGTATGCTACTTATTTTGGTTTCTTATATATTTACTTGTTGTTTCTTCAACAAGACAAGACAATCTAAATTGAATAAATCATAACGCCTTCATCTATTCCTACGCCTAATTCACCTTTCCTATTACCTACTCAACATTCGACCTTGCATATTTTCAAACATTTCTTACCCAACTAACTTACCTATCCAACCTACCTACTCAAATTACCTAACCCAATCTCATTCTCCCTTGGTTTATGGGAGTACTACATTTTCCGAGGCCCCTTCGTAAGGGCTATATAGGTAGCACTTGAGGGCATGGGGCCTTTGGAGATCAGCTCACCACTATTTTCCCCACCATTTTCCTTCCAAAGCACACCTAGTTATTTTGTTTCCATAAAAAAATAACACTTGGAAATCAACAAAAAACAAACCATACATCACCCATACACATCATCATTTACTTTCTATAATACCAATAACTTGGAAATTAAATCGAAACAACATCAACCAAACCATGTCTAATCATCTAGTTTCCATAACATCAATACGTTGGAAATTAAACCATCCAATCAAATCATACATTACACCCATGCCTACATATTTTTTCCATGACATTAGTATAATGGAAATAAAATCAATCATTCACAACATACATCACCCAAACCATTCCTACACATCTAGTTTCCATTATAACAATATAATGGAAATGAAAACAAAACACAACATATACAAATACCATCATCCATCTATATAATGGAAATTTTGTATGTCAATATAATATATATATATATATATATATATATATATATAAAGTATATAAAAACTCTCATGTACATCTCTCCTTTTCAAAGACATGCGAGCCGGTATATAAAAGTCAAAAATAAAAATAACCAAGATCTCCATCATTTACTTAGCTCTAAGAGGCCCCGAAACCTCTTTTTCTCTATCCTATCCCCACCGGCCTCTATCAGTAGTGAACTGGTCACCTTTCGCTGACCTTGCCCATGAGACCGGTGACTCCTTAAATTGCTAAAACTATATGTCCATGAATTAGACCTCTCACCGACTCCGTCGGATGGACTCTATTAGTGAAATAACCGACATAAGGGATACCACTCTATAAGTAAATCCTCACAATACCTGGCCTCCACCAAAACCTCTCTCTATCGGTCCATGGACATCATCGTAGGTGGTGGCATCGCTATCTATCTTTGTCCATGAGGCCGTGGACCATGTTCCTATGGTATTGGTCCCTATACTTGTACTATCCCGATGGAACCTATCCCCATATCGTGTTCCATTACGTGTCCTAGGAGGTGAAGGAGGGGAAGCCACTTTTCCCGTACTTCTAACCTATGTCTGTGCTACTGCTAGTTGGGTCTGTAGAGTGGCCACATATACCTGTAAAATAGTAACTTGGGCTTGTAGATCTGTAATTTACCCCCTTTTCTCGGTTTGTGCCTATGAAACCTTTAACTTCCCCTGTAAGGTAGTCACTTATACTTGAGATACTATTGGTTACCACTGTAATTACGTGACTTATCCCTTTAGGGTATCTACCTACTCCTGTAATATATCGCTCTCAATAGTAACAATATCCAAATCAGGTTTTCTTGGCCTCAGAGGTTCTTCCTATAGCTGGTCTATCAACCACTGCATATATCCATCTATATAGCCTACATTATCAATCCTCCTATCAGAAAATTTCTTCTCATGTCCAACCAGATCTCGATGGATGTGGTGTAGATAATGGTCTCTCCACGTCATCCCTACAAAGATCGTCGGAAGGGTGGAGGAACATCCTACCTACCGAATGGTCAACCAAGATCATCTAATGTTCTTTAAGTCTACATCACAATATCCATTATACCAGTGTGTACCTAGAAAATCCTCTGTCATACCTCTCGTTAGGAATATAACTTATCTTAATTCATAAATAGTTGATATTTGAATAAATGTAATAAGTTAAAGTATTTAATTTAAATACTTTAAACTTATTTGAATAGGTATTAGTTATCGTAGTTGTTAGTTAAGTAAGTGATAGTTTTCTCATTCCAATATTTGTGGGATCATGTTCTATCTTGTATATTTTGTTCCCAGATGATTTCCATGAGGGGTAATAGGGGTAGTTAGGGGCAATATGCTATTTCTACATATTTTCTCAGATTATATGATTTGTTTCCATATATTGTGGATGAGATAGAAGTTGTCCAATATCTATAAATATTACAGCTCTCTCATTTGTCTATAATTCTTGATTTTGATATTAATAAAATACACAAGCACCATCTTGTTTCTATGCAAATATTTTGTGTCAAATATTATTTTCAAGTATTCATTGTCAAGAACCTCCAAATGAATGGTAACTTAGATATGGCCTCCACAAAATATCAAGTGTTGATATGCCATCTAACACATGCCTATAATATGTCACATCCCGTGATGTAGCGTTTTCCCATAAATGTGCCCCTATTTGAACCCATCATTTGAATTCTTCTCTATATACTCCTCTATACCCATCCTGTTGTGGAATTCTTGGTGGATGTAGACATGCTATATGTTCGTAGGACCAATAGTGAATAATATAGGTACAACACAAACCAAACCATCGAATCCTCCTATATTCCTACAACTCCCTATATAAATGTTCTAGGTAAGCTTATGCCCATGAAAAAAATCCCTATCCTTAATCATGTCCTCTAATATTCCCATCGGTTCCCATGGAAACCTCCAACCTCGTCGGAGTTTGGGAGTGTAAATCAACCAATCCCCATTATCATCAACACCATGCAAGTCGAGTCTCCCGAGGATGTATGGAATACATATCGTCATAGATAATGCTTGGAATATGCTAAGAAAAATCTCCCACGCCTCTACAAAAACTAATTTAGCACAATGGTGGGGACGCAAAGTGCAACTAATTTAGGCCCCTTATTTTCAACAAGAGGATGATCTTGTTGATCCGAAGGGATAGGATCTAGTTGATCTAGTGGTACTGGTGGAGGAGGAAATATAGGAGGAGGAAAAGGTACTGGACCTAGTGGACAAGGGCCTCAACCACCTCAATAAGTATTTTTGAGATGTCTCTACATTTTCTTAACTATAAGGGTACTGAAGATGCTGCAGAGAATGTACATAAGTGTGAATTCCTATGGTGCACTAAGGGTATCACTATCCCAAAGTAGAAGGCAATTTAGTTTGAAACTACATTGCAGGGGCGTAAACATAGCTAGTATCGAAGTATGATCCACATCATACGGTGGTGAATTATACTTAGTTGTGTGATGCCTTTTTGCTATCGTTCCATACTCTTGAGTTTGAGTAGAAGAACATCGTGCTCTAAAGGAGATTTAGTAAGGAATGAAAGAGAGTTTCGGGAGTATGATGCATGCTTTAAGACTCTTCACAAAGCTATCTTATGATATCCATCCCTCATAGTATGCTTAGTGGTTAGTCATAGGATTGATAACGCCCTTCGGTGTGCACTCTCTCGTAAGACTTTCATGGACCCATGAGACGCCTTAGAAGATGCTTTACGTGTTATGGTTTTTAGAAGTGTTTATATTAGAGTAAGCCTATTTCTAGAAGCGCAAATCACTACCATGGAGAAGTAACTATAAAATTATCTAAGAACTTGTCTCATGAGACTCGCAAAGTGAAATATGGTGTACGAATTATGAGGTAGAAGGAAACACATAGGATATTTTCCAATGAAAGTCAATTCATGCCATATCATTAGAATATGAAATTTTCTATGTAGATCATGATCCAAGTAGATGTCCATTGTTTCAATTTTCTATCCAGAAGAATGTGTCTTCTTATTGTAAGATTTGTACATCCACTACTCACGATATAAATGACTATCGATTGATAGACCAAATCCATGATGCCAATGATATTGGTGTGTTCTAGAATACCATTGGAATAATTTCTATGAAAAAAGGTCATCAGTA
This sequence comes from Taxus wallichiana var. yunnanensis, assembly GCA_018340775.1. Classification (NCBI taxonomy): domain Eukaryota; kingdom Viridiplantae; phylum Streptophyta; class Pinopsida; order Cupressales; family Taxaceae; genus Taxus; species Taxus wallichiana. The sequence goes on from CM031241.1 coordinate 385,201,443, forward strand.
TGAATGGCATGGAGATGGAGGAAATCAAGGAAGATATTTTCATGGATGATTTAGAGGCCGTGGTGGTCAATGAGGTAGGATTGAATTTCCCCATGGAACTTGTTACAATTGTGGATATAATGAACTCTACAAGTGTGAATGTCTATATTTTCTACAATGCTCATGGTGTAGGAAGAAGCATAAGTATGAGGAGTGCCATCTGAGTTTTATGAGCACATGAGCTAGAACTAAAGGAAGGACAAAGGTGCAAGGATGGTGAGTATGAAGCAAGCTGATCCAAAGTGGATTCCTATGGTAGCACATAACCCTAAATTAGAAATTGCCTTGGTGACTACGTGAGATGAGGCTACACACACCAGGGAAATTCCAAAGCAAAGGCCTCTCATTACAAGAGAAGAGGTATTACATGGGAAATATCCTAATTGAACTCATCAAAAATAGGTCTACCAAGAGACTATGGAGGTGATTAGAAACTTACAAGGGGAGATTCATTGTTTGAAAGAGCATTCATGAAAGTTGAAATGAGAAAATAATGCTTAGGTCCCTCAGAAGGACATGGATGAGGTCAAAGAATTGTGTAGGATTCTACACTAGGAGAATATCATCCCTTTGTTAGGAGAGTGGCTAAGAGAAAAGTACCGAGCACTGGAGGTGAGTATGAGAGGTAGGTCTTGCATGCTAATCTTCCTCCTCATAGTATTGATTATGAAAAAGAGATCACATTGAATGTAGTTGTTGATGGATGGATCTTGAGCAATATTCTGATTGACATGGGTGTAAAGGTCAATGTTCTCACTTTAGATGCATGGAATCACATAGGGAGATCTCCATTGTAGCCATCTTCAAATGTGATATATATGAAAACACGAAAAAGGCTATGCCCATTTGCGTGTCAAGGATGATTTTGTAACCATCCAAGGGGAAAAGTCTGCATGGAGACTTTGAAGTCTTAACACTTGTCAAGGTGGATAAATTTACAACCTTACTTGGGTGCCACTTGTGCTTTAACAAGGGGTACATAAGTTTTGAAAACAAATAGAAGTGCACCATTATTCTAGTGACAGATGGAAATTTTGTGCCCTATACAGAGCCTTTAGGAGAATAAGACCTAGATAGAATCTATGTTCACAAAATTAGATACCATGAGGTTGTTCATCCATAGGAAAAGGATTCATTCAATAGGAATATGATCAATCCATGAGTGATACAACTAGCGTTGAATGTGATGACTAGGAGCACAGGACCTATGAGTTGGTCAGAATACAATTGAAGGGCACTATGAATCACATCACTAGGGTACGCTCAATTAGACGTCTCCGGGATGAAGGAAGTTACCCAATTACACTAGAGAGGGTAACCATGACGTCTTTCTACTCATGGTTAAGGTATAATAGACATATCAAATAGGAAGAAGGAATATGCTTCATTATACCTTACATGGAAAAACAATGCGATCGTGGATGACCAATCAAGACAATCTTCTAGAGTGGAATCAAGTGATAATCACTTTCTCGTTAGGTTTCTTAGCAAGAATGCACCTTCGCAATACACAACTATTGTGGGAAGGATTCTACCTCATTCCAATTCCAGGAATGTGAGAGAGCCTGGATGGCAGGCTCAGAAGCCTTACCTCCCTCACTATGGGTGCATAAGTTCTATTTCACCTTATAAGGTTGTGAATGCCCTGTGAAAACTTGGATGTTAACCATACTAAAAATACATGAATAGTTTTAGATAGTATAGATGAGAAAGAGCGTGCTTACCATGAGACATTAAAAAAAGAAGGCTAACATTGGTATAGAGGTAGAGCTGAAGGAAGTTGTCATTGAAAATTACTAATCAGACTAGGAGGTTTCAAAAATTATTGTGCTACTACGCAACTTCTAATATTTTTTTCCCACATGGGTAATATGAGCTTAAATGAGCTCACCACACACTACGAGAAATTTAAATTAAGTTAAAGGAGGGTGCATGCCTCGGTTCAAAAGAGACCTTGTAGGATGAATCTAAATCTGTGCGTAAAGGTTAAGGAGAAAATTTATAACATGATAGAATCCGATATCATTAAGGAAATTGAAGAATCTGAGTGGGTGAGCCCGATGGTGATTAATATCAAGAAGGATGGGAGGGTAAGGATTTGTGTTGATTGTAGAGATGTAAATTCTTCATGTGTGATAGATCCTTTTCCAACCTTGTTTCTTGAGGAGATTTTAGATGATGTCATAGGGTGAGAAATCTATTCTTTCATCAGATGGATTCTCTAGATATCATCAGGTAAGAATCACGAAGGAAGAATAGGATAATAATAATTTCATGACCAAGTAGGGAAGTTTTTATTACATGGTTATGCCCTTTAGGCTTAAGAATGTGCCTGTAGTATTATTGCGCATTATGGTGCACGCCTTTAGAGACTTCATCAAAAATTTCTATGAGTCTACCTGGATGACTAGATGGTGTATGGATTAATAAGGGATCATTGTGACGATTTGAGATTGATATTTGAGAGGTACAAGAAGTTAAGTATGTCTCTAAACATTAAGAAATGTGTTTTTCCTAACCCATTTGGCACAATACTAGGTCATATTATATGCAAGGAATGTTTATTGGTAGAACCTACCAAATTTTTCATTATTTTAGGGCTGAAGGAGCCTACCACTCAAAGCGAGGTGCAAAAATTCTTAGGGAATATAGGATATTACAAGAAATTTATCAATGGCTATGTAAATATTTCGACGTCGTTGGAAGAGTTGTTGAAACATAAGAGTAAATTTCATTGGGGAGAAGCACATCAGATGTCCTTTGATGCGCTAAAGGATCGACTCACTACTACGCCCATTTTATGTTTTCCATCTTAGGAAAAGTTTTTTCATGTGCATGTTGATGCATTGGGTATGGCCATATGAGCAATATTAACACAACCTGGTGAAGGGACTATTGATCATCCTCTATGTTTCGCGAGAAGAAAGTTAACTTTGGCTAAGTAGAATTATACAACAATGGAGTGAAGAATTTTCCATGATTTATGCATTACATAAATTTAGGAAATACTTGTTGGCTACTTTGTTTAAATTTTATACAGATCATATGACACTCAAGTACTTGGTGAACAATATTTTTCTACAAGGGCGCATATGCTGGTGGATTTTATTGTTTCAAGATTTTGATTTTTGGTCGTAATGAAGCTAGGGAAGAGAAATGTGGTACCGGCCATCTATCATGGATTAACTCGTGTGAGGATGAGAATATTATTGAGGAAATAATGTCAGATGCAAAGCTATTCAAATTACAATGCACACCCTTTGATTTAGAATATATGGCTATTTTATTATGAATGGATGTGGCACCGTAAGGAATGAAGGCTTTGGGGAAGAAACCATTATATATATGTAGTGTGCCCTATATGTTTATTGATGAGACCTATACAAACTAAGTTGGGATGAGATCTTACAATGGTGCATATTGGAGCATGAATGTACTGTAATCATGGAAGGAGCTCACAATCTTATTGCAAGAGGTCACTATGTAGGGAATGTGACCACACACAAGATCCTATTGGCAGGTCTTTGGTGGGAGACGGTTTACAAGGATTGTATAGAGTATTTCAAGGCCCGTAATAGTTTCCAGTGCCTTGGAAATTTAGGGAAGAGAGATGAAATTCCATTAAGACCTATTACTATTACAAAACCATTTGAAAAATGGGAAATTGACTTTGTGGGCCCTATTTCCCTATTTGCGCATGTGAGAAGTTCGCACTATATTATAACTTGTATAGACTATCTTAAAGGTGGGGAAGTAGTGTCTACAAAGGATCGTGCATGATGGCAACAACAACTAGGTTCTTATAGGAGAATTTAATCAATAGATAGGGGTTCACATTTATTTTAATGAGTGACAGTGTACTCATTTCTTGAATGAAATAGTTAGAATCTTGTTGGTAGAGTTTATGGTGGCCCATCACAAAACTACACCTTATCACCCTCAGGATAATGGAACTGTTGAGGCCTTTAACAAAATTTTGAGCCACACATTAACTAATATTTGTGATGTTGGAAGGAGGGACTGAGATGATAAGGTCTCTACAATTCTATGGGCATATCACACAACTTATAAATGATTAAACAAGGGCATTCCTTTTCAATTACTGTTTGGATTAAAGGCAATTCTTCTTGTGGAATTCATGTTACCCTCTTTGCATGTTACATGGGCAGAGTATTGGCTGATGTAAAAACTTTAGAAGAGCACATCGATAATCTTATGATGTTGGATGAAAGGAGAGACATTGCTAGGTGGAGTTAGAAGATGGAGAAAGCATGACAGAAGGCATGACATGATCATCATATTAAAAAAAGAATTTTGAGGTTGGGCAGATGGTTCTACTATATGATTCTAAGTTTCGCACTACCCTAGGAAACTCAAAGTGCATTGGCTAGGACCATATGTCATATCACACATACTTGGTTGAGTAACTTTTCAATTACAAGTGTTTTATGGAACTGGTTTCGATTATTTCAATGAGAGTAGGTTGAATCCCTACTATAAATAAGTCTTCTATGTGTTTGTAAATAAGACAATGTTGCCACTTAGCTTAGGATTTCCTTAATGCATTTTCCTTTATATTTTTTTCCTTTCATTGTCACTATGATTTTCATTTTTGTCTGTGTTGTGTATGTGCTGGTGCACTCGTAGATAAATACATTTGAAGTGATTTCATGTGTAGAGGACTGTGCATACTTTTAGTGTGGGGTGGATTGGTGTCTAAATTTGGAAAATCATTGGCATGTTTCTAAGGAAGTTGGACTGTTGGAAAACTCATTCTAGGATCATTGGTGCAAAGGAAGGAGAATGGTTTATGCAGTGTAAAAGGTGTTCAAATTTTTGCTATTGTAAAGGTGTTTGAAAAGATTTGAGTTGAGTGTAGACCACGCATGGGAGAAATAAAGATCACACAAAGTATAACATGAGGTAGGTGGAAGCATGGAGATTACTCAGTAGAAGGCACATAGGTTGAGTACTTCGGTGCAGTAAGGCACACGAAGGAGGTCTGTGGTAGGGAAGTAATGATAGCACATCAGAAGGTTACGAATGCAGTGTGTGAGGTGAAGTCACGAAAGTTGACTTAAGTGGAAAAAGTGCTTTATTAAAAAGTGAAGTTAAGACATGTGGTCAGAGGGATATTAAGGTGTTGAAAAGTATAAATAGAAGTCAAGGGTAATATTTCTAACTACCTTTCCTTGAAAATTTAAATTTTTGTTGTCGAGTAATTAAAGTGCATTGAGGTTTTACTAAGGAAGTGAGGTACTTTTTATGAATGAGTGGAGTTTTGTGAATCAGTAGCAATATTTTGCAAAGTGTAACAATGGGGAAAGAAAACAAGAGGGACAGGGGGTTACGTGAAAGTGAAGCCATGAAAGTCAGAGAACTCAGGAAGATGAGGAGGAATCAAAACACCTAGGGCATGGAGGAGAGAAACAAAGATGGCACCTAAGAAGGCATGGAATAAGAAAGTAGTGGTGGAGAAGGAGGAACCCGTGGAGGTTTACTCAAAAATTTAGTATCCCCTAGGAGTGGTTAAGGTGGAAAAGTGGAGCTCGAAGTCTGTATAGGTGTAAGATCAGTGAGTTTAATCACAGAACAAATTATTATGATAGGTCAATGTGAGTAGATCTAGTCAAGGAGATCCCAGGGTTAGATGAGAAAGGAAACCCTAGGGTGGATGACTTGGTACATAAGGAATTGTAGAAAATTGGGGTTTTTAGCTATTGGAGCTGCCCTTCTTTGCAAACCCACCCCACTCTTCAAGTGGTTGATGTCGTGGGTGCATGAGGACTTCTTCTACTTTACAGAAGAAGAATGAGACTCATAAGCCAATTTAATAGACTAGTAAATGGCCTGTGGAAAACTGGTGAGGACATGTCACTTTATTTATGTGCCACTGCAAAGATCAAGGAATTGGTGAAGTAATTGAGATATGAGAAGGGAGGGAGAGATCATGTTATGTTATACCTTTCTCGACTCGACATTAAGTGTCACATCCCAAATCATCAATTGTAAGTTAGGCACATCTGAGTGGTGGACGAATATTAACAAAATATTCTTGTACATTACATACAGGGTATCTAAAAGGGCACATTACAACTTCACCTAGTTTATTACAAGTAGTATCATTGAGGAGGCATGAGTGCAGAATGAGGTTGGAGAAAATATCACATGGGGATCCATACTCCTATTAATCATATTCTAGGAAATTGGTGTCCCAGATGGGCCAGACAGAAATATATGGGTTCACCCATGGGCACACTCATCTCCTATAGTGTATTTTACACAATTTACTTGTGATGGGTCCATCTCAAACACCTACAAGGCACAAATGAAAAAATGGTATGAGAGATTATGTGAGGCCTTCAAGAATGAATGACGCATCCCCCATGAGTTGCCACAAGTTGTTTGTGATCAGGTAAAATTTGTAGTTACATAACACTTCTACTTGGCAAAGTTCATGATGGCCAAAGGAGAAATGGGGCCATGGTGCAAGCTCCCATTTGCATTCACTGCTAGATACATGAAGTGTGCCATAAATCAATTAAAGGATGTATAGAAGCTAAATTTTGATGCTGAAAAATTGGATGTTGATGTTCACACCGTGTGTGCAACCTATAAGTATGGAGTGAGGCCAACATATAAAGAGACTTTGGAGCCTGATTTTGTGGATTTTTACCCATAAGTCAATGTTACCATTAATGGCTTTGTCAATCGAGTTTTTTTATAGCTACACCTAAAGACTCGGGGAGTTAAAGTGGAGGTCGCGGACTCCACCTTTCCAAAGCCGTGGGAGGTGCTAATCCCGCTAATGAAAGTAGTCTAGGAAGAAGAAGGAGAGGAAGAAGAAGAGGGAAATGAGGAAAAGTTGGATACTTCCCAAAAAAGGAATAATTATACACACCAAAGTAATAACGGTGGAGACACGGGAACTTCACACCACGAAGTTTCAATGTTTCATAGTCAGAGAGCAAGGAGGTTAAGAAGTCAAAAGGGGAGGAGCTGGAACAGATGAAGCCAAAGGTACACGATTTAACCAATTTGGAGACATGATCATAGGAGGATCAAACCGCATTTAGAAAGGATCTCGAGGAAGAACTCAAGGAGGAAGAAAAGAGAAGAGATGAGGTGGAGACCAAAGAAGTGTCTAATGCATGCAGAGAAGAGAAATCACATACTATGGAGGAGCCCGTGAAGAGCATAACACAAGGGACTTCACTTGTCTAGCCTACAAGCCCGAAAATAATAGTAAAGGAGACTCTCGTTGTCCAAAATTTACCCCCAAGGTAAATTTTGATAACCTACACAATTTCTTTAGGCTTGAGTAGTAGAATTTGGCTTAAGGCCTAAAATTAGGTTTTGGGGTCCCCTTTGGCTCTCCTCTAACTACCCTATCTAAGAAAGAAGTTAAAAAATTGTACAAAATTCACCCTGTGTTAGTGTATTGTGGAAAATCAGTTTTTGGAGCCCAGTGCACATGTACATGTTGGACATCTAGGACCCGAAAACCTTAAATTGCCACAGATAGTTCAAATCGAAAAGTTAGATATATTTGGTCCATGTGGTCCATGGGATATTGGGACATGTAGGATCTGTAGAGCCAAAATGGCCACATTCCTTTGTTGTACGTAAAATTTGGGTCAAAGCAGTCCTGCATAACACAAGTATGCACGGGGACGGTTGGGACCCAAAACCCAACTTGTCTGATTTTGTAAGGTGATTCGAAGGGATACGGGTGAAGCAGTGGTCAATGGCGGGACATGAGCTCACCAAGGACCTGATTTTTCCAATTTTTCCATAGAAAGGATAATTTTGGGTGGAGTGGAGGTTTTTTTCTAGGACATCAGGACACAAAGACCCGAAATACCCAATATAACTATATGGAAGGGAAAAAACACTTCAAATAAGACCCCGAACTTCAAACAGCCATAACTTTTGACCCCAAGCTCTAACTTTAACAAAATTGAACTTTCTAGAATGAGCATGACATCCTCTATGCCACATTTATTAAAAAAAAGGTAACATCTTCAGCTCCATTCAATCAAGTTCTCAATCTTGTTAAATGACAGAAATGCCTGGCAAACCCAAAATAGCTGCCCACACTCAAAAGACCACAACTTTTACATTTCTCAGTGAAAATATACAAAACTGGTACCATTGGAATTGTGGCTCTGATACCAATGAAAAACAATCAATAAATCAAGAATTTGGTGAGAAATAAATGGTCATTTTTTAAGAAAATGTGCCCAGTTTGAAAGAATGATTTTATTTGGTAGTTGAGATGCATTAATGAAGCATGGGTTGACATTTTCACTGTTGCAAGTCATGGGGAAGTATGGGGAGCATTTTCCAAGCAAAAAAACATAATTTCACTTCATTTACTACATCTTGCAAGTGGTTGAAGGACATATTTCAGGATTTCCACTTTCCCTCTCTCTCTCTCTTCTCGAAAATCTATAAATTGGAGTGTTGGGCTCATTGTAAAGGGAGATAGTTTTTCAGTAGCAAAAATCTATCAAAAATTATTTTTTAAGTAAATATATTGGAGGCCCTTATATTGGACTCCTTTCATGGTGATCCATGCCCTTATCTTGTAATAGATTGAACGATGCATATTTATGAAGCAATAAATGCTAGTTTGTGGATACTTCTTCCCCTGTTGTGTTTATTTGCATTCCTCTTTCCCCTTCAATCTCATTGTATACATATTGTGTCTATTTTATGCTCTGGAAGGGATCCATTAACATTTTTGTGTATGAAATGTTGTTGTGAATGCATTTACTTGGATTGTGGAGAACCTGTTAACACCCTCCTAGTATGCATTTTGCTTCTACTCTTCACACATTGGAAGACTATTATCACACTCTCCTTTTCTAGTGTATCACCGCTTTAGTGCGGGATTTGTTTTTATGTAGCATCTCTCCCTAGTCCCTTGGAAAGTTATATTAGGATTAGATAGTTTTTCTTGCATTAGATTAGATTGTGGTAGGTAGTTTAGGAGCAAGAACCAGCTTTTTCTAGAGGTCTATCTCAAGTAGCAAGTCCCACAAATTAGAGATAGTACCCATGTTATCGATCACACTATGAGCTCAAGCACACACATTTGTACAAGCCATAGGGTTCTCGTGATTTGGTGATAACAACTCCTTTATTATTAATGAGGATAAAGGGTTCACTACGAAACAAGTACCGCAAAGAAACAACACTCAAAATTCAAGGAAAATAGAAAGAAGTGGATGATGAGACCATAAATTGGCCATAAATTACCATTATTTTGTCCTTCCAAGTTACCTTTGAAAGTGGATTTAAATATAATCTTGGAACTTATAGTTTTATTAAGATATAATATAGGATATATATCTTTTTCATTCTTTAGAAATATTTTTTTATCTATTTTTTTGACTAATCCTATTGATTATTTGGGAAAATATGCAAAGTCTTATGTATGCAGGCCATAAAGGAAAGATAATGCTAGTTTTGGAGAAAATGGAACTGATCATGAATAATACATCTAAACTAAAATATGATTTTATATCCAGATTCCTCTCGAAAAATTATGCAAGTTCAAAAAAATAATCATCTCAATCCGAGATCGCATGCAAAAGTTATAGTTTTTTTAGTTAGCTCTGGAACCATTAGAGTTAGCTCCGAACCATTGGAGTTAGCTCTAGAACCAACAACGTTAGCTCCATAAAAATTGGAGTTAGCTCCAGAAGCTATAACATTAGCTTTGAAACCATTGGATTTAGCTCCGAACCTGCATCAACAAAGTAACATTAGCTCCGAAACCATTGGAGTTAGCTCCAGAACCTACATCAATAGAATGATAGTTTTTGAGGAATTGTGAATAATCGATAATTCAATTGGAAATTTGAGAGACATTTTGTTCATAGAAATGTGTTTAACAAAAACCTCATTAATATTTTCTACAGGTTTTACCAATGAAGAGAAATCTAACTTTTAGTGAGTTGTAGTCCAAGGAAAAAGTGTATCAAACAAGCACTAAAAATTTCATAAATAGAAACAGAAAAGTCAAATGGAAAATATGAGAGAGGTTTTTGTTCATAGATTTTTTTAACAAAAACTACATTTAGATTTTGAACAGGTTTTACCAATGAAGAGAAATATAGCTTTTAGTGAGTTCAGTCTAATTAAAAAGTGTGTCGCAAGCAAGCGTCAAAAGTTCCACAGTCAAAAATAGAAAAGTCAAATGGAAAATCTGGGAAATTTATTTGGTCGAAATAATATTTTAAGAAAATACCTCCTTCTAATAATGTAGGAAAATAAAATCATTGTGATTATTATTACCAAAAATCAAGGAGAAGATTTGGGAGCAAATCTTCCTAAAACAACGAGATAAGACCTTGACTCTAATAATACATCTCTCTCCATATTTTTGGAGATGGAGATCTTAGTTTTTATGATTAGAATAAAGATAAGATCATATTGTATTTCCTAAAATAAGGAGTTGGTAGGATGCATGAATTATAAATGCAACCTTCCACACTGAGATACGTAATTTTTTCTCCCAAGAAATAAAGATCAGTTATTTCCTCTCAAATATTATGTAGTTATAAGATCTTAGAAGTATGATTTAAATCCTCTTCCAAGGAATGAGTTGGCCACTCATTTTAAGGAAGATGGATCTGTGTATTTATGTTTATGTTTATTCATTTTTCTATAATTCATTCTGTTGTATTGTTTTTCTCTTTATATTGTGAAAATTCAGTCTGTTGTGAACCTACAGGTGTTTTGTTTAATTATGTTTATTTCTAATTCACCAATTTTAATTTATGCAAGTATTTTTTTTTCCTTCAAGTGTTATTTCCTTCATGCAAGTGTGATTTATTTCATGAAAACTTTATTTTTGCAAGTGTGCCTTAATTTTCGTAAGTGTGCCTTTATTTATACAATCGTGCCTTTAAATTTCCACAAGTGTGATTTATTTTATGCAAGTTCGGTATTTGTTTAATAGAGTTGTTTTTCAAAGATATTCTTCTCTTAATGCATACAACCATTGGACACCAGCTTGGATTGAAATTATTCATGGAAAGGATTGATGACCATCATTAGTGGACACATATTTCCCCTCACATGGACTTCGTGGATGATCCAAAGAAAGGTGTTACACACGAGGTTCCAAAGTACCCTTGCCACACAAAAGTTACAAAATTGGGATTTATTGGACCAAGATGGGGCTGTGACAAGAATGAAGAAGATGATAAGTTGGAATTTGCATTGTCATGCAGAGGATCCTGAATTTGAGTTCAACAACCATGCGATCGAAACCATTCACTTGAAGAAGAAGGAAGGAGTGTAACGCCCACATTTTTCTCACATAAATCCTCGAGAAACTCGATAGCAAACAAGAAAAATTATGGAATATTTTTTTTTGAAAGGTTCTAAGGCCTTAGGATTTTAATTAAATCTAGATTACAAAATTTTAAACTATTAAATGGCAATCGGGACTAAAATAATAATTAGTTACTATTGACCCAACCCTATTAAAATATTTCTATTTTATTTCCTTATTAAATTCTCGCTTCTTAATTCAAATATTAATCCATTTTACTCTTTTCTATTTAGCCCCAAGGGTCTTATTAAATCTATTTATTGAATGGTCCCAAATTAAATTCAAAATTTTATTAGGTAAGATTAATAATCTCCTAGTCTAAAATAAATCAAATTAACATGGTTTAATACCTAAAGTGTCAAGGGTACACAACATGGTCTAACCCCTTAGGCCCCATTTAACATTACACACACACACACACACACACACACACACACACACACACACACACACACACACACACACACACACACACACACACACACACACATTTTATTTATTTCATACCCACCTAAATACCCCATCACTTAAGTGATGTTAAACCCTTAGATCTAATCTTTCCTAGCCCTTAGATTTAGGTTGCCAACAGGAATCCTATAAATCCTTATGGAATGCCATATATTCATTTCTTCAACCTATTCTCTCATTTTCTCTTGTTTGTTTTGTAGGTTAAGGAAGAGGGAAAGAGGATGAAGCCATGGAAGGAAGCTCAAACCCTTGGATGGATACTCACAAGAAGAGTGATAGTTTTAGCATCCCTCTCCTAGGGTTTTCTTATCCTCAAATACAATTTTTTCTAGTTATTATTTGCATCTCATTTGTAAAGAAATTACCCAAATCGGGTTGTGGGTATTTGCCCAATATATTATGGTTTATTTTGAGATTTGGGTTGTAAATCTACACATTTGAATCTTGTATATTTCTCATTTAAATGTGTCTATTTATACATGTATTTCTATTTACTATTGATGTTTTTTTATAACCATTTTAATATTTATACAACTTGATATAACTGGTTTATGTGAGTTTGTATACATGTATTTTATTTTATTCTAATTATCCCAAAAATTTCTTTTATAAAAATATGAATTAATGTGTGTGTGTGTGTGTGTGTGTGTATATATATATATATATATAATATTATGTATAGGCATGGAGCAAATCAAGAACATTCCGCAAAGGAAATTAAACACAAGCCGCATGAAAAGCAATGGTCGCTTGATTGGTTATGAGGGGTGGTCAAAGATTGTGTGGGGGTTATAAAGGTATTAGGTTACAATGATTGGGGGAGGGCGGCGATTTCACCCCCAACCCATATATATGGGTTGGGGTCCTTCACCAAATTATTATTTTTATTTAATAAAACAAATACCCATACTTGGTTAACCACATTACCACTTTTAGATATTTAAATTTTTATTTATTTTTAACTTCTTTTCATTATAAAAACTATTAACTTTAACCTTAGCTGATTCACATGGTTTGAAATAATGCAATTTTAATTTCTCAAAACACATAAACATAATGCTCATATATTTATATATATTTTAATATTAGGTAAACATTAACATTTGTTAATAACATGATTTCACTAATCTTATAAATCAAAATATGTTATTAATATATATCATATTAATAAGATGTATTTAGCTTCCTATTAATATGGGGTTGCAATTTAGTATAAAAGAATAAAATTTGCATTTATCAAATTATTTGAATATAAACTAACATACATCTAGGTAGTTATAGTGTAGAATTTTTTTGAGCATTTATCCAATCTAAACAAACCATCACTTTCAATTTCATTTATATAACTAATTTAAGGGTATGATTAGTTGTGTTTTGTTCATTTACTTAGGACGAATTTTATTGCAATTAAAAGGAATTAAATTGTAGAATTACTTCTATTTATTTATTTAATTTTTTTTGCACATTTACTTGGATAAAAGAAAGTAAGACATGAACTTGAATGACATATATTCCTTTCCTTAGTTAAACAAAAATGTCAAAATGTGAGAGGTCAATTTCACTTTCCACATGCTAACACTATATTTTTAAAATAAAATTGCAATAAAACTCCTAAACAATATTAGATATAGGGGATCCTTATTTCCATTACAAGGTCGTTACAATAATTCCATTTCATCTAGAATGATGTGGGTCACAACAACTCATTTACAAGAACTAACCAATGATATAAGATTACATCATATATAGTGTTGGTAAAATTTACAAGTTGTAAAGCCATAATAGATCAAAACTCAACTCCACATGCCTTTTTCCCAACAAGAGCACTTATTCTATTGAGCTCCACCATATCATAAAGCCATGCACACAAAAAAATGGGGGAGTAGGAAACACTCTCCACCCAACCAAATTATCCAATGAGGGAGATAAGCCTTCTTCCTCATTAGCACCCGATCCCCAACAAGGAAGCAATGAGGGCTATTTATAAAACCATGGAAACTCAAAAATGTCTTCCACACACACATTCAATCAAGAAAAACAATGAAATAACATAATACCAATTTCTTTACAACTAACCAACAAATATAAAAATACAAAGGTTTCATGATAAATCCATGGAGGAGAAAGGAACTGGGGGTTTTTCTTATGCCTCCCAAGGGCTTGGGTTTCCTCTTATGATCCTCTAAAACTCCATCATAATACACACAAAACTCTTATGCCTCCCTCCAGGAATATACACCACTCTTATGCCTCCCTCAAGAAAATATTGAGGTAAACACAAATCATAGTTATCAACAAGGTGGACGTCCCAACCCAACTCCCTCCTAAAAAAACCAATACCATTTTTCTTATGCCTCCCTCAAGTTTTACCCCCATTTCAATTTCTCCCACAAACTAAGGATCAAGTCTATTTCCCATAATCATAAGCAATATAACAATCATCAACTACACATATGAGCGCAACAAAATAACAAGGTAAAAAAAAGGGTGAAGATCTACCTTACAAATGAAGAGTATTAATACCCAAAAACTCCAAGCCTTCCAAATCCTAAGTAAAAACCTCCAATCCAAGCTCCATTCACCATTCTTAAGAAATATCTCTAAAATTACAAGCATTCTCAAAAATAAATGAGCAAGTAACCCCAATACTTCCCAAAAACTCCAATAAATAGGAAAGAGGGAGAGGGAGATGATGTGGCTCCATGTAGGATTCTAGATCATTTATTTTCCATCCCACATCACCCAAGTCAAACCCATACCCCAAGGCATAATAAATGGGTGGTTGGGAGGAATGACAAACTACTTACACACACCATTCCAACCCACGCCCCTTAAGGACAAAAATTTAAACATATGTAAGAAATTGCAATAAAATATAACCTTTTGCCTTCTAAAACACATAATGGGGTCTATTTGTGACCCCCAACCCATAGGTATGGTTGATATAAGAATTTAAGATGTGTGGGACAAGTTTAACTTGTCTCACAAGCCTCCAAAAATGACCCTTAAGCCAAAATCCGAGTTTCCCAAGTAGGGTGGAGTGTCCAACACTAAAAATCACATACATTCAAATAATAAACACAAGAACAAAAAGACCTGACCATTCTAATAAATGACTCCTTTTTCACATCCAAAAATTAGCTTAATAATATGATTAGTTCACTTAATTAAGAAACATAAAATGATAATGATAAAAATGGAGTTACATCACAATTTAAATCACATACTCAACAATAAATAAATAAAAAGGGAACACACACACAAACCCCATGGTCACAATTGGAGTTTGTCCCCATGGGGACCCCCTAACAACAAATAACAAAATAACAACATTACAAAAGTTTCCATGGTGACCAATTGCCAATACCACATATTCCTTCATTGTTGGTATCCTACCCACCCCGTAGTTTATTGTTGTGATATAATCACGTGAAAAATCGCACAATACCTTTTACCGATATTGAACTAATAAAAATACTTATATATACATATCAATTTCAACATTAAATATCATAACTACTATTTCTAAGACCAAGTAATTCAACAATTACTCTTAATTTTTAACATTTCGATTCTGCTAATACATTAGTTTGCAATTAAGATCATAAACCAACTGAATCATCTAATTTAAGCAATACTTTCACTCGTTCACCATTTCGCCAATTCTTTAATATCAACAAAATCACAAAATGACTTTGATCATCATAATAAAATCAATATGAAGAAAATTCAAAATATCAATATATATCTAAGTTAACAACACATCATTATCTTCCCTACTGAATGTCTATCAATAGTTAATCAATTCAGTTATAGTGTTAGATTAAATATAACAAAACAATATTGAAGAGTAATGATATCACAATCAATTTATAACAAGGAAACCATTCTAGCTAATTGTCTTATCCTTAAATGCCCATTAGGGTTTACAGTATGACATATAGTCAAAATAATGATAACCAAAACACAATAGCAATCATGATGTCTCACACTTTTTATTTGTATGCTAACTAGAATACAACAGCAAGGTTTGAGATTATAATCAATTAAAAATTGATAACATGGTTCATTTAGTGTTAAAGAGGTGTGGACATTACAAGGAGTGACGTACAAAGTAGTGGACATGAGCTGCCTTATTGATGATAAAATTTCCAACTTTGTTACAAAATATGTCTATGGAGGTAATAAGGTGGAGCTTATACGTAGGGGTGACTTATCGGACCTTGGTCACAGATAAGAAGGGAAAGGAGAAGGATATAGAAAGATTGTGCTAATGATTGAAGGGAAAACATGTGCATACCAAGGAGGCCTATGATTGAGCTGGTGCCTTAGTGAAGAATATCTTGGGGAATGTCTAAAATTTGTGAGCCAAGCCAGAAAACATATAGCGATGAAATAGAGTACTTAGAAGATCTAGTGGGGATGTTGTTGACCAACATCAAGAATGACATGGGGACCATAGCTGAGGAGATCACAAAGGAAAAGAAAAACAACAAGGTTTTCATTGAATCCTAGGTTACAGAGTTGGAGGACTTTCTCACCCAACTTAAGGAGGCAAATATTTTTCCGACATGGGATTCAACAATTATAGAAAATGTGAGCACATAGTTCATGTGTGAGTAGGAGAGGAAGAGACCACTCTCAAGGAATTGTAGGAAAATGTCACAATGAACAAAATTAAGTATGTCCAACTAATCATTGAAACCACATCGTAAAAGGAAAATATTGAGACCAAGTGTGAGAATTTAGATTTTTGCATTGGTGAACTCTAAAACTCTATCACGAGACGAATGTATGAATTT
This sequence comes from Taxus wallichiana var. yunnanensis, assembly GCA_018340775.1. Lineage (NCBI taxonomy): Eukaryota > Viridiplantae > Streptophyta > Pinopsida > Cupressales > Taxaceae > Taxus > Taxus wallichiana. The sequence continues at coordinate 385,218,102 of CM031241.1, forward strand.
GAGGGCATTTACCCAAAGCTAATGGTGGTCATAAATGAGATTAAGGGGAAGGTGGAAGATAATACGTAGACAAAGTACCCAACATTCGGGGAGGCATCGGGGAAGGCTTTAACATAATTGGAAGCATGGGAGAAGCTGAAGGGCATGATAGATGCGGAGTTTCTTGAACTTCTCTAGTTAGTCACTTAGGCTAGTGACCCATACAACATGTTTTTTCCTTAGTCATTTTGGTTGATGGATTTTGGTTCAGTGAGCATGAAGGATTTCCATGGGGAGGAATCAAGCTAGTGTGGAGTAATGTTGGGCCAGTAAGGAAGCTATGCACCTAAGGCTTAGAAGGTTTTATCACACACCAACAGGGGTGCAAAGGTTAGAATGGAAGTAACTTTGGGGAAATCTCGAGAGGTTCACACCCATGCCAAACAAGGTTAGGAATTAACCATATTTTGGATCATGGTTAAAGTCCCGATAAAGGAACACATGGAGATACAACCAGAATTGGCTATGGATAAGGTTAGGACATGTAGAATAGCTCAAGGAAAGAATATTATGGGGCATCATTATGGTTATCATGACATGATTAGGAGTTGTAAAGTGGAGTTATTTATGGTTAGATGGTGTTTGCATGCTGAGAATAATTGATTATGGTAGAACATGATGAAATTTGGCAGGTGGATCACTTTGAGTGATGAGTAGATGGTAAGGGAATATTCCTTGGAGTCCCTTGTTATGTATTGATTTACACGACAATAGGAGAGAGAGTTAGTTGGTATGGAAGAAGAAAAAGGGGGTATGGGTAATATGTGAAATGTGTGAGCAAGAAGGTAGAGAGAGTTGGGAGAGATGTGTGTGATCACTATTATAACTTCTATAATGAATCCATTAGAGGATAATACTGAGACTTTGCTGATGTATCTGGTCCAGTTATGGATCTCTTGATGTATTTGGCTACTATAAACAATTGTGAATCAATATATGATGGTGTTTTTCTATATATATATGTTTATGGATTCAAACCCTTGTGTTCTTGATACTACTTATGGTTCATATCTAGTTCTTCTATGTTTTTATGATGTTACTTTCATGTTATGGTGCATCTATGTTTGGTTCTAGTTATTTTTCTTGGTCCTAAAGGATGGATGCATGTATCTCCCATCTCTACAAACATTCCTCCATTAATGGTGAACATTATTGCAAATCTCACATAAAGGAGGGGCTCAATGCATGAGTGTGTGTTGGGTGAGCTCCTAGTATTGAATGGGTGATATCCCGAAGTGTTTGGGGTTTAAAGGGAGTAGGGAAATGTGACTACATCAGTCTATCTCTCACCGTCATCTATTGTGGTGCCTATATCATCAAAATTCACACCAATTAATTATTTACTCTTTCCTACATGGATTTAAATTCTACCTTGCCTTACTATTTATTGGACAATACCTAGCTAAATACCTACCTACACCTTTCCTATCCTACCCACCTTTACCCAATATGCTTTTCTGAAATCCATTCTACCTATCCTAAAAATCTAAACTTTTATGTTTCATCTATTCCCTCCCTTTTTCCTATTGACATAACTTACCCTATCCACCTTGCGCCCATTTTCAACTCGTTGACCTATACCTTCGATCTTTTCCTACACCTTCACATTTCTTCCTACCCACCTTTACCTAGCATAAAAACATCCTTTCCTAACCTTAACCCACCCTTTTCCTACCTCAGAAAAACCTACCCGGCCTTCCGCTACCTTTTGGCCTCCCAACTAACCTTTATCACACTTACTCAATTTTCACAAGTGACCGGCATCGGTCCCCCTCATTGATACTAGATGCCACTTAGCCCGCCGACGCCGACTAATTGGTGGGTCATATTCTCTAATCATTTAACCAATAGATTCTTTTGCTAGTGTCATTATAAAACCAAGGTTGTGTGTCCTAGGCTGTGTACAATGAAGCCTTATGCAACTTAGCTATTTGGTGGTTCCTTTTCGGGGTTTTGGCTGGTATGTTTCCCTTTTCCTCTAATCTATGGAAATGTAATATTAAACTATTGAAACAATATTGTTGTAATAAAAATGTGTTTAAAGGAAATACTTTAACTAAAATTGAAATGCAAAAATCGAATTAAGATAACAAAATTCAAATAACACACACATACTGAATTGAAGTAGAAAAATTCAAGTAACACACTCGAATTGATATAACAAGTAAATAAATATACCAAAGAAATGAAATAAGTAATTGCATTCAAATGTGAACTTATCATAAAACCACGAGTATGCATGAAATGAAAATCCTCCAATCATCTAGGTAGAGTGAGCCCTTTCTCTTCCTTAGGAGGGAGTAACTATCAACACTAGATGATATTTAAAAATGACATCAACTATATTAATTTGAATAATTTTTGAGACATGCTCAACATAACATTGCAAAGTAAATACTAACTGGTAGATCACTGTACTATAAACCGCTATTATCAAATAACTACTAAATTTCTCTCAAAATATGTCTATATATAGACATAGTCAGTTACGCAATGTGTCATAACTATAGGTAATAAATTCATCCACTAACAACCTCATTAATGTTTCATTGAAATCCTACAATAATGCCAAAAAAATGATTCGTGTTTATAGGCTTAAGGAAAAGTCCTCCTTGATGTCATGATGGCTATATACTCATCCTCCTTGATTAAAAATTATACAATTAGCAGTAAATTCTTTCTATTATCCTGCACATTTCACCATATTTACTCAAAAAGGTGACTAGTGGGAATTTCTATGGTCAACAATTTATATGAAGTAAGAATAATAGAAAATGCATTAATTTTACTAGGATATAACTATATAAAGCATTCAAATGCACTAATTAACATGTTTTAAGAACAAATCAATAACCTTATAGATGATATAATAATTCAAATAATGTACTCATCATCTCCCCTGCACTTTACCTTTTGCATGTCCCTATGTAAACTTATCTTTGTCATGTTCTCTGGTCAAGTTGTTGTGCCATGTCATATTCTTTAAATTGATTTGCATCTGTTTCTTTGTCCCTTTAGATCCTTGAGAGTTTGAAATAACCTCCGACCATGCTATGAATATATCAAGTGATTGGTAAAAATTGATCTACCAAGTGGTCATGGGACTCAGAAGAAGAGGTGGTCTCACTTGTATTCCAATACACTCATCCGCCTACCCTTTTTCCTTCTTCTCTAAAACTCACAAATAATTACAATAAGTGCATCTCCTCTCCTCATGCTCCAATTGATATTTTGGGGGGAGATTACTTCCCTTATTTTCAATGGTAGATTCAGTGTATCCCATCATTTATCATAATCTTGTAATGCCTCACCAAAATTCAGCCAATGTAAACTTCAAAATCTTGCACACACTTTTGTAAAACCTTTGAAGTATTTTCTCCAATGCTAGCTTGATAATAAAGAGATTTGAAATTTTTCTTCATGGACACATCATTGTGATGGGTAGGCCTAATGTAGAAACCTATGGTTCATGATGTCTGATTAAACAACTCTATTTTTTCATTCCATATAATTGGTTTCTAAGAAATGAATGAAAAGCCTTCAACTAAAAATACCCCACAAACAAATTAATGAGGAAATCAGGCACATTGGTGACCAACATATTATGAAGGTAAAATTCACACAATAGATTTTGGATATCAGGAGTACAATTTTGATAAATTCCTAAGAAAGTTTTACCATCAAGGGCCTCCCAAGGTTCTTTACTACACATTCTCATCAATTTCCAAGCATAAAATTGTTCTTGAACAAACATGTTGTAGATGGAGGAGGGTTTCCTACAAGAAAGAAGCTTATAGGCCAAAGGAAAACAAAGTCTACAATAGATTCAAAAATTTCTTATCACTTGTACTGGTCTCAATATCTTCTTTAAGCTTTTTATTTTCCTTTTTCAATTCTTTATTCTAAAGAGATAACTGGGTTAAATCATTCCATAATTTCAGACCACTATCCCTTTGTCTTTTGAGATTGATAATTTATACCTTTAAAGAAGTCATTTCCCTAACTTTCTTTATAGTCCTTTGTGTAAAATGAGTTTGAAAAGACAAATTGATTTCTTGCATACCTTTCCATTTTTATTTCAAAGTGGAAATTTCATCCTAGTAATTCTCTCCGCACATCATCTCCATGTGGTTCTTGAATAATAATTTCTATTGCAACAAATTTTGAAGCTATGGTCAGTGTTTCTTGTGCTACATGCATTTCTGGAGATGTATAGTTAGTTTTTAGAGTGGTAGGAATGTCCGGTATATTAGGGTCGGGAAATGCACTACAATAACGGTTGTCGTGAATTTATCATCCTTAAATTCTTCAAGTATGGTTGGACAAAGTACCAACCTCACATTTTTCTTCCAAAATAGGAGTAGAATCCTCATGAAACATTTTTGGTTGGGAAACTTTAGGCCTTTGTAAGATACAAGACCATCTTGGTCGTAACATCATAGCATAATGGAATGGTAGGGTATTTTTACCTTTAGAAACTTATGACACAAAGGAAGGGTTATCCTTACTAGTAGATTCCTCCATAGTTTCTTGTGAAGGATGAGGAGTTGACTCGGGCTTAGGTGAACACTAGGAGACAGTCCCTTCTTGATTTTTTTTTTTTTTGTTTGAACTCTCCTCCGCACTAATTATTTTAATCTTTCGCTTTGGTATCTAGCAATCCTAATGTGAAAAACTTAATTAGATAAGTCTTGGGTACTTCAATGCATCCTTACCACCTCTATTTTTATACTTTTTCCCACTTTGATGATCACGTTAGAAATATATTTTTGTAAATTAACCCTAAGTTTAGGGTTTGTATGACCCTCTTAAGATGAGTCAAAATTTATAATGAGTCTCCTCCAAGTACATATGGTTGTCCATCACGGATAAAATATTTATCAACCCACTTGGTTAATTCCTTCCAAAGACCAAGTAAAATCTCCCAAAAAGTTCCTTTTTGATTACCAAAGGAAGTAAGGATCACTTTTGGAGGAGTTTCTCCTTCTTCATGGAACAATGGTATTAAATCCTTTAGCGCAGAATCGAATAACTTTGAGACCAAAATATGACAAGCGAGATAGGTAAGTAATAATTCGACTACTTATCTCAAGTATTTTGCCCCTAATTCTTGAACAAGTTGCCTCAAATTTTATCAAAAACCCATTAACCAAATACTCATCAAAACCCTCAAATTTTATAATAAAATCTAACCACCCTACATCATGAAATACCTAAGAAATAACAACATTTTGTAGTAGCAGATTTGGATAATCTAGTTTGGATTTATTTTCCTGCTCCATAGCTAATTAAAGGATGAATAAAACTTTAGAAAATTGATGAAGGCTTATGCAGAATAGCAGAGCAATTGCATGCAATAGTGACATTAGAAGTTTGAATTATCTTTTAAGCTCTTAATTGGAAGTGAGTTGGCGCAAGTTTGGCAAAGTGGAAATTTTTATAGGACTGAGTTCGTATGGAAATATTTAATTCATCACACAACTCACATCATATCATCATGAATGATGATGCCACTTGTCCTTCACACAAATAAACCTATCCTTTTCATATAAATGTGACACATGCGATATATTTTCTCATTATTCCCTACTTTGTGACATCATATTTTGATTTATATCCCTAATGAAAACATCAATAATTGTGTTTGATTTAATCATGTTAAATAAATGAAATGGGGGAGTTATTTAAAAGCTAATATCTATAGAAAAGAAAAATGCACTTACTCGTGCGCCTTAGCTCCCGATATCTATATAATTCCATGTCCTGCACTCATAGAATAAGGGTGATCAATGTACATTCTAAAAATTAGAATTCCTAACCTTTATTGAAAGTATAAACAAAGAAACTAAAATCTAAGGTGAATAAGATTGAAAGCATGATCATATCCCTTTATTTAAATTTAAAAACAACTATTCTAGGTGGGAAGAGCCAAGCTCCTCCACTAAATTCATTTCTTCACATAGCAACATATCTTTGTTGAAGGTTTCTTTATCCAATGGATGTTGATACATCCTTAATATATGTCCATTCACCAAAATATTTCTCTTATCTCCATCGATTGGAAGTAGTCTCAAAAAACCATTATAATTTTTTTTTGATCTAGTAGGGTCCTAACCATCTTGTCCTCAACTTTCCTTTGAACTGTTAGTACTTTGAGTCAAATAGTAAGACCCAATCTACTTAATTAAATTTCATGTTCTTGATATGAGCATCATGCCAATATTTCCTTTGGTGTTGAAGAATTTCCTCCATCCTCATTTCATCCATTTTATTTAGTTGCATTACTCTCTCATATTGTGCTTCGTCCAACTCAATTCCAACTTTTATTGTTGTCCTCCAAGTCTGCAATTCAAACTCAATTAGAAAAAGGGCTTCTTCCCATACACTAGTTCATAGGGGGAGAAACCAGTAGTAGTCTTCCAGGTTGTATTGTAGGCCCAAACGCCTCGGGAGTTTTGGTACCCAGTTCTTTCTGTCTACATTGAAAACTTTAGTTAAAATGTTCTCTAGCTCTCTGTTTGTGACTTCCACCTACCCATTGGATTGGGGGTGGTATGGTGATGATTTACGATGCTTGATTTGATAGATATCTAGGAAGGATTCAATCATGTTAGACATGAATTAAGGTCCCTGATCAGAGATGATGGCTCTAGGGGTGACAAATCTCAATATAATATGATCATACAAAAATTTAGCTACAACATCCTCATTGGCAGATGCCAATGCTTGAACCTCAGCCCATTTCATGACATAATTAGTGCACACCAAAAATACTCTTTCCCATGGGATGGGGGATCAAATGGTCTAACAAAATCAATTCCCCACTTATTAAATGGTATTAAAACCAACTTAGGATTAAGGGGAATCTCATTAGACAATGTAGGATTCCCAATTCTCGACACGCATCATACTTCCACATGTACTTACGGGATGATTTGTGAAGAGAGGGACAATAGTACCTAGCTCCAAGGACCTTATGAATTGTCCTCTTTACTGAGTAATGTCCTCCTCTAGGCTCATCATGACAAGCTCTCATTATGTCATATACTTCATCCTCTCAAACACACCTGTGAAGAACCATATCAGACAACATTTAAATAAAATTCCATTACACCATTTGTATGTTGAACTATTTTTAACTAATATCCTTCATTCCTTATTGGTAAAGTAGGCTGGAAACTTCCTTGTAGTTAGGTAATTTTTAAGATCAAAAAACCATGGAGGATGAGTTGATACTACAAATAAGTGCTCATCCGGAAAGTGGTCCTGGACTGCTTCTTCTCTTGAAACATTCAATCTTGAAAGGAAATCAGCAACAACATTAGCCTTACCAGCTTATCAATAATAGTCAAGTTAAATTCTTGCAACAAGAGTAACCATCTAATAATTACCCCCACTACTAGTTTATTCATCAAATATCTTATGGTTGAATGGTCAGTGTACACAAAGATTTTGTATCTAGTAATATAATGTCTGAATTTGTTCAGAGAGTAAAAAAACTAAAAACTATTTTTCCATAGTGGTATAATTCCTCTCTATTGGGGTCATATTTTTGTTGATGTAATAGATGGCATACATCTAGTCTTCTTCATCCTTTTGTCCAAGAAAAACTCCCATTGTTGTGTTAGAAGCATCAGTGTGAATATGGAAAGGTTGTCCCCAATTGAGTCCTCTCAAAACTAGAGCAGTGGTTAACTTCTCTTTAATAACTTCAAAATCCTGCTAACATTGAGGAGACCATTCAAAGACACAATATTTTTTCAGAAAATAAAACATGGGAGCAAAAATTTTACTAAAATATTTTATAAACCGCCTATAATATCCTTCATGTCTAAGAAAACTATGTTATCTAAAATAAGCCCCTTGCTTATTTTGGCTAACTTATCTTTATTCTTTCCTTCCTTGTTCCTTAGTCAATTTTTTTCACATTTTAGGCACTCCAATATTTCCAGGTATTGCTTCATCAGATAGATAATTTTCTTCCCTTTCTAGAAAGGTAAAGAAGTCCTCCTAATTTTACAAGTTATGGCTCGTCAGAGTTTGGAGTGGAATTTTTCCCAAGGCGGGCCCGCTGGAAAAAAAATGGCAGTTAGCATTTTGGGGTCAAAGGGGAAAAGGGAAAATTTTGGCCCAAAATCCTACAAGGAAATGAGATGGCGCCATGTGTCGTGTCGAGTAATTGGGGTGGAAGGACTTCAAGTTTTTTTAGCATTTGGTCAAAGTGCGTCAAAGGGAAAAATACAAGTGCATCCCCGTCGAGCAATGAGAAGATACCATGTGTCCTGTCAGCGGTAGGAGTTGGGGCAAGTGGAAGGACTTTGGAATTTTCTCCAAAGTGGTTAATGGCGCAAAGGTAAAAATGGAGCGCATCCCCACCAAGCAACCAAATGGTGCCACGTGTCCTGGAGTGGCGGAGGTGTGGAGTATTTTTGGAAAATGGTCTAATTTCAAAAAAGAGGCGTAATGATCATTTGAACCCGTAGATCAATGAGAGGGTGCCATGTGGTAGTGTAGGCTGGGATAGAAAATATTTTTGGGAATTTTCCCAATTCGAAAAAGGAGGGAAAAAGTTCAAATTTCAGCCCATGAACCCTAATTTTGCCCTAATTTTGCCTGTTTTTCCCTAAATCTTCAGAGGGCCATATATTTTGATCCAGAGCTCGATTTTCACATTTTTATATCATTGGAAAGATGTTGAAATTATCCACATGATGGACTATTCAATTTTGATTTTTGGTGGATATTTGTGGGAGAAAATTGAAGAAATGTCCCTAGCATGGGAAAAAATGTAGAACCGACCCCCAACCACCAAAATTGATGAGGTATGGCGCTCGTTTCTTCTCCAACATGGCCAAATGCATCAAAAATGGATTTTTGAGGGTGCCCTTGTTGTTTTAATGGATCTTATTGGTGGTTAGAGATCTCAAATCAATTTTCCCATGTTTTTTTCCTTTCCTTCATTTTGCTTTTCCATTAAAAGCCAATTTTGGATCATTTGTAAAGGGTGGAAGCTTTTGTTTCTTGCAAACTCCCTCTTCCCCTTGGCACATGAATTTGAGAGGAGTTTTAAATCTTACATGGAGATTGTGGTATGTTTTTGCCTCTATGCCATTGTAATGCATTGTATTAAACTTGGGAATGGTAATGCATGTTTTGTGAATGATCCTCCAATCCTCTGATGTGTTTATCTTTGTCTTCTGATATTTCATTATATTCTAGAAGTTTGTGCATGATTTGGTGTTACATCTCTATGATCTATGTTTATTTGCAAGACAAAATTTCATCACTCCTTTGGTGTATCACTGTTTTAGCTTAGTTTTGTTTTCCTTTTCCATGCTTCTCTCAACCTTGTCTCCTTGGTAATTTTAGAGTAGGAATTTTGAATCAAAACCTCTACAAAAATTCATGCATACACCTAAATAGAGGGGTAAGAACCAACTTTCTCTGGATATTTTTCTCACCTTGCAAGGTCCCACACCTTGGAGAAAACTCAATGTTGTGCAATCACACTAAATGACCCAATTCTAGACTACAAATCAAGGTCTTTTACGAGGTGCTATAGATTTGCACTAACAAACTCTTGATATAAGTATGATTTTTTGGTGTAGGTAGTTTAGTAATTACTTATATATTTTTAGGATCAACTTGTATACCTTAGGAAAAAATATGATGACCTAAAATAATTCCTTGATCAACCACGGACATTTTTCATGACTCAAGGAAAGTTGGTGTTGCTCACATCTAGTTAATAATTTTTCAAGATTGTTCAAAGATTCATCAAAATTTGAACCATGGACAATAAAGTCATCCATGTAAAATTCAACACAGTCATTTGTAAGATCTACAAAAATGGCCAAAAGTGCTCTCTGGATGGTAGAAGGTGTGTTAAAAATCCCAAATGGTAGAAATCTATATGTAAATTTACCCTAGGGACAAGTGAAGGTGGTTTTATCCTCATTAACAGGGGCTATACTAATTTTGTTATTCCCACTAAACCCATCCAAGAAGGAGAAATATTTATTTCATACCAGATTTTTCAAAACCTGATCAATAAAGGGTAGGGGAAAGTAATCCTTTTTGGTGGTTTTATTAAGTTACGTATAGTCTATACAAATTATCCACGTACCATTTTTCCTAGGAACTATTACTAACATCGATACCCACCGACTATCGATACAAGATATATGAATAATACCTTCACTAGTTTTTCTATCTCATTCTTGAAAATGTCTTTAAGTGTTGGATTAATTATTTGTTTCATCTATTGAACATGTTTAACATCCTTAGTGTAAATATGGTGAGTGCAGATTCTTGGATGAATCCCTTTTATGTCAGTATAATTCCAAGAAAAATCTTTGAATGCTTCCTCAAGATTTCAATGACCCTAGTCTCTTGGATGGCTTCTAAATTGTTACCAATGATCAGTTCTTTTCCTATGTCAATAGTCATTTGTTTAGTATCTTTCATAATATAAATCTCTACATCAACAATTAAAGAATTCAAGGGAAAAACATGAGGCTATAGTATGTGCAAAATAGTCATGTTTTCAAGGGACAAAACCTTGACTAAAGGACATTAGAAATCAATGACTGTATGTTCTTCATTATAAGCATATATTTCTTCAAAAAAATTAATAGAAATGTCACTTACCTCAGTGATATTATCATTTGAACTTGAAACAATGGTTTCTATAGCCTCAGTTTGAATTTTCGGAGACATAGTTCTAGTTTTTGTAGTTGTGGTGTCCTCATTATCAGACATTGTGTATGAATCAACAATTTCTTCTATGTGATTTTTCATTGCAATGATGGCCAAATAATAATAACTCATAGTGTTAGTATCTGAAAAATAAACCCATACATGGTCATAAACATCCACATATGGTTGGGCAAGAGGATAAAGTGAAATATTCTTTGTTTTTTTCCATTCAAAATGGTCATTTTTCCTAACCTATAATCAATGTATGCAAAAACAGTATCTAACTAGGGCCTTCCTAAGATGATTGGGTATCCCAAATTTCAATATTTAGGCTGTAAGACCATAAAATTGATAGGATACTCCCAAGATTCAACTGTGACCATTACATCCTCAATCACTCCATCTGGTACAATAATAGATTAATTTGTTAATTGAAGAACAATATTGGTTGGCTGTAATCTGTTAAAGACAACAAATTGAACATATTTGTTGTTATAACATTGATAGTAGCTCCTAGATCTACCAATACATTGGATATTGAATGACCATTTACAAAAATAGTAATAACTAGACTCTCAAGATCCCCATATTTTGGTGAAAGAATATTTCTAGCCATGAGATTAGCTAGATTTCCCTCCACTTTGACTATTTTTGGGTACTTCCTCTTTCTTCTTGGTGTTTTTTCATGCAATGGCCTCTAATGGTCTGATTTAACTCTAGAATGTCCCGTATTTCTCTTAGAAGTGGGACCTCAATGTTCATCTTTTTCAACTCCTGAACTAGTGTTGTTTCTTCCTCATTTTGTGTTTCTCTCAACCACTCAAGGAAAGGAGCTTCATGCACATTTTTGTTCCTAGTGGCTCGTGTCTGTGAAACATGTTTATTTTCCTTAGGTAACTACTCATTTTATTTTGGTATCTGCTCATTTTCCTCAAGTAATTCAAAGTGATAACAATAGGAGGATTTTTTACTATCCTTCCAGACCTCAACTATACATTTTTAATGGCATTCATCTACATCATCTCACCTGTCATGCTTCATTAATTGAATTTTTTTGTTGATTTTTGGGGTTCGAGATAGGCTGAGCTAGAAGTTGAGTTTGTGTTACTTTCCCTTACTGATGATTGTATTATGGTGGGGTTATTAAATATTTTTGTTGTTTTGCACACCTCCTTGGTTAATTAGCATTTTATTGGGGTGCCCATTGTTGGTTTTTCCATGGTGGTATATTAGTTGGAGGTGCACAACCTTACTAATTGTATGGGGTACCCATGGTGGTGGTTGTGGATAGGCTACCCAGTTTGGTGGTGCCCATTTAGGTTGTCCCAAAGTTGGTGGAGGATCCTGATTGGGCCATGACATCATCTATGGGTTCTAAGCAAGTCGAGGGGCACAACCATATTGATTATTCTATCGTTGGATAAAGTTTACCTCTGCATTTGATTGAGCTATAACATTTAATCTCTCTTTCAGTTGAGGTAGGAGATTACAATGGTTGGTATCATGATCAGAGACATCAAAAATCAAGCACATGTCTGTGACATCCAAATGACATTATCTTAAAGGATGTCTCTTCTTATATTTTGGACATTATATATCTAAAGGTTCCTTTGTAACATTTTTCATGGATTTTAGCCAATCTATGGTTGATGTCAATTTTGACAGGGTGTCTTTTTCATGTTATCCATTTCCTCAAGAAGTTATGAGGTACCTAGGGCATTCTTTTATGTTTTTATTTTCCTTATACTTCCTCTTTTCTAGAGTAACTCCTACATAACTCATCAATTTGTGCCATGGTGAGTTTTTGTACATCACCTCCTCCCATAAGATGGAGGGAATCCTTGGTTTCCTCATCAAGTACTTTAAGGAAAACTATCTTAGTGATTTCTGCATGTAACTCATAACCACTCCTATGGAGAAAGATAAATCTATCTAGATAATCTTCCATATTTTCATCTTCCTTTTGATTTATCTGGAAGAACTCTTCTTTCATATCTCTTCCCCTATAATAATCTTGATATTTGTCTAAAACAGTTGTCTCCATGTTCTCCCATGAATGAATAGAGTTAGGGGACAATCCCATGAACCACCTCATAACAGAGTCTTTGAGGGTGGAAGGGAAAATTTTGAGTTTTTGGTTGTTTGTTTTGTAATCATATGTCTAACAAAGAACTTTGAATTCAAATAAGAATTGGTCTGGGTCTTCTATGGACATTCCTCAAAAGATAGGGAGGATAGATGGAGAAATTTTCTTCATGGGTGCATCCTCATCTTCATTGAGGACGATTGGATAAGTAAAGGTTCTACCCAATGGTTGGTCCTCATCATTCATGTTGTCCCCCATCTCAGAAGGTTTTTCTGGTTCTAGATAAGATGATGCGGATTGTTTAGAAGGGCTACTAGGCATTGTATTAGATTCAATGTCACTTTCAATGTGCCCTACTTTTTCTCTGTTTGGAGATATTATTTGGATATTACGAGGTATAAATCTCCCTTGAATGTCCTGTGGCATGTGCATCAAGGTTGGTTGTGTAAACAAGGCATAGAATGTGTCTTGGTTAAATATATTAACTTCATTAACACCCATAGCATGTAAGGTGTCCCTAGAAATAGTGCCAAAAATGGGTTGTTGTATTCTCCAATCATTTAACCAACATATTATTCTGCTAGTGTCATTATAAAACTAGGGTTGTGTGTCCTAGGTTGTATACAATGAAGCCTTATGCAACTTAGTTTTTCAATGGTTCTTTTGGGGGTTTTAATCGGCGTGTTTTCCCTTTTCCTCTAATCTATGGAAATGTAATGCTAAACTATTGAAACAACGTTGATGCAATAAAAATGCGTTTAAAGGAAACACTTTAACTAGAATTGAAATGAACACACAAAATTAAGATAAAAAAATTCAAATAACACACACATACTTGAATTGAAATTGCAAAATTGAAATAACACACTTTGAATTGAAATAGAAATAAAGAAATATACCAAAGTAAGGAAATAAGTAATTACATTCAAATAAGCATTCAAATGTGAACTTATCATAAAACCATGAGCATGCATGAAATGTAAATCCTCCAATTACCTAGGTCGAGTGGGCCCTTGCTCTTCCTTGGGATGAAGGTACTCTCAACACCAAATGATATTCAAAACAACATCAACTATATTAATTCGAATAAGTTCTGAGACATGCTTAACATAACATTGCAAAGTAAATACTAATTGGTAGATCATTGTACTGTAAATTGCTATTATCAACTAACTACTAAATTTTTCTCAAGAAGATGTCTATATATAGACATATTTAGTTACAAAATGTGTCATAACTATAGGTAATGAATTCATCCACTAACAACCTCATTAACATTTCATTGAAATCCTATAATAATGCCAAAAATAGGATTTGTGTTTGTAGGCTTGTGGAAAAATTCCTCCATGATGGCATGATGGCTATAGACTCGGCCTCCTTGATTACAAATTCTAGAATTGGCAGTAAATTCTTGCTATTATCATGTACATGTCACCACATTTACTCACAAAGGTGATTAGTGGGAATTTCTATGGTCAACAGTTTGCATGAAACAAGAACAAGAGAAAATGCATTAAATTTACTAGGATATAACTATATAAAACATCCCCATGCACTAATTAATATGTTTTAATAAGAAATCGATAACCTTATAAATGATACAATAAGTCAAATAATTCACTCATCATTGATACCTAATTCACTCATCATTGGTTCAGCCCTAGGGTCGAATCCCGACGTCCCCAATTTCTAAATAATTGAAAAACAACCTAATCTACCCACCCAATCAACCATAAATTTCCCCACATTAATTTTCACCCCTAATTAAACTATTTTCACCCTCCCCATACCCAATTTCACCTTATTTTAACCAAATTTCACAAACCAAATTTTTAATTATTCTACCATATTTTTCACTAAAAACAACAATGGTGCTTGAATCGTACCTCTACTTGATGCCACCTCCATGGGGATCTCACGGAAATGGAATCGACCTCCACCTATTCCCTTTCCTACCACTAATATGTCTAAATCCACCTCCCATCTCTCAACCAATCAAGTCAATCGTGAATATATTGTGGGCCCACAAGCTCCACTACAACAACCACTAACTTCTTGCAAACTCACCTCTCTCAATCTCCATGTCTTTTTCCATGGGAATATGCTCTCTCCCAGTCATTTTCAACAAGTCAAAAGTTTAAAATGAACCTTTTCCATGCGTATTTTACATTTTTACACAAAATTAGGACAACCGATGTCAATCTAGTCATGACCTAGGTGATCGACATTGGTCACCCTTACTAAAGCATCGCAGTTACCTCTCAACCGGTATCAGTCACCTTGCCTAAACCATTTTTCATAATTTGCCCCAATTTTTGTTGTAGGATGTCATTTTCTTGCCATTATAACGTTACCAACACCCTAGAAAATCATCTAATAGCCCTACTAGCCTAGTCACCTCCCTAATTATACTTTGGGGCACATTTTTGCCTACACCTTGGCCTTGCCTATATCCCCACACTAACCTCGTCCATTTGAAACTCAAACTCATGTACACAATGTATAGTTTAGCCTACTGACATTTCCTTACCTTATTCCATGATTTTTATCTTAACCAGACCAAACCTTTCTATGCTTTGAAACACACCTATACCCTTTCTTGTACCTTGCATCGTTATGTTTCTAGGATCACTTCCTTTACCTTGGATACCTAGACCATATCAACCTTATTTGGATAAATTTACGACCTTTGATGATGTAGATTTTGTGATCTCTTCATCCTAGTGCCTTATCAAATTCTATACATGTGTGGGAATTTTAATTCTCCCACCTATTACTCACACCAATATCACCATTTCCTATGCCCACACCTTACTTCATTTTTCCAAACCGCCACTTTATCAAACCCATCACTAATTTTTATTTCTCCTCATCACCTCCTGGTTTGAGGGGGATCATTTTCACCCATACCCAGGGGCAACCACCTCCTATTTTTTCATCGTCACTTACTAATACAAGCTACGTGACAAAAAGGGGAAAATGTAGACACCAAAATTAGGTCACAACCCTCTAAGTCCCTTCCAATTAATTAATTTTACACATACCCACTACCATGACCCCTCTACACATTATTATTCATTTAATTACCCATATTATTCACTCACCCCTCCACCTCACCTCTCCACCTCACCATGGACCCATTCCAAGCCTATTTATTAACCTAGAATAAGTCACCACTCTCCTTAACTAACTATGACTCCTTCTAAACCTAACTATGACTTCTTCTACACCTCTCCCACCTATTTCCTACTTCATTAAGTGACAATCAAAACCTCCAATCCATAACAAATCTTGACCCACACTTAAAGGGTGGAAAAAGGCTATTTTTGGAAAATATGACCTTTTCGCCAACAGATATTGGTTATTCCTTGGCTAGCATTAGTCACCTTATTGCCACGGGTTCATTTAAAAGGAATTTCCAACCCTTTACCCAAGTTCCTCCATCTTGGCTTATGGCATTCTTACATCTCCAAAGTGTTTGACAATCAAACATAGAACCAAAAATTCAAGTTATTCACTAGTAACTAAGCTCTCACTCTATAGCTTCAGATCATCCATAGGGAAGAATGCAGGCCTCATTTCTATAGTATCTTGGACCCAGATCCATTTCTTCTATGAGCACCTATCAACCACCAACCATTATTTATCAACCTGTAATCTCCAGATAAGTATATTAATCTTGTTGTTAAGTTCCATTAGCTTCTGGTATTGATTTCTTTATTCTATAGATTACTTCTCTCCCGGATATCTCCTACACCCACCTACCCAACAACCTACCCGTTTGAACCTCTCTATCCCCCTAACCACCTATTTTACCATCTTTGAGTCTTCACATAAATCATAACATCTATCCTAAGCCTTCCCAACTCTCTGTGCAATCACAAAGAGCTCCCAACCAGCCCATTTTAACCTTTTTATCTAATTTCCCCTACCGGTGGTACTAGCATCGGTCTTTGTGTCTGGTAATTTTTCCTAAACCAACAAGCCCATAGCTCACCCAAAACCTCTTAAAACCCTACCAAACTTCACCTAGACCTCCCTAACACCTTCTATTATACCTACAGGTCTTGATAACCAATCGCCTTTTCTAGATTAAGTCTTATATGCATTAGTAGATTAAATCTAGCTTATTGTATTTGTGTGAGACACCTAAATCATACAACTACAATATGATTTCCTTCTTTCATGTTATTTCTATGCATTGAATTTTATTTGAACATGGATTGAAAACCTTCTCGGAAGCACCCCACTTCCCAGATCTAGCTCTCGTTAGGTAGTCCACCGACCTATATTATTAATACTATGTTGTGGTCTTATGTTCTTTCTCAAGTATTCCTTCCTTGCAAAAAAAAGGAACTCTTCACAATCATCTTTATCTTCTATAATGCACGTACCCTTCTTCAACTTCATAGGTATGCCTCCTCACCTTTACCTTATCTGCTTTATACATAACATTGTAGTGAAACACCATTATAAGAAAAATTGAATTGTGTAACAAAGAAATTGATTACATTACAGATTCAATGCATCAATGTAGGCTCATAAACATCCATGATCTCCAAACCCTAATCTAAGAATTATAAAGAGAAGATCATTGGTCTAGCACTTTTTCTAAATTGAAACCCCTCAAAATAAGGATGTATTGTGTGTGTGTGTGTGTTTAAGGATGAACCAAAAGGATCTCCCCATCCCACATTACTAGAGGTCACCCCAAATGCAATATTTCAAATAAAATTAGATTCATTGGAAACGTAAATCCACCCTTCACACTTAAAAATCGTTAAAAAAGAAAATTAAGTGTGGTTGGTGGGAAAATATAAACGAAACATCTCCATCTCTAAAAGAACATCTCCTAAGAAATTGAGATTATTAATAGAGGCATGGGACATTTTTCTTCTCCAACAAGCTATAGTACAATGAAGAGATGGATTTTCAGGGGTCTTCATGATGTTTTATAGCCATTTAATGACCTTTTTTTGTGGGTGAAGTCTAGATTTTTGGATTTCCCTCTTATCCTTTCTTTTCTTTCTTCTATATATTATAATAGAGATCTTATTTTAAGGTTGTTGAACATTATCTAGATGTTCCTCCATTATTTTACAAGTTATTTTTAGCTTCAAGCCTCCATTCTAGGTATTTTTGCAGGAAATTCATGCCTCTATCTTTCATTGTAATGGACTGTGTAATTCTATGAAGCAATAAAATAAAGTTTGGGGCTAATCTTCAACCCATTCTTGTGATTTTATTACATTCTCTTACCTCTACATTACAATTAAAGGTATTTTTGCATTTTATAATTTCTTGCAAACTCTAAATGGCTATGTTTAATGGAAATGGTGTTGTGAATGTGTGTTTCTAGACTGTGGTGTTATACATGCCCTCTCTATCTCCATTTCTTCTCATTTTCATTCATTAGAGAGTATTCCAACCACCCTTCTCTTAGTGTTATCACCTCCTTAGTGTAGGATTTATTCATTTTCATGCATTTTCCTCTTTCCTGATCCCTTGGAATCATAGGATAGGATTAGATAAGTATATTTCTAACATTATGAGTAGTTTTAGCATTAGTTTAGGAAGAGGAACCAACCTTCTCTAGAGAATTATCTCAATTTCATGGTCACACACCTAGAGATAATTCCATGTTTCCCAAAAAAACTAATTGCATATTGAACTCACTTGTAAGCAAATCATAGTGTGTTGTGCTTTGGTGATAACAATTATGACACTCTGGTGGGACAACAGAAGTCATATTTCTAGTTTCATAAAGCTTGGATGTGTATCTTGGTGGAATTATAGCCTTTAGAGGATCCGTAACAAACACATCGGTGAATTCAAGTATAAATATCTATTTATTTTAGCAACACAAGTGTCTTAGATTGATGCAAAGGATCCAAATAAGGTCTAGGACAAGAGAAGGAGTATTTAAATACCTAAAAATGTCTCCAAGTAGAGGAATAAGGGGAAGAAAAGTTCAAATATCACCATCTCCACCAAACAGAACTCTTTCAACACCTCCACCTGGTAGGTCATTCTTACAATCCACTAGAGTTCTTAAACCAATCATAATGGTTTCATCACAAAAAAATTCAAGATTTGTTAACTTCATAGCAAGTAGTCCATTCCGGTGATAGCCTTGAATAAAATTCCATTCTTTATAGGAGATAATCACAAAAATTGACTTGATCATATCCAGGACATTACAAATGTGTGTGCAATCCATGAAATTGTTGACATGGATTATCTGTTAGAATTTTAGCTTCCTCGCTCAAAGGAAAGGCTCTACAATGGTTTAGAAGTATGACAACAAGATCAATTAAAAATTGGAAATAATGCGCATGAGATATTTGTGATCAATTCACAAAGATGACAGAGAATCTATTAATATTGGAGCAATTTAATGCCATTAAGAGGGCTCCAAATGAATTAATAAAAGACTTCAACTTTAGGTTTTAGAGAACATGGGACAAAATTCCGATTCTTGTAAGACCAATAACTAAAGGTCCTTTTCTCTATTTCTTAAAATCCCTTAATTATGATATTGATGTTATTGTGCAATCTATGGGAAGTAAAATTTTTCCAAGAGCCTATGCACTAGATATCGAGCTAAAAAATTTTTAATTCAAGTAGGTAAAATTTCTCCTAGGCCACCTATGCCTATTTACCCAGATATAGGAAATTCTAGTTCTACCCAAACAACCAAGTTAGTTCCTATTCCTATTCCTAGAAATCGAGTTCTAGTGAGGATTATATGTCTTCAAGCACCTCGGTTGAGCTTCTTAAGGTCATGAAATAATTTTAGAATCTAGGAAATGAGTTGGTGACGATCAAGAGGCAACATACCCAAATTTTTAAACCTTATTAGGCTTAGAACCTACCAAACAAGCCCTCATATCGGTCAAATATACCTCTAGCTCAAGCTAAAAATAAAAACCAAAGTAATTTTCTGATCGCTAGACCATTCCAAGCATATAATCCTAATGCAACCACTTCATCTAAGTCCTTGGTTCCATTTTAAAGTAATTTGGTACAAGGCTATGCGTGGTGTTTTCATTAAATCACCCACACATCCAAACAAATTTTCCTAATGACATCCTAAACCAGGATTTAATGTTGAAAAATGCTTATGCTTCCAAAGAAACTGAAGAAGAAAATCAACAACAAATAGGCACTTAAGAGGTACCTAAAAGTGACACTTCACCGGTAAATTGGAAAACATAGGATTTATGTGGGATAAATCAATATCTGCCTCAATTTGATGTTGAAGCAACAAACAAAAGGTCTAGAAACAGAGCAATGGTTGAAGAAAAATCATCAAATTCAAGTCCTTCTCAAAGCATTCTCTCACAATCCAAGGAATTGACAACTTAAACCTAGTCCCAAATTCACATAATCAACCTAAGCCATATCATCTCATGTACAAGATAAAGTGGTAGTGAATAAAGGGAAGAAAAAGATAGTCCAACTCCATTCAATATCATTGATCAAATGTAGAAAACAAACATAAGTCATTAGCAATTCTGGGATAGAGGAATTTATTATATGCAGCCATGGCCAACTTGTCCACTCTGAACGAGTCACCCAAAGATCAAGAAAAGGTGCTCGCAAAGAAATGAAATAAGAAGGAGGTCAACTAAGTAGAAACATGAAACCTCCACCAATTTATTTATCACCGATCATCGAGAATAGATTGTTGCAAAAATACATGATTGACTTAGGGGAAAGTAGCTCAGAGATGCCAAAGTAAATTATAGATTAGCTAAGCTTTAAGTATGAACCTGTCTCAAAAGGAGTGGTGTAATTGGATGGGACAACAATGAGAACTATCGAATTGTCAAGGATCTAAGCCTTACACTATATACACGCCCAAATGTCACAATTTCTCAAGATATATCAATAATTGAATTACCCCCACCATTTGCCTTATAATTATCTTGATACTTCACCGCTAAAATTAGGGGTTGCTTATCTACCGATTGGTCTCACATGTTATTCGAACCAAATACGAAGCCAAAGCTAACATCAATTTAGAACCAATTTCTTCATACCACATTGATCCTTATGTTCCAAGTATGATCAATGACAATTACACCATCTTTGACCAAGAATATAACCCAAGCACTCAGCAGGAAGAAATAAAATTGGAGGCATTCCAGATTCGACACTTGATGAATGGGCACACAAGGGACATAGATATTATCTTTAAAAGGAAATGGAAGAAGTTGAGTTGGGTATTTAATGTCTACATGAAGATAACTCACTTCTCCCTAGTGTCACCAAGTCAAATGATGAAGATGAAAATTGAGTTTAGTAAATGTTATTTGATGGACCAAGAAGAAGAAAAGGTACATGAGGAGTAATGCTCATGTCTCCCAAAGGTATCAAATACTACTTTTCTTTTAGATTTCAGTTCACTTGTTTAAATAACACAATAGAGTATGAATCACTTATCCATGGTCTACACTGGGAAAGAAAGAGAAATATCAAGAACTTGCAGACATTTGGGGACAGTGAGCTGGTTGTAAATCAGGTTAGAGGAAAAAATTCTACCAAGAATGATATTCTCAAGAGCTATAAGAATAGGGTATGGGATCTCATAGAATATTTTGAAGCATTTAACATTAATTCTATATGAAGGAAGAAGAATAAATTTGAAGACATGATTGAAACAATTAGGGAACCTCTTGACATTGCTAAAGATATCAAGAAAGACAAGACACAACCTTATCTCAAGGTGGTAGTGAGACATAATAACACAAGTTGGAAGATTTTTAAAAGTGACAAAAAAATCATCAATTTCCTTCAAGAATAGGTTGATTTCTCTTCAAGAAACTAGGACAAGTTGGAGAAACAATATGGATTTAAAATGGTCCAACTCAGAAAAAATAAGAAACCTGAAGGTATAGTGACTCTTGAATCAATCTTCAATCCCAATTACTAAGAAAAAGAAAACGTCACTACTAAAGGTGAAGACTCAGACTCCATTTTAATGGGATAAGGAAAAGTACTCCAATTTTGAAAGGCAAAAACTAACCAAGAAAAGCATGATTTCATACAACGTTTCCAAGATTTTCCTAATATACTTTCATGGAGCTATGAATATTTGATCTAAGTTTAGCACAACATATGATTAAACTAGATCCAAAAGCTAAACGCACTAGGAAGAAGAAAAGTCTTGTAAATCCTCACATAGAGCCTTTGATGAAAATTGAATTGAACAAGTTGATTGAGGAAAACATCATCTTCCCTATCAAACAATTGTTCTAGGTTGTAAACCTTGTGCGAATTTGGAAAAGAAAATAGGGAAATCATATTGTGTATGGATTTTAGAGATCTAAATAGAGCTTCCTCAAGGATCATTACCCACTTCCCTCAATGGATAAAATTTTATAGATAGTGGTTGGTTCAAAGAGGTTTTCACTTCTATTTGTCTATTTAAGCTATAACCAGATCATAGTGAAAGAGAAGGATCAGTTTTAAGACAAATTTCACCACAAAATGGGGCATGTATGCTTATAAGAAAATGCCATTTGTCTTATCTCGCTACTAGAGCTACCTTTTAGAGAGTCATGGACATGGTGTTCAAGGGACTCATTAACAAGATAGTTCTTATTTACCTTGATGGAATTACATTATTTTCTAAATATGTAGCTGATCATCTTTCCCATCTTAGGAAAGTGTTCGAGAGATGCGGTGTAGTTTGGAGTTTCCTTGAATCCAAAGAAATGAATATTCCTATCTCAAAAGGGTAAGCCCTAGACCAAATTATGTCTCAAGAATTATTAAATATTGATTTAGAGATATTTGAATCTATTCGGCATTGCCTTTACCAACTCACATGAAATCTCTCCAAATCTTCCCGTTATCCAAAATAAACCCCTTTCTTATTTTGACTAACTTTCATTCATTCCTTCCTTCCATATGTCTCAATCAAATTTTCCACTTTTTAGGCACTCAAAATTTTCTAGAAATGGCTTCATCAGATAGAGAATTTTCTCACCTTTCCAAAAAGGTAAAATTTTCCTTCTAACTCCTTGTATTTTGCAAGTTATGGCTCGACAGAGTTTTTGAGGGAAATTTTCCCTGGGAAGGTCCACCACCAATCGAATGTGCCACATGGTGGTGGAATGGCGGGTCGGCGGAGGTAAGTTAGAAAATTTTACCAAAGGATCAGTGGGGGCGCAAAGAAAATTTTTCACCCGAAGCCCCTCGAACCAATAGAAAGACGACACATGTCCATGGAACCGGTGGGAGTTGAAGGGGCAGAGTGATTTTTGGTTTTTCACCAAAATTTGTAAAAAGCGTGAAGGAGAGAAACTGCCCGCAGCCCGCTAAGGAGGAAAGAAAAATTAGATTTACCCTTGCAGATGAATCAAAATGTACCACGTGTCCATGAGGTTGGCGGGAGTCAAAAGGGTCGGTGGCGTCAAAGGAAAAATTTGGAGTTCAAGCCCGTGTCCAATTGGAGAGCGCCATGTGGCAACGGAGCGGTGGGGCATGGAGTGATTTTGGAATTTTTTCCAAAATGCAAAAAAGGCATAAAATGGTTGTTTGAGCCCATGGACCAACAAGAATGTGACACGTGGCATCGGAGTGGTGGGGGTGGAGTTTTTTGAGAAAATTTTCCCAAATTCAAAAAAGGGGAAAATTTTTGGGTTTCGGCCCGCCGACCCGATTTTTGCCCTATTTTTCCCTAAATCTTTAGAGGGGGATATATTTTGATCCAGAGCTCACTTTTTCTTGATTTTGGTGTCATTGGAAAGATATTGAAGTCCTCTACATGATGGAATCTTCAATTTTGTTTTTTGGTGAAGTTTAGTGAGAGAAAATGAGAAAACACCTCTAGCATGGGAACCAACATTCAACCACCATTTTTAATGCAAGATGGCTTCCATTCTTCTCCAAAGATGGTAAAAATATTGGGGAATGAAATTTTAATGGTACCCATGCTATTTTGATGGTTTTTGTTGGTGGTTGAATGATTCCTTTCATTTTTCCCGCATTTCTACTTCTTGGCTTGGGTTTTCATTGTTAAAAGCTATTTTTGGGCTCATTTGTAAAGGGTTGGACATTTTTTATGAACTTGGGCTCCCTTCTTCACCCTGGCAAGTGAATTTGTGGAATATCGACCTTTTTCGGACTCGCAACATGTTTTTACCTCTTTTTGTTGTAATGCACTATAGCAAGTGAATTTGTGGAATATCAGACCTCTTTTAGGACTGCAACATGTTTTTTACCTCTTTGTTGTTGTAATGCACTATATTGAAAAATGGAAATGACAATGTCATCTCTGTGAATGAGTTTTCAATCCTTTCTTGTGTTGTTTACTTCATTTTTATCCTTCATTACAATTTTAGCAATTTGTGCATGATTTTTGTTACATTTTTATAATTTGTTTCAATCTACGTAAGTAGATGTTTACCACTCCTTTGGTGTATCACCTCGTTAGTTTAGTTTTACCTTCTTTTCTCTCTTCTATCCTTGTCTCCTTGGTAGAATTAGAGTAGGATTTGAAGTTAAACATATACATATTTCATGCATACATCTGATTAGAGGAGTAGAGGAACCAACCTTTAATCTAGATATTTTTTCCCATTTTGCAAGTCCCACACTTGGGGAAAAGATTCAATGTTGTGCAATCACACTAAATGACCCAATTCTCAGGTGCAGATCTGAAGGTCATTTAGGGGGTGTTGCTGATTTGCACTAATAGTTTTGGCACACCTGGTGGGACCTTAGAGGTCTTCATCTTCATTACAAAAAAGTTGATGTGTATTTGTTGTGAATTCCTTGCTTAAAAAGAGCCTCGATCTACACATCAGCAATCGCCAAGAAAAAAAAAAATCAACTAGTTTTAGTAGACCAAGTCTCGAAGATTCATGAGAAGGATCCAAACAAGGTCAAGGGATAGAGAGGAAGGATTTTCGAATATCTACAGTTATCCCTAGGAAGAAGAGAGACAGGAAGAAGGATTCAAAGGTCTCCATCTCCACCAAACATAACTCTATCAACTCCTCCACGGTAGACCATTCACCCAATCAACAAGGTTTCTTGGGCCAATCAAAATGGCACAAAACAACCTTTATGTCAACTTCACGGCAGCAGCCCACTTGTTCTCAATGCACAAAACCCGGTTCCAGCCCAAAAAGCATTGAAGAACATCCCATACTTTACTAGAGAAAATTATACCACTCCCGATTATCATGTCAAAGACATTGCTAATGTTTGTGAAATCCATGAGATTATTGAGATGCAAATTGCTGTCAAATTATTGGCATCTTCATTCAAAGGGAAATCCTTGTAATGGTTCATGAGTCTTGGGTCAAAGTGCTCTATCCAAAATTGGAACTAGTTGTGCATAGCTCTCCATGAGCAGTTTGGAGAAAAGGGAGATAATTTTTCTCTATTGGAACAACTAAAAACTATCAAGAGAGCTCCCAATGAGTAGCTAATAGACTTCAATTTCAGATTTCAAAGGACTTGGGATAGAATTCTAGTGGTAGTAAGGCCAATAGCTGAAGGTGCTTTTTTATACTATCTTAAAGCTTTAAATTCTAATATTTCTATGTTAATCCAATCCATGGGAGGTGTAAATATACTTGCAGCTTATAGCATTGCCATTAGGGTTGAGAATTGTTTGATCCAAACCGGTAAACTAACACCTAGGCCTCGCATGGCCTTATATAAAAATTGGAAAACATAAGCACTAGTCAAGCACCTACTTTAGCTCCTACTCCCACTCCTAGAAATAAGAGTTCAAATGAAACTTCTACTTCATCCTCTAATGCCAAATGAACTCCAAGAAGTCATGAAACAATTACAAAATTTAGGCAATGAGCTTGTTACACTCAAGAGGCAAGCAAGCCCAAATTTTTAGACCTTCTTATCAGCCTCAAGATTAGCCTAATAGGAAACCATATCAGCCTAATAGGCCACCCAATCTAGATGCAAATCAAAATCAAGTAAGGCCTCCTGCCAATAGACCATTTCAGCCCTATAACCCTAATGCTGCATCTACCTCTAAAGCCTTAGTGCCAGTGCAAAATAATATAGCTCAAGAGTATGATTGGTGTTTCCCATGAAATGAACCTCAAAACCAATCTATGTGCTTCAATGGTTATTTGAACCAAGATTTGATGGTGACAACAACTAGCATAGAGAGTGAGATGAATCAAGAAACAAACTAACAACAAGGAACATCTCAGCAAAATACAACTCCAAATGAGACTACACTTGTGAACTGGCAGGCTGAATATTTTTGTGGTATGAGTCAAACAATTTCACAGAATGTAGCAGCTAACACATGGTTAAAGAAGAGGAATATTGGTGAAGGGAAATCATTAGCTCCAGGTGATCCATAACCTTCCATCACTCCAAAAGTATTGGCAAGCAAAACACAGTTCCAAATGTGCAAGGACAGCCCAAGCTACCTTATAGACCAGCTCAAATGCCATTTGTTGCAGCTCATGTACAAGAAAAGAATGTGAAGGATAAGGGGCAGCAAAGAGATGTTTCATCCCCATTTAACATAATTGAACAAATGAAGAAGAAAAATGTGAATATATCTATGTGGGAATCACTATCCATCCTGTGCCAAAGGGATCTATTACAAACTGCCATGAAGAATTGGTCAACTTCAAATCAGCAATCTCAGATGTAAGAGAAGGTACTCACAAATGCTGCTCATCCTGAGGGGAAGCTTGGAGGACAGCAAGGTAAATTTTTGAAGCCACCTCCATTCTATGTTTCATTGATCATTGGGGATAAACTAGTACACAATTGTATGATTGATTCTGGGGCAAGTAGTTCTGTGATGCCCAAACAAATAGCCGATCAGCTAGGCCTCTAATATGAAGTCATATCCAATGGGGTGTGCAATTGGATGGGAAAAAAGTAAAAACAGTTGGGGTATTTAAATATTTGAGCCTCACTTTGCATGCATGCCATAATGTCACTATTTTGCAAGATGTGTCAGTGATAGATTTACCACCACTTTTTGCCTTATGTTTGTCAAGGGATTTCACAGATAGAATTAGAGGGTATTTATCTACTAATTGGTCACACATGTTGTTTCATACCAGATATGGAACCAAGGCTACAATCACATTTGAACCTATTGCAAACTTTCACATTGAGCCTCATACTCCAAGCCCAATCAATGCCAACTGTTCAGCATTTGATCAAGAGGATTATCCAGGCACGAGATGAAGTTGACACAAAAGTTGGAAGAATCCTAGATTTGAATTTTGATGAATGGGAAAGTAAGTTACATTCTTTTGATCCCTAAAATGAAATATAGGAATCTGAACTAGGATTTTATTGCATGCATGAAGAAAATCAGCCTATTCCTACCATCACCAAGCTAGACCATAAAGATGACAATGATGTATGGAAATTGTTATTTGATGGATAAAGAAGTAGACAAGGTGCGGGGGAGCTATGCTTGTTTCAACTCAAGGTATTAAGTATTATTCAACTTTTAGGTTTTAGTTTGCATGTTCTAACAACACTATTGAATATGAAGCTTTGATACAAGGATTGTATTGGTCAAGAAAGAGAGGTATCAAAACTTACAAGTCTTTGGTGATAGTGACCTGATTGTTAATCAAGTTAAAGGGCAACATGCTTTCAAAAATAACCTGCTCAAGAGTTATAAGAATAGGGTGTGGGACCTCATTGAGGATTTTGAAGGCTTTGGCATCAACTCCATCCCTAGGAAAGAAAAATAAGATGCTAATAGGCTTGCAGTAGTTGAAGCAGAATTTGATGTTGTGGAAAGTATCAAAGAAGATAAAGTATAGCCAAAAATTCATGTGATTGTAAGGCCATCGGTGCAGCACAATAATGTAAGTTGGCAAGTGTTTGAAATTGACCAACAAATCATAAATTTCTTGCAAGAAGAAGTTTATTTCTCAGCCAAAAATCAAGAAAAGTTAGAACAATAGTATGGTGATCAAGTGGTATAGCTGAGAACCAACAAACTACCAAAAGGACTTGTCACTTTGGAGTCCATCTTTAATCCTAATGATCAATTTAGGAAAGATAAAGAAAACATCAAATTCAAGGGATAAGGTTCAGTGCCTATCTCGGTGGGAGAAGGCAAATCACTTCAAATTGGTAAAGTGGCCACCGAGCAAGAAAGGTATGAGTTTCTGCAACTTTTCCAAGAGTTCCGAGATATATTTTCTTGGAAATATGAAGAATTGAGGGGTTTCAATCCCAAGCTAGCTCAACACACAATTGAATTAGATCTAAGTGTTAAACCCATTAGGAAAAAACAAAGACCGGTCAATCCACACATGGAGCCTTTCATGAAGAAGGAATTGAATATGTTAATGGAGGAAAGTATAATATTTCCCATCAATCATTCAAGCTGGGTTATAAACTTGGTTCCAATTAGAAAGAAGAGTGGAGAAATCAGATTGTGTGGCCTTTAGAGATTTTAATATAGAATCCCTCAAGGATCATTACCCACTTCCTTCTATGGAGCAGATTTTGCAAGTTATTGCTAGGTCATAATGTGAGAGGTTTTCATTGCTAGATGGTTATTCGTAGGTATAATCAGATCATGGTAAAGGAGCATGATCAGTTCAAAATAGCCTTCACCACCAAATGGGGAACCTATGCATATAGGAAAATTCCATTTGGTTTGTCTAACACCAAAGCTACCTTCCAAAGGGAAATGGATATGGTGTTTAAGGTATTGATCAACAAAATAGTACTGATATACCTAGATGATATTACTATATTTTTTAAAAGTGTAGCAGATCATCTCTTTCATTTGAGACAAGTGTTCCAAAGATGTAGAAGATTTGGGGTATCCTTGAATCCCAAAAATGTATTTTCCTAGCTCATGAAGGGAAGCTCTTAGGCCACATTGTTTCCAAAGAGGGATTAGCAATTGATCCAGAGAGGGTTCAAGCAATAAAATCACTATCATTACCAAGTATCAAGAAGGCCCTTCAAAGTGTCTTTGGAAGAATCAATTTTGTTCAAAGGTTTGTTCTAGAATTTGCAGCCCTTGTTAATCCAATAACTATGATGTTAAAGAAAAGTATGGATTTCAAATGGACAAGCTAAAGGTAAGGCAAGTTTTGAGGTAATCAAAGAGGTTATCTCGTAAGCTCCAAATCTCATTAACCCATATTTCTGTAAGGATTTTATCCTCTATGAATTTGGTGGTGATGATACAATTTTTTCAATTTTAGTACACGTAACAAAGAAAATGAAGAGCAACCGATTGCCTTCTTTAGCCAAAGCTTGGAGGACTATGATGTGAGGTATTCCTTCATTGAAAAGCATGTTCTTGCAGTGATTAGGAGCTTGAAGAAAATTAAGCATCTAGTTTCAAACAACAAGGTTCAACTGTTGGTTTCTCATGTGGGAGTTAAGGACTTCCTCCTCAACAAAGACCTAAATGAAAAACATGCGCAGGTGGATTACTCGTGTCATGGAGTATGAAATTGAGATCAAGGTCACTAATTTGGTCTAAGAAAAAGGATTGTGTGAGTAGATGGTCTTGAGAAAATCAATGGAAGCATGCAATGAGAAGGATGTTGTTTTGGCGTTGCAAGACAACTAAAAACAAAGAGGTGTTCCGAGAAGAGAATGATGGTATGCTCGCTCCTTGCTAGACCGAAGACATAATGTACTTCTTACAAATAGACCTATGCCCTCCATAGATGAAAAAAACAAGAGAAGACACTTCATATGCAGGCTATTCCATATGCACTTGTTGATGGTGTCTTGTTCAAAAAGGATATAAATGGAGTGCTGCTAAGATGCATTAGGAAAAATAAAATTAAGAGAATGTTAGAAGAGTTCCATGGTGGATCAGCTTGGGGTCATTTTTATCCAAGAGTGATAGCCCTCAAGATTATGAAGGCTAGTTATTATTGGCCTAAGGTGTTTAGTGATTGTTATGCATGGATCAAGAGGTGCAAAAATTGTGCATTCTTCACAGGAAATGAAATATTAACAGCCCTTCCATTGCACCCAATTTCAGTTAAACATCCATTCATGAAATGAGGTTTGGACTTCATTGGATTCATGAACCAAAACTCAAGCTAAGGACACAAGTGGATTCTAAAAACAACAAACTACTTCACCAAATGGACTGAGGTGATGACACTCAAAGAGGCAAATGAATCTAGCATTCTAGAATTCAATGAGGGGATAGTAACCAGATTTGGTATACCTGCCACTATAATATCAAATAATGCATTGGCATTCATAAGATCAAAGGTAACTAAATGAGATTTTAAGAATGGGATCTATCCGAGCACTTCATCAAATTATTACCCTTAAGGTAATGGCCAAGCTAAGTCTACCATCAAGAACCTATTAAGGATCATCAAGAGGACTTGGCATACTAAACTGAAATCAGCCTTATGGGCTGATAGGATAACTCCTAAGATATCCACTGGTAACTCTCTATTCAGACTTGTTTATGGAAGAGAGGCAATCTTTCCTATGTCACTTGAGTTGCCAATGTTGGAACTCATGATTCAATTGGAATTGTTGGAATTTGAACCCATGGAGGTTAGATATGTAGAATTTATGGAACTCCAAGAATTCAGAGAGCATGCAGCCCAAACAATGGAGAGGGACCAAGCCTTGATCAAAAGAACCTTTGATAGGAAAGCTAAGGCTAGGACCTTCCAAGTTGGAGACTTAGTGTTGAAATGGAATGCAGACCGAGTAAAGATAGGAAGGCATTCAAATTTTGATGCCATTGGAGTGGCCACTACATGGTCACAAAATGTAAGAACAACAATGCCTTCCAATTGTCTACATTGGATGGTGAAGAACCGCAGATTCGAGTTAATGGAATCCATCTAAAGCATTGCTACTATAAGGGAAACTCCTTGCCTTGTACATATTAGCATAGATTTTCATTCCTCCAAGTTCTTGTGCACATTGTTTTGTTTTATCTTAGTTTTACATTTCCCTAAGTGCTTTGGCACAAGCTTTGTTATCCCAAGGATGCATCTTTGCTAGGCCATGTTCTAGATCAAGTGATGTTCTACTCCCACAATCTTCTTTCTAGAAGTTTTCTAATGAGTTGAGAGTACCAAGAATTTAAGTTGATGACTCCATTTCCCAATGGATTGCTTCAAGCAGCTGGTCACTTCATCCAACAGGCAGATGACCCCTCTGAGTCACCAAAATTGTTATCCAAAATAAGCCCCTTGCTTATTTTGACTAACTTTCTTTCATTCCTTCCTTGTGTCTCAGTCAATTTTTTCCACTTTTTAGGAACTCAAAATTTTCTAGAAATGGCTTCATCAGATAGATAATTTTCTCACCTTTCCAAAAAGGTAAAATTTTCCTTCTAACTCCTTGTATTTTGCAAGTTATGGCTCGATGGAGTTTTTGAGGGAAATTTTCCCTGGGAAGGTCTCGTGACCAATCAAAATATGCCACATGGCGGCGAGAATGGCGGGTCGGGCAGAGGAAAGTTAGAATTTTTTTCCAAAGGATTGGTAGAGGGCACAAAGATTTTTTTGGCCCGAAGCCCCGCGAACCAACAGAAAGATGACATGTGTCCATGGAATCGGCAGAGTCGGAGGGCTGATTGATTTTTGTTTTTCACCAAAATTTGTAAAAAGTGTAAAGGAGAGAATTGGCCCGTGGCCAAGGAGGAAAGAAAAATTTTGAGTGCCCCCATGAATAATAAAAATGTGCCACATGTCCATGAGGCCGGTAGGAGTCAAAAGGGTCAGTGGCGTCAAAGGAAAAATTTGGAGTTTAGTCTCGCATAATTACAGAGCGCCACGTGGTAGTGGAGCAACGGGGCGCAAGTGATTTTGGAAATCTTTTCAAAATACAAAAAAGGTGTAAAATGGTCGTTTGAGCCTGTGGACCAATAGAAATGTGACAAATGGCATCAGAGTGGTGGGGGCAGAGTTTTTTGAGAAAATTTTCCCAAATTCAAAAAAGGAAAAAAATTTGGGTTTTAGCTCACGATGCGATTTTTGCCTTGTTTTGCATTAAATCTTTAGAGGGGCATATCTTTCAATCCAGAGCTCAGTTTTTCCTAATTTTGGTGTCATTCAAAATATATTAAAGTTCTCTACACAATGGAATCTTCAATTTTGTTTTTGGTGAAGTTTAGTGAGAGAAAAATGAGAAAACACCTCTAGCATGGGGAAAAGAGCAGAACCGACATTCAACCACCATTTTTAATGCAGTATGGCTTCCATTCTTCTCTAGCATGGTCGAAAATCTTGGGGAATGAACTTTTAAGGGTACCCATGCTATTTTTATGGATTTAGTTAGTGGTTGAATGATTCCTTTCATTTTTCCCACGTTTCTCCTTCTTGGCTCAGTTTTCATTGTTAAAAGCCATTTTTGGGCTCATTTGTAAAGGGTTGGACATTTTTTATGAACTGCAGGCTCCCTTCTTCACCCTGGCAAGTGAATTTGTGGAATATCATACCTCTTTTAGGACTGCAACATGTTTTCTACCTCTTTGCTATTGTAATGCACTGTATTTAAAAATGGAAATGACAATGCAAGCTTTGTGAATGAGTTTTCAATCCTTTCTTGTGTTGTTTGCTTCATTCTGATCCTTCATTACAATTTTAGCAATTTGTGCATGATTTTGTTGCATTTCTATAATCTATGTCAATCTGTAGAAGTATATGTTCACCACTCCTTTGGTGTATCACCTTGTTAGTTTAGTTTTACCTTCTTTTCTCTCTTCTATCCTTGTCTCCTTGGCAGAATTAGAGTAGGATTTTGAGTTAAACCTCTAAAAATTTCATGCATACATCCAATCGAGGAGTAGAGGAACTAGCCTTTAAACGGAGAGTTTTTCCCATTTTTGCAAGTCCCACACTTGGGGAAAAGATTCAATGTTGTGTAATCATACTAAATGACCCAATTCTCAGTGCTGATTTGAAGGACATTTAGGGGGTGCTGCTGATTTGCACCAACACTTCCTAGGGAGGATCAATTGTTTCACAAGGTTTGTGCTTTATTTTTCTAATCTTGTTAAACCACCGACAATGATGATGAAGAAGAGCATATAATTTAAGTGGAAATATGAGGGAAAATATATTTTTAAGGCTACTAAGCAAGAAAAATCACAATCCCCTACTCTTATCAATCAATACTTCTCAAAATAATTCATTCTCTATGTTTTTGGTGGTTCAGACACAATATTTGCAATCTTGGTACAATTGAACAAATAAGGACTTAAGAATCATGTTACTTTCTTTCATCATAGCTTGGAGGACTATGAGGTGAGTTATTCATTCATCTAGAAACACAACCTTGCTATCATAATGAGCTTAAAGAAACTAAAAATATGGTTTCAAACAACAAAATCCTCTTACTAGTGTCACATGCCGATTAAAGGACTTCCATCTTAACAAGGATTTAAATGAAAAAAGAGCTAGTTGGATTACGTGGGTAATGGAATATGACGTAGAAGTCAAGGTGACAAAATTGATTAGAGGATAATGATTTTGTGAGTAATCTGGTTTCAAATCACCATGCAGAGTCAAAGATGAAGAAGGGGGTGTTTTTTTCACTCTAGGATGATCAAGAACAACAAGCCAATGTTATACCCACACCTTGTTAGAACCAAGATATGATCAGCTACCTCCAAGTGGGTTAATTCCCTTAGGGATTAAGAAAAGAAATAATAAGGTATTTTAGGCTTCAAGCCATTCCGTATGTTCTTATTGATGGTATCTTATTCAAGAAATATGTGAATGGAGTTCTCTTGAGGTACATTCCTACACATTAGATTGAAAAAGTGTTACATGAGTTCCATGATGGAAAATATGGAATTTAATTTTCTCTATGAGTAACAACCCTAAAAATCATGAAGGCTGGTTACTATTGGCCCACAATATTTGGTTATTGTTATGCATGGATCAAGAAGTGCAAGAAATGTGCATTTTTCATAGGAAAAGAAAATCGACATCCCTTCAACTCCACCTAATCTCGGTTGATAAATCGTTAGTTCGGTGGGGATTATATTTCATTGTGGTAATCAATCCAAACTTAAGCCAAGAACACAATTGGATTCTCATAACTACCGATTATTTCACAAAGTGGTCTAAAGCAGCTTACACTCAAGGAAGAAAATGTGTCCAACATACTTGGATTTCTACGAGGTAATTATAACCAAGTTTTTGTACCATCTACTATTATATATAATAATGCTTTATCTTTCTTTGGCACAAAAATCGTTGGATGGGCTATTAACAATGGGGTATATCTCGAGCACTTCCTCTAACTATTACCCCTAGCATAATGGGAAAGATGAGTCCACAAATGAAAATATACTCGAGGATTATAAGAATTATCTTGGATTATAATCAAATGGCATGGCACACAAAACTGAAATCAACCTTGTGGGATGATAAAATCACACCCAAGAGATCAACTAACAGCTGTCCTTATAAGCTAGTTTATGGAAAAGAAGCTAGGCCTTCCATATTTCTTGAATTACTAGCATTGGAGCTTCTCAAGAAACTTCAATTATCTGAATTTTCACCCATGGAAGTTAGGTATGCTTGAGCTCATGGAGTTAGAGGAGCCTGAGAGACCAAGCAATGCAAATCATGGAGAAGGATCAAACACTAATAAATATGTCTTTTGATAAGAAATCCAAAGCTAGAAACTTCCAAGAGGGAGATTTGGTACCAAAGTGGGATTCGACAGAGATAATCTAGGTAAATACTAAAAACTTTATGCAATATGGAGTGGCCCTTATCTAATCTTAGATTGGAAAAGTAACAATGCTTTCCAATTTTCAAAATCGGATGGAGAAGAAATGTAGATTCTAGTCAATGGAATATACCTAAAGCATCATTTATCAAGTAAAATTTCATCTTTTTACATATTATTTTAGGTTTATAATTCATCTAATTTCTTTCATCACATTTTTTGGTGGTATGATAGGTTTCTCTTCCCTAAGTTCTTTGCACATGTTTTATTTCTCCTAGCTAGTCTTTTTACTTAGGTTTCAAAGATGATTCGGATGAAGGTGTCGCAGAAGCACTTCATCATCGCATGGAACCATCTCAATATCCAAGAATTTTAAAATGCAAAGCAACTAAAAATCAGATTTAGAGACAGTTTTAGTTTTTTCAATTTCTTGTCTCTTGATTAGTTGCATTGTGGACTTCTAGTTCTTCTTCTTTGATCATAAAATAAGTCTTAGAGGTAGCTTAAGGAAATTAAGAAAATTTATCCTTGGTTTCAAGAATAAGATCAACCTCAAATTAGTTTTCCAAACTCTTTGAATTTTGTTCAAAATAAAATTTTATAAATTTGTGAGTAGCTCAAGCATTTCACAGTCGGTTTGAAAATCGGCAAAGTGTTCAAGGAAGATACAAGGATGAAAAAATCAGCTTTCAGATCAGGTTACAGAGGTAAAGAAGGTAAATTCCAAGATTTGAATTTTTTTTCTATTCGATGAAATTTTTAAGAATTTCTTATAAAAGGATGGAACATTCAAGCAAAGAGTAGATCAGTTCAAGTTTAAACAATGCCTCTAACGATCGTGGATTGAGTTCAAAATTCAGATCTGGTTTAAGTTACTAAAAATGACTCCATGCCTAATGGACACAATAAAAATAATGATCACTTAACCGACATGTAGTTAGCCCCATTGAGTTTCTAAATTGTTATCCATTTTAAATTCCCTCCTAGAAAAATGGACAATAGGGACATCTGGATCTCGGGAAGGTTTCTTCGAGGTATTAATGTGAAAGAAATTAAAATGGGTCAATTTCATGTTCATGAGATAATTTTTGATTGAATTAGTTATTGGGGTCTTCATGCATTTTCCTCTTGCAAAATATCCAAGTGATGGGGAAAATATGGAAAAAACTGAGAAAATGTGGAAATTGGTCTAAGGGATAAAAATGACTCGACGAGCTACTTGGGCAAGTTGGGATAGATCACTGAGCTACACCAAAAGCTAGCATCCAAACCAAAAGGAGATCCCCATCCCGCATTACAACAACAGACCCTCAAATGCATCATTTCAAATAAAATTAGATTCATTAGAAATGTAACTCCACCTTCCACACTCAAAAGTAGTAAAAATCAAAAGTATGTGTGGTTGATGGTAAAATATAAAGGAAACATCTCCATCTTCAAAATAACATCTCCCAAGCAGTTGAGATCATTAATGGAGGCATGTGACATTTTTCTTGTCCAACAAAATATAATACAATAAAGTGATCAATTTGTAGGGATCTCCATGATGTTTTCCAACCATTTAATGACCTTTGTTGGTGGGTGAATCCAATATTTTGGTATTTCCCTCTTCTCCTCTCTCATATTTCTTCTATATATTGTAATGGAGATCTCATTTTAAGGTTTTGAACATTATCTAGTTTCTCCTCCATTCTTCTATAGGTTTTTGTGAGCTTCAAGCCTCTGTTTTAGGTATTTTGGCAAAAACTCATTCCTCTCTCTTTCATCAGAATGGACTGTGTAATTATATGAAGAAATAAAATCAAGTTTGTGGCTAATCTTCAACCCTTGCTTGTGTTTTTATTGCATTCTCTTGCCTCTACATTGCAGCTGAAGGTATTTTGTGCATTTTATAATTTCTTACAAACTCTAAATGGTTGTGTTTAATGGAAATGGTGTTGTGAATGTGTGTTTCTAGATTGTGGTGTTATACATGCCCTCTCTATCTCCATTTATTCTCATTTTCATTAATTAGAGAGTATCCCAACCATCCTTCTCTTGGTGTAATCACCTCCTTAGTGTAGGAATTTTTAATTTTCATGCATTTTCTTCTCTCCCTGGTCCCTTAGAATCATAGGATATGATTAGATAAGCATGTTTACAACATTAGGAGTAGATATAGCATTAGTTTAGGAAGAGGAATCAACCTTTTTTTGTTAAATATCTCAATTGTTTAGTCCCACATTTAGAGATAATTCCATGTTTCACAAAAACAACGATTTCATATTCAACTCACTTGCAACAAAATCGAGGGTGATGTTTTTAGTGATAATAAATGACTATATATATTTTTTCTTCACTTTGGTTCAACGCATCATCCTCTTATTATTCTTCCTCTTATTATGGGATATCTTCTTGACCTCTATTCAGACCTTCACTATATTCTTATTTGGTTGAGGTATATGAGATTCACACACCTTAAATTCCTTCCCATATTTCTTTTTCTATCATAATATGATAAAAAATTGAATATCATACCTCCAATTGTGACCATCATCATGGGATTAAGGTCTAAGGTATTTATCTCCAATGTCTCTAAGTACACTAGCCTAGAAGTGTATTGAAATTTCTTACACATAGTGTGCCACCTAAGTCCACCTTCTCTATGTTAAACACTATCTTTTACATGTCCTTTATTCTATTAACTTCACATTTGAAGTACTTGGTGGTGAATGCAAACATAATTTTTCACCACAACCCCATCACACCATTGGCCATCATAAACTTGACAATGTTAAAGTGTTACATAACTAAAAAAATTTCCTTCTAGCCTACTTCTCCGCTTATCTCCCTTAGTATGTGTCATTCATTCTCAAATGCCACACACATCTTGTTATACCACTTTTCTAATATTTTTTGTAGAATTTTTTTATCTCCTCCTATGTAAAGTATGAAAACTGCATCACAGGGACTTGTCTTCTACTAAGTGAATATAGATGTTATATTCAAGCCCATCTAGGACACCAATCTCTAAGAAGACTATTAATAATAAAATCAACCCCTATCTTATATTTTCTCCTCTCTCGGTATGTACCTTGGCTTCTTCAATAATCCCATCAACAATTAATTGTGCAATGTTATATTGTGTCTTGTGTCAATTAATAAAATTCATAAAATTCCCATAGTGCCCCATGAATATGCTAGAAACAGGGAGCTAGTTTATAGCTTATTATAGTTCATCTTTAAAATGGTGTAGTAGTTATAGACTAGTCTCCTTTTACTATAATTGTTCACAATGGCAGAGAATGCACCTCATCATGCTGCATATGTCACCAAATTACTCAACAAATTAGTTAGTGGAAGTTTCATTTTTCATTAGTTCACTTATGAAAGAATAAAGGGAAATTCATTACTTTCTAATTTATATATATCTATTTAAAATGTTCCCATGTACCGATTAGTGTTTTTTTTGCGGTAAAGTTTATAGTTATATAGATGCTATGATGAGTCAATTTATGGACTCATCATCTCCCCTACACTTTAAATTTTGCAATTCCTCTTGCAAAATATATTTGACTTGATATCTGTTTAGTCACCAGATTGAGGTCACACTCCCCTTAGTCCCCTTTCAATCAATTAAGGTAACGTGTTCACCTAACCATGACCCCTTTACCCCGTATTCGTATTAATTTTATTATTTATAATTGAATTAATGTTCCTCCTCATATTATTCATTAATTTAATTAATTTAATTTACACATCACCTAAACACCTCATCTTGGGCCTATTTCAAAGGCATTTAACTCATAGTGACCAAGTCATCACTCTTACCATTGAGTCATCACTCCCAAAGGCCGAGTCAAAACTTTACCTAACTAACTGAGACTTCTTCCTAAAACCTAATTGAAATTCTTCTATTACCTTCCTACCTTCTCTCAGGTGAACTCCACTTCCCTAAGTGAAATCAATCAAGATCACACCAAAAATAGTAAAGATCTACCTATTTTTGGTAAACCTATGATTTATTTCCTTAACTGATGTCAGTCACCTTAACCGTCATCGGTTACCTTATATACACTTTCATAAATCTTTACTGGGGTTGGTCATTTTTAGTTTGGAGAGAGTTTTATTGCATTCAAGCATGAATCGAGACTTCTTAGCATCCAGATGATGGGATATACTCAACCACAGGCCCAAGAAAGCACCTGATGCTCATCCCAAGGCATTAGAATATTCACGGAACACTCTGGGAAGTATTTCCATGGAACTAACCACAAAATTTCTTCACAGATCAACTACTACCTTCCTTCACCTACCAAACCTACAAATGCAAGTAAGTATACTTGATTTTCATCATTTTGTACTTTCTTAAAGTGTAGGTTCATTATCTTTTGTTATTACATCTTATTCCTTCTTGCATTCCTCTATCCCCACCTTCTTACCAATCTACCCATCCAACCACCCACATCCTTATAGCTCTTTGTACCTAACCTATATGCATTTCGAGTCTTCTTGGCATTATTACGAACCCAACCATTCTCCCTTCATTATTTGTGTAATCACAAAAATTCTAAAACTACTTTTATTTAATTACCACCAAAATTGCCCCTATCGATATCGGTCACCTTAACCATCATTGGTCTCCCCTCTTTACCGCATCGGTCACCGAACCAACATCGGCACCATGTTTTCTACTAACATTCATTAAACCACCTATAAAAACACTTAAATTCCACCTAGAACTTATTAGATACCTTTATGACCTTACCTAATACCCTTGTGACCTATCCCAACTAGAAACATACCTTTCCTAATGCTAGATTAGTTTATATTTCAATACCTTAACCTAGTTTTTGGTAACATTTTGAGATACCTAAATCAAAGTATTAGCAATAGGACCTTTATTTCTCGCATTTAATTTTGTTAATTTGATAAAAATAGAGGATTGACAACCATTCGAGAATCATCATACTTCTCGGATCTAGCCTTTTTGGCAGTCCTCCGACTCTCCCTATTTAATATCTTTTAGTGG
Organism: Taxus wallichiana var. yunnanensis; assembly: GCA_018340775.1. Taxonomy (NCBI): domain Eukaryota; kingdom Viridiplantae; phylum Streptophyta; class Pinopsida; order Cupressales; family Taxaceae; genus Taxus; species Taxus wallichiana. Next base: position 385,257,620 of record CM031241.1, read on the forward strand.
TCTTGTTTTATATCTACAGGAGTCCTTCCAAGAAAAAAAGGAGTTCCCTACAAGGAACTCTAATAAAGTCAGCAACATGTGCACTTATCCTACCATCTACATAATAATAGGTATTCCTCCTTGACCTTTTACATTTGGTCTTTTTGTTATATAAGTTACTAGATTCAATTTTATCCATATTTTCACAAATGTCACAATAACCTAGGCATTTGTCCAATGACCATCATCAGTTTATTAATCTGAATGTCATGGATTTACCCGATTGTTGTTGGTTTCGTTGTTTTGGTAATTTTAAGCAAAGTAGCATTTCATCACATTTATGTTCTTTCTAGGGATTTCTTAGCTACCTCACCATGTCTCTAAGGCTTTGAAATCACTGCCAAGTCCAAATTTTCTTCATTTTCATCATTTATTACCACATTTACAAATATTTTGATTTTTCACAATAACTAGTATCAGTCTACCTTAATCGTCATCGGCATTACCCTCTGTCACCAACATCGGTTACCCAACCACCATTTCATTATGTGTTTTAATTTTTCAATTAAAGCAACGACTAGTTTTTACCTAATCGGAATTATTTTCTCGCATCCCTTTTGTGCCTTTGTGTCATATACAGAGATCATATTACTAGTTTTACGCTAACCTGAGATGGTTTTCACTGTAACCAAGCCAACACCCTCGTATCCCATGATAGCCTTTAGCCATTTCCACCTAGCCCATCACCGACTTCCATCCTATCACCCATAGATCTTAGCCAACCTATTATCATTAGTACCGGTGATGAGTATTTTGTAAGACTCCTTGACTAGAACCATGTTGCTTTATAATATTATTTAGCCCATTCATCCACTCTAGATTCATCAGGGAAGATTGTATATGGCATGTCGGTGTCCATTCCTCCTACCTCGCACCCAATTTTGCATCAACTAATACTAACTCTTCCTACTCTCTTCCACCGTACTACTTGTGGTGTCCTAACTGACCCTACTTAATCGATATCGCTACATTGTAGTCTTTTTACACCCACCAAGAACAGTGGAAACCTCATGCATATCAACCTATCACCCAAAGGTAGTACTAGGCGCTCACCCGAGGCATGCGAGAGGGAGTCTCTCTTTTATGTGATTTCAATGGAAGGCATACTTCATGATCTTGACTTAGTGATTTAAAAGAAATGAAAAATCTATAGAGCCTTAATGAATTCTATACTCCTTTGGTCATAAAAAAGAAAAGTGCACAATGTAATTAATAGAACTAGGAGTTGTAAATCCACAAATAGAATTAACATTCTAGTAAGGTTCATGATTATACAAGAACAAAAACACAATAGACATATACGCAGATAATACAAAGAGAAGTTCTTAAAACAAATGTCATGGTAACCTTATCATATTCATTCATAGCATTACTTATAAAATATCACAGAAGGGAGACCATAGTCATGCGCCATATTTAGATCCATACATGTACACTCACAAAACAAACTTTTCATTACCCATTCCCTCATTACATTCTTCCTGTAATATTCTAACCATTTTATCCCATAATTCTCGTAGTAATTCTGGCTGAGCTCCGATCCTCCACTTCTGTCTCTCTTACTTTGCTAAGGGTGTCTATATATATAGGCATATGAGCTCCAACAAACTTCTCTGCAACGTCATATTTGGCCCCAAGTGTTAAGGTGTGGATCACCTCAGGTGCATGCCTCTCGATGTCATGATTAGCTTTTTGGATATTCTTATCACAAGGTATATTCCTCCCAAGACACCCTATTGCCAGGCTAGAACCTTATCCAAAAAGAATACATTCTTCATGTGTTTTGTCCAAAAGGCCAAAAAATGGCTAAGTCCCAAATTGTACTTTTTGGGCATGCATCCTTGGTTCTCCAAGAATCCTTTTTGAATTCTTCCTTGTGCGCCTTCACTTGCACCCTCCCTCTGGCCTTGAGCAACTATGCACTTTTAAGATTTGATAGCTACATTAGGGTCCCAACATTACCCCACACTTCACCTGTTCTCCACCCGGAACCTTTTCAAAGAATGCAAAGACAAGAAATGCAAGGAATTGCCTAGGAAAAGAATGGAGGGAAAGAATAAATAATGGGGAGAGATAGAATAGAAGGAAAATTGCCTAAAGAAGAATAAGGGGAAAAAATTTCCGTAGGTCACCTCCTTTGTATTCCAAGTGCTGACTTCATCCTATGCTTTTGTGGAGAGGTCGCCAACCAATGTGCTCACCTCATTAAAGGTTAACCCTTCCCCTTTTGTGTTAATGGTCTCCACCACAGTCTCTAGTTCCTTAGCGTGGTCTTCCAAGGCATCCATCTTCTTCGTAATGACCTTATAGAGCTCTTTTAGAGGTTTTGATTGAGACCCACAGGATCTCAATAGCTTCTAACTTCTTTTCTACTTAAGCTAGGATATTTTCTCACTCGGCTATATTTCCTTTATTCTTTTCCCTAAAGTCTTTCATTTTGGCCTTGTCGATTGCAAGAAACATGCTTGTCACCTTATCTTGATCTGCACAATGGTTGTAAGTGACTTCACTGAGTTTGTGCGGCTATCTTCACATCAACAAGAACCTTGTTGTATTTAGCTGCGAGTGCGATGACCTTCAATTTTTCCTCCTTCTCCAAGTGCGCAGCTATCGACTCCAAGGCCAAAGGTTTCCTTTCCATGGCAAGGATGGAGTCAAGTCCTCTAGACATTCCAGGGAGGATACATACTTTTACACAGGAGGTTTAAGGTTCAGGTGATTCATGATAATATCTTGGGAGATGAGCTCCACCTTTTTGGAAACTTCACGTACTATGGCATTTTCCTCCTGAAGCTCCTTCTGTAGTTGAGCATTGATTAGTTTCTCAAGGTTGAGGTCCTTTGTTAGCTTAACTACTTCTTCCTTCCTCTTCTCTAATAGGTCCTCCAAGACTTTAACCCTGTCATTTCTATAGAAGAGCATAGCCTCAATTTCCATGGAGAATTTGTTGAGCGTGTTACACACTTGCTCATCCAATAGTTATTACATGTTTATAATGTGGTTGTCCCCCTTTCCTTTGGACAACACTAGTACCGCTCCTTGGTTAACCTTGAACTCAAGCTCATCGAGGTGGGAGTCGAACACCCATGATAGCATCTTCCTTATGCATGAGTATCCACCCTCAGGATCAAAGGACTCCATGGCGGTGAGCTCCTTGGTGGGGAAGGTACTCTAGAAATGCACATGTAAAAATATGTTGGGGTCATCAACATATCCCATCGTTATTCTTCCCCCATCCATGCGTTTACTTCCCGTGTGCACACCCTTGGGAATAGCTCTTTGAAAGAGTTGGGCCTTTTGTCCTACTCACACTCTTCTCCCTCTACTCTTCCTTGAATTCATGAAGCATGAGCTCCACGCTATGCTCCAACTTCTTTTCGACCATAGTATTGATTATCTTCTCTATCTCCCTTGTCTCTTTCTCATTCACCTCCTCTTGAGTGAGCTTGGGCATATCCGGTTCCTTGGTACTTACCCCTTCGCTCCTTTCTTTTCTCAATGAACCTTACTCCCCTTGGGAACCTTTCCTCCTTACAAATATGAAGGCATTTTTTTCATCTTCGCTTCCTCTTCTCCCGAATTGTGGACATCAATCGGATCCTAATCCACCTCCATCTCATCATCATCATCCTTTTTTCCAATATAGGTTTTTGGGTCATCTCGTATCTTAAGACTTTGGTTCTTCCACCCCTTTTTCCTCTTCCTTTGTTGAAAATTCGGGGTCGAGGACGTGGTCTTCTATTCATCCTGGGGCTCCTCAGGGGGGATGGTGGCTTCGTAGGTTTGGGGTCTTCTCCCGACCACCATTTTCTTCTTCTTCTAGACGTAAGTACTGGCCCCGTAGTTTCTACATTCTGATTTTCCACCACCCTTTATTCCTCTTTCTATTACCTCTCCTTGCACTTTGGAGCGGGCTTCCTTCTTCCCATAGGGTCATTGGGGATGGGTATCTCATTCTCCACGTACGCACCCATGTCAAACTTTGGCCTTATGCATAGGAAAATCTTTGTGGCATTGTTTGCAACAATAGGTAAGGTCAAGGGCCTTACAATATACACATCTTAGGATGTGTACCTCTCAATGTACACACACTTGTCTTAGTAAACCAGCTTCTTCCTTGTTTCTCTCCGTGCTCTCTGTCAAGGGTAGACAACTCAAGGTCCAATTTTTTTGACTCCTTGTATCTGTTTACTCCCGCTTGGAAAAATTGGGTAGTAAATGAGAATGGGATTTTGCACCATGGACTCCAGCTTCCATCAACCAAAATGAACCTACCGATATAGAAGTGCTGGTAGACTACAAACTCTACTTCTCCTTCGGTCACCGCAGGGAGTTGTTCAGGGATCCACCATTCAGCCCCGAATGTGTTCCTAAGGCACTTATACCATTTTTCTAAGCATGCCTTGTGTACCCCTATCATTGATTCACATGTGTATTTCTGAAATCTCTCCATAGGTGAGGGATCTTTAGTAGGGTACTCCCACATGAACTTGTCGGATGCATCCGACACCCCAATTTCTAAGAACACAATTGTCAACAGAATGTTTCCAAATAGGATCTTTCCTCCCTTCTCCACACTGCTTATGATTTCATCTACTATATATTGGGAGATATTGTATACGTTGCCTTCCGAAACCTTCTTGTAGACATTCAGCTAGGGCTTGGTCACCTGGGTCCACCTTTCTTGTCCATTCAGCTTGGAGACAAGGTGTGTGGCCATCTTCATCACTAGATCGCTGATATCCGAGATGCCATAGTACCTTGATCCCTTCTTTAATTCTTGGGATGTTATGGTTTCTTTGATTTCCTCCTCATCTAGGAGGTCATCTATGAGCGCATCCCCTTTATAGTTTAGGCATGTGAAGTGTGAAATTAGTTTGGGAGTTATGCACATTTTGTGCCCTGGGAAGTAGAAGAAGTATTCGTGTACGTGTGTCATCAACCATTGGTACAAGCGCTTGGGCTTCCTAAATATGGAAACTCAAAAATTTTGAGAAGCCCTTCCTTCTCCATTTTTACCTTGACCACGTCGCTATAGATTGGAAACCCGTTAGGTGTTTTTTTATTTGTAGGGCGCACTAGCTCTAGCACCATTTCCTTCGTGATTATTTTTGACTAGTGATTGTAGTCGATCATAGTCATCTATCTTATGTGGGACTCCAACTCTTGTCCTAGAAAAACCCCATCCAGTATTGCATTTGAGTACCATTCCTCATTTATATCCAAGGGTATTTCTTCTTGTTTCCTTTTTCCTTTTTTTTTTACCCTTTCCTTCTTGGATTTTTCGTAGGTTTACCAACTAGTTTCGTGGCCATCATTACACCCTTTGCATTCATTCCCAAGTTAACTTATGAGTTATTTGAACATTTTCTTCGCGCACCCTTTCCCTAAAACACAAACCCTAATTTCAGATTTTTCTCCTTTGATCACGGTGCTTCTTCACCATGTTCCTCACACCCGTGAACCACTTCTCGCTCTAGTTTGTAAATCCAATGGACTGATTGCACTTAAGTTATGGAGATTTTCCTTCACACGAGTCAGTTCTCAAAACCCTAGCTCTTGAAATAAAATCACTCTTATTGTGTTCGTAAAGTAAAATAATGAAATGCCCCTCTTGTATTTATAGTTTTTCCATTTTTACACATTAAAGGCTCGGCTACCTACCTTTGTATGACAATGTTTAATGTGGTGTTTTCAAACAAAACTTGACTTCAACACTTCTCCTTACACGTCAAATCCCGACATGAAAAAATTTCCAAACGCACCCAATCCTTGTGTGAAATATTTTCCAAATGCGCCCCATCCTTGTGTGAAATATTTTCTAACCTTCTCATGCGTAGACAATCCATCTTGACTACTCTTGCATACATGTTACCAGTGCCAAAGGCACTTCTCCCATCCTCATAATTCTTTCTTTCACTTACCTCATATTTTTGTGCTTTTCTCCTTTGTACGTGGGTTTACAATGTAACCTTATTTTGCTACCGACTCAAATCCTCCTAGCCAAATAACTCCAAGTTTCTCTTCCTCATCTCACCCCACACTAAAATGATGTGTGGTCCTCTATGCATTTATAAGTCAAAAAGTAATAAGGTTACCAAAACCCAAGGCACAAAATAAAACAACAACGTGAAAGGTAAATACAAGAAAGGAAAAACATAAAAGGAAATTCTAAACTAACTGGAAAAACTGCCTTATTTACAAACACCAAGAAGTATTATTTATAGTAGGGCTTCAGCCTACTCCCATTGAAGTGTCTAGGTAATTTTTTTCCATCCAACACTTGTAACTAGCACGTGCTCGAATCAAGGATGTATGAAATTACATAAGGACCCAACTAATGCACCTTCAACTTTCTAGGATGGCGTAGAAATTTTGAATCATATAACAATACCATTTGGCCAACCTCAAACTATTTGTTCTTAATATGGCAGTCATGCCATGCCTTTTTCTTTGCCTTCTCAGTTGTTTGGCTCCATCTTGCTAGTGAGCACCTTTCATCCAACTTTATCAATTCATCTATTCTTTCTTCCAAAGCACTTGCTCATCGTCTAACCCTCTTGCGCATGCTATACGCAGAGATGGTAGCATGAATTCGACTAGCAAAAATGCTTCCATGCCAAACACCAATTGAAATGGTGTGGCCTTATTCAATATTTTATACGTTGTTCTGTATGCCCAAAGAACTACTGACACCTTGTCATCCCAATCCTACCTACCCACATCACATATCTTGGTCAATGTGTGACTAAGGATTTTTTTGAATGCCTCTACAGTCCCATTTACTGAGGGTGGTAAGGGGTAGTCTTGTGATGGACTACCATGAATTCTACCAATAGAATCTTGATGGTTTCATTTAAGACGTGAGTGCCCCTATCACTTGTTAAACTTAATGGGAACCCATACCTATTGATAATGATTTCCCACAAAAATCTAGCAGTCATGGCTGCCGTGTAATCCTTAGTGGGCATGGCCTCTTCCCATCTTGTTAGATAATTAGTATAGGTAATGATATATGCGAGTTAGTCCTTCACGTAGCTGATGAGATTGGTCCAAAAAATATATCACCCATTTCTAAAAAGGTTCTGTGATGGTGATGGGGTGCAAGGGCATTTCATCCCTTCTTCCAGGTTTGTCAAGGCGCTGGCAGTGGTCACAGGCCTTACAAAACTCAATGCAATCTTGGTGAATCATCTCCCACCATAGTCCAATGACTAGGATCTTGCACGCGGTCGCATTCCCTACATAGTGTCCTCCAGTAATCCCACCATGGGCTTCTTCTATTATGGAAATGTGTTCATGTTCCAATACACACCGGTGGAAAACCTTATCGTGGCCCATTTTATACAAATCCCCATTGATCAACATGAAGGGTGAGGCATGTATGGCTAACCTTTTCCTTTCCAAAGCATTCATTCCTTTGGGCATCATACCTTCTTTGAGAAAAACAACAATGTCTTCTAACTTCAAGGGTGCGCACCACAACCTAAATAGTTGCACGTCAAGCATGGTTTCCTTAATACTTTGCACGTCCTCTACCAAATCAATCCTTGATAAATGATCTAGCCCACAATTATTCTTTCCCAGTTTTACCACCACTTTGAATTCAAATTTCTGAAATAAAAGTATCCAACGGAATATACACCCTGCAACACCGCTTTGTTTAATAGATACTTCAATGCCATATGATCGTGTAGAATATGAAGGAGTCACTAGTAGATATTGTCTAAAATTATGGAGTGCGTAGATCATTGATAATGACTCATGCTCGATTATTGTATAATTTTGTTCTTCTAGTGTTAAATTTCTACTTGAAAAACACAAGGGATGATCAACTATTCCCTCTCCTGGTTGAGCAAGAACAGATCCCATTGCTATACTGCAGAGGCATCCGTGTGGACATGGAAAGGTTTATCCTATGATGGGAATCATAGAATAGGTGCAGTGATAAGCCTTTATTTTAGAGTGTTGAATGCCCTTTACTACGCTTCTCCCCAATGAAAGGAACTCTTATGTCTAAGCAATAATTCCAAAGGCGTGGCGATCTGCGCGGTGATCTTTGCAGGTGATCTGGCATATCCCTTGATGAACTTTCTGTAGTACCCAGTGTGTCCAAGAAATCTACGCATGGTGCTTTGGTTGGTGGGCTCCCCTAATCCCACAATAAGCTGTCAACTTTCATGAGATCCACTAGCAAACCCTCTTTGCATATGATATGCCTCAACAATGTTCCAAAATGAGTTGAAGAAAAACATTTCTTGATGTTGAGGGAAATCCTCAACTTCCAACATCTTTCAAACATCAATCTCAAGTTATCACAATGGTCCCTGACCAATCCATACACTATCCAATCATCCAAATATACTTGAAGGAACTTGTGGATGAATTCCTTAAATGCTTGTACCACTATGCATGAAAATACAAAGTGGGCACATTCTTCAATCCAAAGGGCATGACCGTGTATGAAAAGCTTTCCCACTCGGTGGCGAAAGTTGTCTTTTCTTGGTCTTCCTTGGAAATCCTTACTTGGTGATATCCCAAGAATCCATCCGTAAAGGAATAGACCTCGTGCCCAGTAACTCCTTCCAAAATATCTTCAGTGAAGGGGGTGGGAAAAGGATCTATGATACAAATAGCATTCAACTCCCTATAATCCACACATATTCTAATCTGCCCATCCTTCTTTATGTTGATCACCATTGGACTTATCCACTCTAATTCCTCCATAGCCTCAATGATACCAGATGTTATCATTTTTTCTATCTCTTCTTTAACCCTTACATGCTTGGTTGGGATTCATCCTGTAAGGCCTCTTCCTAACCGGGTGTGCACCATCTTTCAACTTTATCCTCATTACCCCCAATGAATGGTTGACGCCTTTCAACTCATGGTATCCACATGGGAATAAATCCTCAAATTCATGCAAGAAATCAATGATATTTGATACTTCCTTGTCTAACCAAAAGTAGTCCCAATGATAGCTTCCTTGGGCTCCTTCTCCGAGCTGATGTTAACTTTCTTGGTTTTGAGTGGTTCATGATACGCACACACACATGCATCTGCACTGTCAACTACTTCATGTGTCCTAACCAAATGGTCAACATTCAGGCTCTCCATCTCCTCTCCATCAATAACGTATACCATCTTTCCTTTCTCCTTTTCAGCACACGCATGCTCAAATTATATGTCTTCTAGTTCCTCCTCTTTGAACCGCGCTTCCAAGCTAGGTCCACCAAGTAAGTTTACTAATCTATCTTCCGCCATGGTGCAATCCCCAGAGTGAGGCATTTGATAGTCTATAACACCTCATCAAATGGTTACATGGTACTTTAGTACTCGAATGTGTGAACCAGGTCAGCCACTAATTCCTGCCAATTTCCGTCTAGTGGTGAGTTTGAGAATGGATATACCAAGTGCATGCACAACCTTGTAGTGTTAAATACAGCTTGTGCACCTAAAGGGAGGGTGGTAAAGCTTCGCATCTTCTCCCTAGACCCTCTCACATGCCTAGATGTGGGAAGAGGTGGGTCCATTGCCATTGTAATCCTTGATAGCGGTGGGTATGTTATTCTTTGAGAATCAGACAGTGAGCGTAATTCTAACTTCACGCCATTCCAACAAGTTTTTGCTATGCGCGGCCCACCACCTCACTGCTATGCCTATCAAGACATAACCCAACATACCTCATCACTCATCCTCCCTCCATTGAGCTTCCATTTCTCTCAAAAAGACCTCGAGGTATGCATCCTCGAATACTTTGTTATTACCTTTCCTCCCAAGCGCTGAACTATACGTGTCAATGTTACCCCAGTTCTTGATCCTTTCAAATGTCACCTAATCATTTCGTAAGTCCCATGCACCCAATTATCACATGTTATACTGGTAGTATCACTGACAGATTGAGCATCATCAAATTGGATGACTCCTTCTGTAGGGTGGATGGTCTCTAGATCTCTTATGGAGTGCACATATATTCTTTCTAGGACTTCCTCCCCAAGGGGTTCAGTATAGGGTGTGGAATTTCCATCAGCAAGCGGTATAATCACCCTCTCATCCTTATTTTCAAAACTTATGTACCCCTTGTTAAACCAAAGATCTACATTATTCTTATAGCACCACGGGCGCCCAAGTAAAGCTGGGAAATTATCTACCTCGGTAAGTGCCAAGACTTCAAAATCCCCAGTGAACTTAGTCCCCTGAATGGTAATGGTTGCATCCTTCAAGACACCTATGGGCATTGCCTTTTTCTTATTTTCCATATACAACACATTTGAAGATGGCTGTAATACAGTCTTCCCATTTAATGTCAAGCATCCAGAGTGAGAACATTAACCTTCACACCTATGTCAATCAGGATGTTGCTAAGTAGCCATCCATCTACTACTTTGGTTAAGGTGATCTCTTTTCCATAATCAATTTTGTGAGGTAGGGGGTTTGCATGCAAGATTTTCCTTTCATGTTCTACCCCGCTCGTGGCACCTTTTCTCTCAACCATACTCCTAGGAGGGGAATAACATTCTCTAGTCTCAGCATTTTACACACCTCCTTAACCTCATGCAAGTCATTCTTTGGTGCTTCTAACTTGGTCTTCTTTGTTCATCTTTTCTAGTTTGCTCTTTTAAGCATTAGATCTCCCCTTGTAAACTCTGAATTACATCCTTGCTTTTCTGGTAGACTTCTTTCTGGTAAGCCGGATTTGGATACTTCACATATACTACTTCTTCCCTCAAAACTAGAGGTCTCTACCTAGGTGATTCCCTTGTGTGTGTGGACTCCGCCCTTGTTATTACCATAACAGGCTCTAGTTTTGATTCACGTATTACTCGTGGGAGCCATTGTGCATCAGCCTTCTTAATAATCACCATGGTCGTGCCCTTATCCTTTTGATGCCGCTGACTCATATGTTTGTATAACTCTGGGCAGTCTTCACACTTATGTTTTTTTCCACACTAGGAGCATTGTAGAAGATCTAGACATTTGCATTTATAATGGTTTTTGGCTCCATGATTAAAGCATGTCCCACGGGAACTCACTTCTTCCCCTACAAGTTACTACGACCACGAAATCCTCTATAAAACCATCTTCCACGCGCACCTCCATCTCCACGCTCTTCATACCGATGCTCATCTCCTTTGGAACTGCTAGCAATGCTAGTATGGCACACACCAAGATCAATTGCCTCATGAATCTAGTCAATCAATCTACAATCCTTGGTGTCATGTGTAGTTGAGGTATATATCTTGCAATAACAAGATACATTTTTGTGAATCACGACCGTAAAAGGGGACACTTACTTACATCATGGTCCCCGTGACATATTTCGTAATTTATCACTACGACACGCACTGTCTTCCAAGTACATATCACACAATTATCCTTTGTGTGCCCTTCTACATTATAGTATGTGCTCCACATCCCACCACGAGTCTCTATAATTGTGTTGGAAAATAATTTCTCCAATCGCTTAGCCATGGCAGCGATATGAGCCTCCGAAATGGGCTAACACCACTATCTATACTACCAACTCATTGCCTTAATGCACAAAGCAGGTTCTAACACTTTGCATGGGTTTGTGAATGTTTTATGAGACAAAGCCCTCCTAAAGGGTGTGTCAACCCTCCAAAAAACCACTGAGCATGTTGTGAAGGGTGGTTATCATAAGAGAATTTATACAATAGAGTCTTAAAGCATGCATCATACTCCCGTACGTTCTCTACCATTCCTTGTTGGATCTCCTTGAGAAAGCTGATGCTCTTCTGTTCAAACTCAGGTATGTGGAATTTCGCTAAGAATGCATTTTTCAGCACGGCATAATCCACAACACCTTGATCGATGAGGGTCATACTTTCTATACCAACTATGCACACAACCTGCAAGTTTGTTTGCAAATTGACTATCCTTTTGATCCGGGTCATGATCCCCTTCACACGCCATAGTAGCTTACACTTATGTACATGCTCTGCGGCATCTTCTCGTCCCACCGTAATCTGGTAGGTGTAGAGACATCTCAAAAAAAGACTTGAGGAGGTGGCGAGGCCCTTGTCCTCCGACCCAGCCCCTTGATTTCCTCTAGTGTTTCCTCCTCTACTGCACTCCACTAGATCCGAGCCACCGGCTCCACCACTTCCACCTCCATATCCTCTTTTTGTTAGGTACATGCCCGTGTTTGTTGTGTCAAGTTCTCCGTCATCCCACCGAATTGTGCACAAATAGTTTGTGAATGAGTTCCACTCCCACCACATTTCCTCCACCACTTCCTAACGCACTTCCAAAACTAGCTGTATATGTGCTTTGTCCAAACATTCCACCAAATACTAGAATAGTGTGTGAAGCCATAGAAGTCCCAAATGATAAGTTGTATCTTCTATGTATCGATCGATTGATTTTACTGATATCAAATGGATCAACTATACTTTTCCCTCATTTAAACAAACCAAGTGCCAAGGATCGGGCCGTTAGGTGGGGTCGATGCATGCCAACGAATTTGTTTTTCTACACGACGGACTCTCATCGAAGCCACAAGGTTTTATCTCCTGCTTACCAAGAAGGGGTATCACAGATTGTTTGGGTTCCATATCCTCCATGTGAACCTCAACTCCTTTCCACCATGTCTAACTCCATAACCAACTTGTAATCCTGCGTTGTCTATCGATCTCCCTTTCACGCACTTTGTTATACTTGAGCTATCTCTCCTCCCTTTCCCTTTTAGTTGTTATATCAGCCATCTTTCCCTAACCTGGCTTCCTCGCCAAGCGCTCAGAGTGGTTTAGACAGCCATAGGAAATTCCTCTAAACCCATGGTTACCATCAAGATTTTGATTGCTAGGAGGATAGCACATAGGAATGATCCTCTGGGCTCCTACAAAAACTCAAACTCAAAGCAACTTCTGGATAGGAATATGTGGAAATTGCATATTCCAGAGTGTAGCTAGTCAATACTCCCTTCCACTAATGATCTATAACACGGGTCCACATTAAATTAGCATCTTGAAAGTTCTTATATGTTTTTTAGGTCCCAAGGGTGTGACTTATAACACCACCCTAATCTAGACGTATAAGCCGAGAGCCATTCGAATAACTCTACTGGGAAACAACAGAATAAGGTTTCAGATAACTCATGATAAAGAGTGTCTTCAACCCATCTTCACGTGCCAAACCTAGGTCTAGTATTGAATATTTGAGTGAATTCATCCTCCGTGCTTTTAAACTAATCTTCAAAACCTTCCGTGGTTATGTTCTTTGTCATCACTTTTTGCATAGACCATGATACATGCCATGTTCCACTCTGACCTCAAAAAGAGGTCCCCACAACGGAACCAAGATGTAGTCATTTTTACACCCACCAAGAACAAGGAAACCTCATGCGTGCCAACCTATCACCTAGCAGGCCTTTGGATGCTCACCCGAGGCATGCAAGAGGGATTCGAGTCTCTCTTTTATGTGAGTTCAGTGGAAGGCATACTTCATGATCTTGACTTAGTGATTTAAAAGAAATGAAAAGGCTATAGAGATTAGAATGACTTCTATACCCCTTTCTTCATAAAAAAGCAAAGCGTGCAAAATAATTAATAGAATTAGGAGTTGTAAATCCACTAATAGACTTAACATTCTAGTAAGGTTCATGATTATACAAGAACAAAAGAACAATAGATATATGCGAGATAATACAAAGAGAAGTTCTCAATAAAAATGTCATGGTAACCTTAGCATATTCATTCATAGCATTACTTATAAAATATTATCGAAGGGATACCATAGTCATGCACTATATATCGGATCCATACATGTACTCTCACAAAAAAAAAAATCATTCTCCAATCCCTCATTACATTCTTCCGATAATCTTCTACCCATTTTATCCCATAGTTCTTGTAGTAATTCGAGAGCTCCGCTACTCCACTTTTATCTCTCTTACTTTGCTAAGGGTGCACATATATATAGGCATTTGAGCTCCAAAAATCCTCTGCAACCTCAGATCTAGCCCCAAGTGTCAAGGTGTGGATCACCTTAAGCGCATGCCTCTCCATGTCATGATTAGCTTTTTGGATCTTCTTATTGCAAGGTATATTCCTCCCAAGAAACCCTATTGCCAGGATGGAACCTTTCCAAAAAAACACATTCTTGATGTGTTCTATCCAAAAGGTCGAAAACGGATACGTCCCAAATTGTACTTTGCATACACGCGTCCTTGGTTCTCCAAGAATCCTTTTTAATTCTACGTTGCACACCTTCACTTGCATGCTCCCTCCTACCATGTGCGTATGTGACTTTAAGATTTAGTAGCTACATTAGGGTCCCAACATACACCTACAACATCCTGTCATGCCTTTGATGTCATTTTATCCTATGATGTCAACTATTCCTTCATCAACCGCCCTAAGTGTATGCTGTCTACACTGATACCTCTCATATACCTATTACATCTCATTTGCCCATGGTGTTGAAATCCCATACTCTCTTCCAAAATGTTGTCCTCTCCATCCCATAGTCTCTTCCTCTAATTACTATGATATTTGTTACATCTACTCCACCTACCTACACTTATCACCAATAACCACCTTTGTTAGTGCAAATCAGCAGCACCCTGGATGTTTTCTCGATTTCTAGTTTGATAATGGGCATCCAGGTGTGATTGCACAACATGGAATCTTTTCTCCAAGTGTGGGACTTGAAAAAATTCTCCAGATTAAAGGCTAGTTCCTCTACTCCTCGATCAGATGTATATATGAATTTTTAGAGGTTTAACTCAAAATCCTACTCTAATTCTGCCAAGGAGACAAGGGTAGAAGATAGAAAAGAAGATAAAACTAAGCTAACAAGGTGATACAACAAAGGAGTGATGAACATCTATTTTTGCAGATTGACACAAATTATAAAAATGCAAAACAAATCATGCACATATTGCTAAAATTGTAATGAAGGATCAAGATAGAGAAAACAACACAAGAAAGGATTGAAAATTTATTCACAAAGCTTGCATTGTCATTTCCATTTTTAAAATATTGTGCATTAGAATAGTAAGGAGGTAGAAAAAATGTTGTATTCCTAAAAGAGGTCTCGATATTCCAAAATTCACTTGCCAAGGTGAAGGAGGGAGCCTGCAAATCATAAAAAATCTCCAACCTTTTACAAATGAGTCAAATCTAGCTTTTAACAATGAAAACTTGAGCTCAGGAAGGAGAAACATGGGAAAAATGAAAGGAATCATTCAACTACCAACCGGATCCATTAAAATAGCATGGGTACCTTAATAGTTCATTCCCAATATTTTCGACCATGCGGAGAAAATGGAAGCCATCTTGCATTAAAAATGGTGGTTGAATGTCGATTCCGCTCTTTCCCCATGCCAAAGGTGTTTTTGATTTTTCTCTCACCAAACTCCATCAAAAAACAAAATTGAAGATTTCGTCATGTAGAGGACTTCAATAGCTTTCTAATGACACCAAAATTGAGAAAAAATGAACTTTGGATTGAAACATATGCCCTCTCGAAGATTTAGGGAAAACGGGGTAAAATTGGGTCGAGTGGTGAAACCCAAAAATTTTCGCTTTTTTGAATTTGGGAAAATTTCCCCAAAAAAATCTGCCCTCCACCACTCCAATGACATGTGGAATGCCCCATTGGTTCGTGGGTTCAAACGGCCATTCTACGCTTTTTTGAATTTTAGAAAATTTCTAAAACTCCTCCACCGACCCACCATTCGCGCCACATGTCATCCTCCTATTCCATTTGCAAGGGAGGTTACACTCCAAATTTTCCATTTCCTCCTTGGCGGGCATGCGGGCCAATTTTTCCGTTGCGCCATTTGCAACACTTTGGAAAAATTGTCAAACTCCCCTGCGCCCTCGACCTCCACTGAGAATAGGACACATGGCACATTTTTATTGGCGCGGGGTTTAAATCAAAAAAATTTCATTGGGCCATTCATCGAATTTTTTTAACTTCACCGACCGCCGCATCCGACCTCTCGATGCCATGTGGCACCTCCTCATTCGTTGTGGGCCGCTTGGGCCAAAAATTTTCTTTGCACCATTCTACCTGAGCCCTTTGGAAATATTTCTAACTTACCTCTGCCAACCCGCCATTCCACCTCCACATGGCACATTTTAATTGGTTACGGACCTTCCCAGGGAAAATTTCCCTCAAAAACTCCAGCTGAGCCATAAATTGCAAAATACAAGGAGTTAGAAGGAAAATTTTACCTTTCTGGAAAGGTGAGGAAATTCTCTATCTAATGAAGCCATTTCTAGAGAAATTTTAGAGCCTGAAAAGTGGAAAAATTTGACTGAGGCACAAGGAAGGAAGGAATGAAAAGAAGTTAGTCAAAAATAAGCAAAGGGCTTATTTTGGGTAACAATTTTGGTGACTTAGAGGGTTCATCTACCTGCTAGATGAATGATCAGCTGCTTGAAGCAATCCATTTGGAAATGGAGTCATCAACTTAACTACCTGGTACTCTCAACTCATTAGAAGACTTCTAGAAAGAAGATTGTGGGAGTAGAACATCACTTGATCTGGAACATGGCCTGCAAATATGCATCCTTAGGACAAAAAAGCTTGTGCCAAAGCACTTAGGGAAATGTAAAACTAAGCTATAATAAAACCATGTGCACAAGCACTTTTAGGAATGAAAATATATGCTAATATGTACAAAGTGAGGAGTTTCCCTTCTAGTAGCAATGCTTTAGATGGATTCCATTAACTAGAATCTACAGTTCTTCACCATCCAATGTAAACAATTAGAAGGCATTTTTATTCTTACATTTTGTGACCACGTAGGTGCCACTCCAAATGGCATCAAACTTTGAATGCCTTCCTTGCTTTGCTTTCGGATCTGCATCCCATTTAAACACTAAATTTCCAATGTGGAAGGTTCTAGCCTTAGCTTTCCTATCAAAGGTTATCTTGATCAAGGCTTGGTACTCCATTGTTTATAGTACATGCTCTCTCGATTTCTTGAGTTCCATCAATTTTGCATATCTAACCTCCATGGGTTCAAACTCCAACAATTCCAATTACTTCATGAGTTCCAACATTGGTAACTCAAGTGACATAGGTAAGATTGCCTCTCCTCCATAAACAAGCCTTAATGGAGAGTTACCAAAGTGGACGTTTTGGGAGTTATCCTATCAGCCCATAAGGCTGATTTAATTTTAGTATGCCAAGTCCTCTAATTTTCATCAAGAGTCCTCTTGATGATCCTTAATAGGTTCTTTTTGGTAGACTCAACTTGGCCATTACCTTGAGGGTAATAATTTGATGAAGTGCTCAGATAGATCCCATTCTTAACAGCCCATTATGTTACCTTTGATCCTATCAATGCTAATGCATTATCGATATTATAGTGGGGTATACCGAATATGGTTATTATCCCCTCATAGAAATCTAGGATGCTAGATTCATTTGCCTTTGAGTGTCACCGCCTCAGTCCATTTGGTGAAGTAGTTTGTTACTATTAGAATCCACTTGTGTCCTTGGCTTGAGTTTGTGTTAATGACTCTAATGAAGTCCAAACCCCATTGCATGAATGGCTGGTCAACTGAAATTGGGTGCAATGGAAGGGCTGCTAATCTTTCCTTTCTTGTGAAGAATGCACAATTTTTACACCTCTTGATCCATGCATAACAATCACTAAATACCTTGGGCCAATAATAGCCAGCATTCATAATCTTTAGGGCTATCACTCTTGGAGAAAAATGACCCCACTGATCCACCATGGAAATCTTCTAAAATTTTCTTAATTTGATTTGTCCCAATACATCTCAACAAAGACTCTATTTATATCATTTTTGAACAAGACACCATCAACAAGTGCATATGGAATAACCTACAATCTAAAGTGTCTTATCTTGGTCTTGTTCATCTCTTGAGGGCATAGACCTATTTGTAAGAAGTGCATTATGTCTTGGGTCCAGAATGAGTGAGCATACCACCATTCTCTTCTTGAACACCTCTTTGTTCTTGGTTGTCTTACAATGCCAAAACAACATCCTTCCTATTGTTTTCTTCCATTGACTTTCTCAAGACCAGTTACTTGCATAATCCCTTTCCTCGACCATCTTGGTGACTTTGATCTCAATTTCATACTCCATGACACGAGTAATCCACCCTACACGTTTTTCATTCAGGTCTTTGTTGAGGAGGAAGTTCTTAACTCCCACATGAGAAACCAGTAGTTGAACCTTGTTGTTTGAAACTAGATGTTTAAATTTCTTCAAGATCCTAATCACTACAAGAACATGCTTTTCAATGAAGGAATACCTCACTTCATAGTTCTCCAAGATTTGGCTAAAGAAGGCAATTTGCTGCTGTACGTTTTCTTGGTTTTTCAGTACTAAAATTGCAGAAATTGTATCATCACCACAAAATGCATAAAGGATAAATTACTCGGAGAAATATAGGTTAATGAGAGTTAGAGGTTGTAAGATAGGCTCTTTGATTGCCTCAAAAATTTCCTTACCTTCAGCCGTCCATTTGAAAGCCATACTTTTCTCTTCAACATCATAGTTATTGGCTTGACAGGGGCTTTAAAGTCCTGGAACAAACCTTCGAACAAAATTGATTCTTCCTAAGAAACTTTGAAGGGCCTTCTTGTGACTTGGTAATGACAGTACTT
Organism: Taxus wallichiana var. yunnanensis; assembly: GCA_018340775.1. Lineage (NCBI taxonomy): Eukaryota > Viridiplantae > Streptophyta > Pinopsida > Cupressales > Taxaceae > Taxus > Taxus wallichiana. The sequence goes on from CM031241.1 coordinate 385,276,275, forward strand.
TTATTGCTTCAACCCTCTCTAGATCAACTGCTAATCCTCTTTGGAAACAATGTGGCCTAGAAGCTTTCCTTCATGAGCTAGGAAAATACTTTTTTGGGATTTAAGGATACCCCAAATATTTTACATATTTGGAACACTTGTCTCAAATGAAAGAGATGATCTCAACAGTTTTAGAAACTAAAATAATATCATCTAGGTATGTCAATACTATTTTTTTGATCAATCCCTAGAACACCATATCCATTGCCCTTTGGAAGGTAGCTCTGGCATTAGACATCTGAAATGGCATTCTGCTATATGCATAGGTTCCCCATTTAGTGGTGAAGGTTGTTTTGAACTAATCATCCTCCTTTTCCATGATCCGATTATACCTTGAATAGCCATCTAGCAATGAAAACCTCTCGAGATCCAAAGAACAACTTGCAAAATCTAATCCATAAAAGGAACTGGGTAATGATCCTTGAGGGATGCTCTATTTAAATCTCTAAAGTCTACACACAATATGATTTCTTCACTCTTCTTTCTAACTGGAACCAAGTTTGCAACCCAACTTAAATGCTTGATGGGAAATACGATACTTGCCTCTATTAACTTATTCAATTCCTTCTTCATGAGAGGCTCCATGTGTGGATTCACCGGTCTTTATTTTTCTTGATGGGTTTAGCACTCGGATCTAATTCAATTGTGTGTTGAGCGAGCTTGGGATTGAAACCTCTCAAGTCTTCATAGTTCCAAATAAATATATCCAGGAACTCTTGGCAAAGTTGCATGAACTCATACATTTCTTGCTTGGTTGTCACTTTAAAAATTTGAAGTGACTTGTCTTCTCCAACCGATATGGGCATTGAATCTTCTCCTTGACTTGGATTTTTGCTTTTCTTTCCTAAATTGATCATTACGATTAAAGATGGACCCCAAAGTGATAAGTCCTTTTGGTAGTTTGTTGGTTCACAAATGTACCACTTGATCACCATATCGCTGTTCTAACTTTTTCTTATTTTTGGTTGAGAACTCAGCTTCTTCTTGGAAATTTATGATTTGTTGGTCACTTTCAAACACTTGCCAACTTACATATTTTCTCGCACCGATGGCCTTACAATCACATGAATGTTTGGCTGAACTTTATCTTCCTTGATACTCTCCACAACATTAAAGGCTGCTCCAACTACTGCAAGTCTATCAAAGACTTGGTTTTCTTTCCTAGGGATGGAGTTGATGCCAAATCCTTCAAAATCCTCAATGAGGTCCACACCCTATTCTTATAACACTTGAGAAGGTCATTTTGGCAGCATGTTGTCCTTTAACTTGATTAACAATCAGCTCACTGTCACCAAAGACTTGTAAGTTTTGATACCTCTCTTTCTTGACCAATGCATTCCTTATATCACAACTTCATATTCAGCAGTTGTTGTTAGAACATGCAAACTGAAATCCAAAAGCTGAATAATACTTAATGCCTTATCTACTTCTTGATCCATTAAAGAACAATGTCATACCTCATTTTCGTGTTTATGGTTTGGCCCGGTGATGCTAGGAATAGGCTAATTTTCTTCATGCATGCAATAAACTCCTAGTTTAGATTCCTCTATTTCCTTGTAGGGATCAAAAGCATGTACCTATCTTGCCCATTCATCAAGATTCAAATCGGGATGCTTCCAACTTTGGTGTCAACTTCATCTGTGGTTGGATAATCCTCTTGATCAAATGTTGAATAGTTGACATTGATTGGGCTTGGAGTATGAGGCTCAATGCGAAATTTTGCAATAGGTTCAAACCTAATTGTGTCCTTAGTTCCATATCTAGTCCATAACAACATGTGTGACCAATCGTAGAAAAATACCCTCCAGTTATGGCTGTGAAATTCCTTGACAAACATAGGGCAAAAAGTGGTGGTAAATCTATCACTGAGTCATCATGCAAAACAGTGACATTAGGGCATGCATGCAAAGTGAGGCTCAAATATTTAATTACCCCAAATATTTTTACTACTGTCCCATCTAGTTATATTACCCCTTTGGATATGACTTCATATTGAGGCCCAATCGATTAGCTATTTTCTTGGGCATCATAGAACTACTTGCCCTAGAATCAATCATACAATTGTGTACTAGTTTATCCCCAATGATCAATGAAACATAGAATGGAGGGGGCTTCAAAACTTTACCTTGCTGTCCTCCAAGCTTCCCTCAGGCTAAGCAACATTTGTGAGTACCTTCTCCTGCATATGAGCTTGCTGATTTGAAGTTGACCAATTCTTCATGGCAGTTTGTAATAGATCCCTTTGGCCTGGGATGGATAGTGATTCCCACATAGATATATTCACATTTTTCTTCTTCATTTGTTCAATTATGTTAAATGGGGATGAAACATCTCTTTGCTGCCCCTTAGCCTACACATTCTTTTCTTGTACATGGGCTGCAACAGATGGCATTTGAGCTGGTCTAGAAGATGGCTTGGGCTGTCCTTGCACATTTGGAACTGCATTTTTCTTACCAACACTTTACAAAATGATGGAAGGTTGTGGGTCACTTGGAGCTAATGACTTCCTTTCACCAATATTCCTCTTCTTTGACCGTGTGTTAGCTGCTACATTCTGAGAATTTTTTTGATTCATACCACAAAAATCTTCAGCCTACCAGTTCACAAGTGTAGTCTCATTTGGAGTTGTATTTTGTTGAGATGTTCCTTGTTGTTGGTTTGTTTCTTGACTCACCTCACTCTCTACGCCGATTGTTGTCACCATCGAAACTTGGTCGAAAGCACCATTAAAGCACATAGATTGGTTATGAGGTTCATTGGATGGGAAAAACCAATCATACTCTTGAGCTATATTATTTTATAATAGTTCTAAGGCTTTAGAGGTAGATGCACATTGGGGTTATAGGGCTGAAATGGTCTATTAGCGTAAGGCCTTACTTGATTTTGATTTGCAGTTGGATTGGGTGGCCTATTAGGCTGAATTTGAGACCGATAAGAGGGTCTAAAACTTTGGGATTACTGCCTCTTGAGTGTAACCATCTCATTGCCTAAATTTTGTAATTGTTTCATGAATTTTTGAAGTTCATTTGAGGCACTAGAGGATGAAGTAGAAGTTTCATTTGAACTTTGATTTCTAGGAGTGGGAATAGGATCTAAATTAGGTGTTTGACTAGTGATTGGGATTTCCATGTTTGGATATAAGGGCATGGGAGGCCTCAGGAGCCAGCTTACCAGCTTGGATCAAACAATTCTCATCCATAATGGCAATGCTATAAGCTTTAGGTATATTTGCACCTCACATGGATTGGATTAACATAGAAATATTAGAATTTACAACTTTGAGATAGTATAAGAAATCACTTTCATTTGTTGGCTTTACTACCACTGGAATTCTATCCCATTTCATTTGAAATCTGAAATTTAAGTCTATTAGCTACTCATTGGGAGCTCTCTTGATATTTTTTAGTTGTTCCAATCGAGACAAATTATCTCCCTTTTCTCCAAATCTGCTCATGGAGAGCTATGCACAACTGGGTTCCAATTTTGGATATAGCCTACCCCAAGGCTCCTAAACCATTGTAAGGCTTTCCATTTGAATGAAGATGAAAAAATTTGACAAAATTTACATCTCAACAATATCATAGATTACACGAACATTAGCAATGTCTTTGACATGATAACCAAGAGTAGTATGATTTTCCCTAGTAAAGTATGGGATGTTCTTCAATGTTGCAATGGGAACTGGGTTTTGTGCATTGAGAGCAAGTGGGTTGCTTCAAAGTGAAGTTGACATAAGGGTTGTGTTGTGCCATTCTCGATTGTCCGAGAACCCTTGTTGATTGGGTGAAAGGTCTACTAGGTGGAGGATTTGATAGAGTTGTGTTTGGTGGAGATGAAGACCTTTGAATTATTCTTCCCTCTCCCTTCTTCCCGAAGATAATTTTAGATACTCAGACAATTCTTCTTCTCTAGCATTTTACCTTGTTTGGATCCTTCTAATGAATCTTCGAGACTTGGAATGCTGAAACCAATTGATTTTATCTCTTTCAGTACTGATGTGTAAATTGGGGCTCTTATTAAGCAAGAAACTTATAAAAATGCACATCAACTTTGTTGAAATGAAGATGAAGACCTCTAAGGTCCCATGGGTGTGCAAAAATGTTAGTGCAAATCAGCAGCACCCCTGGATGTTTTCTCATATTTCTAGTTTGATAATGGGCATCTAGTGTGATTGCACAACATGGAATCTTTTCCCCAAGTGTGGGACTTGCAAAAATGGGAAAAAAATCTCCAGATTAAAGGTTGGTTCCTCTACTCCTCTGATCAGATGTATACATGAAATTTGTATAGGTTTAACTCAAAATCCTACTCTAATTTTGCTAAGGAGACAAGGATAGAAGAGAGAAAAGAAGATAAAACTAAACTAACAAGGTGATACACCAAAGGAGTGGTGAACATCTATTTCTGCAGATTGACACAAATTATAAAAATGAAACAAAATTCATGCACATATTGCTAAAAATTTAATGAAGGATCAGGATAGAGCAAACAACACAATAAAGGATTGAAAATTCATTCACAGAGCTTGCATTGTCATTTCCATTTTCAAAGTACAGTGCATTACAACAAAAAGGAGGTAGAAAATTTTTGTAGTCCTAAAAGAGGTTTGATATTCGACAAATTTACTTGCAGAGTGAAGGAGGGAGCTCGCAAATCATAAAATGTCCAACCCTTTACAAATGAGCCAAATCTAGATTTTAACATTGAAAACTCAATCTCAGGAAGGAGAAACGTGGGAAAAATGAAAGGAGTCAGTCAACCACAAACCAAATCCATGAAAATAGCATGGGTACCCTTAAAAGTTCATTCCCCAAGATTTTTGACCATGTTGGAGAAGAATGCAAGCCATATTGCATTAAAAATGGTGGTTGAATGTCAGTTCCACTCTTTTCCCCATGCCAAATGTGATTTTTGATTTTTCTCTCACCAAAATCCATCATAAAACAAAATTGAAGATTCCATCATGTAGAGGACTTCAGTAGCTTTCTAATGACATGAAAATCAAGAAAAACCAAGCTCTGGATTGAAAGATATGCCCCGAAGATTTAGGGCAAAATAGGGGCAAAAATTAGGTCGGCGGGCCGAAAACCAAAATTTTCCCCCTTTTGAATTTGGAAAAATTTTCCCAAAAATCTCCACCCTCCACCACTCCGATGACACGTGGCACATCCCCATTGGTTCGTGGGTTCAAACGGCCATTCTACGCTTTTTTGAATTTTGGAAAAATTTCCAAAATTCCTCCACTGACCCGCCATTCCGCCGCCACGTGTCATCCTCCTATTCACTGGTGGGGTTGCGCTCCAAATTTTCCATTTCCTCCTTGGCGGCCTGTGGGCCAATTTTTTCCCTTGCACCATTTGCAACACTTTGGCAAAATTTTCAAACTCCCCGCGCCCTCGACCTCCACCGAGAACAGGACACGTGGCACATTTTTATTGGCGTGGGGTTTAAATAAAAAAATTCATTGTGCCATTCACCAAATTTTTTTAACTCCACTAACTACCATTCTAACCTCCGACACCACATTGCACTCCTCTCCTCATTATTGGCCGGCGCAAGCCGGCCAAAATTTTTCTTTGCGCCATTTACACTGTTGGTGTTAATTCTCAGTTTGCAAGGTGTGCCCTATTTTTTGTGTCCAAATCTTCTTAGAAACGCTTTACTTCTTGATTTGGTGGTCTACAATTTTTCTTCCCTAGTGGGATGCTATGAAAATGTTCATGAACTTGTTATCTTGCCCTAATTTGAAGCAATTCTCGAAGTTTGCCCATTTTTGTGTCCTAGTTTTTTCAAATTTTTGGGTCATGTGTCTTTTCCCGTGCTAGATCACGTAAAAGTTTAAATTGATTGAATCCAAGTTGTTTGTAATTAAAATCCCAATCCCGTGTCAAAAACAATGTTAATTCATGTTTCAATTGATTTAAATTTGAGAAATCTACCATCCTTGTGAAAAATTTGATTTCTAGGGCATCATCTATATTTTCAATGTTTTGACGGTCATACAGGTGTCATCTACCCATCAAATTCATCATCACAAGGTATTGGAAACGTGGCAAGATCCTATTAGTGGGGATGGTCAGAAATATTTCTAACTTGTTATTTTGAAAATTTTTGGCTAAGGGTAAATTTTGGTCCATGGCTCCATTTCTTACAAAGGGTGCCTACATGGCACATTCTGATTGGACGAGGAGTGGCGGGTGGTGGGATTACCTTAAGAATTTTGGCTTTCATTTTGCAAAATTCTCAAATTCAATTTTTGGCCCAAAGGCCCTCATCCAATAGTAGGTGGACATGTGTCCAGGAGAAGTCAGCATGGGAGGGCAGAGGTTTTGATGAATTTGAAGTTTTTAACTTCAAAACTTTAAAGTTAACATTTGAGTCAAAGCTCCATAACAAATCACGAAGTGACATGTGTCCATGAGAGAAAAATGGGGCTCGGGTTTTATGGTGACTATTAAGTTTTTAACTTCAAATGGTAGAAGTGAATAATTGGGCTGAAGTTCCAAGACCAATCAAAAGAGGACATGTGTCCAAAATTCAAGAGTCAAATGCCTTATGTGAATCTTTGATCAAAGTGAAGGGGTGGAGATTTGGACTTCACGGAAACTTTGGCATTTTTACAATTTTGGAAAAATGGGTTAAAAATATAAAAGGAAGACTCAGCCCCGCAACTAATAAGAGATCAACACTTAGCATATTCGAGGCAAAACAGAGCGCGGGCACGAGGAGAGTTTTCAAACTTTGCAATTTTCAGGGAGGATTAAAGGCATAATTGGAAGCTTGGACCCGCAGTGAATAGGAGGGCGTCATGTGGCCAGGAAGAGACCAAGCGTCCAGGCCCACGAAGATTTTTGAGAAAATTTTCCTTTTCTCAAAAAAGGAGTAAAATTGATAGAATTGGTCTGTGGTTTCAATGGGACCCACCATTGGACACGTGGTGGGCCTAGAAGGAAGGCGGAGAAAAGTGGAAAATTTTTCCAAATTTTCAAAAGGTCACAAATGCAAATTTTAAAGGTAGTGGCCCGATCCAATGGTGTTTCGACACGTGTCTCGCCTTATCCAAGAATTAAAAAGGTAACTTTGGGTTTATTTTTTATCACATCGACACGTGGAGGGCTAGTATTTAATGTGATCCGAAATCGACGACAATCGTACATTCTTCTTTTTTGTCCGCCATTGGAGCTCTAGGAAGCTTGGAATCATCATTTCTTCATCAAATTTTATATGATTCGCATCGCCTTGGCATTCTCAGTACATTGGCATCATTTTTATGACTCAATTCTTTGATCCGTGATGGATTTGATAAAAGTTTTGCCTTCGCCCGACAAAAAACATGAAAAGTGAAAATCAAAGGTTGCAGAGGTAAAATGATAGGATGAAAAGGTGAAAAATGATTAGTGAAATATGCTTGCAGGCCTAAATGATAAAAAAACATGCCCTGGATGGATAATGATCCGAATTTATGTAATGATTAAACTTTTGGGCATACTGCAACTGCGACTTGTTTTTTTGTTTGATGTCATTTTCATCGAATCATGAGCTTTTTTGCAACAAATTTGATCCCATAGCATATTATTTGCTTAGGAAGGAAGCCTCAAATGTGGCATGTGGTATATAATTCATTTTTGGAGAAATTGTAAAGGGAGGAAAAAGAATTTAGAATTTCATGGGAAAAACTAGAAGAAGCCCATTTCTCTGAGAAAACCGCCTAAGAGCCATTTTCAATTCCATTTTGCATCATATTTTATCATGTTGAGTTGGTTTCAGTTGTAAATCCATCAACAAGCTCTGAGATTGTTCTCATGACATTCCCTTCTTTGATATATTTGATCATTTTCTGGATTATCTGGTTTTATCTCTTGGCAAAGTTTGCATATACTTATGTTTCAGAATGTTTCCAATTTGTGATTCTTGCTCATGTTACAATCTTGTGTTTAGGATCTCTTTGATCATACATGGTATTATTTCTTATTGATGGTCTAATGGAATATGTAATCTTTCATTCAAGAGCCTTCATCGATAGAAGATAAATAGATTTAAAATCATTTTGCTGTCCTTGAATCTTGAGATTGTTTGTAAACCTTTGGGGGTACCTTAGGTCATGATCAAATAGGGATTTGGATACTTTTTGGTATATTTTCTTCAATATTTTTTTGCAAGTTGTCAAAGATTGTGTGTAAGAGTACAGATCTGGGCCTCCATTTGTGCACATATCCTGGTTGAAGGAGTATTTTAAAACCCTTTCAAGCATTTCTACTGTTTAGGTGTTACAAATTTCTTGTAAAGGTCCTCAAATAATTTGGTAATTTCTGGTTAGTCTTGTCTAACATCTCCCAACAAAATTTCATTCAAAATAACTAGCCCTACCCTATATTACCCTTATATTACATTGTGTATCAACAAGAGAATACAATCCATTTACAAAAATGCACAGAGTAAATCGGGATCATATCATGTCTCTAGCAGCCATAGCCTTGTTTTGAAAGCATTTCCATCATTTAGTAGTGACAACTCCTTTGAGTTTGAATAATGGAAAATTGATCATGTTTTCCCAAGGCATCTTCCATACAATATGCAAAATACAAGGATATCTTCACCTCCTTCATTAAATAAAGGTTACAATATAGGTTCTCTTACCTTGGTTGATAGGCACAACCTAAAATAGTGAGGATCATATCAAGATCCTTTTGAAGGTGCTATCCACTCCCTCAAGTATTGAGTTCCAAAAGGTTAGATAGATGTGCTCCCTAGCTTTAAACGACATACAAATCATCTATCTCCCCTTGAGTATCTTGTGAATTCATGACGATGTTCAAGTTGTGAAGGAGATTCAATATGGATACCAACATGCAACACTTTGAAAAAAAATTCATTGCGCTATTCGCCAAAAATTTTCAACTCCGCTAATCGCGAGTCCAACCTCCAATGCCACGTGGTGCCTCCTCATTTCTGCGGGGCTTCGTGCCAAATTTTTTGTTACGCCATTCCACCAAGCCCTTTGGAATTTTTTCTAACTTACCTCCACCGACCCACCATTCCACCTCCACGTGGTACATTCTGATTGGTTGCGGACCTTCCTAGGGAAAATTTCCCTCAAAAACTCCGCCGAGCCATAACTTGCAAAATACAAGGAGTTAGAAGGAAAATTTTACCTTTCTGGAAAGGTGAGAAAATTCTCTATCTGATGAAGCCATTTCTAGAAAATTTTGAGTGCCTAAAAAGTGGAAAATTTTGACTGAGGCACAAGGAAGGAAGGAATGAAAGAAAGTTAGTCAAAAATAAGTAAGGGGCTTATTTTGGATAACAACCACCTATCTCATCTATCACTTATTTAGGATACTTGCCACCTGCATCTATTCCTCCCTCATAATTTTCATACTTGGCACCACCCTATATTGGGATTCCATCCACATTGTACCTTCATCATCTACCCCCTTATACTGCAGGGGGTTCCCAGTCATCATAACCTACTAACGATCTTATCAAAATGATGATGGAAAAGATGCAGACATTGGAAGCATCAATCTCTGGCTCATGTAATTCTCTGACATATGACAAGATTTGTAATGATCCCATTCACCCATCCATTCTGATTTTTCCATACCCTATGTATTGGGAAATTCCTAAATTCAATCGATTCAATAACAAAAGGGACCCACAACAACACTTATGAACTTTTAAAAATGGGTGTTATCTGATCGCTCATGATGATGCTTTTCTCTTACAAACATTCCCAATGTCCTTAACAAGACTTGCATTGGATTGGTATAATGGTCTACCTAGGCACTCCATTTACTCATTCAACTAAGTAGCTCAAGCTTTCCTAGACCACTTTTCTATCAATATTGTCAAGAAGGTCACCATGATAGACTTGTACTTGACACAAAAATACAAAGAAGAATCTATCATAGATTTTGTCGCTTGTTGGTGAAGCCTCATCAACCATCTCACATTCCAACTTTCTCAAAGCATGTTAATAGAGTTGTTCACCAAGGCTTGTGTCAAGCACATCTAATCTGAATCTCCAAGTTCAAACCTTCTTCACATTTGACGAGGCATTCACCATGGCCCAAAACTTGAAATTCATGCCATTCAAGAGAAGTAGATACAATTGTTCAATAAGGACATTGAATTTAAGTAAAAACAATACCTCTTCTTCTTCCAAACTGAAAAATAATTACTCTAAAGAAAAATTATATACCCACGTGGTAGTTTGAAAATCTAGCCGATCTCACCCATCCAACCAATCGAATCCTTTTACAACCTTTCTCATCTTCAATATTTTCATTTCAAGCGGGAGCAACAAAAATACACTACCAGAGGAGAACCCTATTCTTTGGTTTTAGAAAAACTTCTAAAATTTGAAGCAATCACTCTTCCACCGGTCAAATCACATACTAGTTTTGACCCCTATCATCCTATTCCCACGTGGCATAAAGAAAATAATTATTTTAACTATCATCACATTAAAGGTCATAATGACACTAATTGTATAAATTTCATAAATATTGTCCAAGAAATGTTAGATAGTGGAGATCTCATCTTGGATAACCCTATTGCGTTAGTTAATAAGAACCTTCACATCTTTAAGAAGCCATTCCCAAATCACACCCCATCATCTAACAAAACCAACAAACCTTCTACTAATGATAGTAATGTTTGTGAGGTTCATGTTGTTTTTGACATCATACCAGCTCTTCCTCAATTTCCTCCTACTCCATCTATCAAGGAGATTCTTGCACAAGCTCCTTCATCCACAGAGGAACCTATTTCATCTGCTCCTTTACCCATAGAGGAGTCTCCCTTATCTCCCCTTCACCCATGAAGGAGTCCACCATATCTACTAATATAGTTTCCCCACGCACCTATCAACTTGAAGAACAACCCGTAGTACTAACTATCCTTCCCACTAGAGAGTCATGGTTACCTTCCTCTTTTCCAAAAGATAAACCTACCTCATCCTATTTGTCATCTCCCTTACCCATAGGGGATCCATTAGAAGCACCCCTTCCTATTGGTGACAATTCTCCATTATCTTTCAAGGATCCTGTTGATTTTCTCTCGGCTCTTTTACCCACAGAGTCTGAAGCCAACAATTTCCTATCTCATAGACATTCTTTACAGGATTACTACTAAATCAACATCATATACACCTCCAAAAGTATCATTTTAACATTTATCTAACCGCTTGGATTATGTAAATAATTCCATGCTTTGGGGACGCCTTCAATACCTTTTTAATTTAGATACAAATGTTGTCTCGATTATACTTCCACGATATATCTAAAGGTGTTTCATAATACCAAACCAACCATGCCCATTCTATTTATAGTGACCTCTTCTTCACCACCCTCACCCGCACCTCTACCTTTACCAACAACCAAATTTTTTTCCTATGTGTAAAACCTTACCGCACTTATACCTTCCCCTACGCCCGTAACCATTACCACATTGGGAGTTATGCCTTCATCAAGCCTAGTATATCCTCATGTCAAACTTAATTTAACCATCTCCTCACAATCCCATGCAAATACTATTTCCCCACCTAAGAGGAATACCCAACCTATTAGGCCGCATACACCGGTTTCAACAACTACCCCTCTGTCACCTTTACCCATTCCATCTATCTTAGGACCCCACCCATCAACCTTGGCCAAATAGCCTCCTACCCAAGGTAAACCAAAAGAACAACAGCCCACCTCCTCATCATGAGCCTCTATTACACCCAACTTACCTACACAACGTATTCCTTTACCATCATTAGTATCCTTTCTACTACCTATACCTACACCACTTATAGTATCCTCATCATTACCTATGATATTTCCTTCTCTTTAACCAGTACCTTCCACCTTGCCTCTTCCAACAACCTTCACCGCACCTCCATTATCACCTTGGCTAACTCATCCCCTTCTACCATCTACCTTCCCTTCTACATCACACACTTCTCCTTCACCTTTACCCAAGAAGGTGCAACCAAAGTCCAAAAATCCACTACCCTCCAAAGAGGTAGTTAAACCTACAACACCTTCAACCACTAGTTCATCTGCCACATCTTTACCCAAGAAGGTGCAATCTAAACCTAAAACCATACTACCTACTAAATAGGTGGTCATACTGACTCAACCTCTAATTTCACCTCTCGTGGCACCTCTCCCACAAAAATCACCCACATATCCATCTAGACCCACACTGACCTAGCATTGTGATCCATTGAAAGGGTATTATGCCAACATCTTAGCTAACCTTTTGGAAACCTCTGTCATCACATTTCCACCACTTAGACCTTATGATTCACTCAAATCTAAACTAGAATGGTTTGACGATACAAAAATTTGTACTTACCATCGTGTGCCAGGGAATGATGTGGAAAACTATAAGGCTCTTAAGACTATTCTTCTCCAACTATGTCCTCCTGAAGAAAATTTTGATGATGATGATATTTTAGATGAGGACCATGTTCCACCCTCACCTATAACCACACATCCTCACCATTTACCTATTCAATGACCTTTATCTCCCATTTCATAACCATTTTATCTAACTCCAACATTTGAGATCAATATGGTCTGCATAAGAGAGCTAACAAAACATTCACCCAAATGTCTATGCACTCGCATTCTTTTCACACAACTAGTATATTCCCGACCATATTTTTTCCCATATTTTCACTACACCTATCATGAATCACTTGCTCCTTTACCCCATATTAATATGGTTAACATTACCACTCGAGAAAAGAAGGAAAAAGGAAAGGAGAAAACAACTAGCCCATCCACCACTCTTTTACCCAATATCCCATCTACACCTACACCAAAAATCACCATCCATGGACCCACATACCCTATTTCTGATGTGGTTTCCCATCATGCAATGATTAAATAACTACACCAATCTCCTCTTAAAATTTCTTTGTGTGATTCTCACAAAACCTTTGAGTCTCATTGATAGGCCCTCATTGAGGTTCTACAATCCATTTAGGTTTTACCAAATAACCCTACTCATGTGGTATCCATTATCATGCCTTGTCATGTGGCCTCTCTCACCATTTCATTCCATTCTTTTGCACCCACTACCACTCCTAGAGTATCCACTCACATTTCTCTAACGAAGAGATTATACCTCTCCAATCGATGATCATGATCCCGTCCTCTTCATTTCCATCTACATTGATAATATACATGTTCGACACTTTATGATCGATGGATGTTGCTAGTATAAATATAATTTCCTCCCATGTGTATAGCCAAATGTGCATTCCTACAAATTACATGTATAATAACCTAGTTATGCTATGTTTATTCAATGGTTCCATCACTTCCACCCTTAACACCATCATTCTCCACATTCATGTGGCCCCCATACCATTTCAGAATTATTATGTCTTCGAGGGGATTTTTGGTATAACTTGTTGCTTTCGCCAACCTTGTATCCACATCATAGGTTATGTTCCTTAAACATTACACCGTTGTTTAAAATTTTAACATGGAGGACAAACCTATACCATTCCGGCTAACCCTACACCATTCAAGGCTTGTAAGATATTGTATTGACTTAATGTTGTCCTTATACTAGTTAAGGAATCTACCACCGCTACCACTTCTTCTTCAACCACTACCACAACCACCAATTTTTCCGCTATCTCTTCCACAAAGAACTCCTATATTCCCATTGCTGCCATAACTTCTATAGGTAACCCATGAGCTAACCCATCTACTTCTCAACCAACCAATGCTTCTTCTTCACATCTATCAAGTAATTCATCCATTCCCACCACCCACATATTAACTATGGATCACTTAGAAGGTGTTTATAAATTCTTCACTCGGGAGAGTAGCGACTTTATAATATTGACACATTTCTTATTCCACAAGAACATGATAAAATTTACCAACATCCTCGATATGATCACCGCATAGGTGATGTTTTCCCCTGCGGTCCTCCCCACCTTTGCACCAACTTAACGTATGGGGGACTTGATGCTTCTACTTACTTTCCCAAACACCCTTCCCAAACTCGACCATTTTCATTTGAATTGTTGGCAATCAATTTGATCTTTCCTGTTTGTCCATGAAATTCTTCAGTTTGCGGGCTATGTCATATTTTCTATCTCCCTGTGTTGATGTGTGAAATATTTGTCCTTCATTTGGTTTCCATGATCAGTCCCTTTCTTTGGTCAAGGATCATTTTAAATCTATAATTTGTTTTTTGTTCCTCTTTCCATGTGAAAGAATTTGTAACTTGGCCATAAAATCATTTTTTCCTTCCTTCTATTTTTCCATATTACGTTTGTTTTCCCTATCAATATTTGTCCTAATACTTATGGAAAAGTGGTCCTTTATAATTTGATGTGACTCGGTGGATCACATTTAGGCCTTATATAATTTCCAAATTCTATGTCCTTAAAGAAAGATTCATTTCCGGGTACAAATGGTGATTTCCCTGCATTCTACGGTTTGATGGATGTGTGTTACCTATTAAATTTATATCTCAAAGCATCATTGGAAATTTGGCCCTTTCTAATTAGACATGGCTCGATGGGGCACTTTGAAACTCTAAAGCTAGATTTAAATAAAATTTTGTCCACGTGGAAGGCTGATGCTCATCTGAAAGTCACCTCTTGGTTTGTCCTTTCGAGTTGTGCCAGGGAGACACGTGGAGGTTTCCAATGCCTTTCCCAGACTTAAACATTTTTTCATGTGGCAGTATAGATTTAACAGATCATGGACATGTGGAAGGCTAGCACTCATTTGAGGATCCACCTCTGGGTCCTACCTTAGCAGTTGCGCCAAGGAGACACGTGGATGATTCCGCCGGCTCCTCTCTATACTTAAACTTTTCAAAGTAATTTTCTAAGGCTTGGGACATGTGGAGGGCCCGCGCCTATTTGGGGACCTTCCCTTTACTTTAATCTTAAAGAAGTTCCGAAGGGAAACTTTTAATTTTCCGCTCACTCTACCCTTGCTTGGACTTTTCAATGACCAAGGAAAATTGTCTCGGACCCTAGACACATGGCGCCTTCCGCTGGTCCTTACACTTTTTCAAAACTCTCCAGATCGAGACAAGGTGGTGAGCTTGGGCTTGTTTGGGATCTACACTTTTGGGACCATCCCAAAGGTGCGCTAAGGAGACATGTGGAGGCTTTCGTTGGCTCCTTTTATATTGAGACTTTTCAAAGGCCAAAAGGCATTTTCTTGGGCCTAGGGCACATGGAAGGCCTGTGCTTGTTTGGAAACTTGCCTCTATACTTATCCTTTGTAGTTACACCAAGGAAACACATGGATGGCTATAATATAAAGTTGAGAAGGGGAAGAATCGACAATTTCTATGTATTGCTTTTTATTTTGTAACTGCTTTTTTGTTCTAAGACTCCAGAAGGTGTGAATACACATTGTTTTTCTTGCAAATCAAACTCATAGCATAGGTATGCGGAATAATCCATGCACGGACACTCATTTTTAAGAGGCATAAATGCAAGATTTCATGTGGGGGAATTCATTTCTCAAGGTGTTTCCTCAGGAATTAAAAGGATTACCCGACAAATCCATCTATATAGAGCCTACGGAAAATGATTAAAACAAGGATTTCTCGCATGACAGGGCAAGAATGATTAAAAGGAATATAAAAAAGTTGTGGCATGGCATCCAAGTCATCCGTTTAGGGTTACAGAAATGTGATTAGCACCAGATTTTTCCACCTGGTAGCTATGGGTGTAAATTTGTAAACGTCACTTTCTAAGACAAATTGGTAAGAAGCAAAGGTTCCTTAAATATTCTTATTTTTTAAGGGGGAAATTTTGGATGAGTAAGAGAGTGAAATGTAAATGCAATGAGAATACTCTTTGCAAACACTTGGTTGGGGGTTGAATTCTTAAGAGAAAATTTTAGATATCCCATCTTCCTAAGAGATCAATCTAAGAAACCTATTAGTTTCTGTGTTTTATATTTCAATCACATCATGTTGGTTCGAGTGTATAACCATTGACAAGCTCGATATTTTTCAAAGAAACTTTCCTCTGCTAATTAATCTAATCAATTTTGAATTAATATGTGCCAATCTTGGACCAATTTGTGTTTGCTGTATTTCAGAATTTCTACAAGTAGTTTTTCTTATTCCTATTGAATCTTGTGTTAAAGTCCTCCAAATCACATAGGATCTCGTCCTTGTGATAGTTTAATGGAATTTTTAATTTCATTTCAACAAGAGCATTCATCCTGCAATGAGATAAACAATTTAAAATCATTTTATTGTCATTTGTTGATAAATATTGTCTATAAGCATTTGAGTTTATCTTAGGCATGAGGAAATGGGGTATTTTATGCTTAATTGATCTTTCGCTTGAGCCTTTGTGTTAAATTCTTGGAGATTGTGTGAAAACATGAAAATCTAGGCCTCCATTGATACACACCTTCTGGTTGAAGGAATATTTTATCTATTTTGAAGCATTCTGTCATTTAGTTTTCTAAATGTTGTGATGGTTCTCAAAGATTTGGCATAATCAATTTTATCCTACCTAATCTACCACCAAATTTATTCAAAAAAATGAATCCTACCTAAACTACCCTTGTTTTCCTTATATGTCCACAAATGTATGAATTCTATTGCCAAAATATGCAGAAGTAATTAGGATCCCATAATGTCTTTAGTAACCTTTAGCCTTGTTTAGAAAACATCATCATTATTTAGAAGTGGCAAGTCGTGAGAGTTAAATTGTGGTGCATTGATCATATTTTCATAGGTTCCCCTTTCAAATTTATGCAAAGAAGGATATATTCATTCACCTTCACTAAAAAATGTTTCAAAATGGGTCCTCTTTGCCTGGTCAAAAGGCATGGCCTAAAGCAGTGAGGATAGATCAAATCCTTAATGAAGACGCTATCCATTTCTCCAATTATAGAGTGACAAAGAGTTAGACAAATCCCATCCCCGGCTATAAAATGACTCATAATATGATCTGTCTGTCTCGTAGTGTCCTGATAAATCTTTGATGCTACTCGGTTTCCAAGGAGAATAAATTTGGACGCTGGGACTTATTTGTGTGGCAACAACACTAGAATGGCACCGTGTTGGGGACTATGTAAACAAAGGTGTAAACATACCAACCCCCGGTAATGTTTCTTACATAATCTAAGTGAAAATGTGTTGTTGAAACATCATCTTGTGTCTAGATTTGTAATAATCAAGAAAAGTTACAAGTTCTATGTGTAATATTTCTAGTTTTTGTGGTTTTTTACACTAAGTTTACATCAACAATGTTAAATACAAATAAAGGAAGGTTAGATCTATGAATATTTCCATTAATTTAGTGTTTATAGACATTTGTGAGACCAATTTTAATGCATTTTCACAACTAAGGTGAAAATCCTTAGTGGCGACTCCGTCTTGAATTAACTTTTGATAAATGCCAGTGTCTTAACCTCTGTCAATTGAAATTTATCACTAATATCTACAAAAATGGAAGGAAGAAGATCTTTCTTCATTAAAGACCCTACTAGAAGGTTGTTTCAGAGCTAAGAAAGAAAAATTATGAAGGAAGAAGAATCTAGAAAGTTGTTGAAGATCAGAAATCAACAAAAGAGTTATCAATTGTGGAAACTGATCAGCCTGTCATTAAATATTTCCATACTTCCTCAAGTTCTTTTGAATTAGGTAGTCTCTTTATAAATCTAAATTCTCCAATTGGAAAAGGTCCTTCTTGTGTATTTGAAAAATTTACATCTCATTCTGTCCCTGTGTTCTCTAAAGCTGATACGATCTTCCAAGAAACAAAGTTTTTCGAGAACATTCATTATGAGAATTGTATTCTTGTGCCCCATAGACCCCTCACTCCTCATCATTTTGTTTCTCTTGTAAGATCACCTCCCCAAAAAAATATGTCTCAGCCCCCCACAGGACCTCGTTTGTTGTGAACACTTTTAGTCCTATAGATTTCAAGGGTATGGTTGTCAGATATTCAAATGTTGTGCCCCAAGATGTTAGAAATAAACTACCTAAATTTTAAAGGAAATAATGCCATTACTAGGGATCAACACTTAAATATTTTTGTTAATATGATGGAAGAATTTGAGATCAAATTTGAGGATGTGTACATAAAATTGTTTATTAATACTCTAGAAGAGGATGCACTGGGACTGGGGTAAATATTTGCTAGACAACTCCATTGATTTATGGACAGAAATGAATAATGATTTTAGATTTTAGTGTGGAGATAAAAATAATGCTAGGTTTCTTTTATCATAATTTGAAAATATAAAAAATAATCCTAATGAGTCTATTCATGACTTCAATACAAGGTTCAATAAGAACCTAAATAGGCTTCCTATGATCCTAAGGCCAAGTGATGTTTCTTGTTTGATAAAATACTCTGATGCTTTTGATAAGAAGGATTCTTATTATTGGAGGGATAAGAACCCAACAACATTGAGGCAGGCCTTCACCATGGCTTTGTAGATTGAAAATAACATCAAGGAAATTGGTAAACATCCTAAGAGAGAAGGCATCAAGCTAATCAATCTAGAGAATCATCAATCAAGTAAAGCTATAGATCTGGAGGAGGTTGTAAAAACTTTGGCGAAGTTGTTAAGGAAATATCCTATAAACTGGCCAGAGCAGAAAAGGGATTGGAAAAGGTTCCCAAGGTCATCATAAAGCAAAATATTAAGAAATATTTGCAAATCATCCTGGGGTGATCAAAGATCTGATGATAGAGGCAAAGGACTCGTGGGATCAGGAAATAGATAGCCCCAACCTAGGGAAAACAAATTGGTGCCTAATCCTTTAACTACTAGAGTTGTTGCTATGGAAGAAGCCAATGAAATTGAGTGGTGTGACAGATGTTTCTTGCCACATGCCCCATGTGATGAAGAAAAATAATTTGAGGAAGCTGATGATGACATTGATGATGATGTGTGCATGGTGGGGTGCTCTACAAGCTCACAACAAGGAGCAACTTCAACTGAATTAATCAAGTGCTGTAAGCTGCTGCAACTTTCTAGGATTGAATCCATCGGGTATTACCCCTTCCTCCCTCTCATAATTTTGAAATAGATATGGTAAAAGCTTTTGAATTTCCTAGTAATGATTTTGAATACTTAAGGGCATTAATGATTAAAAATTATGATGGAGGAATCCCTTATGAGGAGGATAAGAAGTTGTTAATGAATGTTGTAGTCGACCATGAAAAGGAATATAACACTAAGATTAATGTTGTGAAAGGGGTAGGTCGTTAGGCCAAACCAAAAACTACAGTTCTCACCAATATCTCAAAAGAAACTCCTAAGAAAGATACATCTAGAAAAATCCTTGTGTCCTCAAGAAGAATTGATATCCCTACCCATGCTCAAACCATGAAAAATCCTTTTTGTCCGATGAGTTTCTCAGTCTTCCTCTAAATGCTTCCTTTCCCAAATACGTTCCTTATGACATTTCCTAAGTATTGAGTCAGATCAAGAATTTTGTTCCAATTGTTGAGCTGATTAGGATTCCTGAGCACAAGAAAAGTGCCTTTGAGTATTTGGGATTGAGATAAGAAAATATTACCTAAGGTAGAAATGTAAACAATGTTGAGGTTCCTCCTACCATTGCAGAGTTAGAAAAACCCCAAGTGCTAGAAGAAATAGGTGAGCCACCTGAAGTATATTTGGGAAAATCCTTGGTTGAGTCCCAACTATATGTAGATCCATTTTTCACTACTTTAATTATTAGGGACAGTATGTTACACAACTGTATGTTTGATTCTAGAGAATCATGCCATGTTATGCCTCTTAAAGTTGTGAATGAATTATATATCAAAGGTACAACAACTTATGGGAAGTGCACCGCCATGTATTCTAGAGAGGTGCCAGTGGTTGGATGTGTGAAAGGTTTGATAGTACAAATTTCATCCTACCTAAGAAAATAATTTAAAACTAGATGTTGTTATTTTTATTTCGCGCCAAATGGGGAATGTTGTTATCAAGAAAATGGGTTGCTAGTGTGGGTGGTAATGTGCAAATGGATATGTATTTTTCCACCATATCTATCAAGGGCAGCCTTGTAAAGTTGTATGGTGAAAAGAAGATGCTACATCTCATTGAGGATCCCAATAATGCTTCCTATGAATTGTTATACACTGACAATGATGTAGATAAATTTGTTGGATTTTCTTATGGTAAAGATCACAAAATTGATCAATACCAGTCTCTTAATCAAGTAGGTTCTCCTTGGAATTTTTGTTTGATGGGGCTTTCTCTAAATTTGGAAATGGTGCTAGTATTGTTCTGATATCTCCAGGCCAAGAAGAGTTTGTTTTCTCTTTTAAACTCAACTTTGAGTGCACTAAAAATATTGCTGAATATGAAGCACTACTCTTGGGTCTAAGAATTGCTTGGAAATATGGTATTAGAGACATCATTGTTAAGGGAGACTTAGAGCTAATTGTCAAATAGGTTAGAAAATTGTATGCAACAAAAAATCAGAGAATGAAGCAATATAAGCATGTAGTTTGGGATTTCATTGAAATGTTTGACTCCTTCAACATAATACATCATGATAGGAAGTACAATACTTTAGCAGATAAATTGGCTATATTGGGGTCCAGATTTGAAAATTGTGTTATATCCCCCTATTGTGAGTATAATATTGAGGTATTGACTAGGCCATCTATTCTTGACAATGTTAAACACTAGAAAGTGTTTGAAGATGCCCAAGTGCAAAGGTTTTTATAGAACCAAGGAGAATTTTTGATCAACATATAGATTAGGAGCCAATGGTTTATGTGGCTGATGGAAAGGAGACTTTATTTGGCAAATACATCATTCAGTTGAAGACTAATACTATTCCCAGAGGTTTGGTAGCACTTGAATCAAATTTTTATAATGTTGATTGCATTATCAACAAACACATGTCAGCCTCGAGGGATGTTGAAGAGCATGACCTGGGCATGAAGGATAAACCATGTAAGATCTGGCTAGGTAGCAATCTGAGAAAGGAAGAAAAGCAGTTATATGTCCAATTGTTGAAGAAATACCAAGACTACTTAGCATGGTCTTATTCTGAACTGAAAGCATACAGAGAGGATCTTTTCTAGCATAAAATTCCCTTAGAAGATTCTACCAAGCCGTTTAGGTAGAAACAGAGGCCAATCAATCCACTCCTTTCCCTAAAGATGCAAGAATAATTGAAAAATTTGAGGGATGGAGGAATCATACAACCCACAAGGTACTCATCATGGGTTGCAAACTTGGTACATGTCAAAAATAAGAATGGAGATATAAGGTGTGTGGACTTTAGAAACTTGAATAGAACATTAATGAAGGATAAATACCCTTTTCCAAATATGGAAAATATGTTACAATTGGTTATTGGTTCAGAATTTTTATCCACCTTGGATGTTTTTTTATGGATATAAAGAGGTAGTTGTGAAGGAATCGAGTGAATCAAGGCTACCTTTACCACTCCTTGAGGAACATATGTATATTTCAAAATTCCTTTTGGTCTAATGAATGATGGAGCCACTTTCCAAAGAGAAATGGATGTAGATTTCTCTGGCTATATTAATGATTTCATTGTTGTATATCAAGATGATGTGACAATTTTCTCCAGAAAAAGGAGTGACCACTTGCAACACTTAGAAAAAATGTTGTTAAGACACGGGAGTATGGTATTTCACTAAATCCCAAGAAGTGCCACTTTGGAGTTCAAAAAGAAAAGCTGCTTGGACATATTGTGTCAAAGGAAGGGGTCATGATTGATCCTGAGAGAGTAGAAGCCATCATCAAAGTCTATATTCGAAGAACCAAGAACGGAATTCAATCCTTTTTAGGCAAATTAATTTTATTAGGAGATTTATCTCCAACTTTTCTGAACTAACTATCCCAATCACTAGCATGCTAAAGAAAGATAAAAGTATCAAATGGGAAGAAGTAGCTATTCAAGATTTTGTTGGGATCAAAGAAGCATTAAAGAATGCCCCTGTTTTAGCAGCTCCAGATTATAAGAAGGATTTTCAAATTTTTATTTTGCTTCAAAAAGTAATATTGCATCTGTATTGTTGCAGAAGGATGATGAGGGAACTGAAAGACCAATTGCTTTTTTTAGTAAGGCATTACAAGGAGATGAGCTAAAATATACTATCATGGAGAAGCAAACATCTGCTTTGGTAAATTCAACAAAGGTCTTTAGGCCATAGATTATGAGTTCCAAAATCATTGCTTATGTTCCCCACACCATGGTGAAAGATATCCTATCAGAAATGGAGGTTTCAAGAAAAATATGCCGATGGGTAAAAAAATTGCAAGAGTATGATATGGATATCCAAACAAAAAAATTGGTCAGAGGTTTGGGCCTAGAAAAACTTATGGTAGAGAGCAATTTGCAGACAATTGAGGTAAATGAAGTTGAAGAAGAAAGGTTAAATGTCCTTGAAAAAATGATAAATTATGAATGGTACAAGTACAACATTTTTATCTCAAACATCTATAGTGCCCTGAAATTTGAGAAAGAATCTAGAAAATATCACTTAAGTTATCTTCCCAAAAATATGTCATTACTGATTTTGGGTTAGCTTGGAAGAACCCTGAGGGAGTTCTCTTAAGATGCATTACTGAAGATGAAGCCCCTAAGATAATTGTTGATCTCCATGGAGGAGTTTGTGGGGGGAATTTTACGGGAGAGTAACAACCCATAAGATCTTAAGGGCTAGTTACTGGTGGCCAACCCTCTTCAAAGATACAACTTTATTGGTAAGGAAATGTGAAAGTTGCCAACACTTTTTTGGAAGACTAAAAGCTTTAGGATCCCTTCCGTTGCAGCCTATTTCAATTGAAGCCCCTTTCAAGAAGTGGGGGATTGATTTCATTGGGGAAATTTCTAATCCTTCAAGTGTAGGCCACAAGTGGATACTAATGGCCATAGAGTACTTCACTAAGTGGGTAGAAGAAATACCCAAAAAGAAAGTAACTCACCAAATTGTCATGGATTTTATCCTAAATAATATCATTTGCAGATTTAGGGTACCTGCAATAATAGTTTGATAATTCTATGAGATTTTGAGATAAAATTTTGGTGGCTATGTGCCATGAATACGGGATCAATTTGATATATGCTTCCAATTATAATCCCCAAGGAAATGGACAAGAAGAGTCCAACAATAAAAATATGTTGAAGATAATTAGAATAACTTTGGAGTTGAACAAAAGGAAGTGGGGTGAGCGGTTGAAGTTTTTGTTTGGGTGATCAAATCACTGTTAAACGAGCTACTAGAAAATACCATTTGATTTGGTGTGCGGAACCAATCTCTCTACTTGCCCTTGCATATGTAATCATCTTCTTTTCAATTTCTTCAACAACTGGAAGATTAAGAGGTTAATCCCTATGATGCTTGCATAAATCAGATTGTTGAGTTAGATGAAGAAAGAAGGGAATCCTATTAAAGGCATGTAAAATCTAGAGATAAATTGAAGAAGTTGTTTGATAAGAAGGTGAATCCAAGAGATTTGGTGTGGGAGATCTGTTAGGGAATAAGGGATAAAATATGTGGAATAATCCCTCACAGAATTGCAACAATAGAAACTAATATGCATAAAATATTACAGATCTCAAATAAAAGTGTAGAATAAAATAACACAACACAAAGAGATAGTATTTAATGTGGTTCACCCAATTTGGGCTACATCCACCAAGAATCACTTTCTCAAATTTTATTACAAGTTACCACTCTCTCAATATAATACCCAGTTTGTTTTGGAGCTATGCTCAACAAACTCTCTGATTTTCACACCCGAATTCAAAGCACATCTACAATTTTTTTCATACTTCTATCATATGCATAAAACCATCTAAATAGACAAATACTTAAGTATTTTTAAAAAACCATGGGTATGAAAACCATCGGAAAAAAGCTGTCCCATAAACCTATGGGTAAAAATCCCACCCATACGAGAAAATCACATTTCGATATATCGGACACGTTTTAAGGCCCAATTTTTTTCGAGGTGTGTTCCCGAATCCCATCAAGGATACATGAAAAGTGTATAGTACTCTTAGTGTATAGTCTTCAACACTTTCACACATGAAAAAATTCCCCACAACCTAACAAGATATTGTGCTATTATGGGATAAGCGAGCACAAGGATAAGGGAAAGCATGGAAATTTTGATGCATTTTGGATGGGCCCTTTTTCAATTAACATTTGAATTGGTGATCATAATTTATTCTTAAAATAATTAGATGGGGAATTACTTGAGTTTCCTATTAATGCAAGGATTTGAAAAATTTCCTTGATTGATTTCTTAGAATCAAGGTATACACCATTATACAATGTATAGTCATTTGATTTCTTTCTGCTTTCATGTTTTTCTATTTTGTTTCGTC
The DNA here is from genome assembly GCA_018340775.1 of Taxus wallichiana var. yunnanensis. NCBI lineage: Eukaryota > Viridiplantae > Streptophyta > Pinopsida > Cupressales > Taxaceae > Taxus > Taxus wallichiana. The sequence goes on from CM031241.1 coordinate 385,300,665, forward strand.
CCCGGTCCTTGGCGGCCATTTTGTTGGTTTCTTGGTTCATCCTTAGTGAATTTTCTTATTATTGTTCTACTCTGTCACGAACCTTATATCATTTCCAAATTCTCTGTCCTTAAGGAAAGATTCATTTCCGAGCGCAAATGGTGATTTCCTTGCATTTTATAGTTTGATGGGTGTGTTTTCCCGTCAAATTTATATCTCAGCATATATGGAAACATGGCCCTTTCTGATTGGATGCGGCTTGGTGGGGCACTTTTAAACTCTAAATCCTAATTCAACTCAATTTTTTTCCACCTAGAAGGCCGACGCTCATTTGAAAGTCACCTCTTGGTTTGACCTTTGGAGTTACGCCAGAGAGACACGTGGAGGTTTCCACTGCCTTGCCTAGACTTAGAAATTTTTCATGTGTTTGGTATAACTTTGATGGACCATGGACACATGGAAGGCTGGTGCTCATTTGAGGATCTACCTCTGGGTCCTACCTTAGCAGTTGTGCCAAGGAGACACATGGAGGCTTTTGTCGGCTCCTCTCTATACTTAAAATTTTCAAAGCAATTTTCTAAGGCCTAGGACACATGGAGGGCCCGTGCCTATTTGGGGACCCACCCCTATACTTTACTCTTGAAGAAGCATGAAGGGACACTTGGAATTTTCCACTCACTCTACCTTTTCTTGGACATTTCACTAACCAAGGAAAACTTTCTCGGACCCTAGACACATGGCGCCTTCCGCTGGTCCTTAAAATTTTTCAACAACTCTGTCGGACTGAGGCACATGGTGAGTCCACACTTGTTTAGGGTCTCCACTTTTGGGACCATCCCAAAGGTGCACCAAGTAGACACATGGAGGATTCCACTGGATCCTTTTATACTGAGACTTTTCAAAGGACAAATGGTGTTTTTCTTGGGCCCAGGGCATGTGGAAGGCCTGCGCTTGTTTAGAAAATTGCCTCTGTAATTCTCTATTACAGTTGCACTAAGGAAACATGTGGATGGATCTAGTTTAAAGTTGAGAAGGAGTTGAATCAATGGTTGTTATGCATTTATTTTGATTTTATAACCTATTTTTGTTCCAAGACTCCAAAAGTTACGAATACATATTGTTTTTATTGCAAGTCAGACTCACAGTGCATGTTTTTGGAATAATCCATGCATAGACACTCATTTTTCAGATGCATGAATGTAGGTATCCATGGAGGGGCATTCATTTATCAAGGTGTTGCCTTAGGGGTGAAAAGGATTTCTGTCAGATCCAGCTATACAGAGCCACCGGAAAATGATTAAAACAAGGATTTCTTGCATGACAAAGTAAGAATGATTAAAAAAATCTTGTCAAAAGTTTTTCATGGCATCCTAGTCATCAGTCGAGGGTCAAAGAAATGTGATCATTTCTGATTTTTTCACTGGAAATTACAGGTGTAAATTTGTTAAGCATCACTTTTCGAGAAAAATTGGTAAGAAGAAAAGGTTCCTTGAATATTCTTCTTTTTTGGGGGAATTTTAGGATGAGTGAGTGAGTGAAATGTATAAATGCAATGAGAATACTCTTGCAAATATTCAAGGGTTGAATTCTTAAGAGAAATTTGAGAGATCCCATCTTCCTGAGAGACCAATCAGAAACCTATTAATTTCCTATGTTTTAGATTTCAATCACGTCAAGTTGGTTGTAAGTGTACAACCATTGACAAGCTTTGAGATTGTTCAAAGAAACTTTCCCCTACTGATGAATCTAATCAATTTTGAATTAATCTATGTCAATCTTGGACCAATTTGGGTCTTCTTTATTTTAGAATGTCTGTAAGTAGTTTTTCTTATTCCTATTACAATCTTGTGTTAAAGTCCCTCCGAATCATATTAGATCTCGTCCGTGAGAGTTTGATGGCATTTGAAATTTCATTTCAAGAAGAACCTTCATCTTGCAATGAAATAATCAATTTAAAATTATTTTTCTGTCATTTGTTGATAAATATTGTCTATAAGCCTTTAAGTGTATCTTAGACATGAGGAACTAGGGGTTTTTTATGCTTAATTGAGTCTTTTCTTGAGCCTTCGTGTTAAATTCTTGGCTATTGTGTGAAAACATGCAAATTTGGGCCTCCATTAATGCACACTTCTCGGTTGAAGGAATATTTTAGCTATTCTAAAGCATTCTGTCATTTAGTTTTCCAAATTTTGTGATGGTTCTCAAAGATCTCGCATAATCAATTTTATCCTTCTTAATATCCCACCAAAGTTATTCAAAACAATGAATCCTACTTGAACTACCCTATTTTTCCCTGTATTTCCACAAATGTATAAATTCTACCTCCAAAATATGCGAAGAATCGGGATCCCATAATGTCTTTAGTAACCTTTAGCATTGTTTAGAAAATATCACCATTATTTAGAAGTGACAACTTGTGAGAGTTAATTTGTCGTGCATTGATCATATTTTCTCAAGGTCCCCTTTCAAATTTATGTAAAGAAGAATATCTTCATTCACCTTCACTTTGAAAGAGGTTACAAAATGGGTCCTCTCACCTGGTCAAAAGGCACGGCCTAAAGCGGCGAGGATAGATCAAATCCTTAATGAAGGTTCTATCTATTTCTACGATGCTCGAGTAACAAAGAGTTTGAAAAATCTCCTCCCCTGCTACAAAACGACTCATAATATGATCTATTTGTGTCTTAGTGTCCTGCTAAATATTTGATGCTACTCAATTTCTAAGGGAGTATCAATTTGGATACCAACATGACCTTCAATCTCTTACCAATTGCCGCTTTTCCCACACTTTCCTCCATCGCTGTTCTTGGAAGGGATTTGGATTTGGTTTCTATGAACAAGGCCACAATATTGTCATACCATGCACGCCCATAAGCATAAATATCGTAGTGGTATAAAAATTACTAATCCATCTCCAAAGAAGGCCCGAGTCAAACTCATTAAGGATGATAAACATTCCCCACCCCATTCACCAACTTCACCACCTTCACCTACAGAGTGCATGGATCTAGAATCCATTCATTATAAATTTTTATTTTATTTTCATGAACACCATTTCCCTGGGACCTCTCACATATCAACAAGTTTACGAGGCTCCCTCTTCTCTTACCTTTTTGTATCATGTCATGATCCATGATGATACACCTTCTATTAACTCCGTTCAATGTCATAATGATAAGTCTATTCTCACCTACCTTGGTGTGGGAGATTATTATATTCATCGATCGTTACCTTCTGAGACACAAACCATTTTGAATGAATCAACCATATAAATCAATATTCACACTTAGGATGACCTACACATTCTAAAGATAGGTAAATATTTATATGTTATTGAAAAGAAAGCTTTAACTTATTTCCTTTGGGATCATAACAAAAAAATTCTTGGTCCTACACCGATATGGCGGCATTGACCCAAAAATTGTGGTCCACAATATCGTAGCTATTCCTGAATCCAAACCTATGAAACAAAAGCTGTGGAAAATACATCCTCACATTTCCATTCTTATCAAAGAATAACTCTAACACCTTCTTTCAGTTTCCTTCATCCTACCCATTGATTATCCCCCAATGAATTTCTAACATTTTCCTTTCAAAAAGCGTGAGAGGGACTCTACATTTGCATGGATTTCCATGACCTTAACCTAGCTTTCCCAAAAGATGTCTTTCCTTTACCTAATATTGACCCATTAGTTGATCTCACTGTCAGCCATGATATTTTATCACTCATGGACGGTTTCTTGGGTTATAAACAAATATTACTCACCCCGGAAGATAAACAAAAACCACCTTCATCACTCTTTGGGGTAACTTCTGCTATTGTGTCATGCCCTTTGGCCTTAAAAATACTAGTGCTACATATCAGCAGGCTATGAATAATATATTTCATGACATTATGCATCACATATTGGGAGATTAATTTGACGATCTTCTTGCAAAATCCAAACATTGGGCCGAACACCTTACAGTCCTTAAGGTCACCTTCGACTATCTCATCAAATATTATGTTTTCCTTCAACCTAAGAAGTGTGTCTTTGTTTTCTCTCTAAAAATATTATTGGTTTTATCGTTTATTTTCATGGAATAGAAGTTGATCCTAAAAAAATGAAGGTTATTCTCGAAATGCATTCACCTACTAACCTTCGTCAAATTCGTAGTTTGTAAGGCAAGTTGCAATCTATTCATTGTTTTATTTTGCATCTTTCTGACCACTGCCATCCATTTCATCATCTCCTCAAAAAGGATGTCTCCTTCAAATGGGATGATGAATGCCACAAATCCTTTGATGCCTTAAAACAATACCTCCTCTAACCAACTATACTCATTCCCCTAAGGATGACCAACCATTTTACATTACATTTCATTCATGACCATTCCTAGGTGCCATGATCACTCATCGTGATGATCAACACAGAGAACAAGTGGTTTATAATATAATTAAATGCGATTTTGGACTATGAAAATAGATATACTCATGCCGAAAAACTCATCTTAGCCTTAGTTTTTGTTGCCACTAAACTTTTCCATTACCTAATCAACCACAAACCTTTTTGTCGGTGAAGTACGACCCCTTACATTACAAGTACGCTAAGCCCTAATAATATCAATGTGCTACATGTTGGATCATGCTTCTTGCAGGCCTAGATATCTAATTCAATCATAAAAAATATGTCAAAGGAAAACCATCATCGACCAACTTGCGGATGCACCCCTCTCCATGAATCAATCCTCTTACTTTGATTTCCTAGATTAATGCATTGCTACCCTTTCTTTGGACAATACCATTTACCGATAACCTTATTATTTGATGGTTCCAAATGTCATCGTGGGGGTGGTGCTGGATTTTTCCTCATTCCTCTTGATGATGATCTGTGTCATTATCTTTCAAACTATATTTTGATTTTATTAACAATATTGTCAAATATGAAGAAATCGTATTAGGTATTTAAGCCGCCATCACCTTAGACGTTAAATAAATTAATATCTTTTGTGATTCTCAAATGGTTGTGAACCAAATTAATATTATATATCGAGTGTCGTAATGAGATACTTAAAAATTATAAGAATCATATTGACGTACTTTTGACTACCTTTGACCATTATGAACTTCAAACCACCCTGTGTTCCACTAATAAATTTGTGGACACCATGGTCTTTCTTGCTTCTCAAATCCCCGCTTATTCTTTTGACTTGAAAATATTATTCACAATATAAAGGTTATAATCACCTTCTTATCTATTTTAAGATTTCAACCTTTTTGGAGCCATCTAAACTAATCCACATGACCTTTGGTATAAGAATTTTTCTTACTACCTTTCCCTTTCCATTCTGCCTCTAGATATTACTCGCAATGGACAACGAGCCTTCCTTACAAGTGTTTCTCACTATGTTATCATAGGTGGTATTCTCTATTGATGTGTCTTTGAAGGTATCCTCTTACAATGCCTTAAGAGTTCTAAAATCCCATACACAATCATGGAAGTTCATGATGGAATTTTTGGGGGTCACTTCAGTGGTTTTTCTATTGCTAAACACATTCTTCCCCTAGGATATTACTTCCCAAACCTAAACTGTGATTGTTGTGACTATGTCAAGTGTTGTGTGAAATGTCATCAATATGCTAATATTCATCACACCCCTAGTCGCGCCTTACAAGTTGCACGAGACATTTTTCCTTTCTTTCAATGGGGTTTGGATCTTCTCGAAGAGATTAATACTCATTCTTACCAACATCATAAATGGATTATTACCGCTACCAAATAATACACTAAATGGGTGGAAACCATGCCTCTCATTTCTACAAAATATGAGAAAATATGTGAATTCATCAATCATCACATCATTTTTGCTCTCGTGTCTCTCACCTCCTCATCCACGATAATGGAAAACAATTCAAAAGAAAAACCCTATGGAAATTCTATGATGAATTTGACATTCAACTCATTTTTTCTTCACCTTACTACCCTAAAAAAATGGCCAAGAAAAATCAACCAACAAAACCTTAAAGAAAATTCTTATGAAAGTGGTTGATGATACTGGAAAGGATTGGCACACGTACATTCCTTTTGCCTTATGGGCTTATCATAGTAGTATTCATACCTTGACTTCTGCCACACCTTTCTCTTTGGTTTACGGTATAGAGGTTTTATCTCCTCTCAAAGTCAAAATTCCATCTCTTTGTATCTCACTCAAAGATATGCTCAACAATGACAATTTTTGCTAGGATTTTTTAGCACAACTTGAGTTATTAGAGGAACGTCATCTCAATACTCTCAATCACCTCCAAATTTATCAAAAACTTATCAAACCTACCTACAATAAACGTGACGAAGAAAAAAACCTTCCAGGTTGGTGACCTTGTCTTGAAGGAAAATCAACATGTAAAAAAGAGGAGAAAAGTAAACCTGGCAATTTTTATCCTAATCGGCTTGGACCCTATATTGTTACTCATACCTATAGATCAGGTGCTTATCATTTGTCTTCACTCAAAGGTAAACCCAAACCTGATCCCCTCAATTACTTGCATCTTCAACCATTCTATTGTTGAATCAAGTCCTAGATTACCTTATGTCTATTAAACACATGTCTCTTGAGAAACATTCACCTTCCACTTACATATTTTAAGGATAAAAAACTAAACAAGAATCATGTGATTACCCATTACTTTTAAGCCTTATCTTCAATATGAGTATTACGAATCTACTCATGGCATGATTCTCATGCATAATTTTTATCTTTTTCAAGATGGAATCCCATGGTCATTCATTCCTTAAAACCTCTCTTTCATATCTAACATCGAGTGTGTTGTGTTTTGTCTTCATAAAATAAGCCTATACTTCTATAGTATTTTCCATGACCTCAAATTCCAAACAATAATTCAAAAGTAATCTACGTGATTTTCAAATTCCATCTCCTTGAGTCAAAATTCTAGCAAAAATATGACTCCCTCAAAAATGACATCTCCTCTTTCTATCTTGTTATTATAAATAGAATGCTCCCTCAAAGGAAAGCTATACAAAGCTAGCCATACTATACATAGTCTATCACAAAAGAAGACTATTCTTACAAAAATAAAATAAAATATTCTGAAGCTTCCTACATTGATCAACTTCATGAAGACCTCAAGGATAAACTCTACTCATCCCACATAGACTTCCCACATCAATCTATAAAAAAAAAAAAAGTAAAATATAATTTTTTTGTCATGGACTTACCTATTTTTATCTTGGGTCTCTTGCCAAAGAGGCATGTTGTCTCACACTAGGTTACGCTAAAACCAACCTTCTTTCACCTAACTACCTTTTCTCTCGTAATCTTTTTCCTACTCAAATAACGTCGTAAATGTGAGATTTTGTGATCATGTGATCTTCTTCACACTTAGAACATTCAATCATGCAACACCTTTAGGGTCATATGTTCATAAGCCAATATTTGGTATGATATACTCATAATGGTTCTTATAAAATAGGAAACACATTTGTCTCCACTTACCATTCACCTTTTTTTTCTTATTTATTTGATTCTTTTATAAAGGACCATACCATAAAAACCCACATTTTAATAATTCCTCATTCACCTAAAATCACCCATGCCCATTCAACCTCAATATCATCCATGCCTAAATGAACTAAACTCAAACATGCCGATTGACCTAGACTCAATCATACCTAAAACCAACCAACCCATTCTTCTACCTCATAATATTCTTCCCTAGCTTATGGAAGAACTACATCATCCTGAGGCCCCTTTTCTATCGGGGCTATGTAGGAAACACTCACGAGGGCACGGGGTCCTTGAATGTTATCTCGAAACTCTTTCGCTAACCAATTTCCCCCATTTTTCTATTTACATTCTACCTTAATGAGTTTTCCATTTTACACAAAATTGGGAAATTAAAACAATCATAAAAACATACCTACCATTTTCTCACATCATCATATCATACATCAATCATTTCACATTTCCCTAATATCAAATATTTGGAAATTTACACCACAACATACATATACATCATCATTTATTTATTTTCCATACTACCAATAACTTGGAAATTAAATCAAACCCAAAAACATGACCAAATCATGCCTAACTCACCTAAACTCGACCATACCTAAATCACCTAGACTCCACCATGCCTAAATTACCTGACTCCACCATGCCTATACCTGACTCCATCATGCCTAAATGACCTAAACTCAACCATGCCTACATGACCTCAACTCAATCATGCCTAATTCACCTAGTTTCCATCAATACACAATAACAATGGAAATTAAATCAAAGTATATCATCCATCTAATAAATATCATCAACTATATAAATGGGAGAGTTTGTGTATCAATACATATATACACATATACAAATAAATACCAGTATCTCAAAAATATCATATATAATCTCACATCTTTGGCATGTAGGCCAAGTATATATATCAAAAATCACAATGATCATATAATGTCACATATAGTGACTAATCATCACCCCACCGATACCCTCATGTCTAGTCTCACCTATCTCCTCCTCCTAGCCCTCTATTGAGCCTGGTCTCGAGTGCTTGTCACCTCACCATGGACTGTCTTTGGGGTCAAAAACCCCATATGCTACAAGAATTGTGAGTTCTGGATCTCATCCTCTCATTGGCTACTCTGCCGGAGTCTCAGTACTCTACATATGAGGGAACATTTATACTAGAAGTCGTCAAATGATCTTGATAGTAGCATTCCTCATTTAGGTCATCCTTTAAGCTCACCATCGACACCATATGAGGTGGTTTTATGGGTCTCACTACAACCTATAAAATCTTCCCTACTGCTACCCTCTTGCATGTACTACGAGACTTTGTTCTAGTCCAAGTGAATGTAATATGGGACTGGGTCCCTAGGCCTGTGGGGATACTTGTAAATATGCTGCAACCTAGGCATATAAGGCCAAAAATTATGTCTGTGTAGTGTCCATTTGACATTTTAAACTTGTCACCTACACCTATAGGATGGATACTTGTCCTCCATCCCCATATCTGCCCTGTTTAGGTGCATTCCCTTATGTTACCTGGGCCTATCGGGCCATCACTTGAGCCTATAAAGTGGCTACTTGTGCCTTCGACCTGTCATGACCCCATCGCCTATCCCCTCAAAACTGTAATCTATGCATGTAGGGAGGCCACATGACCATGTAAAGTATCCTCTACACTATGATGGTAGTTAAATTAGGATTCCATGGTCTCAGTGGTGCCACCCATAATTATGCCACCAACCACTACATATATCTATCAATGACTCTTGTGTCATCAATCCATCTATCTCATACATGATCCTCTTGCCCTGTAGGAACACTCAGACATGGTGGATACATGGGTATCTCCATGTCATCTCTATGGTACTATGGGAATGGAAAGGAACATCCTATCGTATTCTAAACTATCGTCGACCCTATCCACAGGTATCATCTCATGCTCCCGACCCACCGCCCATGTATCCATCTCAGTAGCTAAAGCTCCTCTAACTCCTTAGCCATGCCTTTGTATGATGGATAGTCAACATATGCCTCCACATGATATCAACTACCGAAAGGCCCTCCAATCACTACCTATAGTATGAAACTTCATATATTTCCCTCACTACCATTGGCTTTCCATTGACCGGTACCGATTATGCAAACCAACTCTAAACATGCCACTCTTGAACCAATCATGTCATCGTAAAACAACTAGGCACACACACACGATGTGCTCATATTCCCAACAATGTAATAAATAGGTACAACACATACCAAATCTCCTCAATCTTTCATAGGCCCATAGATCCCTATACAAATGAACTAGGAAGGCTGGTGCCCAAGAAAAATGTATCCACTCCTCGATCATATCCTGTAGCACACCCATCAGTGCTCATGGAAATATCCCACCCTCAGAATCTAGAAGAGAAAAACATCCACTGCCACCATCATCAACACCGATAGCCTAGTCTCCTATAGATGAATTGCATACATATCTCCATAAGTGAGACTCGCACTGTGATACCTCAACTCTCCCATCACCTCCCCAAATACCACCACTATTGGCTCCACCGATGCCTCAGATGAAATGGAATACACTGGCTCCCCAATAATAGGAAGTCACAAGATCCTATACACATCCTCCAAAGTGATGGTCATCTCACCCATCGGTAAGTGAAAGGTATTGGTTGTGGAATCCCATCTATCAATGAGATCGACCATCAAACTAGTATCCTAGTCTATACACCTACGTGTCGAGATCACACTAAGTCTAACCTCATTCATGTGCTCCCACTCCTCCGCGGTCATGCTAGGCCACATTTGTACTAGTAGGGGTGGTACTATGTCCCGTATCCTCAAGCTGATCTCTCACCTACATCATCTAACACAACCTTGTCAAGACTTGACCACCTCAAATCACCTATTACCCACTACACAATACCCACCTACAAACCTATTGTCCCATATAATCATTACCCATTATCTTAGTTCATTTCACCTACTTACCTATCCCACATCACCAAAATAACATTTTACCCTCTTCCCTCTACCTAAATCTTCACCTACCCCTTCCTTGCCTATTTTACTTTCCTACCTAGCCCTTATTTCACTTATTTACTCTTAATCGTGACCAGCATCGCAGTCTTCTTGACCGGCATTAGTTTCCTTGACCATAATCGGTCCTCTTTGACCGACATCGGTTGTTGATCGAGAGAACACTTGACATAACTCACACAAGAAGTCCACATGGGGAAACAAGCCGAGTTTAAGGGCACGAATGGACGGGGAAGAACCCACATGTGTAGCGAAAGTTTAGCATTTAGGACATAGCCGATTTTGAGCATGAATACCTATTTTTATAAAATGGCATGCGGAACATACCAATGATGTACATACGTGCACGCCACACATTATCTATCTTTAGAGGATCAGATCAAATCATTTAGCATGGAGATGAGCAAGAATAGGATTGTTACTTGATTAACTATAAGAGGTCTATAAACATCACACTTGTATGTGTGGCTATACCTATAAATGGCACATGGCTATTAATAGCATGCGGCCTATTTTTGGAATAGATAAGCGGTGAAGGGAAAGTCCCCACCCTATATATATGATGTGAATCACATAGTAGTATATATAGAGATATAGAGAGGAGAGATATATAGGAATATGCAGAGTATAAGAGGTAATGACTAGATTACTATAATAGATCCATGCACGCATCGGTATAGAATGCCATTATTGTAAGGAGATTCTGTGTTTATTAATAGATGGGAGTTATTGCCTGAATCTAAGTGTCATTCTTGTGTGTAATTGAGTAGTGCATGTTCTTGTTTCAATCATGATTATTGTTTAAGTTTGTTCTTTCATAGATCTAAATATGGCATTCATTATAGAATGATGGATTAGTTATGGATTTATATGTTTCTACCTTCGTCATGTTAACATCCTGCTCTGATAACCCTAAGGATGGACTGGTACCTTTGCGTGCTTTGAGTGAGCGCTCAGTCTAGGCTAAGTGATATGCTAGTGCGTCTAGGGTGTTATCTAGTAAATTCTAGGCTACATCATTAGTTCCGTTTCTAGGACATCTTTTTTAGTTGTTTTTAGGATGGTTCACGATGAAGAGGTATCGAGTTAACTCTAGCAAGTATTGAGGAGTGGATACACGATCTGGAGGAAGAATATGCATGGCGGTTCGATAGTGGATCTAAGTTTAATGCACACACTTGGGTAGAAAAAAATCTATATGACAGACTTATATGAGATATTTTTCCATATTTCTAGTATAAGTATACAAGTGTCTCATTGCATATGCATCTAAGTGTAAGCTGGAGGTATGGCGCACTTGTCTAGAAATAGGAACAATTTTAGGCCCGTTATGATGTTGATATGATCTAGAATCGTACTACTGAGATATGTGGTTTTGTGGTGTTCTAAATAATTATATTCTAGAATATTCAATTTTTGACGTATTCTTTCCGGAGGTAGATAAATACTAGTTTGTACGGTATCCTAAAGGAGCATATTTGCAAGGTATTCCACTGGTGATCAATATTTTGATGGTAACTTTGAACATGGAGAGTAAACTAATAGCTAACTAAACCTCACCTCACACAATGGCAGGAACAGGTTTGGTGAAAGATGGCAAGCCTAGTGGTAGAAAGGTAGAGAGAGGAAAGGAGACTTAAGTATAATGAGGCATGTGAGAGGGAGATAGAGAAGCAACGTACTATTGTAGAAAATATGGAATTGAGGAGAGAGATGGCTCATAAAGGATTTAAAGCTCACGTAGAAGACTTGGATCCAGAGCATCAGGAACTCCCCCATCTTGGAAATCATGAAAAAGATCCCCACTTGGCTTCACACAGAAGTGTGCCAGAAAAGACTACCGGGCCATGGTGTGCATCTTAATCCATCTAGTGTCCTAGCCCTTGCACTTGGTTTCTCCATATCTAGTACAAAAAGTAACCAACAAGCTAACTTGGGAATTAGGAGAGCAGGAGTAAGTTAGGGAGAAAGTACATCAATGGCATGATAGATGGCTTCAATGTTATTTGGAGGAACATTTTTAGGAACATCATCCACACAGAATGTGAGCACATAGAGTGTTGGATTCACCTCTAGAAGTGGAACTGCCTCATAGACTGTAGGGGTGCAATATAGTACTACTATCAAAGCATAGGGGAGTACATCTACGGGTCCTATTTCAAATACAAGTGTAGGATCGGGAGGTATATGTGGTTCTAGTTTTGGTGGTTCTAGAGGTAGAGGAAACATAGGAGGTTTTGGATCAGGTGGTCAAGGCCCGCAACAACCACATAATATCTATATGGAGATGTCTCTTCGTCTTCTAGAGTATAGAGGCATAAAGGATGTTGTTGAGCATGTGCACATGTGTGAAATATTATGGCACATGAAAGGGATCATGGCTTTTGAGTGTAAGGAAATTCAATTTTCTATTGCATTACAAGGACGTGCACAAAACTGGTATAGGAAGTTTGACCCTGATAAAACTTGCGTGGATTATGCAAAGCACTACAGATTCTTTCTTGAAAGAGTTCCATATCCCTTAGTTTAAGTAGAAGAATATAAATGTGCTCAAATATATTAAGAAAGGCACTACTGAGAGTGTACATGAGTATGATGCCCATTTTAAAACACTCCTATCTAAGTTATCTTATGATATTCACACAAGCCAACATGCACAATGGTTTGTTGGAGGATTGATTACACCATTCATATGGGCCTTTGTCACATAAGACATACACTGATCCGCATGAAGAGCAATTGAGGAAAATTTGTGTGCTAAGGCAGTTGGGAGCATTGAAACTAGCACTAGTCCTTTCTTAGAGGCACAAATTACAGCTATGGAAAAATCGTTAGAGAAGATATCAGAAAATTCCACACATGAAACGCACTCAGGGATTTGGTGTACAGATTATGAGGTGGAAGGTCACACTAAGAATAGTTTCCATACTATGAAATTTGTCATTTGAATCATGATGCTAGTCACTTTGTCCTTTGTTATAGCATGTGATAAGGAAGAATGTATCCTACTTTTGCAATATTTATAGGTCCACAAATCATGATACCTAGGATTGTTGATTGATTGGTTAGATCCATGATGTTATAAACATTGGGGTATGACATACAAGTGTAAGAGACACTTCTAAGAGGAAGAATAAGCACTAGGATCGGGATCATAATCAAACACGCTATGAAAGGAATGAGGGACATTTTGAAGGAGGTCAAGGAAGGGGATGTGGATATCATGGTGGATATGGAGTATGAGTCTGAGGTGGAGGATGAGGTGAGTTTCCTCATGGAACATGTTATACATGCAGATCTCCTAACCACTATAGGTGAGAATGTCCTCGAGAATATTGCATGTTCTTTTCTGTGGAAAGAACCATAGCTATGAAGAGTTCCCGAACTTATATGAGCATACGAGTAAGCAACATAAGAAAGAAAACAAAGGTGTTGGGATGGTTAGAATCCAGTGTTTGGTCGAAGATCGGTGGATGCCCAAGATAACACCAAAACCTTAGTCATTGATAGTGAAGATTACTACACAAGCTGAAGCAACGCAAACAAGAGAGGCATTACACCAAAAGCCTGTGATCACCAAGGAGGAGGTTTTGCATGAAAGGTACCTAGATCCTTCTTATCAGAAGGAATTTTACCAGGATACCATGTAAGTTCTAAGGAATCATTAGGGTGAGATAAAATAATTAAAGGAGTAGAAGAAAGCATCAGAGACAGTCCAAATTGATATCGATGAGCTGAGAGAAGTGTGTAAAATGTTGCGCCAGGAGAACATCATTCCACTATTAGGAAGTTGGTTAAAAGGGAACACTCCACACGCAAGTATTGAGACCGAGACAGAAGATCCTACATGTAAATATTCCCCCTGATAGTATTGACTATGATAAAGAGATCACTCTGAATATTTTTGTAGATGGATGGTTGTTGAGCAATATTTTTATTGATACAGGTGTGGAAGTAAATGTGCTTACCTTAGATGCATGGGTACAAATGGGGAGGCCTCCATTATAGCCATCATCTAATGTGTTGTTTATGGAAAATAAGACTAAGGCCACTCCCATAGGAGTTTTGAAAGATACATTTATAACCATACAAGGGCCAAATTCAATGGGGATTTTGAGGTATTAGCACTTGTAAAAGAAAACAATTTTCAAAGCATTGCTTTTATGCCCTTGGTTTTATGTAAACAATGCTTTGACTTGAGATTTAATAAGGGGTATATCAAATTTGAGAACAAGGAGGAAAGAGTTGTGATACCTTTGATAGATGGGAAGTCTACACCATATGTTGAGCCACTAAGTGAGGAAGACTTAAACAAAATCTATGTACGTGCTATTCAAGACCCAGAGTTCAATGAGCCATCAAAGGAAGGCATCCTACAGTTGGAGGATTCTCATTCTATTAGTGATACTATGAGTATTGCTTGTGACAATTGGGCTCATGGTACATATGATCTAGTAGGGTGTGAGGTAAAAAATGTGGTTACATGCAAGAATGGAATTCATTCTATTCGGACGAATAGGTAGCATGAGTGCCTTGGTATACAAGAGTAGTAGATCTTCCTGTATTCTTACAAGCCATGGATGCATAGTGGATATAGCATATCAGTAGAAGATACATGTTAGCATATGTCTTACATGGGAAAGCAACGCGTCGGTGGGTAGTTCATAGAGATAATCTTATGGAGTGGAAGGAGATCATGATTGCCTTATCTACCAGGTTTGTTAGAAGTAATGCACCTACGTAGATCTACATTTATAATGGTGATCAACCTACCCGGACACCACATTCGGTAGTGTGAGAGACTTTTGATGACATGAAAAAAAGCATTACCACCTTCACTATGGGTGCATAAATTATACTCCACTCTACAAGGATATGCAAATTATTGGTATGTATATGCGAGAACTACATAGAGAGCTAGGCTGGAAAAAAATGATTATACGATTAATCCAAACCTTTGACTAGTTTTCTTCCCAATCTCAATAGAAGAGGCATTAAAATTTGTCAAGCGGTTAACCATGGGAGATAATGCAAAGGCGGAGGAACTCATACGAGGGGAATTAATTGGCATGATAGAATCGAGGCACGCATTTTGGAGAAGAAGGAGAAGAATCCATGTTGCTTGAATGTGCTTGACTTAAGAAAGAAAAAGGAAAGATGGTGTACATCATCGATAATGAGGAAGTTGAAAACCTAGATATTGACCATTCATATGGGATGTGCAAGATCTTAGATAGTGAAAATAAGGATATGCGTGCATACCATGAACCAATGAAAACAAATATGGTCAATATAGGATCGGAGGCTAAGCCTAAGGAGGCCATAATTGGAAACTATTGGTCGAGAATCAGAAGTGGCAAAGATTATTGAGTTACTCAGGGATTATTAGGACTTATTCCCTCGAGGGTATCATGAAATTAAAGGTGTGCATGAATCACTTGGGGAAATAAAGATAAATCTTAAGGAAAGTGCACACCTAGTGAGAAATAGACCTTACAAAATGAATCCTAATCTGTGTGAAAAGGTAAAAGAAGAAATTGATAAAATGTTAAAATCTTTAATTATCAAGCCCCTTGATGAGTCAAAATGGGTTAGTCCAATGGTGATTAGTATCAAAAAGGAT
Source organism: Taxus wallichiana var. yunnanensis (assembly GCA_018340775.1). NCBI lineage: Eukaryota > Viridiplantae > Streptophyta > Pinopsida > Cupressales > Taxaceae > Taxus > Taxus wallichiana. The sequence goes on from CM031241.1 coordinate 385,316,815, forward strand.
GGTAAAATTTGAATTTGTGTTGATTATAGGGAGCTAAATGCAACATGTGTCACAGATCCCTTTCCTACAACATTTATTGACAAAATACTAGGAGTTACAGGGCGTGAAATATATTCATTCACAGATGGGTTTTCTGGGTGTCATCAAGTTTAGATTGCTCAGGAGGATCAAGAAAAGACAACTTTTACTACTAAATGGGGCATTTTTGCCTATACTATGATGCCTTTTGGATTGAAAAATGCACTTGTTGTATTCTCACACATAGTTGTTCAAGAATTCAAATATTTTATTCACAACTTCTTATAGGTCTACCTCGATGATTGGACAATATATGGGCTTGTTAAGGATCATTGTGAAAATCTGTGCTTAATGTTTGAATGACGTAGAATATTAAGTATATCTTTGAACATCAAGAAGTTCATATTTGCTACATATTTTGGAATACTATTGGGACACATAATCTGCAAGGAAGGATTGCTTGTTGATCTAGCTAAGGTTGCATTCATTCTAGGCTTGGAAGCACTTACCAGTCAAAGTGAGGTGTGCAAATTTTTAGGTCACATAGGATATTATAGGAAATTCATAAATGGATATGTAAAAATTTCCACACCTTTGGAGGAGTTACTGAAAGGAAAAGGTACATTCTATTGGGGATAATCACAACAAAGTGCGTGTTTGAAACATTGAAAGAGAAAATTACTACCACGCCTATCCTACATTTTCCTTCATGGGGAAAACCATTCCATGTACATGTGGATGCCTCTAGCATGGCCATTAGAACAATATTATCTCAACCTAGAGAAGGTATTTTCGATCATCCTATTTGTTTTTCTAGTATGAAGCTGACTCTACTACACGGAATTATACAACTACATAGCATGAAGCCTTGTCAATGATCTATGCCTTACAAAAGTTTCAATAGTATTTGCTAGCTACACCATTTGTATTCTATATGGATCACATGGAATTGAAGTATTTGGTGAAAAAACCCATCTTACAAGGAGCATATGCAGATGGGTACTCTTATTTCAAGAGTTTGATTTCATAGTTGTGGTGAAGCTAGGGAAAAGTAACTCTGGACCAGACCACTTGTCTAGAATCAACTTAGGAGAGGAAGTACTAGAAAATTGAAGAAACCATGCCAGATGCCCGATTATATGGGTTACGTGCATGCCATCATAATTATAAGACATTTTTGTATTTCTACGGATTTGCTTTATGGCACGAGAAGGAATGAAGGAATTAGAAAAGAAACAACTTGCTATATGTGCGGCATTGTTTATGTTAATCGGTAGTGACCTTTACAAGTTAGGAAGAGATGAAGTATTATTCCATTGTGTATTAGAGCATGAGTGCAAGGATATTATGGAAGAAGCCCATGGAGTATTGTAGGAGGCCACTATGCAAGTGATGTAATTTCTGAAAGATCCTACTTGCTAGATTATGGTGGGAGACATTGTGTAAAAATTGTAAAGAATCTTGTAAGGTGTGTGACCATTATTAGTGCCTAGGAAAACTAGGACAAAGAGATGAGATGCCTTTAAGAAAAATTACTAGTCTTTGAACCATTTGAGAAATGGGTCATCGACTTTGTACGACCTATTTTTCCATCTGCGCGTAGGACTGGATCGCGCTATATCATTACTTGCATAGATTATCTCACACAGTGGGTTGAAACAACACCTACGAGAGTGCGTATAACAACTACAATAGATAGGTTTCTATGGGAGAATGTTCTTACAAGATATGGATGTCCTTTAAGTTTGACAAGTGATAGGCGTACACACTTTTTAAATGAAACCATAAGGATCCTATTAGATGAGTTTATGGTTTCTCACCATAAGACTACACCTTATCACCCTCGGAAAAATGGAACTACGAGGATTTCAACAAGATTTTGAGCTAGACAATGACAAAAATTTGTGATGTTAGAAGAAAGGATTGTGATGATAAAGTGTCAGTTGTTCTTTGGGAATATAGAACAACTTATAAGATATTGAACAAAGCCACACCATTTCAGTTGGTGTTTGACATAGAGGCCATTCTCCCTATAGAATTTATGTTACCTTCTTTGTGCATTGTGCATGTTAGAGGTCTAGGCTGATGAGCAGGATTTAGAAGAGAATATTGAGAAGATGATTCAATTTGGATGAGTGATGAGCCATAAAATGATGGATTCGGGATGTAGGAAAAGGCTAGGCGAAAGCATGGCATGAGAAAAATAAGGGATAAGAAGTTTGCGGTTGGACAAATGGTACTTCTTTATGACTCTAAGTTCTTGAGCTATCTAGGAAATCTCAAATTACATTGGTTGGGGTTTTTGTCATCACTTACATACTTGAATCGAGTTTCTTTCCAGTTAGAAGCACTTTATGGAACATGGCTACCTTGTTACTTTAAGGGGAGTAGATTTGAAGCTCGATATAAATAAGTCTTCTTGGTGTTTTTAATAAGGTAGTATTTCCATTTAGATTAGGTTTTCAATTTCCTATTTCCTTGATGTATTTCCTTCATTGTCACTATGCTTTATCAATTTAGTTTTAGTTCTTGTCTAATAAGCACGTTTGTGCGCATGAAGCTAATTACTATGTGAAGAATGTTTATGCGTAGAGGAATGCACATACTTTTAGTGTGGGGTGGTTGTTGATATCCAAGTAAAATATCGTGGGAATTAAAAGGTGAAAGGAATAAGTTGTATGGGTGTGCTTTAAGTTAAAAGAAGATTACTTTTCAAAAGTTACTAAGGATGGAGATGAATGAAAGGACAATATAACATGAAGTAAGTAGATGCCATGATAACTACTTTGGGAGAAGGTACAATGACAAGGTACTTGGGCACAAGGGTGTGCACTAAAGAGAAGTCTGTGACCAGAGGGTAGGAAGGCGCACTAGAAGGTTATAGCTGGGGTGCAAAGATGTACCACATGGAATGAACAAATTTGGTCAATGAATGAGAGGATATTTGGTAGGTGGAGGAGCAATAAATGCATCAAAATTTGAAAAAACTATATAAGGATGGGATGCAAATTCATTTTTACCATTGTGACTAAGAGTATTTGAAGGAAGCCAAGTATGAAGAGCCGAGTAATCATTTTAAGGTGCAAGAGGTGTGTAACCAGTCGTGACAAAGAAATCTATGTGTAAAAGAATCTTGTGTCCCCAGTGGTGAAGGGTTTGAGTGAAGCAAGGTGACATCGAGTAGTTAGGGTACAAATTTTCCACCTAGGGAATGATTGAATCGAGGTAAGGTTTTCTTCACACCTTACATAATTTAAGTGGAAAGAATCTAAAAGGATTGCAAGTTAGAAATGGCACCCAAGAAAGTAGTTGCGATAAGAGTGAAGGGAAAGAAGAAGGTGGTAGAAGAAGAAGAGGAAGAAATGGCTCCAGAAATCAATTTTTATGAGATGCAATATCTAGAGGGGGTTATCGTTAGCTAGGAGTGGGATTCTCACATAAGGAAAAGAAAAGTGAGTGATTATAATCACCGTACCATAGAGAAAAATAAGGAGTTTGACGCGTTGTTGAACACAAAGAAAAATAAACACATGGAAGAAGATATACTGGTGTATGATGATGCTGGTGAGAAGCTCTTGTAAAGGATAGGAGTTTACCAACTTTATGAGATCCCTTATTTTGGGAAGTATGAGTCCTTGTACCAGTGGCTCATGAGCGAGTGCACGAGGATTTTTTCTACTTTACAAGATGCAGAGTTAGAATTTCATCCATGATCATCTCCATGGTAAAAGGGTTGAAAGGAACAAGAGATGATTTGTAATATGATTTGATAGACAAAACCATGATATTTGAGACTAGAAAGGATTTGGGACATACAAAGGGTCTGCATGGTATTGACATCGACAAACTAAATAAGTGTCCAGTTTTATAAGTGGCCACACATCTCATTACAAAGCTCAATGACTAGGAAAGGTGGCCACAAGTGAACACCATGTGGCTGCACATTGCCAAAAAGATGTATATGCGGGAGTAGTCTATAACATTTCGTTGTATATTGTTTGTTGTATATTGCAGAGAAAATCATTAAGGAAGCACGCGTAGGAGGAAATATCAGCTTTGGAGCTACTCTGTTATCACTAGTGTTCATGGAGATTGGAGTACTTGATGAACCGAAGGAGAAGGTATTGGAATATCGATGGAACACAAATCACCTACAAAGTGATTTGAGAAGTATTTATGTGAGGATCCATGACATAACGAGGTTAAGTAATGGGTTGAGAAGTGGTATGATAGGCTCCATGCAGATTTTTAGGAAGAATGGCACATCCCCAAGGACTTTCCTTCGTGGTTGGAAAGGTAGTTCGGTTTGTTGTTTACAAACATTTCTACATCATGCGCTTCCCAATGAGAGATGGAATCTAAAGCCCTTGGTTTAAATTGCCTTACACATTCTTTGAAAGGTATTTCCAAGAATCTATTCACATATTCACAAACACGCGATGGTGGCATTCAATGCGAGATAAGGTAGGCTGCGACTACCACACATTGAGGAAAATGTATGTGTATCTACAGGAAAAGTGCCTATGTCGAGAGGCTCATTTCAGAAATATTGAATACTAAGCCAATAAGTCTAGCTGTAGCAGATATAGGGGCAGCATTAGTGTATATTTAATTTGAAGCCCAAGATAGAGAACAATAATTACGTGGAGAATGAATTTGCACTCTCGGGTCCCTTTGAAGGGTAAGCACACAATGGAAAACATACCAGTGTAAAGGCCCATAGAAAATGTGGAAGTAGAGGATTAAGAAGAGAAGCGTGAAGATAGTGGAGGTTTGGAGTGTATAAGAAAGCAAGCATATGACAGAGAAGAGTCACAGCCCCAACCACTCCACCTCAGGGATAGGACAAAGAGGAAGATGTAGAGGTTGAGCAGGGGGAGCAAAAATTTAAGAAAGTGTTTAGATGCACAAGGAATCAAGGTGGAACCCCACAAATGGTAAGGAAATCAACTCGTCTCTCTCCACATAAGGAGACCGTTAAGCCAAAGAGGGGAAGAAATTTGAATTTTAATGAAGAAGCGGAGGAATCAAGGGAGAGAAAGCATGCATATCCTACCCCACTTGAGCAAGAAGATGAGCCATAGAATGAGGAAGAGAAAAAAGATGAAGAGATGAGGGACGAAGAAGAACAAGAGAAGGAAACCTCCACATCTACGCATGTGACTGTTCAAGGTGTAACGGGAAAGGATCCTAACCTTGAAGCTACAATTCCCAAGGGACCTAGATTGAAGAGGATGAGTGGGTAACATGATGAACCAATCATGGGATATACGAGAGGACACCAGAAAAACCATCCTTGGTGATCTTTCACACTCGGAAGAAACTATCATGGTCAATGCACACCCATATGGATGAGCCTAACTTTGATGTATGCAAGGAGTCATGCATGTCAAGATGGCTGAAGAAGGAACCCCAAGCTAGACATATGATAGTAAATCCTACTATCATGTTAGATGAATAGGTCAGCAATGCATTGGTGAAGGTTTCTACTGAAGTTGTAAGAAGAAACATGGAAAAGATACAATGATAAGAGCATTGCATGAGGAGATAAAGACAAATCATATAGAGATAATGCACATAATGCAAGAGAGGGACTTAGCACAGAAGAAGAACAAAGTATTTATCAGCATCACAGAGGAGATTGGAGACAATGTCATAAGAAATAGGCCATACTTGGAGCCCAAGGTACCATAGATGTTTCCCTCGGTGGCTAAGGAATCCTGAACAAGAGGTAGAGTGAAAGAAATCCTTAGTGATGAAAAATATTACATCCTATGAAGGGATGTTGTAAGTGCTACAAGAAGAATTAAAGAAATCAGACCAGGATTTGAACATATGCATAGCTCTAAAGGCGCTTATCAATATAAAGACCTTGGAAGAAAACAATGAGGTCCAGAGAGAAATGAAGGATGAAACATTGGGCCATGCAGAAAGATTTTCAATGGTTAAGTAGAAGTGTGAGGCCCTGATAGTAGCACAAGAGCCACATAAGAATTAGATGGAAGAGCTTGGGAAGCTCATTGCGCAAAAGATGGATCTTCTAGAAGGAAGAATGACCTCAATTTCTGACATTGCGTTGGTTACAAAATGAAAAGGGGAGATTACGAGGGATGAATTGGAGTCCATTATTGTGGAAATTCTAAAAGAAGAAGAATAAGCACTTGCTGAATGGTAGGCCTTGGAGGCTAGAATAAAGGAGGAGTATCCATATTTGATACTTCAAACTGATACAAAGGAGGCTACCTCATAAAAATTATTTATTCATCTACATTATTTCATTCTTATTATTTCCATTCTTCTATTCTTTACTTCAATTTTTTGAGATACCCATTATCGGGATGACAATGAGATTAGTGTGGGATAATGTTGATTAGAGAACACTTGACAAAACTCACACAAGAAGTTTGCACGGGAAAACATGCCAAGTTTAAAGTGCGAATGGACGGGAAGAACCCGTGCAAGGAGGGCAAGTTGACATTCGGGACTTATCCAATTTTGAGCATGAAGACCTATTTTTAGAAGATGGTGTGCATAACACACCAACGATGCAGAGACATGTGTGCCATGCATTTTCTATCTTTAGAGGATTGGATTGAATCGTTTTGAATGGAGACAAGCTAAGAATAGGATTGTCACTTGATTAACTATAAGAGGTCTATATCTGACACACTTACATGTGTGGTTATGCTGTAAATGGCACATAGTTATTAATAACATGTGGCCTATTTTTGGAATAGATAAGAGGTGAAGGGCAAGTCCCCACCCTATATATATATGATGTGAATCACATAGTAGTATATATAGAGATATAGAGATATAGAGAAGATAGATATATAGGAATATGTAGAGTGTAAGAGGTAATGACTAGATTAATGTAACAGATCCATGCACGCATTTACATAGAGTTCCATTATTGTAAGGAGCTTCTATGTTTATTAATAGATGGGAGTTATTAGCTGAATCTAAGTGTCATTCCTGTGTGTAATTGAGTAGTGCATGTTCTTGTTTCAATCATGATTATTGTTTAAGTTTGTTCTTTCATAGATCTGAATATGGCATGCATTGTAGAATGATGGATTAGTGATGTGCCAACGGGTCTAGGGTGTTATCTAAGAAATTCTAGCCTATTCCACATCGCTAAAATAAAATTTTACACTCTTCCCTCTACTTAAATATTCACTTGCCCCTTCCACGCATATTTTACTTTCCTACCTATCCCTTCTTTCACTTATTTACTCTTAATCATGACCAACATCGGTCACCTTGACCGGCATTGGATGCCTTGACTTTCATTTATCCTCTTTAACTAGCATCGATCACCTATACCTTAACCAATGCGGGATAAACCCAACTAAATTTTTCTAAACTATGATCATCGTCGGTCTTTATTTCGGCCAAAAAACAGAAAAACCCATCCCCCATTCTCAACAAATTCACAAAAACTAACCTAAAAACCTACTCTAACCCACCCAAACCTATCCTAGCTTCATTCCCAACCCTATTTAACCTACATTGGACCTTCCCACCCCTCATTTCCTTCATTTTTACCCATAATTTCAAAAATAACATTACACCCAAATTTTACACAAAACTGATTTCAACAAACTATTTTCAACCAAATGACAGATTCAAATTGACTCCTACCTCATCTCGGTGCCATCTCCATGGTGGCACGTCGGCCACCGCATCGCTGGTCCACCCACTCCCTCTCCTACCTCCTCCATGTCTAAAATCAATTCGTCTTTGCCAAACCAATAAAATCAATCGAATAGATCTCATGGACATGCCAATCGAATACCAATCCCTCTTTCATGGCTCACTAAATCAGCTAATCATTCGTAAATCTTGTCATTTTCCACTCCTCAACTTCTCCTTTATCATTTTCTAAAAATGGAAATGTCAAAATGAATCCGTAAAAAGCAAAATTTTCCTTTTTTAACCCCGATTCAACATGCCCGACACATCTAAGTCATGTTGTGCCCTAGCTAACCGATGTTGGTTACTCTATAACTAGTATCACTCACTCAAAATAACTATTTGACCTACCTTATGCCCATTTTTCCTTAAAAGATTATTGCTCCAACCACTTTTGACCTTACCAACACCTATTACACCCTACCTGTAAGCCTACATTACCTATACATTTCCTTAATTGCATTTAGGGGTATGTTAATCACCTATACATCGGCCTTACATATGACACGACCTACATACCCTAACCTAAATCACCTTTTGTGACATTTGAATTTGTGTACTCGTTATACCTTGTGATGTTGCTACCTGGTTTGTTGCCTAATGACCTTACCTTTCCTAATGACGTGATGTTTATCCCAACCAAACCTTTGGTTCCATGGAACAAAACCTATTACCTATTCCTACACCTAACCTCATTGTGCTTCATGACCATATCCTATACCTTGGATACCTGAATCACTTCAACCTTGTTTGGATAAACCTATCACCTTTTTGACAATGTAGAGTTTTCATGCTCTTCTTCTTGGTAATGTATCACAATCTATACATGTGTGTGCATTCGATTTCCATTACCCATTACCCATTACCCAATATCACCATTACCCATTACCCATTATGCCCATACCCTTACCCTACATGACCCTAACTTTTATTAATCAACATTTTATCAAACCACTCCTGAATACTTTTATAACTTCATTGGTTCATAGTTTGAGGGGGATCACCTTCATCCCTACTTGGGGAAACCTAACTTTCACTCATAGTTAGAGCCATCGACTTCCTATTTTTTTCAACGTTTCTTATCACTAAATTTAACTCACAATGACCAAGTCATCACTCTCGGACCTTTGAGTCATCACTCCTAGTACTAAGTCACCACTTGACCTAAATAATTAAGACTTATTCCTAAAACCTAATTGGACTTCTATGACCTTACTATCTTCTCTCAAGTGAACTCCACTTCCCTAAGTGGACTCAATCAAGATCAAGCCAAAAATAGTAAAGATATGCCTATCTTTGGTAAACCTAGGATTTCCCACCTTAGAGTGTCGGTTATCCATCAAGTTGATGCCAATCACCTTAACCATCATCGGTTACCTTATATACACTTTCACAACTCTTTACGGGGTTGGTTATTTTCAATTTGGAGAATTCTATTACATTGAAACACAAATACAAAACTTCTCGGCATCAGGACTGACAGGATATACTAAGCTGCAGGCCCAAACAAGCACACGATGCTCATCCTAAGGCATTAGAATAATCATGAGAACACTCTAGGAATTATTTCCATGGAAATGACTAAAAAATTTCTTCATAGATCATGCTTACCTTCCTTCCCCTACTAAAATTACAAATACAAGTAGGTATACTTGATTTTCATCATTCTTTACTTGCTTAAAATTTAGGTTCATTACCTTTTGTTATTACATCTTATTCCTTCTGCATTCCTCTATACCCACCTTCTTACCAATCTACCCATCCAACCACCCACGACCTTTTCACTCTCCGTACCCAACCTCTATGCATTCCTAAGTCTTTTTGAAATTATTACAAACCCTGACCATTCTCTGCCTAATCACAAAAATTCCAAAAGTGGTTTTATTTAATTACCACCAAATTTTCCCTACTAACGTTGGTCACCTTAACTATCGTCGATATCCACTCTTTATTGGGATTGGTCACCAGACCAATGTCGATCACTATGTTTTCTGCTAACCTTCACCAAACTACCTCTAACATCACCTAAATTCCACCTAGACCTTACCAAATACCTCTGTGACCTTACCTAACACCCTTGTGACTTGTCCTAACTAGAAACATACCTTTCTTGATGCTAGATTAGTTTAGATTTCAATACCTTGCTTAATCTACTTTGTTAGTAACATTTTGAGATACCTAAATCAAAGTGTTAACAATAGGACCTTTATTTATTGCATTTAATTTCATTAATTTGATAAAAACAGAGGATTGATAGCCATTCGAGGAAGCATCATGCTTCTTGGATCTAGCCTTGCTAGGTAGTCCTCTGACTCTTACTATTTAATATCATTTGGTGGTCTTGTTTTGTATCTATAGGTAGTCCTTCCTAGAAAAAAATGAGTTCCCTATGAAGCATGTTGGGTAAATTCGATAACGTGTGCACTAAACCTACTATCTACATAATAAGCTGGTATTCCTCCTTGACCTTTTATCTCATCTACTTTATTGGACAACAATTCGCTGAAATAATCTGCTTAAGCTTGCTTTGTCATGTAATACTCTTCAAATTGATCTAAATATTGTTTCTTAGTGCCCTTACATCCTTGGTTTTCAATCATAGTTTATTTCCATGTGGTAAATCATTCATTTGATTGAGGAGTACTATTTTTCCAAGTATTCATTAGGATAATAAGCGAGAGGATTCCTAACCTACATCCCAAACAATTCATCATTATACTCATTGTTCCCTTTTTTTTCCAAGCTGTCGAATAAATTCCATAAGTGCATCTCACCTTGCCATGCTCCAACTGATATTCTGAGGAGAAATCACTTCTCTTCTCTTTAGTTGTAAATTCAAGGTGTCTCATCTTTTCTCATAGGCTACCATAGCCTGGAATTTTTTTTGTTGATGGTAAGATTCAAAATATTTGACACATTTTTCCAAGATCTCAAAGGTTTGTTTACCAATTTTGTCTTGGTAATACAAATACCTAAAATCTTTCTTCATCAAAATATCATAATGGTGTTGGGGTCAAATGTAGAAACCAACAATTTTCACTTGATATATAAAGATATCAGTTTGATCTTCCCACACAATCTGATTTCTTATCAATGACTGAAAATATTTTACACGAAATTCTCCTCTTGAGAGATTTATGATAAAATCATGAACATTTGGAACGAGCGTTATGGAGATAGAATTAATACAATAATTTTTTTACCTTTGGAGAAAAAATCTAATAAATCTCTAAAAATGTTTTTTCCATTAGGATCCCAGTGAGGCTCTCATGATAAATTATATGCAATTTCCATGAATAAAATTTATCTTAAAGAAATATACTACACATTGAAGATGGTTTCCTTCAAGATAAGATTTTACAAGCTAAAGGAAAGACAGACTCAAAAATTATTTCCATATTTGTCTTTTCATTAGAGCTGGATTCAACATCTTCATTGATTTTTTTATTTTCTTCTACCAACTCCTTGTTTTTAAGAGAAATTCGAGTCAACGAGATGATAAATCATCCTATGATTTCAAACCAATATCTTTCTATCTCTTTAAACTAGTAACTTCCATTCGAAAAACATCTATTTATCTAAATTTTTCTATACTCTTTTGCACAAACTCATTTTGAAGAGACAAATGAGTTTCTTTCATACCTCTCAATTTTTATTTTATAATAGAAATTTCCACTTGGTGTTGCCTCAAAACCTCATCATTATTAATAATAATATCTCTTTGTGATTCTTCATGTCTAATTTCTTATGCTGATGATTTATGTAGCTATCGTTTAGATTTCTAGAGCTATACTAATATTTTCTAGAGATTCCAAATTAGTTTTGTACCTCGGGAACATGACTATGTTCTTTAACAAGGGTTGTCATGATAGTTTTTGCTCAAACTTCGAGGATCAAGGAGTTGTTTGATGTCATCTCTAGAATCATCAATGAAAAAGGGGAAGGCGAGGATTTAATTGAATCTTTGGATGAGAGCTATGGGATGGTTTGACAAAAATTGGTGTAGGAGTCCCCTTGATCTTCTTATGCATGTAAATTTCTCCTGTGATCATATTTTTTCTTTACTCTTGTGTTTCCTTGAGGCTGGTGTGTGAAAATCAATGTAATAAGCTTGAGTTCTTAATAAAAACATCACCTCCTCCATTTTTATACTTCTTCCAAAAATTTATGATGGCATTTGTTAGGTATTCGGGGAGATTAAATTTGAGCATAGGGTTTTCCTTTCCTTTCTTCAAATGGGTCAATATTTTTAGGGTATTTCCTCCTAATACCAATTATTTTCCGTCACAGATGAAATTCCTATTTACCCAAGAAGTTAGCCCTTTCTAATGTCCTAGCAAGATTTTTTTGTTAATATCCTTTTGGATCCCCTGGGGATTAACTATTATCTCAGGAAGGGGTTCCCCTCCTTAGGAAAAAGTTCTATCAAATCTTTTATGGGGGAGTTAGTGATAACCTGAGTCCAAAATTTTGAAGATCGAGATTGTGCTAACAATTTGGTTGTGTATATCAATCCTTTTTCCCTCCTACTCTAGAACAAGTTTCTTCCAAATTTGAAAAAAATAAATAAATGAAATATTCATAAAACCCCTCAAATTTTCAAATAAATTTCAACCAACCTGTGTCGTGAAAGACACGAGAGAAGATGACATTCCTCAAAAATGGTTCTGCATATTCTATCTTTGACTTATTCTTCCCCATTGAACAATTTGGTTTTGATAAGAATGGAAAAGGAAGTAAGAAGGTAGATTTTCGTAATAATGGTAATGGTTTCACGGAAGATGTGGATTAGTTTTGTGTAATTTCAATAGCTTGAATTTGAACTATCCATGAATTTATAATAGTATCAAGGTGGCGAGATAATTACAATAGGAGATGACTAATGTGAGTTTTGAAGGTGGTGATCTTTTAATTAATTCACATGGTTCCCCCACCTCTAGCCTTATTACTCATGCCATATGTCATCCTTCGAGAAAGAGTATCATCATGCCTTATTCATTTGTCATTAACTCTTATTTCTCCAATTACTCCTTTAGATTTTTTATTTTTTTAATCAAGTGCATTGGGAAGTTCAAATATAGTTAAGACCTTTGGCAAAAAAGTAAATACATGTCACCTTACCAACTCAGCGTCCTTTTGACCATTGGTGCTCCACCTCCTATGTTTGAAAATCAATTATGGTTAATATACATTTTGATAATTTACATTTCTAGCATTTATTTGCATACATTGAAGAAAATATATTTTTTTGTTTTACATATAGGGGAGGAAGAAGACTATAACATAATTATGGTCTTCTTCTATTATTTGCATATTCATGAAAAATATTGATGGTGGAAGAGTTGAAGTCTTCCATTAAATTGAATTCCTCACACAATTGCATGTCCTTAGTGAAGGTTTCTTTATCCCGGGGTTGATACGACCTCAATCTATGGTCATTCACTAACTTGAGTTCTTACGTAACCATTAACTAGAAATAATCTCGAGAGATCCATTATCATATATCTTTTCAATTTGGTAAGATACTAACCATGTTGTCCCCAATTTCCCTTTGAAGTGCTAGTATTTTGAGTCAAACAATAGGGCCAAGTCTCTTTCTTTGAATATTTTTGTCTTTATATGAGAATCATGTCATACCTTCCTATGATGTTGAAGTATCTTAGCTTCTGTTGTTCTTTTATCGCATCTCGTCTAGTTCATTTATTTGCATCACCTTATCTTCATGAGCTTCATCCAATTCAATTCATATCTTCAGTGTTGTTCTCTAGGTTTGAAATTCAAATTCGACTCGGATCAATGGCTTATTTCCATATACTATCTCATATGGGGAGAAACTAGTGGTGGTTTTCTAAGTTGTGTTGTATGCCCAAAGTGCTTCAGGAAGTCTTGGCACCCAATTATTTCTATCTGCATTTATAACTTTAGTCAATATGTGTTATAGTTCTCTATTGGTTACTTCCACCTTTCAATTGGATTGGGGGTGGTATGGTGATGATTTCCTATGCTTGATTTGGTAAATATTCAAAAATACATCAATCATGTTTGACACAAACTAAGGTGCTTGATTAAATAATGTAACTCTTGGAGTAACAAACCTTAGCATGAGCTTGTGGTACAGAAAGTCAACCACAATGTTTTCATTAATAGATGTCACTGCTTGAAAATCAACTCATTTCATAACATAGTTGGTTCACACCAAGAGGTACTCTTTTCCATAAGATGGGGGGTCTATAGGTCCAAAAACGTCAATCACCCATTTATCAAATGGTCCTAAGACTAGTTGAGGATTGAGGGGAATTTCAAAAGACAAAGTAGGATTCTCCATTCTTTGACATGCATCACATTGCCATACATATTTCTTGAAATATTTATGGAGAGAGGGTGAGAAGTACCCAAATCCAAGGACATTATAAATTTTCCTCTTTATTGAGTATTTACATCCTCTATATTCATCATGGCACGGTCTCGGTATGTCATATAATTCATATTCTCAAACACACCTATGAAGAATAATGTCAAGATAACATTTAAATAAAATTACATTGCACCACTTATATGTAGCATTGTTTATGACTAATATTTATATTTTTTAGTAGTTAAATAATCTCAAAACTTCCCTGTAGTTAGATAATTGGAAAGGTAAGCAAACCATTGAGGACATGATGATATTGAAAGCAAGTGCTCATTTGGGAAGTGATCTTGAACTACCTTACCTTCTCATGAAAAATTCAATCTTGAAAGAAATTTACCAATAACATTATCCTTTCTAGGCTTATCAATAATGGTTAAGTTAAATTCTTAAAAAAGAAGTAACCACCTAATAATTCTTCCCCTAATACTAGTTTGTTCATTAAGTATCTTATGGTTGAATTATATTTATACACAAAAATCTTATAACTTGTAATGTAGTGTTTGAATATGTTTAGAGATTAAACAACAACTAGAAATTTGTTTTCTATAATGGTGTAGTTCATCTCTGTAGGGGAAGGTTTGTTCTAATGAAATAGGACGACATACATTTGTTCTTCATCATCTTTTTTTCTAATAAAAAGTCCAATTTCATTGTTAGAAGTATCGGTGTGAATATGAAAAGGATGGCCCCAATTGGGTCCTCTCAAGAATGGGGCAGCGGTCAATTTCTACTCTATAACTTTAAAATTTTGTTGAAATTGAGGAGTCCATTAAAAAACACAGTATTTTTTTCAGTAGAGTGAACATTGGTATAGTAATATTACTAAATTTTTATATAAACCCTCTATAATAACTTTGAATTTCCAGGGAACTTTTGATGTCTATTTGATTTTTGGCGTAGGCAACTTAGTAATGAATTATATATTTTTAGGATCAACTTGGATACCTTTAGAAAAGATATGATGACCTAAGTTAACCCCTTGATCAATCATCATCAAGAATTTTCATGAATTAAGGAGAGTTGGTGTTTCTCACATCTTGCTAACACTTTTTCAAGATTGCACAAAGAATCCTCAAAGGTAGACCCATGGACAGTGAAATCATCCATATAAACTTCAAAAAATTCATTGGTAAGGTATGTAAAAATAGATAAAACAACCCTCCGAAAGGTTACAGGTGTATTAAAATTCCAAATGGTAGAACTTTGTATGCAAATGTACCCTAGGGATAAGTTAAAGTCGTCTTATCTTGATCAACATGTGTTATACTAATTTTTTTGTATCTAATAAACCTATCTAAGAAGGAGAAGTATTTCTTACCTGTCATATTGTCTAAAACATGATCTATAAAGGGAAGGGGAAAGTAATATTTCTTGGTGGCTTTATTAAGCTCCCTATAATCTATACAAATTCTCCACTTACCATTTTTCTTGGGAACTAGCAAGAGGTGATACCCACTGACTATCAGATATTGGATAGATAAATCCTACCCTCAATAGTTTCTCTATTTCATCTTTGAAAATGTATTTTAGTGTTGGGTTAATCCTTTATTGTGGTTGTCTAACTAGTTTGACATCCTCAGTATAAATATGATGAGTACATATTCTTAGATGAATCCCTTTCATGTCAGTATAATCCGAAGAAAAAGGCTTTGAATGATTTATCGGGATGTTAATGACCCTATTCTCTTGGATTTATTCTAAGTTGTTACCAATAGTCAATTCTTTTCCCATATCAATAGTTACTTGTTTAGTGTCTTCCGAGTTCTATCTCAACAATGACATAGTTTAAGGGACAATCACGGGGTTGTCGTGCGTGAAGAATATTCATGTTCTCAAAATATGTAATCTTGCCTAAAGGAAAATGAAAATAAATTTATTTTTATGTTCATGGTAATCATAGGTCCCTTCATAACCTTCTATATAATTTTCACTCACTAAGATGATGTTATTTTTTGAGTTCAAAGAAATCATACCGTATCCTTCATTTTAGTTTATGTAGCCATATTTTTAGTTTCCATAGCTATGGTATCTTCTTTATCTAACAATGGGCATGTCTCTGTAATTTCTTCTATATGATTTTTACTACTGATGGTGGAAAAATAAGGGACTCATATTTTTATTATCCAAAAAATCCACCCACACATGTTCACAAAAATTCACATATCGTTGGAAAGAGGATAAAGAGAAATATTTTTTACTTTTTTTCCCATTTAAAATAGTCATTTTTCCTAACCCACAGTCAATTTATGTAGAAAAAATAGCTAGCCGGGGTCTTCTAAGATAGCTGGATATCCCATCTTTTGAGTTTTAGGTGTAAGATCATAAAATCTACCGTAACCATTATGTCCTCAATTATTCCATCACATATAAGAATAGATTGATCTATTAATTGGAGGATATTATTGGTTGGCTATAATCATGTCACGAGACAAAAATTTGAATGCATCTATTTTTATGACATTTATACTAACACCAAGATCCACCAAAATGTTATATATTGACTGACCATTTACAAAAATAGTAATGACTGGACTCCCAAGGTCCCCATATTTTTGTGAAAGAATTTTTCTAGCTACAAGGTCGACTTGATTTCCTTCTACTTTGACTATTTTTGGGTATTTCTTCTTCCTTTCTCGGTATTTTTATGCAATAGTTATTAACATTTTTGTTTAATTAAGGTTATTTCTCTTAAGATTGGGACATCTATACTCAAATTATTCAGCTCCTAAACTAGTGATGTCTCTTCCCCATTACGCATTTATTTTAATATCACCAGAAACAAACTACATGCACATTCTTGTCCTCCACAGATCATCCCTAGTTTCTTGTGTTTGTGGAACATGTTTAGTTCTCTCCCTTTGATCAGGTACCTCGGTAATAACTATTGGAAGATTTTTCACTATTGTAGTCATTTTGATTACCCTTATAAGAACACTCTAATCCCATGCACACTGATCTATCACCTAACGGGCATTGGGCACTCACTTAAGCCATACACAAGTGTCGAGCCACTCCTTTATGTGATTCTTATGATAATACATCATTTATGATAGATAATTAAGTGTAAAAGCATGGGAAAGAACCATGTGTTCATTCTAAGAACCTACGATGAGTTACCATAGCAATGCATCAATAAAGAGAAATAACAAACAATATCTAGAACTGATTCATAACACAAAGAAATGCATTTGACTTAAGCTCATGGACACATATATGATTTAGATAAGAACCTTCCATTGATATTAATGAGTTCAATAATCACATTACATTTCTTAAGGCCATAACAGACCCATATAAAAATGTAGAGCAAGGTCATGCGGCATAACTAAACTACGCCCTTCATATTACAAGGATAATCACGAGACCCAACCCTCAAAATATGCCATCAATCCTATATTTTTACTTATCCTAACCCATAATATCCTCCATGATATTTTTCTAGGATTCACCCCTATTCAACCACCTCTACTCTCTTAGGATGATTCCATGTATATCTCTGTCCTTAGCTATATCGCACACCTCTATATATAGCATTTTGCCTTCACCAACATGTATTTTGAGGTAACAGATCGGGAGCCAAGTTTCCAAGTGGTCCTTCGGTGGAACATGCTTCCTTTAATCCGAGATATCTACTCCTTGTAATGATGTATTTATGGATCCTTCCATTGCATGCATAGAATATTCCTTTCATCACCATCAATATATCGGTGGCACCTTATCCACTCTGCATGCTAGATGGGTCACACTTTTCTTGTGTGCTGCCTAGAAAACCAAATATGGATAAGTTCCAAACACTATATCACCTTAAGTGTGTGTCGTGTGCTCTATTAAACCCTTCTAGAACCTTTCCCTTCACACCTTCAATTTGTGTGCCCTTCATCAAATAGGTATCGCATGCCCATGCACCTTCTTGTACTTAACCAATATTTTGGGGCACAACATCACCCTACACTACATGTAATACCTGCTTCTACTACCACTTGAGACCAAGAAACAAATTAGGACAATTATGGAATAATTTTATTTTTTTTTTGTAAGAAGGGTTTACTGACCAAGTTGCGAAGACACTAGTTTGAAACTAAATATGTTTTGAACAAATTATAATTAACCAAACACAAGATTTCTATTTTTTATCTTATAACAAGTTTACTAGGTTCCGATTTGGAGGTTCAAGTTTTATTAAGGTTCAAGAAGAAATTTATCGCGAGGCTGCTCTCTATCAAGCCTTGAAATTCAATTGGATTTATCACATACATAGAGTTATAAAAACTTTCCTAAACTAGGCTCATTGGATAGGAAATTTCCTCATCTTTCCAACCATATAAAGAAGTCCTCCTAACTCCTTGTAAAACTCAAGTTATGGCCGGGCGGAGTTTTAGGGGAAAATTTTCCCTTGGAGGTCCGTGGGGTTAGGGAGAAAATTGAGAAAATTTTCCCAAATGCCACGTGTCATCACGTGATTGGTGCGGGGCGAGTGGGTCATGGGAAAAATTTGAAATTTTTCCCAAAACCAAAGTCTCAATTTTCCAAATGAATTTTTTTCCATGCCTCCGCACTTGCTCAAATGGCCATGTGGTGCCTTGTGATTGGCAGCGCGGCAGCGGAAGCAAAAGTAACATTTTTCCAAAAGAAAAAAAAATGGTTAATTTTTTCCATTTTGATCAAGTGCACCCCCGCTTCTCCTGCCACATGTCGGCATGTGATTGGTTGGGAAATTTTGTGGGTTCTTGGGGAGAATAGGGAAATTTTCCCAAGGCAAAATTTTAAAAATGTTAAGTTTTATTAAGCAGTCCGCCCCTCAAAGTGCCACGTGGAAAATTTACGATAGGATGAGAGGGTGGCGGGGCTGCGGAACTTTTGAGAAATTTTTCTAATGTTCAAAATTTAAATTTTTCTAAGGTCGAATTATTTCATTTTTGGTTTGGAATGGCTATTTTGAAGTAAAACTTCAAATGGCCATAACTTTTGATAGGAAGCTCTATTTTAGGAAAACGAGGACTTTCCAGAAATTTCTCAGAGTCCTCTTTGCACAGAAATCATCAATATTAGAATTTGGTGAAGTTTAGAGGGAAAATTTTTGGAAAATGATCTGCAAGTTTAAATTCAAAACTGGCAGTTTTTCCAACTGTCAATTTGGTTAGATTTGTACTCCTCCTTCCCTCAACATGTTAAATGGATATGGAGGACCAGTCTAGGGGAGGTTTAGAGTGCTTTAGTGAAGTCAATTTGTTCATTTATACAAGTTTGCAATTTTTTGACAATTGTGAGGAAAACGACCCTGCAAGCTCCGAATTGAAATTCTTTGAGTTTCAGAGATTTATTCTTGATCTGTTTTAGTGAATTTGGATTCCTCAAGTCTTCCTAAGTATAAATTTCAAGTTTCATAATTCATTTTTGAGTATAAAGTCGAACTGCTCATTTTATTTAAATGCACATTACCAGTTTTAAATTTAAAATAGTGAGTTTACTGGTTTGGTGATTTGTCTTTTGGGTGAGCATAAGATTATGAATTGATCCATTTCATTTCTTCACAATTCAAACATTCAATTTTAATTAAAATACATCTCTGATTTTCAATTTAAACATGACAGTTTGCAAAGGAAATAATGTTGAATTTCGTTTCATAAGCATCTCTTTTTTTTACATTCCAAAACAGAGATTCTTATTCTTTTTCAAACAGATCTTCATTCATCGACATCAATACAGATTTAAAAGGATCAATGCTATCCTTGATTGATAATTCAAGTAAACTTACAACTGAACTTCTTTCCTACTGATTTGGTTTCCACATTTCACATGCAAGATACGAAAATTCATTCACCTTTTCTTTTCCAAATAAAACAGATAAGTATGATTCTTCTTAGCATTTCTCAAATTGATTTACAACTTCCAATTACAAGGTATGCATTTCACATCTCAATAACAATTACATTCATCCACTTGAAGTGGGAAGGATTTCATTTAAAAATTTACAAAAAGGATGACTGTCAAACTATTTTCTCCGAGCTCCAAACAGCAACATGCTGATTTCTTCATCTTTATTCATCTTTGAATCACAACAAGGAAGGGGGAAAGGCAACGCTCTCCACCCAACCAAGACATCCAATGGGAAAAGAAAATCTGTCTTTCCCCATTGGTCTCCAAGCCCTAACCATAATGGAATGGATCATGAACATCAACACATGGCAACAAGGCTTCTTCACATACAAGAATATATTTTCACAATTACAAAGAAACACAAACAATGAGGTGTAGTTCTCAACTACCACAAGCAATTTCAATCAAACTAAGGCTCCTTCTCCAAGCAAGCAAGCCAACAAGAGAAAGATGTATGGGGGTATGCTTATGCCTACCATTTTAAAATTGGGCATCCACCAAAAGCAAACCGCCATAAACTCAATAAAATACCATAACCCTTATATCTCCCAACCCCTCCTTATGCCCCCCAACCCCAATTTATCCTTTATGCCCCCCATGAAGAAGTAGGAAATGCAAGTTATTTATTTTCCTAGGTGGATCCCAAACCAACACTCCCTCCACAAAGAACAAATGCCAATGAAAATTTCCTTATGCCCTCCCATTTGAAACCCCATAGTCTTCTCTTTTTACACCATGTCCTAAGCATTCTACTCATCCCTCAAAGAATGCAAACACAATACCATTCAATATTTTTCATGCAAGAAGGGGAAAACAAAAATTTAAAAGAATTATATCCTACCTCTCCATAATGGAGATTTTCTTTCAAACAATAGATTCTTATTGCTCAAATCAGTCCCAAAACAGCAAATGCAAAGCATGCAAATCAGTCCAAGCTCCCAATGCAAGAGAAATTTTGACCCCAAAAAGAAAATGGCAAAGTTTCAACAACCTCCAAATGAGGAAGAAATTCCATAATAAAGAAGAGGATGGAGGAGGATGACGTGGATTCCAAGTGGGATGCCACATCATTTTTCCTCATCCCAAAATGAAATCACAACAAATGCAAATACATCATAATAAATGTGAATGAAAAAATTACTTACATACACATACCCAAAAGGAAAATGCATTTAAAATTTGTAAGGCAAGTGCAATCACTTCTTTCATAAAATCATGTCAAAACATAATAAAATAAGTTTCTTTTGACTCTAAAATTATGATCATGGTTTGTGGAGGTTTTGAGAGGTGTGGGAAAATTTTAACTTGTCCACAAGCCTCCAAATTTGTCCTTCAAGGCCAAATTCGAATTTCAAAGAGGAAGGATTGTTTGACCTTCAAAATCATCCTTACAACCTCTTAAAAATTCTCACACAACCCATACTTGGTAACTTACACACTCTTCTAAATACTTTTACTTCTATGACATTTATTTATGACAACCTTTTGACATAAGATTTATTTAATTACCATAAGGTTATAAAATATATAAATCAAATTTCATTTTCAACCAAGGAAAAAAATATTTTAATTTCACATTCCACATCCCATTTAATTTAATTAAATTTTAACTATATGACTCCCACATAATACTATCATATTTAAATAATTACAGTAAAAGCACATTACAAAATAAAATACACACATATGCCCCATGGTCACAAAAGTGGAAACATAACACAACACAACACACAAATCAACACAGTTACCATGGTGACCTTGTTGATTTCACACTGAATTCCAATATGGTTAGTCTCCAGTCCCCCAACATTGTTGTGATTTTTAACCTGCAAAATGCAAAATACCCCTTCGGCCTCGTGGCCATATCAGAACATCCAATTGATATAAGAAACATACAATTATTAAATCCAAATCACAACAATATTGAGAATTTAACATTTATTGTTTAAATTCAATTGCAACTATATCATCATCCAATAGATCTCTATACTAGAGCTATTTAAAATCTCAATGTCACATGTCTAAAATTAAAAGCAATATGATATCCATGTCAACCAGTATATCCTCATCAATAAAATAAAAATAATGTATCAATGATCATCAAGCAAAATATTTGCATCCAGATCAATACTAATCCAGGATCTAACATCTAACCATCATATTAATCAAAACATAATAGTGTCCATAATAATCCCTGATACATTATACTACATCAAAACATAATAGTATCCAAAATATGATCAATAGTGTCAGGATCAGTTATCTAAACAGTTTCAAAGGAGAGTGGGCACTACATCCCCCTCCCCTTAGACTTGACTTCCTCCTGGAAGTCACTGGAACAAATGTGGAAACTACACTCGTAACACAGTAGCATCCTCCCAAGTTGCTGCCGGTCTCATCATATCTGTCCCCTTTGTACTCGTGCACGATCAATCTCTCTGCCTCGAAGGCCCAGGGTCATGCGATCAATGATACGAATGGGCTCCACCATCACCTTCCTCTTGATCCTATACCTACAATGATGTCCAATCCAGCACATGAGAAGGATCTGTGATGTATCTCCTAAGAACATAAACATGAAACACGTCATGTACGTGAGACAATATGGGTGGCAATGCTAGACAGTAAGCCAGCGGGCTGATACGCTCCAAGATCTCAAAAGGTCCAACGAACCGAGGAGCTAACTTATAACCTTTTCCATAACAGATCAGACTCTTATGTGGCCTAACATGAAGGAAAACCTTCATGCCCACATCAAAATTACACTTGGTTCTATGCTGATCAACGTACTTCTTCTGCCTATCCTGTGCCTCCTGCAATCTCTACCTGATCAACACTACCTGCTGCTCCATGTCCTGTAAGAGAGCTGGTCCAAGAGATACTCTATCCTCCAACCTATCCCAACTAAGGGGTGTCCTACACTCCCTACCATACAAGGCCTGAAAAGGAGCCATGCCTATAGAACTCTGATAACTATTATTGTAGGCAAACTCCACAAGATACAGATACTCCTCCCACTTAGACTGCTGATCCATCACATACATCCTAAGCATGTCCTCCAAAATCTGATTCACCCTCTCAGTCTATCCATCTGTCTCTAGGTGATAAGTTGTGCTGAAGTTAATCTTCGTCCCAAGAACATACTGCATGGTAGTCCAGAAATGGGAAGTGTATAAAGGATCATGGTCACAAATGATCTTCCGTGGGATCCGTGTAACTTGATGATCTCATCCAAGTAGACACGTGCCACTGCACTAGCTTTATATGTGGTCTTTATTGGAGAAAAGTGAGCTACTTTTTTCAATTTATCAACTGTGACCATGATGGCGTCGTGGTGATATCTCGACATTGGTAACCCAACAATGAAATCCATGGAAATGGTGTCCCATTTCCACTCCGGTATAGCATGAGGATAGAGAAGGCCAGCTGGATGCTGATGCTTGGCCTTCACTTTCTGGCACTCTAAACAATGTGACACAAACTGAGCCACGTCCCTGCGAAGTCCTCTCCAGTGATATAACTATCTCAAGGTGGCGTGCATCTTCTTCACCCTA
The DNA here is from genome assembly GCA_018340775.1 of Taxus wallichiana var. yunnanensis. Classification (NCBI taxonomy): domain Eukaryota; kingdom Viridiplantae; phylum Streptophyta; class Pinopsida; order Cupressales; family Taxaceae; genus Taxus; species Taxus wallichiana. Next base: position 385,340,371 of record CM031241.1, read on the forward strand.
GGATGGGCTGAATAGGGTGCACGATGTGCCTCTGTCAAGATGTCCTGCCTCAAGCCTCTGTCTCTAGGAACATAAATCTGACCTCTGTGCCTAAGAAGACCATCTGCCTCTAGTGAGAAACCATCAAATTTCCCCTCAAGGGGTCTCTGGGACTCAATCTCTGCTCAGGGCTGTAATGTAGAAACTGTCAAGAGGAAGCTATTGAAGGATCCTGCTCCATAAATTTGTGCTCACTGAAGTAGCCATGCTCAAATGCCTCTATCTGCTGAGAGCATCTACAACCACATTCTCCTTCCCTTTCACATGCTCTATCTCCATGTCGTACTCACAAAGAAACTCCATCCAACATCTCTGACGAGCATTTAGATTGGGCTACGTGAAAAGGTGGTGAAGACTCAAATGATCTGTCCTGAGTGTGAATCTCGACCAAGAAGAAAGTGTCTCCATTAAACTAAAGCATGCACAACTGCTGCAAGCTCAAGATCATGGGTAGGATAATTAATCTCATGATCCTTGAGTTTGCAAGACTCAAAATCTACAACTCTACCCTCCTGCATAAGAACACCTCTAAGGCCTACAACAAAGTATTTTTGCATACAAAGAACTCACCATGTGGATTTAGCACTGCAAGAATGGGTGCTGTAGTGAGATATTCCTTCAATGTCCTGAAGGCCTACTCACACCTGTCTGACCAAAAAAATTTCTTCCCTTTACACTAAAGGGAAGTGATGGGGTGTGCTATTCGAGAGAAGTCCTGCACAAATCTCCTATAATACCCTGCTAACCCCATGAAGTTGCGCACCTCTGTCACTGTAGTGGGTACTGGCCAATCCATAATGGCTCTAATCTTGGAAGGATCGATTGTGATTCCTTCACCTAAGATGATATGACCCAAATACTAAATCTATGACTGAAAGAAGGCACACTTCTCCAAGTTCCCAAAAATCTACTGCTCACAAAGACACTGAAGAACCTGACAAAGGTGCCCCTCGTGCTCCTCACGCGTACGTGAGTAAATCAGAATGTCATCAAGAAAAATGAGCACGAAGTGATCTAAAAGGTCCTAAATACCCCATTCATCAAACTCATGAATATTGTGGGGGCATTCGTCAAACCAAAGGGCACCACTGTGAACTCATAGTGCCCATACCTAAATGCACGAAAACCATTCTTATGGATGTCTACCTCTGTAATCCTCAACTGATGGTACCCTGACTTGAGATCAATCTTAGAGAACACCATGGCTCCCTTCATTTGATCAAAAAAGTCATCAATGCAAGGCAGGGGATAACGATTCTTGATCGTTACCTTATTTAGCTGGCGGTAGTCTATGTATAACCACAAGGATCCATCCTTCTTCTTCAAAAATATAACTGGTGCACCCCAAGGGGATACACTAGGATGGATAAGGCCTTTCTCTAGAAGGCCCTCTAGCTGTAACTTGAGCTCACAAAGCTCTAGGGTGGTCATCGATAAGGAGCTTGTGAGATAGGCTCTACTCCTGGAACCAGATCAATATGGAAATAAATCTCATGTGGGGGTGGCATCCCCGGTAGCTCCCTTGGAAACACATCTACATACTCTTTCAAAATGGGATGGTCATCTAGCGATGGCCCACTAGATCCATCCTTTGTCCGGTCACTGACTGTGACTGCATACATCTGACAACCCCGTCGCACACACCGCTTGAGCTGCATAGTGGAGATAGTGCGAATAGAAATAGGTCTCCTGACCCCATAAATCACCAATTCAACTCCAAGATCATCTGTAAAAGATATAGTCTTATGATAGCAATCCATCCACGGCCCTATGTGTAGACAACCAATCCATGCCTAAAATGACTCCATACAAGCCCAAAGGAAGTATGTGGAGATCTGAAGTGGTGGTGAAAAGTCCCAAGTTAACAACACACTCCTTTACTAAGGAGTCTACAGAGACCTTGGCTCTTGAAGCCATCTCGACATCCCAACTATGACCTTGTCTAACAGCCACCAGCCTGCATCACTCTACCAAGGATGGTGCAATAAATGAATCAGAAGAACCAGAATCAAACAATATAGAAGTAGGAACACCTCGATTCTACACGTAGTCTCGATGCCGTGCTCTGGTGCTCGGCCTGGCGGTTCTCAACCGCTGCGTAGATCCTGTGACTCCGTCCCATGTCTCTGACTTTAGGCTCTAAGATGGGTGCCTTACCATTATTAGGGTTCTAGGGGCAATCTCTCCAAAAGTTTCCCGCTGCTCCACACCTAAAAAAACCACCGAATCTCTCAAGGAGTGACTTGCGCGTAAGGTGACCTAGAGGTAGGTCTTTGTGGATCCTGATGATCTAGCTATAGTCTGTTGTGGCCTCTGTGGTTGAGCTCCTACCAACTGAGCTCTAGCTCCACCCTATGTCCTGGTGGGTCCCCTAGGAGGAGGCCCCATACTGCGACCTCTCTGTGCATCAACTCTCTAAGGAGGCCTAAACGGTGGCGTGGATCTGCTGCTCGTCGCTCGTGGTCTCGAAATATGACTGTGAAGAATGTTGACCGCAACTAGGAAGAGGAGCTGACCCACTTGATCTACTATCCTGAAACTTCTGAATATGGCTCCTGACCTGGTCTCTAGCCTGTTGGGTTTTACCTTGAGTCTCCTCTGCAATGTAGGCCTTCTCAACGACCTCTGCTAATGTTTGTGGGCAGTGGATCTAAACAGCACCTCCAATGTCTATATTAAGGCCCCGGATGAACCTGTGGATCCACACCTACTCATCCTGCATGTAATCAATGTACTGAAGTAGGTCCAGGAACCTACTCTCATACTCGGCCACTGTAAGGGAAGCCTATCGAAGGTCGTGGAACTCATCAATCCTCTGCTGTATGAATCTCCATGGCAAGTATCTACTCCTGAATCTCTCCTCAAACAACTCCCAAGTGACTATCTCCGAATCTATATGGAGCTTCTGCTCCTCTTTCCTCCACCATACTCCAACTCCATCCTTTAGTAGATGGATCACAACATGAGATTTTGTGTTGCTAGAACAAGGAAAAAGCTTAAAGCAACCGCTCAAGCTAACCAGCCAGGCCTCTCTACCGAAACCACCTGTGTCACCTAAATAATGTGAGGGCCTAAGCTTTAGGATCTCCTTGATATGATCCGTAGCTGGGGTCTGACGGCCTCTGGGCCTCTCTGCCTGCCTGTCCCCAAGCCTAGGGCTCCGAGACCTCTCTCTGTCCTAAAATATGGTCACCATGTCCCCTCAAAGGAGACTCTGCTCTAGCTGACTCTCCATGAAAATTCTCTCCTCCATCCTCCTCACCCTGTGGAGGAGGTGCATGTCCCTCAATGGAAGTATCTCTGTCCTATCTGCCCGAGTGCCCTCCTACTGATCCTCCGCATAAGGCAGCATTAACATCCTGGAGGGTCTATAAAATTTGTGGTAGGACAGCTTCTAAACCCTGGTCTAGTGGTGGTGGTGACTCTGAGCCTCTGTGAATGTTCCTCCTGCTCTGTCTGAGCTCCCTGCAAAACCAGTGGGAGTTATTTCATTACCTTGAGTTTTCTTCAGTTTTCTAAGTTTACTAACATGTTCAATTTTCAATTAGTTTTGTTTTCTAGATTATCAATTTGCTAGTTTTAGGTTTCAAGTCTCAATGTTTCAAGTGTGCCCAATAGTCCAAGCTTTTGAACCTTTGCTCTGATACCAAGTGTAATGCCTACTTCTACTACCACTTGAGACCAAGAAACAAATTAGGACAATTATGGAATAATTTTTTTTTGTAAGAAGGGTTTACAACCAAGTTGCAAGACACTAGTTTGAAACTAAATAGGTTCTGGAACAAATTATGATTAACCAAACACAAGATTTCCATTTTTATCTTATAACAAGTTTACAAGGTTCCAATTTGGAGGTTACAAGTTTTATTAAGGTTCAGGGAGAAATTTATCGCCAGGCCTACTCTCTATCAAGCCTTGAACTTCAACTAGATTTCTCACACACTTAGAGTTATCAAAACTTTCCTAAACTAGGCTCATTGGATAGGAAATTTCACCATATAAAGAAGTCCTCCTAACTCCTTGTAAAACTCAAGTTATGGCCGGGGGAGTTTTAGGGGAAAATTTTCCCTTGGAGGTCCGCGGGGTTAGGGAGAAAATTGGGAAAATTTTCCCAAATGCCACGTGTCATCACGTGATTGGTGCGGGCGAGCGGGTCATGGGGAAAAATTTGAAATTTTTCCCAAAACCAAAGTCTCAATTTTCCAAAGGAAAATTTTCCTCCATGCCTCCGCACTTGCTCAAATGGCCACGTGGCGCCTTGTGATTGGCCGCGGGCCAGCGGAAGAAAAAGTAAACTTTTTCCAAAAGCAAAAAAAATGGTTAAGTTTTTCCATTTTGATCGTGCACCCCCCACCCCCCTCCTACCACGTGTCAGCACGTGATTGGTTGGGGGCCGCGGGGTTGCGGAGAGAATAGGGAAAATTTTCCCAAGGCAAAATTTTCAAAATGTTAAGTTTTATTAAGGGTCCACCCCTCCAAAGTGCCACGTGGTGAATTATGATAGGATGAGAGGGTGGCGGGGCCATGGAACTTTTTGAGAAATTTTTCTAATGTTCAAAATTTAAATTTTTCTAAGGTCGAATTATTTCATTTTTGGTTTGGAATGGCTATTTTGAAGTAAAAATTCAACTAGCCATTAATTTTGATAGGAAGCTTTATTTTAAGAAAACGAGGACTTTTCAGAAATTTCTCAGAGTCCTCTTTGCAAAAAAGTCATCAATTTTAGAATTTGGTGAAGTTTAGGTCAATTTTAGGAAAACGATCTGCAGGTTTTAAATTCAAAACTGGCAGTTTTTCCAACTGTCAATTTGGTTAGATTTGTACTCCTCCTTCCCTCAACATGTTAAATGGATATGGAGGACCAGTCTAGGGGAGGTTTAGAGTGCTTTAGTGAAGTCAATTTGTTCATTTATACAAGTTTGCAATTTTTTGACAATTGACGGGAAAACGACCCTGCAAGCTCCGAATTGAAATTCTTTGAGTTTCAGAGATTTATTCTTGACTGTTTTAGTGAATTTGGATTCCTCAAGTCTTCCTAAGTATAAATTTCAAGTTTCATAATTCATTGTTGAGTATAAGGTCGAACTACTCATTTTATTTAAATGCACATTTCCAGTTTTAAATTTAAAACAGTGAGTTTACTGGTTTGGTGATTTGTCTTTTGGGTGAGCATAAGATTATGACTTGATCCATTTCATTGCTTCACAATTCAAACATTCAACTTTAATTAAAATACATCTCTGATTTTCAATTTAAACATGATAGTTTGCAAAGCAAATAACGTTGAATTTCATTTCATAAGCATCTCTTTTTTTACATTCCAAAACAGAGATTCTTATTCTTTTTCAAACAGATCTTCATTCATCGACATCAATATAGATTTAAAAGGATCGATGCTATCCTTGATTGATAATTCAAGTAAACTTACAACTGAACTTCTTTCCTACTGATTTGGTTTCCACATTTCACATGCAAGATACGAAAATTCATTCACCTTTTTTTTCAAAATAAAATAGATAAGTATGATTCTTCTTAGCATTTCTCAAATTGATTTACAACTTCCAATTACAAGGTATGCATTTCACATCTCAAAAAAAATTACATTCATCCACTTGAAGTGGGAAGGATTTCATTTAAAAATTTACAAAAAGGATGACTGTCAAACTGTTTTCTCGAGCTCCAAACAGCAACATGCTGATTTCTTCATCTTTATTCATCTTTGAATCACAACAAGGAAGGGGGAAAGGCAACACTCTCCACCCAACCAAGACATCCAATGGGAAAAGAGAATCTGTCTTTCCCCATTGGCCCCCGAGCCCCAACCATAATGGAATGGATCATGAACATCAACACATGGCAACAAGGCTTCTTCACATACAAGCATATATTTTCACAATTACAAAGAAACACAAACAATGAGGTGTAGTTCTCAACTACCACAAGAAATTTCAATCAAACTAAGGCTCCTTCTCCAAGCAAGCAAGCCAACAAGAGCAAGATCTATGGGGGTCTCCTTATGCCTCCCATGTTGAAATTGGGCATCCACCAAAAGCAAACCGCCATAAACTCAATCAAATCCCATAAACCTTATATCTCCCAACCCCTCCTTATGCCCCCCCAAATTTATCCCTTATGCCCCCCAAAGAAGTAGGAAATGCAAGCTATTTCCTTTCCTAGGTGGATCCCAAACCAACACTCCCTCCACAAAGAACAAATGCCAATGAAAATTTCCTTATGCCCCCCCATTTGAAACCCCATAGTCTTCTCTTTTTACACCATGTCCTAGGCATTCTACCCATCCCTCAAAGAATGCAAACACAATACCATTCAATATTTTTCATGCAAGAAGGGGAAAACAACAATTTAAAAGAATTAGAGCCTACCTCTCCATAATGGAGATTTGCTTTCAAACAACAGATTCTTGTTGCTCAAATCAGTCCCAAAACAGCAAATGCAAAGCATGCAAATCAGTCCAAGCTCCTTCCACAAGAACAAGCTCCCAATGCAAGAGAAAATTTGACCCCAAGAAGCAAATGGCAAGGTTTCAACAACCTCCAAATGAGGAAGAAATTCCATAATAAAGGAGAGGATGGAGGTGGATGATGTGGATTCCAAGTGGGATGCCACATCATTTTTCCTCATCCCAAAATGAAATCACAACAAATGAAAATACATCATAATAAATGTGAATGACAAAATTACTTACATACAAACTCACATACCCAAAAGGAAAATGCATTTAAAATTTGTAAGGCAAGTGCAATCACTTCTTTCATAAAATCATGTCAAAACATAATAAAATAAGTTGCTTTTGACTCTAAAATTATAATCATGGTTGGTGGAGGTTTTTGAGAGGTGTGGGACAAGTTTAACTTGTCCCACAAGCCTCCAAATTTGTCCTTGAGGCCAAATTCGAATTTCAAAGAGGAAGGAGTGTTTGACCTTCCAAAATCAACCTTACAACCTCTTAAAAATTCTCACACAACCCATACTTGGTAACTTACACACTCTTCTAAATGCTTTAACTTCTATGACATTTATTTATGACAACCTTTTGACATAATATTTATTTAATTACCATAAGGTTATAAAATCTATAAATCAAATTTCATTTTCAACCAAGGCAAAAAACATTTTAATTTCACATTCCACATCCCATTTAATTTAATTAAATTTTAACCATATGACTCCCACATAATACCATCATATTTAAATAATTACAATAAAAACACATTACAAAATAAAATACACACAACAATAAATAAAAAAAGGAACACATAATAAACATACACACATATGCCCCATGGTCACAAAAGTGGAAATCCTAACACAACACAACACACAAATCAACACAGTTGCCATGGTGACCTTGTTGATTTCACACTGAATTCCAATATGGTTAGTTTCCAGTCCCGACATTGTTGTGATTTTTAACCTGCAAAATGCAAAATACCCCTTCGGCCTCGTGGCCATATCAGAACATCCAATTGATATAAGCAACATACAATTATTAAATCCAAATCACAACAATATCGAGAATTTAACATTTATCATTTAAATTCAATTGCAACTATATCATCATCCAATAGATCTCTATACTAGAGCTATTTAAAATCTCAATGTCACATGTCTAAAAATAAAAGCAATATGATATCCATGTCAACCAGTATATCCTCATCAATAAAATAAAAATAATGTATCAATGATCATAAAGAAAATATTTGCATCCGGATCAATACTAATCCAAGATCTAACATCTAACCATCATACTAATAAAAAAATAATAGTGTCCATAATAATCACTGATACATCATACTACATCAAAACACAATAATATCCAAAATATGATCAATAGTGTCAGGATCAGTTATCTAAACAGTGTCAAAGGAGAGTGGGCACTACACTACGCCTGTTCTCCATCCTCGGAAACATTCTTTGATAAAATAAATAATGTTAGGCTCTTAAAATTGTTGGAAAGAAAGAAAAAGGAATGAATAATTAAGAGAAATAATGAAAGAAAGGGGACTTATTTATTGTTGGAGGAGGAGAGAGAAATCCTTCCCTATTTCTACCTCTAAATTTTCCCAAGAGTTAACCTCATTCTATGCTTGCATAACAGAGGTCTCGAGACTAAGGCACTCACCTCTTCAAAAATTAATTCCTCTCCTTTGATGCTCATTATTTTAACAATACATTCCAATTATTTTCCCAAGTCCTCAAGTGCATCCATCATGTGGGTGATCTTGGGTATAACTCCTTCATCCAGGCTCTTGATCTAGCCTTACAGGTCTTGATTACTTCGAATTCTTATCCACCTCGTCCAAGATCTTATCTCTTTCCACTCTATTCCCCTGACTTTTCTCATGGAACTCCTTGAGTTTTGTTTCATGGGTGGAAACCAAGATGCTTGCCACTCTATCCCTATCAACGTAGTTGTCATAAGAAACTTTAGTGACTTGCGTGGAGGCCTTCACCTCTGCAAGAAGTTTAGTGTATCAAGCCACAATATTGACAACCTTCATTTTTTTCTGTTTCTCCTGTGCACCTCGCATCTTATACATTCTCTAAAGCAAGTGCTCACCTCTCCATTGTGAGAATGTGAGTAAGATATTCCAAACATTGCAAGGCTGATTCATACTTTTTCTCGGGTGGTGCTAAGTCGGGATGCTTTAGGACAATGACATCGATAATCATTTCTACCTTCTTAAAGACTTCGCACACCTTTTCCTTTTCTTCCTTTAGATCATACCTAAAATAAGCATTGATAAGATCCTCTTGATTTAGGTCCTTTCTATTTTCCACAAGCTCCTCCTTTTTATTCTCCAATTCCTCCTCCAGGAATCTCACTCTATCATTTCTCCTGAATAGTTTGGCCTCAAATTTGACTGAAACCTTGTTGAGTGCATTGTAGACCTGTTCATCTAATAGCTACTAAGTGTTCACCAAGGGATTTATTCCTTTTGTTTCCACCACCTTCATCAGCACTCTCTAATTCACTTCAAACTTAGCTTTGTCTACACGAGGCTCAAATTCCCAAGATAACATCTTCTGGTTTGGGGATATGGTCCTTCTTCATGAAACGATGACATAGTTAGGAGTTTCTTTATTAGTATGGTGTTTTGGAATCACGTGCATAACACCTTGCTAGGATCATTAAGGTATCCCATTCCCTACTCTTGTGCCACCACTACACCTTTCCCACCTGTTCACGTAGCTTTTGGGAAGCTTACCACCAAATTGGGATTCCTACCCATGCTTTCATACTCCTTCCCAATGCTTTCTTATTCCATATCCCTCAAAATTTCATCCGCACTCCACTCTAATTCTTGTTCCACAAAATCCTTCATGATGCCCACCACTTCTCTCTCTGCATCTTTCTCCACTTGTTCCTTGGTGAGACCTGGGTTTCCTTTGTTTTTGGCACTCACCTCTTCACTCACCCCCTTGCCTTGATCCACAACTTATTCCTCGTCATTATCCTCATCTTTATCATCACTCTTCTCTTCATCTCCCTCATCCTTAGAATCATGTATATCATACACTAGATGGTCTTCACCTCCTTTAGGCTTGTCATCATCCTTGTCATCAATGTAGACATCTAAAATTTATATCTCATCTCGAGTCGCCTTGCCTCTTCTGTCACCTTTTGCTTCTTCCTAAGCTGGTGATTTTAGTATAGGGATTCTTATTTTTCCTTTTCTTCGAGAGGGCAATGTATTCCTTGGTGACTCCTCATGTGTGAGGGGATATTCCTTCTCTAGCGCTTCTTCTTCTTGGTTGTTTTCCTTGACATGGGACTTATTATTGCATGCCCATAGATTGTGTTCTCTACACACATGGTGCCTTATTCTCATGCCCTTATGTTTCTCTCTTCTTTGGTGCGGCCTTCTTTCTCCCTGTGGGGTCTTCTAGAATGGAGACATCATTCTCTAGATAGGTTCCTTTCTTGAACTTATGCCATATGTGTAGATACACCCTTACTATGGTCCTTTTAGCGATCGGAAATGTCATGGGATCCATCATTTACAATTCATGGGAGACATAATTCTCCATGTATGTGCAATTTTCAGGGTACATGAGATTTTTTTCGTAGCTCGTAGTGGTCTTGGTCCACCTCACTAGGGTTGAACATTTTTCTTTTGGATTCTTTAAATTGGTTGAATCCAACTTAGAAGTATTGCGTGGTGAAGGAGAAGGGTAGCTTGCACCATGGAACCTTAGTCCCATCTATTAATGTAAATCTGCCAATGTATAAATGTTGATAAACTACAAAATTTTATTCTCCATCCATGAGCATGGACAAATGATCTGGGATCCTCCACTCTTCCCGAATGTGTCGTGTATTTTTTTATACCACTTCTCCGGGCGTGCCTTGTGAGTGGTCGTCATAGTTTCACAAGTGTAATTTTTAAACCTTTTTGCGAGAGAGGGATCCTCTTCTTGATACTCCTAAATGATTTTTCTAGACCATTGGGCACTCCAATCTCTGAGAAGATGATGGTGTGGAGTATGTTTCAAATAATATTTTCTCTCTTTCTGTGTGCTGCTTATGATTTCATCCACAATGAAATTAGACAAGTTATAGATGGTTCCCTTTGATATCTTCCGACATACATTTAGCCATGCCTTGTTCACTTGTGTCCATCATTCTTGATCATTAATCTTGGTCACTAAGTGTGCGACCATCCTCATAACATGGTCTAAAATCTCTATGATGTCAAAGTATCACAAACCCTTCTTGTATTCATACACTGCTACTATATTTTTGATAAATTCATTGTCCTCTATATCATCGTCTATACTTTCTACTTTGTAAATAAGGCTTATGAACTTGTATATCAACTATGGTGTTATGCGCATCTTATTCCCTACAAAATAGAAGTGATCCTCATGTACACATGATATCAACCAATGATATAGTCACTTGGGATTACCCAAGTAAGGTAACTCATGCATTGTAATAAACCTACTTTCGCTAGTTTAACTTTCACCTTGTTCTATATATAGGCATCCCATCGGTGTCCTTTCATTAGTTAGATGGACCAAATCTAATGCCATTTCCTTCTCAGTTGTGCTAGTGTGATGGTTATAATTTCTCACGACCATTTTTCATAAGTTTGACACCCACTCCTTTCCTAACAATAATCCATCGGATACTACATTTTTGCGTACCATTCCTCATCAGAGCTTGTGATGGTAGTGGTTTGTTTTCCTTTTCCTTACCCTTCTATTTATTTTGTGAAACAGTCACCTTCTTAGGTGTCATGCTTTTTATCAGGATAAACTAAGAACTCGTTACTCTGCTCTACTACTTTTCTTAACTCCAAAGCTCAACACCGGAATAAATCATTCTCTCTCCATGCCCTAGTTGTAAAACCCTAACTAGGAAAACCTTCCACAAGATGATGAAATATAAACAACATTTACTCACACATGTGTAATCTCTCTTGGTTTACAAATCCACTCTAGTCACACACTTAGATTTCTCGATTCTTCTTCCTTCGCAAAATCTCTCTGTAGATACCCTAGTTCACAAGAGTGCTTCAACTTCGTAATAACAATGTAGAATAATGACGTGCCCAAACTCATATTGATAGTTTTTCTTTCCTCCAATAATAAGTGTTATACCACATACAAACATACTTAAGATTAAATGCATATTTTTCCACTAGGATGAATTTAAGCACCCTTACCCATGTGCTCAATCCTAGGCAAAAATACTCTACAACCTTTCTCGCACGCAAAAATCCAATCGACCGAAGACTCTTACGTGCACATCTATAGTCTTTGAAGGCACTTATTTTTTCCTTTACCTAAATTTTTCCCTCACCTACCTCATGTTGTTCTTGCACTCTTCATCCTTTGTATGTGGTATTTTTACATCCTTTTGACACCATAATTCATTAATGTTTGCCCATGCACTTTCTCAACTTACGTGCTTCCTTCTATTGGGCCACTCAACTTGTACCACAAGATTATACTTTTCTTTGCATTTCTATACCTCACACTAAAATAGATGCACGATCCTCTTCACATACATAACCTTGGAAAAATAATTTGTTACTTGGCACATAAAGTTCAAAACAAAATGACAAGAAAATAAAAAGCAATGAGAAGGGGAAACACAAGAAAGGAAAATCAAAAAGGGAAATTATAAGCTAACTGTATATCGCCTTATTTACAAACACAAAGAAGATGTATTTATAGTAGGGATTCAGCCTACTCCATGTTGGTACCCAAATTGATTCTCCTTCAAAGTCTCGAGCAAGATCACATGTTTAGCAAGAAGAGACAGATAGATCATAGTGAGTCATTTTTTAGTCGGGGATGGGATCTAACCGGCCTTCATGTCACTCATATGTAGAGAAATGGATAGCACCATGAAGAGGAGTTGATCTATCCTCACTAATTTTGTTGTGCCTTTCAACGAGGGTGAGAGAACCCTTTTGTAGCCTATTTTTTTATGGAGGAGATGGGGAATTTCTTCCTTGTGAAGTTTTTAAGGAGACCTTAAAGAAAATATGATCAATGTAACAAAACCTAACTCTCATGAGTTGTCACTTTATATAATGGAGATTTTTTCTAAGAAAGATTCGAGGCCACTAAAGACAATGAAAACTCGAGTTCTTATGCATGTTTTGGTAATAGAAATTGTGCATCTATATACACACGGGACAAACAAGGGTGGTATGGGTAAGATTAATTGTTTTTTATTAATGATTTTGGTGAAAGGTGAAGCGGGATAAAGTGGATAATACCAAATCTTTGAAAATATTTACAAAAATGGAGATATTGAACAACAAAAAGCTTAAAAGTAGCTAAGATGTCCCGAATATGTGCTTCAATGGAGGCCAAGATCAACACTTTTCACACAAGCTTCAAGGATCCAAAATGAAGGCTCAAATTAGAAAAATTAATTGAACATTATCAATCTCTATTTCATCATGACTAAGATACCCTCAAAGGATAAAAAACAATCTTATAGTCATGCTAGGAGTCACAGTGATTTTAAATTTGTTTATTTCACTATAAAATGAAATCTCTTCCGATAAATTAAATTACAAATGCAACCAAACTATCACAAAGATAAGATCTTGTGTGATTCACATATATTTCAATGTAAGAATGCAATGGGAACAAGAAAAACTACTTACGACATTCAAAAATGAAGCAAACACAAATTTTTCCCAAAAATAACATAGATTAACTCAAGTTTGGTTAAATTTATTAGTAGGGAAATTTTCTCGAACAATATTAGAGCTTGTCAATGGTTTTACACTCGTAACCACCTTGACATGATCAAATTTAACACAAAAGAGATAAATAGGTTTCTTCAAATAGTTTCTCAGAAAGATGAGTTCTATCAAGATTTTTCTTAGAAAATCAGTTCTGACCTCTAACACTCCAACCTTCTAACCTCCAACCTCTTTCACGGAAAAAATCATGCCATTTATAACATTTTGCAACAGTGTTTTCCCCAAAAAACCCAAACATTGAGTGCACCAGTGCTCGCCATGATCCCGATCGTGATTCCTTAATCAAATCTGTAAAAAGTTGTCAGGTGCTCATGGGGAAGATCTCTTCAAACATCTCCCACATTTAACTCCCTCCTCTGGTAGATCATTCTTCCTTTTACTCGCCAACCACTTCCACCCCTAATCTGTCCAATCTGGTTCTTTGCATGCAGGAAGGAAAAATGGAAGATCAAATCAAGCCTAGAGATTAGATCTCATCTTAATGGTAAAATACATCCCCAAATTTTTCTCACCAAACCAAGATATGAGCAGGTCTTTCACATGCCAAGGAAAGCAAAATCGGGTGAATCCGACATTGATTGTATATTTAATGATGATATATGTTTACTGAGACCTTTCCCACCAAACAAGGCTACCAGATTAATGTTCCTCTTCATTTGACATGCAGGAGACTCCAAAAATGATAAAATAACCAAAAGGATACGCATCCCGGGAGATCCGGAGTGAAAATGGCAAAAAAATCAGATATAGATGCACAACTGTTGTTGATTTCTATTTTGAATTTGGATTGTCCATGTAGGAGATCCATTTTAAAATGGGCCTATGGATTCCTTTTTCCTTTTGCAACTTTTGGAAAAAGTAAATTTTTCACATTTTTCTCCACACCTCTGCCCTTAAGAAATGAGCCTAAAACGTGTCTTAAGGTGGGCCTTAGAGGAATTGCGGCCAATTTATGCTATTTCACCTCTTTTTTTGGAAAATGGAAAATTTTCCAAGTTTCCCACACACGCCTACATAGTTCCACTTCTAATCCCCGATTTGGGTCCCACAACACCAATCGGCACTATGATAATTCTTCACCGGGAACTCCTCATGCTATGATTATTTACTAATGCACAACTTTTAGTTTGGTGGATGTAATCTAGAAACACAACAACAAACATAACACAAGAATACCATAGACTATGATAATAAGGAATGATGATAAATCTAAAATATCAGTGTAAATTATAATATTAACATGAAATTGTTACAATCTCACCCATGAGGTACTTCAAGTGTTACTAACTTCACTTGCCTTCCACCAATATTATGGGAGAAACTTAATAATTACACCTCTTAATGGCTTCTTTAACACACCTTCAAAATGATGGCTTCCTTTACACACTTACTCATACAATATTTCTCACTACTTCCCTGCTAAATGAGGGGGTGGCCTTTCTATTTATAGAACTTCGAGGGCTTATCCATCTTATCTCTAAGATAGGATAAGAAATCCATTATATTGAATCATATTCCATACCTTAACTCTTATCTGTACATATAAGCTTATCTTTTAAGATAAGATAAACATTATCATTTCACATAGACATTTTTAGACTTTTTACAAATAAAATATACAAAATATTTATGACCTCACTCCTTGTCCTTATTACCAATATAATATTTCTAATTCCTAATCATGTAGACCCTACTTCTCTACTTATGCAAAATTTGACATTTTAACATTATCGGACCTCTTACAACAAATATTTACTTTTTACCACAACATTCCTATTGTACTTTTGACTATTACCATACTATACATTATTTGCGGCATCGTACCGGCAGTGTCGTTATCTTTTATCGGATGCTACTACTAATTATACTCAACAACATCCTATTCCTAATACATACATTAATGAAATAGAAATTACGGATGAACATTTTAGTGTCGACATCTTCCCCTTCCTAGATTCTACTCTTACAGTTACCATGTGTTTGAAAAATATCACACGTCTTACAATAATTATAACAATATTTAAAAAGAGTGGGTCGGTGATAACTATTTTTGCAAATCAAGTAGCACCCTGGATGCAAATCAAGGTTCTGAATTGATGTTTTAGGCATCCAGTGTGATTGCACAACATGGAAACCTCTCTCCAAGTGTGGGACTTGTGAAAATGAGAGAGGAATCTCCAGATTAGAGGCTAGTTCCTCAAACTCCTCTGATTTAGATCTATATTTTGCACAACTACAGAGGTTCAGATCCTAATCCTACTCTAAATTGCAAGGGGATAGGGATATAAATGCAAAAATTGAAACTAACTAATGATGGTGATACACCAAAGGCATGGTGAAATATTTTTGCCATGTAAATAGACACAAATTCATGAAATGCAACAAGGAAAAACATACACAAGCTGAAAGATGTAATTAGGGGTCTTAAAATGAAGTAAAACAATACAAACAGAGGACTGAAAGCATTCACAGAGTTTGCACTATCATTTCCATGTAAAATCTCTTGCATTCCACCCTCAAAGAGGTATAAACCTACTACAATACTTGAAAAAGGTCTGATTCTTGCAACAATCACTTGCTGGAGGTGAAAGAAGAAGTTTTCTATGCCAAAAAGTGTTCAACCATGAAGAAATGAGCCAAATCTGGCTTTTACAGTACATGGGTCGAGCCTAGGAGAGAGAAAATGTGAAAAACACATGGGAGCCATCCCTCATTGAATGAAACTACATTAAAACAACATGGAGGTCCTTACAAACCCATGCTCTGACATTTTTGACCATACTGGAGAAGAATGCGACCCATTTTGTATTAAATTTGGTTGTTGAAATGTCATTTCTGGCCATGGACACGTACCAGAAGCGTTTTTGAATTTTATCTCTCCAAAATGAACCAAAATTCAAAATTGACCATGGAATCATGTAGATAATTTCATAATATTTCCGTTGATATAAAGAACGTGCAAATCGAGCTCTGGATCGAAAGTTATGCTCGTTTGAAGATTTAGGGCAAAAACGGGCCAAAAACGGATCGGCGGGAAAAAATTTGAATTTTACCTTTTTTTTGTCTTTGGAAAATTTTTCAAAAAAATCCCGTGCTCCACTGGTCAGATGCCACATGTCAGCTTCTGATTCGCCACTGGAATTCTCTCTCCTTCTTCCTCCGCGGGTTTTCCTTTGAAAATTTTACCTTTTTATACTTTGGGAAAATTTCCCGATTTTCCCCGCGCCCCGCCACTTGTGGACACGTGGCATGATTTGGTTGGTCGACAGGGGCGCGGGCTCATCCTTTGCCTTTGAATTTTTGACTGAAACTTTTCCAAATTTCCCTAAGTCCTCCCCGAGCTCCGAACTCCCCTTCCCCTTAGGACACGTGTCCTGTGTCTATTGGCTCGGGCCCTCTGTTCCATTTTCCCCTTTGAAACTTTTACCGACCACTTAGCAACTTTTTTCCTTTCTCCCCACGCCCGCGAGCTCCCCCCACTTGTGCCACCTGTCATGCCCCTATTGGTGGGAAAATCCTTCCAAAATTTTCCTTTGAAAACTCGGCAAAACCCTTAGCATTTTTCATTTTCTCCTCCGCCGGTTCGGGCTCCATTGGACACGTGGCCCATTTTCATTGGGCGCGGGCTACGCGGGACAAATGTTGCATTTGAAACTTTTACCAAAACTTAGCAAAAATTTCAATTTTAACCCCGACGCCCGCGACCCTCCTTGGCCACGTGGCGAGTTCCTATTGGCCGCGGGCCAAAATTCAAAAATTTTCCTGCTCAAACACTTAGCCAATTTTTTCACTATGCCTCCCCTTGTGACACGTGTCACACTGTGATTGGTCCGCGGGCCCCGCGGGAAAAATTTTCCATTTGAACCTTCGACCCAAACTTGGAAAATTTTCCAAGTTCACCTCCGACCTCCGAACTCCCTTGCCACGTGGCAGCTTCCTATTGGCTGCGGGCCTCCAATGGGAAAATTTCCCACAAAAACTCCACCGAGCCATAACTTGAAAAATACGAGGAGTTAGGAGGCAAACTTTACCTTTCTGGAAATCTGAGAGAGAGCTCTATCTAATGGTGCCATCTCTAGAAAGATTTGAGTGCCTGAAAATAAAAAAATGAAGACTGAGGCACAAGAGAGGTAGGAACACAAGGAGTTAGACACAAAAATGAGTAGGGGCACATTTTGGATAACAATAACCTGCATCCAAGATCCTTCTTACTGTAAGTTGTCCAGAGAAGTTCCCTCCACATGTACCATTGTGGAATTCTTCTATCATCTCCTTCCCTTGATCACATCCAACTGCCCTCTTGTACTATCCATCAGGTCCTATTCAAAATAATACTCCATGTAGAATAGAATATGGACGACTGGGTTGAGTAATCTTCCTCTTAGTATTTGCATTGGCACCATCAGGAAACTTGAATTCATTCAAATAATTCCAAATATCTATGTATTCACTAGGGATTGTGTCAAGGGATAACAATTCTGCATCTGGGAAATCATCATCATCACAAGATGAACCTAAATCATCATAGGCTCGAGAGAGTGCATCTGCATTGACATGCTTCTTTCCTAGCCTATCTATGATATCAAATTCAAATTCTTGTAGCAAAATTATCCATCTTGCTATCCTCCCTAATGGGTTAGGCTTATTTACAATATATTTTAGAGCCTGATGATCTATTACAACTATAAAATTTTTCCCTAGCAAGTAATTTCTAAACTTCTTTACAAAAAAATGATAGCTTGAGCCTCTTTTTCAGTTATAGTATAATTTACCTCAAAGACTTGCTCATTTGTCTACTCCCAAATTAAATTGGATGTTCATTCCCATTTTCAGCCTTTTGGCTCGTAGTACTTCCTAGTCTTTGCATCCGAGGCATCGGTGTACACAATGAATGGCTTGCTCTAATCTGGATTATTTAAAAAGGGTGAAGACACCGTGGCTTCCTTTAGTTGTTTAAAAGCTTCATGCATCTTATTTCCTGGTTCATAAGTAACATCCTTCTTCAAGAACTAGGTTAGTGGCTGTGCAATCTTTGAGAAAATCTTGATGAACCTTCCTTTAGTAACCCACATGGCCTAAAAATGATCTCAACTTACTTCTATTCATAGAAAATAGAAACTCTTTGATTTTTGAAACTTTATAGGATCAGTACCAATACCATCTCTGGAAACAACATGCCTTAACAAAATGCCTTTAGAACATCCAAAGACACACTTTATAGGGTTTAGTGAGGCTTGTTCTTCATCTAACCTTTGAAATGTTGTCTCCATCTTGTGCAAGTGGTCCATCTTGCTCCCATAGATGCAAAAATCATCCAGAAATACTCTGATGAAGTTCCCAATGTAGGGTTCAAATACCCTATTCATCAAACATTGGAACGTTGCTGGAGTATTACACAACCCAAAAGACATAACTATATAAGAAAATGTTCCCCAAGGAGTGGTGAATGTGGTCTTCAGCTAATCTTTTTATGCTATACGAACTTGGTTGTATTAGCTATATCCATCAACAAAACTATAACACTCTTGGCCAGCTACTTCGTCCAATATTTGATTTGAGAATGGAAGAGGGTAATGATTCTTCTTTGTTGCCTTATTAAGCTTCCTATAATCAACAAAAATGCATAGCTTCCCATTATTTTTTATTGAGATCACAATGGGAGAAACCCATTCTAAATTCTCCACAACAAATATGAATCCTGCATCAAGCAACTTATCTATTTCTTCTTTTATAGTCTTGGAAAAATTAGGATTCATTCTATATAGAATTTACTTTATGGGATTAGCACCATCTACCACTCAATAGAATGATCTACCCAAATTACTTGACAGAGTTCATTGTAATTAAAAGTGAATAGGTGTATGTATATTTGAAAGAGCCGGAGGTAGGATTCCTTCTCACTCTTCATCACAGCATCACCAATCTTTATTTGTTGGAGACAATCATGAATTTATTCTTTAGATAATTTTATGGGTTCATGAGTTGGTGCGACTAGAAGGATATCCATGACCAAAACATCAACCTCACTTTATTCATCTTCTGTGTCCACTTCACTAGTACTAGAGTAATCAGAGGATGTCCAATCATCGGGTTTCATCACTTGAATCCACAGTTGTGTCTTTTGATGATGAGGGATCACACTCATCTTCACCCTCTCTCTACCATGTCCAAGTGTCATGAAGCCTTCATTCCAGTAGTTTCTTGCATGAACTCTCCTTAGTCATGGTCTTCCTAACAACATTGGGTACGCAATAGTACCATTTTTCATCACCTAAAATTCTACCACACATACAACACCCATAACAGATATTGCCACATTTGAAATAACACCTTCTGGTTTAGTTTTTCCCTTATTTAATGACCTTAACATAAGTGTTGAGGGGTGATCAATTTTTAACCCCAACATATTCATTACAAACTCGGTAATTACATTAACTGCAACACCTCCATCAACTAAGACATCATGAATTAAAATACCATTACATAATACCTCAACTTCTGGAGCATAGGGATCCACCTCTTCCTCTAAAACAAGGACTTAAACCTCCTTCCTTCATCGCACACTGAGTCCACTTTGCAGATCCCGCCTCTTCTCAGAAGACATATCCAAGAGTTGACCATATGTAATATTTGCAGGCCTTTTGGATAGATCTTCTAAGATGGAGTATGGTCCTTGTCCCTGTGAAATCAGAAAATCCTGCACACCCAACTTTCTTCTCCTATGTTTCTTACTAGTTTCTCCTTTCATCTTCTTAGGATCATTTCCATCTTGGTTATCTTTTTATTTATTTATTTTTGTTACAAACACATCTACTTCATTATTTATGCTCTTATCTACTACATCAAAAGAATTCATATGTGCTTTTCCTTTATCATTACCGGATGTAGAAGCTCTATTTGGACAATTATACTTATAATGACCCTTTTATAACAACCATAACATACAACTTCAGAAATATTTATTTTGGACCTCTATCTCCTCCCCGAGAACTAAATTATTTTCCTTGAATAAGATTAATTTTTAACTCGGTCCATCTTCCTGAGCAGATCTTCATACTTAGTAGATGTACTAGGAGAAAGATTTGTGCTCACCAGAGAGTGGTTTTGGATTCTAGACCAAAGGTGTTGGTGTAGGCTCTACTTTAGCAACAATTTCTTTAGGCACCTCTTCCATGCTTTCTTCTTGCCTTCTTACAATCTCCTTTTTTATTCAATGGTATTGGGTGGTCATACTTCACTCGTTGTCTGATCTTTGGCTTCATCCCAAGAATGAAGTGATTACAGAGGAGATTATCCACGCCATTCATCAACCCATCCGCTAATGCTTCCTTCCAGATCCAAGAATTGAACTTCCTCCTTAGCTCTAGAACATGAGAATGATAATCATTTATCTTATCCTTCTTTCCTTGGGATAACTTTGTGATATTGATCATGAAATCGCATATTTCATTTGTTTCACCAAATTCTTCAAGAAAACTTTCAGTTAATAAATTCCATGAGTTTTTCACATTATCACCTAGTGTTTCAAACCACCTAAGGGCTGAACCATCCAAAAAGGTAGGAAAAAATTCATTCCATTGTTCCCTTCTTATAAGTCCATTACAAATACAAGATCGTTTAAACTTTTGAATGAAAGAGGAAGCATATTCATTAGATTGGGCTGAAAAATAGGAATCTTCCCCATTTTCAAAAGTAACCACAGTGAAATACCAACCCACAAGTACAATCAACAAGACTTATGTGCACAAATAATTAGAATCACTATAATAGAAAATAGAAATGACCACGGTAAACTATGGTAAAACTTGACTTACTGCGGTAAAAACTAACTTTACTATGGTAAACACTATTCACAGTAAAAAGTGAAGTTACTATGGTAAATACTATTCACGATAAAAAGTGACTTTACTATGGTAAATACTATTCATGGAAAAAGTAATTTTACCATGGTAACTACTATGCACAATAAAAAAAGGTTACCCTCCAAATGTTTTCTGACTAAGTGGGAATATCTCTCTAGAAAATCCACCAACGAGGAATGGTCCCAGCAATGGAACCAAAATGTCAACACCAATCCGGCACTATGATAATTCTTCACCGGGAACTCCTCGTGCTATGATTATTTACTAATGCACAACTTTTAGTTTGGTGGATGTAATCTAGAAACACAACAACAAACATAACACAAGAATACCATAGACTATGATAAGAAGGAATGATGATAAATCTGAAATATCAGTGTAAATTATAATATTAACATGAAATTGTTACAATCTCACCCATGAGGTACTTCAAGTGTTACTGACTTCACTTGCCTTCCACCAATACTATGGGAGAAACTTCACAATTACACCTCTTAATGGCTTCTTTAACACACCTTCAAAATGATGGCTTCCTTTACACACTTACTCATACAATATTTCTCACTACTTACGCTCGCCCTACTAAATGAGGGGGATGGCCTTTCTATTTATAGAACTTCCAGGCTTATCCATCTTATCTCTAAGATAGGATAAGAAATCCACTCTGACGAATCATATTCCATACCTTAACTCTTATTTGTACATGTAAGCTTATCTTTTAAGATAAGATAAACCTTATCATTTCACATGGGTTCCACATTTTTAGACATTTTACAAATAAAATACACAAAATATTTATGACCTCACTCCTTGTCCTTATTACCAATATAATATTTCTAATTCCCAATCATGTAGACCCTACTTCTCTACTTACCCAAAATTTGACATTTTAACATTACCGGACCTCTTACAACAAATATTTACTTTTTACCACAATATTCCTATTGTACTTTTGACTATTACCATACTATACATTATTTGCGGCATCGATCGGCATTGCCGTTATCTTTTATTGGATGCTACTACTAATTATACTCAACAACATCCTATTCCTAATACATACATTAATGAAATAGAAATTACGGATGAAAATTTTAGTGTTGACATTCCCAGCGAAACTACGCTTCATTTTAGACTTTTAACTCTTTTCTCCATAAAAGGAAAATTTTCCAAATTTCCCGAAATTCCTCACCTCCGCTATTGACCGGGAAAATTAATGACTATTCTCTGTTAGGTCTCTACGAAACATTTTGATGGTTTAATCCTTTTGGTGACAAGAGGCAAAAAATCCAAGTTTCTCTGATGGTCCACTTCCCTGCCCCTTTGACTTTTCAAAGCCAACCTTGACCCTTCTCTTATTGGGCTTGTGGGCCATTTTGATATTTTAATCCTTTAGGAGGAAAAATTCCAAGTTTCCCCGATGGTCCGCTTCCCCACCTTTTGACTTTTGAAACTGCCACATGTCACCATGACGCATCTTGAGATGGTCCCCAAAAGTTGAGACCTTGAATGAGCATGGGATCACCACATGTCCTGGCTTGGTAAAATTTATTTGAAGGCTTAAATCTCAGTGAAAGGTGTCATGTGTTAGGGTTCGAGGCAATCTCCTTTGGCCATTGAAAATTCCAAGCAAAATGTAAAGTGAGTGGAGGCCTCCAAGTGTCCTCTTGGCACTTCTTTAAAACAAAACTCAAGGGCCGATCCTCAAACATGTGTGGTCCCTCCACATGTCCCAAGCCTCTCAAAATATTTTGAAAAAGACTTAAGTATGGGAAGACCCGATGGAAGCTACCACGTGTCTTCTTGGCGCAATTTCAAAATGGTGCCGAAAGCGAAGACCCTGAACAAGCCTGGGCTAACCACGTGTCCCTATCCCGCTAAATAGTACTGGATGCATAAATTTTTTATCTAAGTCCGGGAAAAGTAATAGAAACCTCCACGCGTCCTCCCAACGTAAGTCCAAGGCCAACCAAAAAGGAAATCTTCAAATGAGCACCGTTCTTCCACGTAGATAGGTTTTCAAGTTGAGGCAATTCATAAAATTTTGAAGTACCCTATTGAGCCATGTCCAACCAAAAGAGGCCACATTTCCTATTGATGTAAGGATGTAAATTTGACTGGGAGAAATGCCGTTAAACCATAAAATGCAAAAAAATGACCATTTGAGCCTAAAGATGAAATTTTCTCCAAGGAAAAAGAATTTAGAAATGTTACAAGGCTCAAATACATTCCTCGAGCTACATCCATTCATTTTTCCTCAAGTGTTTAGGGAAAAAATGACAAGGATAGAAAATCCTGACTGTGGAAAGTGGAAAGAACAGAGAGCCCAATTTTTAGATGAATAGAGAATGGGAGACCGAAATTACAGACCCTTTCCAAAAAAATAGAGGAATAAGGAAACAACCATGGATCCATACGTGATCCTCAACCCAGGAACGGATTTATTACAACAACAAGAGGAATGCAGAGACTTCTCAGGAACAACATGGGGAGATAAAATATAGCAGAGGTCGTAAATTGATAGATTTTTAATGGAAAAATGGGGTGAGACTATTTTGAGCACCAACATCGAGATCCGACTTGGGGATGGGAAACCCTACGATTTTCATAAGAAAAAAGGTAGACCAAGTGCCAAAATTATCCATTGGGAAAAGGAGTAAACTTGAGAGTAGAGAAAAAGAGCCACCTCCCAAAAAATGAGAAACCAACAAAACAAGTCATCAAGGACCGAACGAGAAAAACACAAAAATAGAAAACAAACCAACAAACTATAACCTATATAGACGATGATCATCTTGATTCTGGGGAATCAATCTAGGAAATCTTTCAGATGCCTACCATTAACATGAAATTTAAGCAATTCCCCATCTAAGTCCTTCAGGAAGAAGGTATGTTCACCAATCCTAATATCAATGGAATAAGGGCCCATCCATAATGCATCAAATTTTTCATGCTTCCCTTATCTTCATGCCTGCTATCCCATAGTAGCACAAGATCTCCAACATTGAAAGATCTGGGAGTGACCTTCTTATCAAATAACTTCTTCAACTTTTCTTTGAACTTTACATGCCTTTGGTGGGATGCCCTCCTTTATCCATTAAGTTCAACAATCTGGTTAATGCGGGCATCATATGCACTTACTTCTTAACCTTCTAGTTGTTACATGAACTGATATGAGGATAATAGCATATGTAGGGGCAGAAAGGTGCTAAGTTCCATACACCAACTCAAATTGACTCTTTCTAGTTGCTCTTTTAATAGTAATTCACTCACCCAAAAACAAACTTAAACTGCTCACCCCATTCTCTCTTGTTAAGCTCCAAGGTTCTTCTGATAATCTTCAGCAAATTTTTATTACTAGACTCATCTTGTCCATTTCCTTAGGGATCATAATTAGAGACATATGTTAAATTTATCAAATATTCTCTACACATTGCCACCAAGGGTTTAGTTCTGAAGCTCATGGCATTGTAAGCAAGAATTTTGATTGGCACCCCAAACCTGCAGATGATATGGTTCAAGCATGAAGTCCATGATAATTTGGTGTGTTTCTCTCTTGGTGGGGATGGCCTCCACCCACTTGGTGAAGTAATCAGTGGCTACAAGAATCCAATTATGGCCAACACTTGAAGGATCTAAAATCTCACCAATGAAATCCATTCCCCATTGCTTGAATGGGGCTTCAATTGATACATGCTAGAAAGGAAGGGAGCCTGAAGCTTTCAGTATTCTAGATAAGTACCGACAACTCTCACATATTCTAACCAAAAGAGTTACATCCTTGAAGATATTTTGCCACCAATAACCAGCCCTCAATATTTTTTGTGTTATTACTTTTCTGACAAAATTCCCCCAAAACTCCTCCATGGAGATCAATAATTATCTTAGGGGCTTCATCTTCTATAATGCACTTTAAGAGGACTCCCTCAGGGTTCTTCCAAGCTAACCCATAATCAGTAATGAAATATTTCTGGGAAGCCAGCTTAAGGGCCCTTTTCTAGTTCTTACTCAAATACTCAGGGTAGTATAAATGTCTCGAGATAAAAATCACATCCTTGTACCACTCTGTAACTCATCGAGTTTTCAAAAACATCCACCCTTCCTTCTTCTACCTCATTTAACTCAATAGTTTGTAAGTTTCTCCTAGCCATAAGCTTATCCAAGACCAAACCTCTCACCAACTTCGTGGTTTGGATGTCCATGTCATATTCTTGCAACTTGTTCACCCATCTGCATCTTTTTCTTGAGACCTCCATCTCTGATAAGATGTATTTGACCATGGTGTGGGGAACATAAGCAACAATTTTGGAACTCAGAATATAAGGCCTGAAAACCTTTGTTGCTTTCACCAAGGAAAATGCTTGTTTCTCCATAATAGTGTATTTCAGCTCAGCCCCCTACAATGCCTTACTAAAAAGGAAATTGGCCTCTCAGCCCCTTCATCATCCTTTTGCAACAGGATAAATGCAATAGTGTTTTCTAAAGAAAAGGAAAACAGTTGGAAAGGATTCTTATAATCTGGAGCTGCTAAAATAGGGGCATGCTTTAATGCCTCCTTGATCCCATTGAAATCTTGAATGGCATCCTCCTCCCATTTAATAACCTGGTCCTTCTTTAGCATGGATGTAATTGGAATGGTCAACTCAACAAATTTTATATGAACCTTCTGGTGAAGTTTATCTTCCCAAAGAAAGACTAAATCCCCTTCTTGGTTCTTGAAATTGGGACCTTTTGATGGCCTCTACCATTTCGGATCAATCATTACCCTTCTTGTGACACAATATGACCAAGTAACTTTTCCTTCAGTGACTCCAAAATGTCACTTCTTTAGATTGAGTGAAATATCATACTCTTTACATCTTATCATCATTTTCTAAGTGCAGCAAGTGATCACCTCACTTTCTAGAGAACATAGTCACATCATCCTGATAGACAACAATAAAATCATTGATGTAACTGGAAAAATCAACATCCATTTCTCTTTAAAAGGTTTCTCCAAGCATTCATTAGACCAAAGGGCATCCTAACATACACATAAGTCCCCAAGGAGTGGTAAAGGTTGTTTTAATTCTTTCTGATTCCTTCACCACAACTTGGTTATAACTAGAGAAACCATCCAGGGTAGAAAGTAACTCAGAACCAATCACTAGCTGCAACATGTTTTCCATGTTTGGTAAAGGATAATTATCCTTCATTGATGCTCTATTCAAATTTCTAAAATCCACACATAGCCTAATGTCACCATTCTTCTTTCTGACTGGTACTAGATTTGCAACCCAGGAAGAATACCTTATGGGCTGAATAATCCCTCCATCTCTTAGTTTCTTCAGTTCTTCTTGCATTTTGAGAGATAAGAGTAGATTTATTGGTCTTTATTTCTACCTGAATGGTTTTTCATTAGATTCCAAGGGAATCTCATGTTGAAATAGATCCTCTCTGTATGCCTTTAGTTCAGAATAAGTCCAAGCCATGCAATCTTGATATTTTTTTAGCAATTAGACATAGGACTATTTTTCCTCCTTGCTGAGATTTCTTCCTAACCAGATCTTCCTTGGTTTCTCCTTTGTGCCAAGGTCATGCTCCTCAATATCCCTTGAGGCTGCTATGCTTCTATTAATAATTTGATCAACATTATCAAAGTTGGATTCAAGAGTAACTAGCCCTCTAGGAATGGTATTATTCTTTAGTTGGATGATTCCTTTGCCAAACAAGGTTTCTTTTCCCTCTGCTACACACACCATTGGCTCCTAATCAATACATTGGTCAGAAAATCCCTTTATTCTACATAAGTATTCTGACCTAAGAATCATCATAAAAAATTTGCTAATGCTTAATGTTGTCAGGGACAGATGGCCTTGTCAATACTTTAACATCATATTCACAATATGGGGACATTGCACAATTATCAAACTAAGATCCCAACACAACAAGCTTGTCTACCAAATCATTGAACCTCCTATCATGATGCACAATGTTGAATGAATCAAACATCTCAATGAAATCCCAAACTACATGCTTGTATTGTTTCATTCGTTGATTTTTTGTGGCATATAGTTTTCTGACTTGCTTGACAATTAATTCTGAATCTCCTTTGACAATGATGTCTTTAACACCATATTTCCAAGCAATCCTCAGACCTAATAACAATGCCTCATACTCAACAATGTTATTAGTACACTCAAAGTTGAGTTTGAAGGAAAAGATAAATTTTCCTGGCTGGAGAGATAAGAACAACACCAATACCATTTCCAAATTTGGAGCAAGCTCCATCAAACAATAAAATCCAAGGAGAGCCTGCCTTTTCAAGATACTTGCATTCTTTAATTTTGTGCTCTTTTCCATCAACACTTATGTATAATACCTCATAGGATGTATTGTTGTGATCCTCAATAAGGTGAAACATCTTCTTTTCCCCATACAACTTGACAAGGATACCCTCAATTGGGATGGTGGCATAGGACATATCCATTTGAACACTCCCACCAACACTTATAGCCCATTTTCTAGACAATAGAATACCCCACTTGGCTGGGCAGTCAAAAATAACTACATCAAGCTTTAGGTCCCTGCCTGGATAGGATACAAGGTGTACCACCAGAACTTTCACATATCCCACCACTCGCACCTCTCTAGAATCCATAGCAGTACACTTCCCATATGTTTTTGTTACCTTAATATTCAGCTCATTCATGACTTCCAAAGGCATGACATTGCATGATGCCCCTAAGTCAAACATGTAGTTGTGCAACAGCCTGTCCTTAATGATTAGAGTGGTGAAGAATGGATCCACATTTAGTTGAGATTCCACCAAGGATGTCCCCAAATAAACCTCAGGTGGTTCACCTAGTTCCTCCAACACTGGTGGTGTTTCTAACTCTTCAATGACTGGGGGAGTTTCCACAATGTTTATATTTCTACCCAAGGCAGTCTTCTCCTCTTTCAACCCCAAATATTCAAAAGCCCTTTTCTTGTGCTTAGGAATCCTAAGCAACTCAACAATTGGAACTAAGATCTTGATCTGACTCAAGACTTGGGCAATATCATAAGGGGTAGACTTTGGCAAGGCAACATTGGAAGGAAGGCTGACACACTCATTAGATGGCACAAGACTTTTGATAGCTTGGGCATGAGGAGGGGTATGAGTTTTGTTTGGGGCAGTGCAAGGCCTTTGGAAGATGTATTTTTCTTAGGATCCTCTTTAGGAATATTTGAAATAATTGGAGTCTTTGGCTTTGCCTCGAGGCCTTGTACCTTTGAAAACCCTACTCCTTATGTTGTGTTCCTTTTCTTGAGCCACAATAAAATTCCCCAATAACTTCCTATCCTCCTCAGATGGGGTTCCTCCATCATACTTATTTATCATTAAAGCTCTTAGATATTCAAAGTAATTATTGGGTAGTTCAAAATATTGTACAGAAAGATCAACTTATAAAGTATGAGAGGGGGAAGAAAAGGTGCCCAATGGATGAAGTCCCAAAAATCAATAGTAGTTCTAGCACTTATAACTTAATTTGAAGTTTCCCCTTATTGTGAGCTCATGGAACAACCCATCATACGACACATCATCATCATCATCATCGCTTCTTCTTCTTCTTGCTGATCTTCCACACATGGAGCATGGAGCATGAAAATCTATCAAACCAATCAATGACATCTATCTCCTCCACAACAGTAACTCTGGTAGCCAAAGGATCAAGTACCATTCTATTTTCCTTGGCTTGGGACTATCTATTTCCAAATCCAATAGGTCCCTTGCCTCTTTCATCAAATCTTTGGTGATTTGTAAACTTGTCTTGGCCTTGTTGCTTGTGTTGACCTTGTGAACTCTGCCCATTCCTCTTTTTTTCCCAGGCTAACTTGTATGACATTTCTTTGACAGCCCCGGGCAAAGTTTTCACAACTTCCTTCAAATCAGTAGCCTTACTTGTCTTGAGGATTTTCCAAGTTAATTAGTTTTACACCCTCCCTTTTTGGAGGCTTTCTAATTGCTTTGATGTTGTTTTCAATTTGCAGAGCCATGGTGAAGGCTTGCCTCAAATTAGTAGGGTTTTTGTCCCTCAAGTAGTAAGCAACCTTTTTATCAAATGCATATGAATATTTGATCAAACATGATTCATCACATGGCCTTAAGCTAACAGGAAATATTCTCAAGGTCTTGTTAAACCTTGTGTTAAAATTCATGTACTGACTCATTAGGATTCTTCTTGATATTTTAAAATTTTGATAGAAGAAACCTAGGGTTAGTTCTATCACCATACTGCATTCTAAATGCATTGTTGATCTCTCGTCCAATAATCAATTGAATTATTTAGAAAAGCTTTATACCAATCCCTTGCATCCTCTTCCAGAGTGTGGATAAACAATTTGATATATACATCTTCATGTTCAATCTTAAAGTCTTCCATCATATTGATAAAAATATTTAAATGTTGATCACCAGTTATAGAGTTGTTTCCTTGGAACTTTGGTAATCTATTTCTTACATCGTGGGAACCGCATTTGGATAACCACCTATCCCTATTAAATTTATAAGACCAAAGGTGTTTAAAACAAAAGGAGGTTTGGGTGGGGCAAGGGGCCATGTTTTTTTGAGGAGGTGACCCGGAGGGAGACAAATTGATAAGGGATAGAGGGTATTTAAAACATAGGAGTATAACTTCCAAAATTGATATCCTTTAAAGGCCTTGTTTCTGGAAAACCTATCAACTTATGAAAAGATAGGAGTAGAATGAGAAGAAAAAATTTCAAAATCAAATGAAGGCCCCTCTCCAAATGGAGAATTTAATTCCACAAAAATACTAACTTATTTAGAAACACTTGAATGGGAATCTTCAATGATAGGATGATCACTTTCATCAATAGAGATCCATTTTCTTGTCTGCTGATCTCCAACAACTCTCTAAGATTTTCTTCCTTCTGACTTTGTTTTTCCTACCTCTGGAAATAGTGTCCTAGCAGGATCTCTAGCAAAGAAAGATCTTCTTCCTTCCATCTTTGCAAATTTTAGTAAAAAAACTCACTTGACAGAGGTTAAGACACTGGTATTCATCAAGAAACAAATCAACATGGAGTCGCCACTAAGGATTTCCACCTTAGTTGTGTAAATGCACTAAAATATGATCTACCAAATGTCTATCAATACTAGAACTAGAAATGGAAAGATCTGACTTTTCTTTACCCAGATTTATCAATGAAACTTAGTGCAATAACTGTAGAAAATGGAAATATTGCACATAACACTTTTAACTTTGAACACTTCTACAAGCCTAAACACAGGATGATGCCTGAAAAGATGTATTAGCACTTTGAGCATATAATAAGTGTTTACCAAGGTCTGAATATGAACTGCAATCACTATGTCCCTAGAAATGGCACCAATAAGGTGTTGGTACCCAAATTGATTCTCCTTCAAAGTCGATCAAAGTCATCACAAAGGTTTAGCAGGAAGCTTAGAGACAGATAGATCATAGTGAGTTGTTTTGTAGCCAGGGATGGGATCTAAGCGCCCTCTATCACTCAAATGTGGAGAAATGGATAACACCCTAAAGAGGATTTGATCTATCCTCACTACTTTATGGTTGTGCCTTTCAACCAAGGTGAGAGAACCCTTTTGTAGCCTGCATTTTTATGGAGGAGATGGGGAATTCCTTCCTTGTGAAGTGTTTAAGAAGACCTTGAAGAAAATATGATCAATGCAACAAAACCTAACTCTCACGAGTTGTCACTCTAGATAATGGAGATATTTTCTAAGCAAGGTTCAGGCCACTAAAGACAATGAAAACCTGAGTGTTTTTGCATGTTTTGGTAATAGAAATTGTGCATCTATATACACACAGGACAAATAGGGGTAGTATGGGTAAGATTAATTGTTTTTTTAATGATTTTGGTGGGAGGTGAAGTAGGATAAAGTTGATTATACCAAATCTTTGAGAATTTTTACAAAAATGGAGAGCTCGAACAACATAATGCTTCAGAGTAGCTAGGATGTCCCTTTAACCAGAATATGTGCTTCAATGGAGGCCCAGATCAACACTTTTCACACAAACTTCAAGGATCCAAAATGAAGGCTCAAATTGGAAAACTTAATTGAACATTATCAATCTCTATTTCATCATGCCTAAGATACCCTCAAAGGATAACAAACAATATTATAGTCATGCTAGGAGTCACATTGATTTTAAATTTGTTTATTTCACTATCAAATGAAAGCTCTTCTGATAAATGAAATTACAAATGCCACCAAACTATCACAAAGATAAGATCTTGTGTGATTCACACAGATTTCAATGTAAGAATGCAATGGGAACAAGAAAAACTACTTGCAAACATTTAGAAATGAAGAAAACACAAATTTTGCCCAAAAATAACATGATTAACTCAAGTTTGGTTAAATTTATTAGCAAGGGAAAGTTTCTCAAACAATATTAGAGCTTGTCAATGGTTGTACACTCACAACCACCTTGACATGATCAAATTTAACACAAAAGAGATAAATAGGTTTCTTTAGATAGTTTCTCACAAAAGATGGGTTCTATCAAGATTTTTCTTAGAAAATATGTTCTGGCCTCTAACACTTCAACCTTCTAACTTCCAACCTCTTTCACGGATAAAATCATGGCATTTATAGAATTTTGCAAAATTGTTTTCCCCATAAAAAACCTAAACATTAAGTGCACTAGTGCTCACCATGATCCTGATCGCAATTCCCAGATTCAAATTTGTAAAAAGTTGTGAGGTGCTCAGGGGGAAGATCTCTTCGAACATCTCCCACATTTAACTCCCTCCTTTGGTAGATCATTCTTCCTTTTACTCACCAACCACTTTTGCCCCTAATCGTCCAATCTTGTTCTTTTCATGCCCAGGAAGGAAAAATGGAAGATCATATCGAGCCCAGAGATTAGATCTCATCTTAATGGTAAAATACGTCCCCATATTTTCTCACCAAACCAAGATATCAACAAGTCTTTCACATGCCAAGGAAAGAAAATACGAGTCGAATCGATAATCAGATTGCATATTTAATGGTGAGATATGTTTATAGACCTTCCCCACCAAACCAGGCTACCAGATTAATGTTCCTCTTCATTTGGTGTGTAGGAGACTCCAAGAAATGATAAAAAACCATAAGAATACGCATCCCAGGAGATTTGGAGTGAAAATGGTGGAAAAATCAGATACATATGCACAATTTCCATTGATTTCTATTTTGAATTTGGACCATCCATGTGGGAGATCCATTTTAAAATGGGCCTGCGGGTTCCCTTTTTCCTTTTGCAACTTTTGGAAAAAGTAAAATTTTCACATTTTTCTCCACACCTCCACCCTTGAGAAATGAGCTTAACACATGTCCTAAGGTGGGGAGGAACCATGGCCAAATTTGGCTATTTCACTCTTTTTTGGAAAAGGAAAATTTTCCAAGTTTCCCCACAGCTCCGCCCTTTCGCTTCTAGTCCATGATGTGGGTCCCAATGGAACCACACTTCATTTTACACTTTTAATTCTTTTCTCCACAAAATGAAAATTTTCCAAATTTCCCAAATTCCGCACTCCATTTGTTGACCGAGGCAAAATTTTGACTATTATCTATCGGGTCTACGAGGCCATTTTGATGTTTTAATCCTTTTGGTGACAAGAGGAAAAAAATCCAAGTTGCCTCCGATGGTTTGCTTCCCCACCCCTTTGACTTTTCAAATCCAACCTTATCCTTCTTCTCTTTTCAAAGCTTGCATGTGCCATTTTGATATTTTAATCCTTTTAGAGGCAAAATTCCAAGTTTCCCTTCGATGGTTCGCTTCCCGCCTTATGACTTTTCAAATAGCCATGTGTCACCATGGTGCATCTTGAGATGGTCCCCAAAAGTTGAGACCTTGAATGAGCGCGGGCTCACCACGTGTCTTGACCCTAAAAAAATTTGTTTTAAAACTTAAATATCATCGGAAGGCACCATGTGTCAGGGTCCGAGGCAATCTCTTTGGCCATTGAAAAGTCCAAGAAAAATGTAAATTGAGCAGAGGCCTCCAAGTGTCCTCCTGATGCTTCTTTAAAAAAACTAAACTTAAGGGTTAGTCCTCAAACATGTGTGATCCCTCCACATATCCTAGGCCTCTCAAAATATTTTGAAAAAGTACTAAGTATGGGAAGACTTGGTGGAAGCCTCCACATGTCTTCATGGTGCAATTTCAAAATGGTGCCCAAAGCAGAGACCTTGAATGAGCGTGGGCTCACCACGTGTCCCTGTCCCGCCAAATAGTACTAGTTGTATAAAAAATTTATCTAAGTCTAGGAAAAGTAGTGGAAACCTCCACGTGTCCTCCCTGTAACTCCAAGGCCAACCAAAAAGCAAATCTTCAAATGAGTACCATTCTTCCATGTAGACAAGTTTTCAAGTTGAGGTAATTCATAAAATTTTGAAGTACCCTACCAAGCCACATCCAACCAAAAGAGGCCACGTTTCTGTTGATGCAAGGATGTAAATTTGACCAAGAGAAACACTCGTCAAACCATAAAATGCAGAAAAATGACCATTTGAGCTCGGAGATGAAATTTTCTCCAAGGACAGAGAATTTAAAAATGTTACAAGGCTCAAATACATTCCTCTGAGCTACATCCATTCATTTTTCCTCAAGTATTTAGGAAAAAATGATAAGGATAGAAAATCCCGACTGTGGAAAGTGGAAAGAACAGAGAGCCTAAGTTTTAGATGAACAAAGAATGGAGACCCAAATTATAGACCCTTTCCAGACAAATAAAGAAATAAGGAAACAACCATGGATCCATATGTGATCCTCGACCTAGGAACGGATTGATTATGGAAAAAAAGGAAGGTAGATACTTCTCAGGCACAACATGGGGAGATAAAATATGGTAGAGGACATAAATTGATATATTTTCAATGGAAAAATGGGGTGAGACTATTTTGAGCACCAACACTCCCATTCAAATGACTTGGTATATTATCCCATCTAGCACTTTTAAGCTGGAAAGATCATGAATCAAGGATGTATGAGATGATTTAGGGTCCTAACCAATGGAATTTTGACTTCTCATGATGGTGCGAGATACTTGGAATCATATAAAAACATCATCTACCCAACCTCAAACTATTTATTCTTGATATGATGATCATGCCATGATTTATGTCTTGCTTTCTCTTTCTTCGACTCCATCTAACAAGTGATCACCTTTTGTCTCACTACATCAACTTCTCAATCCTCTCTTCTAGCACTTGTTCATCATCCAATCCTCCCGTGCATGCTATCCAAAATTATGGTAACATGAATTCAACTATAGAAATAGCCTCCACACCAAACACCAATCGAAATAGTGTGGCCTTGTTAAACCTCTTATAGGTTGTCTCGTATGCCCATAGAATGGTTGATACCTTGCCATCCCAATCTTGACTTTGATGTCACGGATATTAGTTAATGTGTGACTTAGCATTTTGTTAAATGCCTCAATAGTTCCATTTGATTGAGGGTGATAAGGGGAAATCTTGTGATGGGCCACCATAAATTCTACTAATATAATCTTGACCATTTCATTGATGAAATGTTTACCCCTATCACTAGTTAAGTTTAAAGGACAACCATAGTTGTTGATTATGTTATCCCATAAAAAAATAGTAGTTGTTGTTATGGTTCAATCCTTTGCGGTGTTGCCTCTTCCCATTGTGTCAAGTAATTAGAGCAAGTAATGATATACCATGAGCGAGTCCTTCGCGCGTGGCTAACAAAATTGGCCCTATAAAGTCGATTTCCCAGGTTTTCAAATGTTTCAACTCTAGCTATTGGTCACAAGGAAACTTCATCCCTCTTCCCAAGTTTCCAAGGCATTGGAAATGGTCACAGCCTTGCAAAACTCAATAGAATCCTAGTAGATGGTTTCCCACCAAGTCCTGCAAGTAGAATCTTTCAAGTGGTAGCATTTCCTTTATAGTGTCCTCCTATAATCTCACCATCTTCTTCCTCCATAGATGTCATGTGCTCATGTTCTACTACGCATCATCGTAGAACCTCATCACGTCCTAACTTATACAGGTCTCTACTAATCAATTTGTAGGGTGCGAAACATATTGTTAAATGATTCCTCTCTAGAGCCTTCACTCTTACAGTGCCACACACTGTTTTTAATAACACTACGATATATTCCAAATATAAGGTTGCATGCCATAACCTATACAATTACATGTCTTACATGGTATCCTCAATGCTTTTGCATCCTCCCCGAGTCAATCCTTGATAAATGCTCGTGTCTAGAATTTCTCTTCCTGGTATTATAACCACTTTGTGAACTCAAACTCTTGGAATAATAGGACCTAACGAAATATGCACCCTTACAAAATGGGCTTGTTTATTAAGTACTTAAATTCCATGTGGTTCATGTAGAATATAAATGTATTTTCCAAAAGATACTACCTAAAATTATGCAATGCGTAGATCATAGACAATGCCTTACGCTTAGTAGTTGTGTAATTTTGTTCAGCTGGTGTCAATTTTCTACTTGCAAAACATAAGGGGTGATCAAAATCTCTTTACCAAAGGTTGTGCTAGTAATACTCCCATAGTTGTCCCTGAGGCATCAACATGCACATAGAAAGGCTTATCCTAAGAAGGAAAATGTAGTATGGGCACCGTGACAAGCCTATCCTTTAAAGTGTCAAATGCCTTCTGTTGTGCCTCTCCCCAATGAAAGGAACTCTTGTGTTTTAGAAATTCCTCCAAGGGTGTGGTGATCTTGGCATACCCTTGATGAATTTCCTATAGTACCCCATATGCCTAAGGAATCCACGTATTGCGCTTTGACTAGTAGGATCCCCTAATCCCATAATAACTGCAACTTTGGTGGGATCCACTAGTAAGCCTTCCTTACATATAATATGTCCTAATAGGGTTCCAAATGGAGTAAAGAAAGACACATTTCTTAATGCTAAGGGATATCCTTAATTTATGACATCTCTCAAACATCAACCTCAAATTATCACAATGGTCTTTCACCAACCCATACATAATCTAGTCATCTAGGTAAACTTGAAGAAATTTATAGATGAAGTCCTAAAATTCTTGAGCCACGATGTGCGAGAACACAACAGCACATTCCTCAATCAAAACGGAATAACCATGGAGGAAAAAATTCCCCATTTAGTGGCAAAATTTTTCTTTCTCTGGTCTTCCTTTGTAATCCTAACTCAGTGATACCACGAGAATCCATCTGTGAAAGAGTAGACTTTTCTCCCGGCTTCTCCTCCAAAATTTCTTCAAGAAAGGGGGTTGGGAAAGGATCGATCACATATAATGCATTCGGATCTGTGTAGTCAACACATATCCTTATTTTTCCATCCTTATTGATATTGATGACCACTAGGGTTATCCATTATGATTCTTCCATAGCTATAATGATACTAGATGCTATCATCTTGTCTATTTCTTCCTTGACCCATATGCAAAAATTTGGATTCATCCGATAAGGCCTCTTTGAATTGGGTGCACACCTTCCTTCAAATTTATCTTCATCTCCCTAAGGAATGGTGGACTCATTTGAGTGCATGGTATCCACAAGGAACAAATCCCGGAACTCACATAATAGATTAATGACCTTTAAAACTTATTTTTCCAACAAATATTCCCCTACTATAGCTTCCTTAGATTTTGTCTCTGTCTCTAATGTTGACCTTCTTTGTTTTCAAGGGCTCATGGTAGGCGTGTGTTCCTTCACTAGTGTTATCTATGACTTTGCACATACCTTTAGAATGGTTAACATCCAAACTTTCCATCTCTTCACCATCCACTACATAGATCATTTTTCCTTTTTCTTTTTCCATGCATGCACCCTCAAGTGTAATTCCTCTAATTTTTCCTTTTTCTTTTTCCATACATGTCATACTAGTGGTATCACTAAAGGTGAGCATCTTTAAATTGCATAACTCCCTCCATGGGACGAAGCATCTCATGATCGCTAACAGAGCACACATATATCATGTCAAGGAATTCTTCTCCTAGGGGTTCAGTATAAGGTGCTGATTTCCCATCAGTCAAGGGGATGATGACCCATATTCCTTGTTAAACCACAAGTCAACAATGTTATTTTAACACCATGAGCACCTAAGTAATGTTGGAAAGTTGTCTACCTCGGTGAGTGCCAAGAATTTGAAGTCTCCAGCGAACTTGGCACCTTGAATAGTGATAATTATATCCTTGAAGACTCCAATGGGAACTTCCTTTGTCTTATTTTCCATATACAAAAAATTTGAATATGGATGTAGTGTGGGTCTTCCCATTTGATGTCAGAAATATAAGGTAAGAACATTGACCTCTGCTCTCATTTTGACAAGGATATTGCTTAGAAGCCACCCATCAACTACTGCATTCAATATAATATCCTTATCATAGTAAAGGATGTGAGGAGGAAGGTTTGCATGAAAAACCTTCCTTTCGCGCTCTACTCCATTGTGTGGTACCTTCTCCCTCAGCCATTCTCCTAGTAAGGGAATAATATTCTATTTCCTTAGCATCCTACATACTTCCTTGACCTCATACGGGTCATCCTTTAGAGCCTCGACATTCTTCATTTTCTCTAAATACTTTGATTTCTCCCTAAGATATTATATCTCCCTTGGAAAACTCTGAATCACATCCATAGTCTCTTGATACATGTCCTTCTGATGAGTAGGGTTTGGATACTTTCCATTTACCACTTACTCTCTTGAAACTAGTGTCCTTTGTCTTGGCATCTCCCTGGCATGTGTGGCCTCTTCCCACATCATCACCAGTACTAGGTTCTAGTCTTGACTCACGTGCCACTCTTGGCATCCACTATGAATAGACCTTTTTGATACTCACCATCTAAGTGCCTTTGTCTTTCCGGTGTTGTTGGTTCATATGCTCATAAATATCTGGACACTCTTCATACTTATGTTTCTTCCCGCACCACGAGCACCGTAATGATAAGGAAATTCACCCTTGTAATGATCTCGTAGTTCCACAACTATAACAGGTTCCTCACAAGAATTCACTTCATCCTCCGTCATGGTTACTATGACCACAACATCCTCTGTAAAAACCTCTTCCACGTGCTCCTCCATCTGCGTTCCCTTCATAGCAATAATCATCATCCTTGGAACTACTTGTAAGACTAGTTTGTTGCACACCAAGATCAATAACATCATTAATCTAGTTAATCAATCTGCAATCCTTAGTATCATGGGTCGTAGAGGTACAAATATTGCAATATCAAGAAACATTATTGTGGATTATGCGTTGTAATAGAGGGCACCTACTTGCATCATGATCCCCATGGAAAATTTCATCATCTACCGCCATATCCCGCACCGAATTTCGAGGGAAACTATCATTTCCATGCCCCTCCACTACACAGTCTATACACCAAATCCCACTACGAACACGATGCACCGAGTTTGCGTAAAACTTCTCCAACTTCTTGGCCATTACAGAAATTTGATCCTCCGTAAAAGGAGTAACACCAAATATCAACACTCCCAACAGCCTCATAGTGTAAGGTAGCTTCCAATGCCTCACATAGGTCTATAAAAGTCTTGTGTGTGAGAGACCTTATAAACAATGTTATCAATCCTCCAAAAACCATTGAGCATCTTAGTAAGGGTGGATGTCATAGGATAGTTTTGACAATAGAGTCTTGAACCATGCATCATACTCTCACACAATTTTTTCCATTCCTATAGGATCTCCTTCAAAGCACTAATGCTCTTTTTCTCAAACTCAAGGACATGAAACTTTGCTAGGAATGCATTCTTCAATGTAGTGTATTCTACCACCATGTGATGGGTGTAATAATTCCGGTACAAATATGCGTGCAACCTTGAAATGTTGTTACTGTCGACTTTCCTTATGCTCCGGGGTAATGAACCCATTTGAACACCATAGTAATTCATGCTTGTACACATGCTCTATAACATCTTCAATACCCTTATAGTCCGGTAATTGTAATGACATCTCAAAAAAATTGTGGGATTGGTGAGGCCCTTGTCCTCCTGATCTAGATCCTTGGTTCCCTCTGGTGTTTCCTCCTTCACTAGATCCACTAGATCCACCAGGTCTTGTTCCTCCTGACCCACCAGATCCTCTAGATCCGCTAGGTCCACCAGGTCCTCCAACTCCTACACCATAAGATCCACTTCTTGAATCTAATAAATGGTATGATGTGGTCACACCTAGTGTTCCCAACGTCCCACTGAACTACGCATCGATGGTTTGTGATATTGTCCCACTACCACTTGTGTGTCCTATGCCACTCCCAGACGTGATACTTTGTTGGTTTAGGTGGTATTTTCTTCACTTATTTAGTTTTATTCTACCTCACCGGGTGAATCATCTCACTTAGGTGGACATGGATCTATGTGTCATCTTAGTTATGACAGATTTCCTTACAAAAATTTTCATATGTGTAAGTGTGTCATAGGAGTTACATTCCCATTTGGGAAAGTAACTCCTCTTCTCTATTATGGAGGAATATTCTCTTACATGGGAGTTACACATTCACTCCCCTATATGCACACCACCTATTTTGATCTATGAAAAGCCAAGCCAAACAATCCATTCTACTCCATTTTTGAATCTTGAGCTCTCATATGCATGCACATTGCTTTACAAAGCTTGTTTACTTTAATCTTGCAACTCCTACACTTTGGTGAAGTGAAACTATTCAATGCACGTGAATTCCTTCCAGGTCTTCATCCTTCACTTCTTCATGGTATCAGAGCTAAGGGCACCGGAATGATGTTGCTCACCATCGTTGCTTCACCTTGTACTTACTTGTGCAAGCTCTCACTTTTGCATGTTCTTTAATCGCATATTTCGATATTCTTATGGTTATTTTTAGTGGTTTGTTTGTGTACTCCTTGCTAGTTACAGTTGTGTTCAGGTCCATCTTTTGCGGTATTTAAAATTTTTTAGGTTGAAGTGGTAATTTCAATTTAGAATGGTTGTAAGGCTGCTCCTAGGACCAACTCAGCCCTAGCTCATCGAGATGGAACTCGAGAAGTCAAAAATAACTTGTGTACTATCCTTAAAAACTTGGCTTTATATTAGAAACTGGCTTGTTTGTTGTGTATTGTTCATCAACACAGGCCTTTCTTGTTTCCTTCTAGATCAAGCTCAAGTTTCATGTAGAAAGAGTTTTGCTCCACCATTGTGATCATGGATCATTGGTTTGGTGCATTGGCTTGACGCTTAGCCTTTATTTTAATCACCAGCTACCTGTGAATCATCTCTAGTTGATCATTTGGAGAACCTCTGCCATGGGAATACCTTCTCTCTTCATTAACTTGGAAGGCTTAGATATTGGCTATTTTGAATGTGTTTTGACCTCAGCTCATTCTTGGTTCATGGTCGTTACCATAGCATTCAACTTTTCAACATTGGCACACAATCATTTGCACCCACTTGGAACTCATGCTTTGGTTTGACCAAACTCCTCATCAATTGTGAATTGTTCAACTCATGCCTTGCTTGGTGGCTCGCCATGTGCACCTTGTGTTGTTTACATATTTCTCACACTTCATGATCAAATTTTGTGTGGTTGTTTTCTACAGCGTGGCTACCATGTATCCTGTTAGGTTACATGACTCTATATAAGGGTTTAACATGGACATCTGCTAAACATGTCTTCACCCGACATAGACCAATTACACCATAGAACAAATGCATGGCCTACTCATTCTACCTACATTTAACCGGCTCTGCACGTGGACTCTGCATTGTTTTGGTGTAGTTACTTCAACTCTCGGGTTGAATGTTTGGCTCGTCACTTTCCGGTGAATCAGCTAGCTCGATTTGACATCGACCATTTCTCTTGAGCAGCTCGGCTCACGCCCTACCTTAGTCAATCATGCAGTTCGGTGAATCCATGCCTTGAAACACTAGCTTGGCTTCCCTTTTAGACATTGTTTGGAGGTTAAAACAATCCCTCATTTTTAATGTTTTGAGGAAAACATTTATTTTGGCATTGTAATATTTTTGGGCTCTATTTGCTTGTAATTATGTCCTTCATTCATGTGTCGAAGATGGAGGGTGAGGTCGGGGTTGGTAGGAGGCTAATCTCCCTCACAAGAAAAACAAACACTACCTAAAATTTGATGCCATTTCCAATGAGTACCCACACAACACCCTTTGCACCCATTTTGGGCACTTTTTTAATCAGTTTGCAAAGCTTATTGGCATTTTCCATTAGTTAGGAATCATTTTCTTGCTATAAATTTTGACTCACTGCTCAATTTTGAGTGCTTCTTTAGTCAAAGTTGTATGATTTTCACACATTATGTGATGAAATTTTCAGTTTTGTAAACACACTACTTTATAAAGTGTAGAATTCTGGGGGGTTCACTAGTACTCTTGGGTTTTTACATGCAAATGCATTATCGGACAAGTCGATGTCTTGCTTTTGTGCGCTTGCATTCTTGGTTCCACATTATGGAGAGTGATCTTTCTAGACTTGAGCTTCATATGATCACTTTACTGACTTTTGCTACTTCTCACCAGGAGAGGGAACTATTCAGCTTGGCGTGCTTCCATGGAACATTACTTCGCTCATGAGGGTCTTTCTCCTTGCTTACTTGGGTGGGTTCCTACACCCATTGATCATTGTCATCTAGAGGGCTTCCTTGACACTTACGACAATGTTTTTAGTCACTTGATGACGCATGTCTCTAAATCTCTCTAGTTTCACATGGGCAGACTCAGATCCTCCCCACCGTGTCTAGAGCATTCTTCAGTCCCTCTATGGATACCCTCACATCTTGTTATCATTGTTGTTACTACTGATTCAGTTTTCTCCTCCATTTCTTCATGTGATGATAGTTCCACTGACACATACTCACTTAGTTCTACTTCTGATGATGAGGATTGTGCACCTAGTTCTGATATCGAGAGTACCATAGAGGAATCTTCTCCTCCTTCTCTCACTATTCTA
This sequence comes from Taxus wallichiana var. yunnanensis, assembly GCA_018340775.1. Taxonomy (NCBI): domain Eukaryota; kingdom Viridiplantae; phylum Streptophyta; class Pinopsida; order Cupressales; family Taxaceae; genus Taxus; species Taxus wallichiana. The sequence continues at coordinate 385,382,468 of CM031241.1, forward strand.
GAGAGTGTTGAAACTTCCCACATCTCATTAGATATTGAGTAGTCTCCTATATAGTCTCATACAGTCATCACACCCACCTATTTTCCACCTTTAGTGTGTGAGGCCCCTTTCACTCCTCTACCTTCATTAGATGACTCATACCTATCTCGATATTGCTCTTCTATTTGTTGAGCCCCTCATTCGGATGTGTACCTTCCGACCTTGGTCATCTTTTCACAGAGTACACTTGTGATGTACTACACATTTTTCATCCATCTATAGGTGTTTTAGAGGAGTTCATTATCTTCATTGTTGGGAGTTCCCCTTCTGGGACTCTTACCACTTCTACTTTACCGGAGAGCTTCATTGATCCACCCTTGCTTGTGGATCCCTTTTCTGTTATGGGGGTTATGTTACCTTCACAAAGACTTAGACATCCTTTCGTGGGTGTTCAATCTTCATACTACGATAGTTTTGCACTCATGAAATTACCTTCGGTTCCTTTGTACTCACTTGCTAGACCTATGTCACACTTTTGTGGACCATACTCAGAGTTCTTCGTGTTGCTTCCTTTGGTTTCTTTCGTGGAGTGGGTAGACTTCCAAAGCACTCCATTTCTGTCCTTCCTAAGGGCAGGCACATAGTTCAGTGTAGGTGGATCTTCTTCAATCCAGAGGCAGAGGATATTGTCATCGACATTATTTTGGGAGACCTCCTAGAGCTGCAGATTTTAGATCCATCCATGGCATCTTCTGCATTCCTCTCATCTCCCTCTTCTTCTCTCTTCTTCTTCTTTACAAGAGATTTCCTCTTTGTACATGGGTACCTTTATAGGCTCGTCTATGGTCGGGACCCATCCTTGGTATCTTTCTTAGATTAGAGAGTGGACTTGTCTCTCTTTTGGGGGGAGTTTTTCCCACTGGGTTTTCTCCTTTTACTCCATTTTTCGAGAGTTTCTTATACATTGGTACCTCATCCGACTTTGTGTCAGGACCCATTTCTCATTTTTGACTTTCCACCTCATCCTAACTTACGATGCGGGGGTGTTGGTGTAGGTGGTATTTTTATTCACTTATTTAGTGTTATTCCACCTCACTGGGTGAGTCATCTCACTTAGGTGGACATGGATCTAGGTGTCATATTAGTTATGATAGATTCCCTTATGAAATCTGTCATATGTGTAAGTGTGTCATAGGAGTTACATTCCCATTTGGGAAAGTAACTCCTCTTCTCCATTATGGAGGAATCTTCTCTTACATGGGAGTTACACATTCACTCCCCTATATGTACACCACCTCTTTTGATCTATGATAAGCCAAGCCAAGAAATTCCATTCTACTCCATTTTTGAATCTTGAGCTCTCATATGCATGCACATTGCTTTACAAATATTTCTTTCTTTAATCTCGTAACTCCTACACTTTGGTGAAGTGAAACTATTTGATGCACGTGAATTCCTTCCAGGTCTTCATCCTTCACTCCTTTAGATAACTAAACCTTGCGTACTTGCACCTTTTCGAAAATTCCTCTAAAAATGGAATGGTTTGTGCATCTATGGATCTTCCAAATGAGATATTATATTTCCTCAAAGACAAATTGGTTACTCCCACGGATACCAACTGGGTCAATAATATTTGTCCCCCGATTTGGAAAATCAAGCACAAGGGGTTGCTCACCGTGTGGGTTCGAGATGCAATGGCTCTCCTTTCTCCATGTAATAAACTCTCATCGAGAAGATGAAGGGAATTTTCTCCGTGCTTGCCAAGATGGGGTAGCATAAAATTCTTAGGTTCCACATCCTTTATGTGAACCTCAAATCCTTCCCGTAACATCTACCTTCATAGATCCATCACACTTACAACCTCATGTTGTCTAGTCATCTCCCTTTCACGAGCTTCACTATACTTGATTTTTCACTCCTCCTTTTCCTTCTCAGCCACAATTTCTACCATCTTCCTCCACCCTAGCTTCCTCACCCAGTGCTCAGAGAAGCTTAGACAGCCATGGAAAATGCCTCTAAACTTAGGGTAATGACAATTATCTTCATATCAAAGGAATATCATGCAAAAATGTTCCTCTAGGCTCCCTCAGAAACTCAAACTCAATAACGTCTAGGAAAGAATATGTAGAAATGGCATATTCTAGAGTATAATTGGTTAGCACTCCTTTCCACTAGTGATCAACAACATGCGTCCAAGTCAGATTTGCATCCTGCAACCTCTGATAATCATCTAGGGTCCATATGTGTGATCTATAGTACCATCTCGGTCTAGATGCATATGCTAAAATCCACTCATATATTTCTAATAGGAAACAATAGAATAATGTCTCATAAATATCATGTTATAGGTTCTCTTCTACCCATCTATGTGCATCGAACTTAGGTTCGATGATGAATATTTGAGCAAATTTGTCCTCCTTACTTTTGAACCATGCTTCAACATTTTCCAATGTCATACACTCTATCATCATGCATCATAGGGACAAAGATGTATGTCATTTATCACAAGAACTTTGAAAATATGTCCCAACGATGGAACCAAGATGTAGTCATTTCGTTACCCTTAGAATGACAAGCCTAATCCCATACGCACACCAGACCTATCACCTAGTGGGCATTGGGTGCTCACCCGAGGAACATGTGGGTGATGAGATCCTCGTTTATGTGTGTCTTGTGAGAATACATCATTTGTGATAGATAATTAAGTGTAAAAGCATGGGAAGGAACCATGCATTCATTCTAAGAACCTAGGATGAGTTATCATATCAATGCATCCATAAAAGAGAAATAACAAACAACATATAGAACTGATTCATAACACAAAGGAAATGCATTAAACTTAAGCTCATGGACACATATATGCTTTAGAAAAATCTTCCATTGATATTAATGAGTTTAGTAATTACATTACATTCCTTGAGGGCATAATAGACCCATATAATAATACATGAGCAAGGTCACACACGAACTAAACTACATGCTTCATATTACAAGAATAATCACATACCCAACCCTATAAATATGCCATCACTCCTTTATTTTTACTATACCCAAGACATTTAATCCTCCATGATATTTATGCAAGGATACACCTCTATTCCAACACCTCTAATCTCTTAGGATGATCCTATGTATATATCCCTCCTCAACTATCTCGTGCAACTCTATATATAACATTTTTCCTTCACCGAAATGCCTTTAGAGGTCAAAGATCGGGAGCCAAGTGTCCAAGTGGTCCTCCGGTGGAACATGTTTCCTTTGATCTCGAGCTCTCAACTCCTTGCGCAGTGATGTCTTTCTAGATCCTTCCACTACGTGCATGGACTATTCCTTTCCATCACCATTGAGTCGTGTCAAGCTAGAACCTTATCCACTCTACATGCTAGATGGGTCACGCTTTTCTCATGTGCATCTTGGAACGATGAATATGGATAAGTTCCAAATATTTTCTAACCTTGTGTGTGTACCGTGTGTTTTTCAAAACCCCGGTAGAACCTTTCCCTATGCACCTTCCACCTACACGCCCTTCTTTAAATAGGTGTGGCGCATCCACATGCCTTCTTGTACTTAGCTAATATTTTGGGGCCCAACAAATTATTTTCCATATCTTAGCAAAGTTATTAATGACATTAAATTGAACTGTCTCACCTTGTCCCGCTTCACTAATTGAAGTTTTTTTGTTGTTTTTGGTGTTTGAGACAGATTGGGCGAGGAAGTTGAGTTTTTTCTACATTACCTTGTTGGTGATTTTTCTGAGGTGGTGGCATTAAATCTTTTTATTATGTAAATCTCCTTGGATGATAATAGCTATGATGGGGTGACCATTGTTGGTTTGGTCATGGGTGTACATTGGTTGATGGTTTCCATCCTTGTTGATTATATAGAGGCATCCATTGTTTTAGATTTGGGTATGCCATCCAATTTGGTGGTATCTAATTAGGTTGTCTTCAAGTTGATGGAGGGGTATGATTGGGCTAGGAATCACCCAGAGGTTCTAAGTAGGTCTAGGAGCATAAGTAGAGCGATTTTTGATCTTTGAACAAAGTTTACTTATCCATTTTTTTGATTCATAGTGTTTAATATTTATCTTAGCTGAGGTAGGAGAGTAAAATGGTTAGTTTCATGTTAAGGGACATCAAATATCAAGAACATTTCCATGATATCTACAGAAACTATTTCAAAGGATTTATTTTCATGCATCTAGGACAATATATGTCTAAAGTTTCTATTGTAACATTGTCCTTAGTTTTCAACCCATCCATGGTTGAAGTTAAATGTGTCAAAATGTATGGTTTCATATTAGCCATATCCTCTAGAAGTTCTCGAGCTACCAAAGGCATTTTTATGTTTTATTTCTTCTAATGCCTCCCCTTGTTCTATATTATCTCCTACATAACTTAGCAACTGTTCCAAAGTGTGAGTTTGTGTACAATACGTCCTCCCATGAGATGGAGGGATTCTTTGGCTTTGTCATCAAATATTTTAGGGAAGACTATCTTTTTATCTTTTCATTCAACTCATAACCACTTCTCCTATGGAAAAAAATAAATTTTTCCAAGTAATCTTCCATATTTTCATCTTCCTTTTGTCTTATCTAAAAAATTCTTCACTCCTATCTCTTCACTGTAGTAGTCTTGGTACTTGTCCAAAAATTCAGTCTCCATCTAATCCCATGAATGAATGGATTTAGAGAGAAATCCCATAAACCACCTCATGGAAGATTCCTTGAGGGTGGAAAGAAAGAGCTTGAGTTTCTAGTTATCTATTTTGTAGTCATATTTTAGGTATACAACTTTGAATTCAAACAAGAATTGGACATTCCTTGAAAGGTAGGAAGAATGGATGGGGAAATTATTTTCATAGGTTCTTGCTCTTCATTATTTAAGATAATGGGGTAAGTAAAGGTTCTACCAAAGGGTTTATCACCATTTTTTCCAGATTCCATTGTCTCCCATTTTTGTGAAATGTTTAGGTTCTAAAAAAGTTGATTCAGATTTAGTGTAAGTTATTTCAAATTCAGTGTCACTCTTAAGAGTAGTATTATCAGTGTTTACTACATGTTCTCCTATTGGGGATATTATTTGAGTGTTGCAAGGTATATATCTCCCTTGAACGTCACTTGGCCTATGTATCAATAATTATATTTAAGGAAAGGCTTAGGATCACTACTGGTTGTATAGATCAAATTCAATAACACCCATAGCATAAAAGGTGAATAGCATGGCATGTTTTTCTTATAGAAGTCCATGAAAACTACATTGAAAATGATGGTTTTTTCTAAGTTCCAATCATTTTCAACCTATTCAAGTGCTGATGTTATTATAGACAAGGGATGTGTTTTAGGTTATATCTGCAGAGAAGTTGATATACAACTCATTCACTATGGTGGTTTAGTCTTACTAGTATCGATTCTCTTGTTCTATATTACTTAACTATTGAAAGTGAGTAAATGTATAAACTATTGAATATCAAAATATTCTAAATTATTAAATGGAAGACAAAGTATATAAAATGCATCTATTCTACTTAAATAGATTACTTGAATGAAACGCTTGTTAAAGGAAATGCTTTATTGAAATGAAATTCTTGTTTAAAGGAAACGACAAGTAAAGGAAATTAGTTTAAATAAAAAGACATAAGATTATATTCAGATAATCACAAAGTCAAGATATTAAAACTTGAACTTATTAAATGTAAATATTTTTCATGAAGTACCTGTCCTTCAATATCCTTAGTCAAGTAGACCCTTTCTCTACTTCAGGATCGAGGATCTTAACAAAAACTTATCCTCAAAATAACATGTATTGTATTGATTAAAAATGAGTTTGTTACATACTTGAGAGCAATGAAATAAATTATATCAATTAACTATTTTAATATTGAAAATAAATAACTAATAAATAGTAATGGGACAGTTTCTTATAGACACGAATGGTTACAACATATGCAAAAACTATAGGCAACCGATTAGAAATTAAAAAAATTCCCATAATGCCCCATAACTCTTCTTGAAACAGGGTCCTAGTTTGTATCTTGTTATGGTTCAGTCTTCAAAATGGTGTAGTGGTTGTAGACTTGGTCTCCTTTGACTATAACTATTTAAAATGGTAGAGAATGCACCTCATCATCCTGCATATGTCACCAAATTACTCAAAAAATTAGTTAGTGGAATTTTCATTTGTAACTTGTTCACTTAAGATAGAATAAGGGAAATACATTACTTTCTAGTTTAGATATAACTATTTAGAACATTCCCATGCATTGATTAGTTTATTTTGGCTAAATTTTATAGTTATATAGAGGTTATGATGAGTCGATTTATGGACTCATCATATACTCTTCCTCACTGATTCATCCACCACTTCCTTTTCCTTTGCAATCCTATTGAGCCCGGAAAAAGACTAAGTCCTGAAGAAGAGGATCAGTCCACGTGGAAGAAGGTGTAGGAAGAAGTTGGATAGGGAAGAGCATGTAAGAATAGATAAGTTACACATGGGATTAGGAAATGGTTTTAATACTTAATCACATTTCGGGTTTACGTTCTTACATGGAAAACCATGAGGATACAACTAGGTGTGATATTGGATAAGGTTAGAACATGGAGAGTTATAGGAAAAGAAAGCAATATTCTAGGATATAGTCATTGTGTTTAGGAGATGTAAAGTAGAGTTAGTTATGGGTTAGCTAGCACTTGCATGTCTATAATACTCAAGTATGGTAGGGTATGATGACATTTACATGTGGTTTTATTTTGAGTAATTTTGAGGTGGTAAAGGAGAGATCCCACTCTATTTAAAAGTTTGTTTGGCTCTAAAATAGAGGTGTGAAGGCATGTAAGGAAATGAGATATGATGCAAGAGTAATAAGATGTCTAATGCAAGGCAAGGGATATTCTCTCAGTACATACGAAAGAACATGGTTAGAACCATTTGAGTAAAGTCATTTTGTAGGGCTAGGATGTTACTTCATGATGTATTTGATATGCTATAAACCTTTTGATTTAATCTAGCTAATGTAAACATTTTTAAATTAATGAATGTAATGAATCATTGTTAATATCTTTGTTTATGGGTCTAAACCTTGGTGTCCTTCATATTTCTCATGGTTCAGATCTGATTCTCTTGTGATGTTATTGTTTCATTGAATTGTTGTAGATAATGAAATAGATAAAGGTAAATAGGACAAGGAGGAATACATGTTTTCATGTGATTAAAGGTTAAGTGCATGTGTTTCGATTTCGATACAAACTAATTGTGTGAGATTTCTTTTAGCTAGGAGGACCTACCTGTAATGCAAAGCAAGACCACAAGATATAGTTAATAGCAAAGGTTAGTGGATTTCCCATAGTGTGAGCTAGATCTAAGAAGTGTGATACTTCCTTGATACTTTTCAATCTACTGATATATAAATCAATATAAAATAACTGAACATGCAAATAAATTAATCTAATGCTAGTGTTTTGATTTAGGTATCTCAAATTACTATCAGCATCAATCCAATTAAATGCTTAGTAATAAAACTGGTGAAGGTCACGGGTCAAGTTTCAAGTTAGGTAGGTTATCGAGGGTCACAGCAGTGCTGGGTAAGATTTTTGTGTAGTTTGGGTTGATTTTGGATGATTAGGAAGCTTGTTGGTTAATGTAATTTACCAAGCATAGAGACCAATGCGGGTCATCATGTGATCAATAACGGTTCAAGATGATCTATATCGGTTACTATGGATAATGGTATGATGTCAAAAATGGGTGTCTAGGCTCTCTCTGTGTTTGTACAAAGGGTTGTGAAGGTCTGTGGTGAGGTTATAGGTGGGATAACAGGTTTGTGTGAGGTTTTGTGTGTTTTAGGGCTTTAGGGAGGTTTAGTGAAAGTTAACAAGAGACATAGTAATCGATGTCGGTCTGGTGAGCGATCGTGAAGAGGAGAAACCAATGACGGTTAAGGTAACCAACATCAATAGGGAGAAATGGTAATAATTAAACAAACCTAGTTATTGGAATTCTCTTTGATTGCATAAAGAATGGAGGGAAGATAGTCAAGGCTCATAAAAATGTGAGGAAGGCTCAAGAATGCATAAAATTTAGCTATGGAGAGGCAAAAGGTGGTGGTGGTAGGTTGGGTAAATTTGTAGGAAGGTGGGGATGGAGGAATGTAGGAAAGAACAAGATCTAATAACAAAAGATAAAGAACCTATTAATTTAAGTAAGTATTGAATGATGCAAATCAAATACACTTACTTGTATTTATAGGTTTGGTTGGTGAAGGATGGAAGTGGTTGATCCATGAATAATTTGTGGTCAGTTCCATGGCAATACTTCCTGGAGTGCTCCCATGAATGCTAATGCCTTTGGATGAGTCTCAGGTGCTTTCTTGAGCTTGTGATTGAGTGTATTTCGTCATTTGGATGCTGAGAAGTCTTTGGTTCGTGCTTGTGTGAAAAATATCTCTCAAAACTTAGAATGACCAACCTAGGTAAAAGGTTGCAAAATTGTATATAAGGTAACCAATGATGGTTAGGGTGACTGATGTTGGTTGAGGGTTAACCGACGTCGGTTAAGGTGGGAAATCCTAGGTTTGCCAAAAATAGGAAAATCTTTGCTATTTTTGGCATGATCTAATTGTCAATCTGGGTATGAAGTGAGGGTTTGCATTTAGATAAGTGATATTATTGTTGTCGAAGGAATATGACTTTAATTTTAGGGTTAGACTAAATCCTAGTTGGTTAAGATAAGTGGAGACTCATTCCTAGTTAATTAATAAACTAAGACTAAGTCCATTATGAGATGTTTAGGTTATGTGGTTAGGTGAGGTGTAAATTAATTTAGTTAAAGTAATTAAATTAATTAATAGTGTGAAGAATAACATTAATTCAATTGTAAGTAATTAAATTAATATGAATGTATGGTAACGGGTCAAGGTTAGGTGAATACGTTAAATTAATTAACTAAAGGTTACTAAGGGGAAAGTGACCCAAATTCGGTGTCTACATTTACCAATTTTTGTCCCGTATCTTGTATTGGTAAGTGATGTTGATAAAAACAAGAAGTTTGGGGCAGAGTGGGGTTTCCCAAGGTAGGGTTGAAGGTGAGGTTTCCTCAAGTTTTGGTGGAGGTGATCCACCTCAAACTATGAGCTAATGTGGTGTTGGATGGAGTTGGTGAGTGTTTTGATAAATGGACAAGTGATGAAAGTGAGGGTAGGTGGGTTGTAGGTAAGGGTATGAGCACTTTGTGGGTAATGGGTAAGGGTAATATTTGGTAATGGGTAATGGAAATAAAATCCACACACACTTATAGATTGTGATATGGTACCAAGTGGAAGATATTTCAAAATATACATCGTCCAAGGTCGATAGGTTATCCTAATAAGGTTGAAGTGATTTAGGTATCTGTGGTTTAGGATATGGTCCGAAACACAACATAAGTCAACTATAGGAACGTTTAGGTATGATCAGATACACCAAATATTTGGTCAGGATAAACAACATGGAAATAGGAAAGGTAAGGTCATTAGGCTAAACAACATGTGTAACAAAATCAGAAGGTATAACGAATACAAAAATTCATATTGATATGAGGGTGATGTTTTTTAGGTCAGGATATGTTGGGTCGAGCATAGGTAAGACCAAGGTATAGGCTAAAAACAAGTCCCTAAATGCAGTTAAGTAAATATACATTTAATGTAGGCTTGTGGGTAGGGTGTAATAGGTGTTGGTAAATGTCAAAGGTATTTGGTTAGTAATGGTTTTAGGCCCAAATGGGCATAAGGTGAATAAAAAGGGAACAATAGGTGACCAATGTTGGTTATGGTGAAATTGACATAAATTCACTAGGGCACGACATGACCGACATCAGTCATGTCAATTTGGTGTTAAAAATAAAAATCCATTTTTACATATTCATTTTGACTTTGAAACTTTACGAAAATGACCAAGGAGAAGGTGAAGACTAGAGAACAATAATAAGAAGCATTAAACGAGTTGGCAAGCCACGTAGCATGTGATTGGTGTTCCATCGGTGGGTCCCAGAGATCGATTTGATTGATGTGATTAGTTTGGACGTGATGAGTTCATTTAGTTATGGATAAGGTAGATGGCTCGAGATGAGGTAGGAGGCAATTTGAACCTGGCATTTGATTAAAAATGGTATCATTGAATGTGTTTTGGTTTAAAATTTTGGGTGGGAGCTTAATTTTGAATGTGTGGGTAAAAATGAAGGAAATGAGGGGTGGAAAGATAAGACGTAGGTTAAATAGGATGGGGAATGAAGCTAGGATAGGTTTGGGTGGTTAGGAATAGGTTTGTAGGCTATATTATGAGAGTTTTTGTGATTTTGAGCTTTTATACTAGTATGCGTTCAAGATAATGAGGTTGTATATGAGTGATTTGAGATACTTGTATTTATTTGTATCTGTGTATATATGTAATGATACATAGACTCTGTCATTTATGTAGTTGATATTTATTAGATGAATGATGTACGTGTTTTAATTTCCATTGTTATTGTGTATTGATGAAAACTAGGTGAATTAGGCATGATTACATTGAGGCCATGTAGGCATGATTAAGTTTAGGTCAGTTAGGCATTATAGCATGTAGGTGAGTTAGGCACGGTTGGTTCTAGGTCATTTAGGCATGATGTAGTCAGGTATAGGCATGATGGAGTTTAGGTGAGTTAGGCATGGTTGAGTCTAGGTCATTTAGGCATGATGGAGTCAGGTATAGGAATGGTGGAGTCTAGGTGAGTTAGGCATGATTTGGTCATGTTTCTTGGTTTGATTTAATTTCCAAGTGATTGGTAGTATGGAAAATAAATGGTGATGTATATGTATGTTGTGGTGTAAATTTCCAATTGTTTGATATAATGGAAATGTGAAATGTATCATATGATGATGTAATAAAATGGCAGGTATGTATGTTTATATGTTTGTTTAATTTCCAAGTGTTGATTAAAATGGAAAGTAACTAAGGTAGAATGTCAATATAAAAAGGGGGAAATTGGATAGGATAAAGTGTTTCTAAGCTGACCTCCAAGGGCCCCATGCCCTCAGATTGCTTCCTACATAGCCCTGGAGAAAAGGGGCCTCGAGGCGATGTAGTTATCCCATAAGTTAGGGAAGAATATTATGAGATAGAGGAACAAAGTTGGTACGCTTTAGGAATGATTGAATCTAAGTCATTTAGGCATGGTTGAGTTTTAGGTAGTTTAGGCATGGTTGAGTTTTAGGTTGTTTAGGCATGGTTGAGTTCAAGCCATTGGCATAGTTTTGTTGAGGTGGAATGGGCATGGGTGTTTTTAGGTGAATGAAGAATTCTTAAAATGTAGATTTCGATGGTCTCGGTCTTGTATAAGAGGATCAAGAAGTAAGAAAAGATGTGAAGGGTTAGAGGAGACAAAAGTGTCTCCTAATTGATAAGAACCCCGACGGTTATATCATACCAAAAATTTAATTATGAACGTATGACCCTAAAGGCATTACATAATTGACTACTATAAGGGTGAAGAAATTCAAATGATCCTAAAATGATGCATTTACGGCACGTCCCTTGAGCGGGTAGGAAATTAGGGTGAAAAGGAGATGAGGTGAAAATGTTTTGGTTTTAGCATAACCTGATGTGATACATCATGCCTATTTGACAAGAGACATGTCATCACCAATCCAAAGACTATGATAATTCTTCACCGGGAACTCCTTGTGCTATGATTATTTAATAATGCATAACCTTTAGTTTGGTGGATGTAATCCATGAGGTACTTCAAGTGTACTCGACTTCACTTGCCATCCAACAATAACTATGGGAGAAACTTCACAATTATACCTCTTAATGGCTTCTTTAACACACCCTAAAAATTATGGCTTCCATTACACACTTACTCATACAATATTTCTCACTACTTCCCTCTATGCCAAATCGGGGGTGACATCTTTATTTATAGCAATTCAGATTATCCACCCTATCTTTAAGATAGGATAGGAAATCTCTTCCGGCCAATCATATTCCATGCCTAAACTCTTGCCTTTACATTTAGGCTTATCTTCTAAGATAAGATAAACCTTCCGATCTCACATGGGTTCCCTGTTTAGACATTTCTACAAATAAAATACACAAAATATTTATGACATCACTCCTTGCCCTTATTACAAATATAATATTTCTAATTCCTAATCATGTAGACCCTACTTCTCTTCTTATCCCAACTTTGACATTTTAACCTTACTAGACCACTTACGACAAATATTTACTTTTTACAACATTCCTATTGTACTTTGATTGTTACCATATTCTACATTATTAGCGACACCGTACTAACGATAACCGTTATCTTCTATTGGATGCCACTACTAATTATACTGTAGACACCTAAAATTGGTTATCCAATTTAGTGTCCCTCGTGCGTTTGCTCTCTCGGGTAACCGGGGCACGTTTATATCACCACTATCCCCTTGGGGTATTATTCAATTTGTGATTTAAACACCTATCCTAAGTTTAATTCACCCCATTATGTTTTACCCGTGAGTAATTAAATATTAACTATATAATTACACCTTTTACATGTATCCTAAACACTTATCTACCCCATATCTATTCTATCCATATATCCCCCTATTTCTCCTCCTCCCAAATCAGGATATTTCCCATATTTGAGGTGGAGGGATCACTCTTATCTTTCCGTAATTGCTCCTTTTGGCCATCTCAGAGTTGTTCCATGATCGGCGCGCCACTGCACCGGTTGATGCCGATTTTTCGCAGTGGCGTTGATTACAAATAGAGGCCCGTAACTCGATTGGGAGACACAGATTGTAAGAGAGAGAATAAGAGAGTTTTGAGCATCAATTGTGAACATTCTCTATTGAATGAGAGCGAGTCTTGTCCAAATCAATCCCTGAGAGGAGCACCGTTACTCTGTCCTTATCACATCAACATCGCACGTCTCCATTGATTTTCTGGTGACTCTGCTCGCACCCAAAGACAGTGGAGTCTTGCTAGATCTCTCTGGCTTCGCAGATCCAGCAGACGTTGACGATCTTGCCTTCATTTTCTCGATTCCCAAATCTTCTCGCACTTTGTCTCGGATCGACGCCGATCTATATCAGTCGACACCGATCTGGACCAGTCGACGCCGATCTATATCAGTCGATGCCGATCTGAACCAGTCGATGCCGATTCTACATAATCGACGCCGATCATCCTGCAGATAGGTAAAAGGACACAGGTAACACAAATCCAGCTTTGTTTTCACAGTTCCCTGTTTTCTGTTGCTTTCTGTCTGCTGTTTAGATTCTGTTTATTACTTTGATCAGAAAATCTAGTCCTGTACGTACATCTTTTATCATGTATGCTTCTTTACTTAATTGAAAATGTGGACTGACATCCGCCGAGGGAGCTTATCGCTTCCCGGACCCGCTTCTCGGGTAGTCCACCTAAATATCTTTTAACATGGTCTTTTCTCACAATCACGGTGTCTCTGAGGTTACTTGGATCTACTATGTAGAATTGTTCACGTGCGCCCGTCTTATCTACATCAGGCTTCCTTATCTGTCTACATCTTCGGATCTTGTCCATCAGGTATCAATTTCATTTGAGTTTTTCAAGGTTTTTGTGTTTAGTTTGGTACATTAACTTGGACAGGTAACAAGCGCGAAATTCTTGATCAACATTCTGGCACGCCCGGTGGGACCCAACCAAAGTCCCTTATTGGTAAGTTCATCTCTTTTTTTAGTTTTGAGCTTTGTTCTTTTTCTTCACTGATTTTTATCAGTTCTGCTTGAGCATTTCCTTTCATCGTTTCAATCTTGCTCTTTATGCGAAATTGTTATTTCCTTGAAATTTTTCTAGTTCCTTAAAATAGAAATTTTCGTTTCACCATTATCTGGATATATCTTTCTGGATTTTGTTTGGTGTTTGCTTAACCTTTTCTTGTGGAGCACTTTGCTTGTTCATGGGATTGTTCGAGGGGAAGAGCTCAACAACGTGCTTTTTGAAGTCCACACACCTTGGAGAGCTAAATCTACAGGTATTTCTCTTTTACGGTGTTTTCTCCTTTTTAGGAACTAAAAAAAAAAAAAAACTTTCTTTGTTTGTGGTCTATCACATTCAAACATTTCAATTTTTGGTGCTTAAAAAAAAATTTAATCGCATTTGGGAAAGAATCTGTTTGACTTGTCTTCATCGAAATCAAACACTTCGTTTTTAAGTGCTTAAAAAAAAAGAACTCTTTCTTTGTCATTTCTACTGTATGTTTTTCATCTAGTTTTAATTAGGCTAGAAAATTGATCAAAATCGGTAGTGACACTATTTGATTTTTATTTTTCACCCTTGCACACAAAGCCAAAATCACTAGGTATAAAGCATTTAAACAAAAATTCTTTCCCTGGCCTCGCCTACTTGGAAGTGACATCCAAGAGGAAGAGCCTACGCGGTACTCGGGCCGTGTTATAAATTCACGGAAGTTCTGGTATATATTGGCAAAGCACCCACTCCTTATCGCAGCGTTGTGTGAAGTGCGGGGTAGCCCCTATATCAAGCCACGCACGGTCTTTTATCAAGTGCCTTCGGGACTCCTCACCAAAACATCCCCAAACCATCCTTAGTTTTGCTCTCTCGAGTAGTTCCTGCTCTAAAAGGCCTTCCCTAATATTTTCTTTCTTAAAACCATAAAAACTTAAAAGAGATAATCACCTACGCTGCTTGAATTATCTGTGCATTAGTTAGGTCAATCTTCTTTTCTGCTTGTTTATGACGGTCATCACTCGACACAATCTAGAAGAATGGCTCAATTAGCCCCTTCTTCCTCCGAGATCACCACTAGTGTGGATGTTTTGGCACCCCCCAGGTCTTCCTCGGGACCGCTATTAGTTGGTTCCCCATCCTAGTCATATAATCCTTTCTATTAGGCCAAAGCAACCCCATCACATCCAGCTTCCCCTAGTCCTTCAGAAATATCAGCTGCTTCGACTCGTAGTATGTTCCTTGTGGGGATCCAGAATTTCTGTGTGCTCCTTGATCGCAATCCGGTAGCCCTCATGGACTACCTAGTACACAAGTCTATTCAAATATCTGATCAGGGACCACCAATCCAGCAAGTGTACGATTATCCTCGTGAACCATCCCAGGATTTTGTAGAATAGTTAGCATCATTTTTCTCACCTCGAGCCATGGAGGAGGGTGGCGCACCTGTGCCTCCTTTTTCTCTTCCACCGACCATATCGACTAGTTCTCAAATAGTCTTACCTATTCCTAACGCCGCAGTTACCTCGACTATTCCACAACCTACTTCTGAGAGGTCCTCTTCTCTGGCTATAATGAGTGCGTCTGTGCACCCGCATATTGCTGTTAATTCATCTATGCCATCCATTGTGTCCCAGGGTCAGTACCCCTTTATGAGTCAACCCCCTTTGACTAGTCAGTTGGTTCCTGCTTCTCATCCTCCAGTGGGTTTTTCTTCCAATGTTCCAGCAACAGTGACCTTCGCCCATCCTCTAGCATCGACACCCTTAATAACTAATCCGGTAGTAAAAATCCTCTTTCAGGTCTTGTTCCCCACCATGTCCAATCAAATCGGCACCCATGTTCCTCAATCTATTCTCGATTCAGTCAACAAGCATAGGAGTCCACCAATCACAGGCTCCGTCTGTCATCCAACCTTCATTTTCTCAACCACTTATTATCTCACAGCCTACCTATACACAGGCTCCTTCACAGCAAATACCCCACCAGGCGTCACCCAGAACACCTGGTTACTCCTCTTATCATCCTATCAATCAACAGATGAATCCCCCGTTGACACCTCAACAACATCCACCATTTGCTTCTTATGTAGGACATGCCAGTGTGCCTCCTCCTCAATCTGACGTGGTTCAAATTCTTTTCAAGAAAATCGTAGACTTGGAAGCCTCCACCAAAGGGGCTCGTCCTTCATACTCTTTTGAAGAAGTGTGTAATGAACCCATTCACCCCTCAGTGGCTTTTAAGCCTTATCCTCCCCAATGGGAACTTCCTAAATTTTCAAAATTTCATAGTCGGGAGGACCCTCAACAGCATTTGTGAGCATTCAAACATGCTTGCTACCTCATAGTCCAGGATCAGGAGCTTATGCTCCATACTTTTCCTATGTCTCTAGCAGGTCCTGCTTTAGACTGGTATAATAAAATTCCTCAACATTAATTATTTTCTTTCTCTCAATTGGCCCTGAGATGTTTGTTGAAAACTTTTCAATAAATATCGCACATAAGATCTCGATTACGATCTTTATAACATTTGTCAATTTGATGATGAGTCTATTACAGATTTTATCGCTTGTTGAGAGGGATAATAAACCAATTGTCTTTCTCCCTTCCTCAATCCCAACATCGAGTTATTTACTCGATCTTGTGCTAATCATATTTCTTCCACTTTAATGATCCAGACCTTTCATACATTTGAAGAAGCCTTTACGATGGCACGTAAACTTGAATCTCGTGCCATTGAACAAGGGAAGTTAAAACATCACTCTAAATCTAAACCGGATTTTTCTCGGTTTACCAAATCAAATCCTTCCACTTCTAAAGACAAGAATCAGGGATCCACCAACGCTATCATATTAAAAACATCACGAGCTGATAACACTTCTAATCAAACACCATGAAGAGACTCCTCATCTTCTCGAAAAGGGTCCTCGTCATCTCGATCTTTCACTTCGTTGGGGGAATCATATGCTTCTATCCTGGAAAAAATGTTGGAAGTCCACATGATTGAACTTCCCCCCATTAGGAATATTGATGAAAGCCAAGAACGTCCATTCTGGTATAGGGAAAATGACTTCTATCATTATCATAGAACCAAAGGTCATGACATCGAACGATGTCAGACCTTCAAAAATCTTGTCCAAAAATTCATTGATAAAGGCGAGCTCATTCTAGATAACCCAAATGCTCCCCCAAATCAAGCACTGGATGTCTTTAAACAACCTTTTCCCAATCATTCCCGAACCATGATGCTTCAGAGTCCCAAAAACCAAACACTCATGCTATTAGCTTCATCTCTATGGAAGAATCTTCTTGTAAAACTAAGCCATCTGCGAACACATCGACCGAATCAGAACCTCCTTCCGCTTCATTAATCGTTGGGATTCCACCATCTTCAGATAGCCCATCTTTGAATATTCCAACATTGTTAGATATGGATTCACCTCTCTCTACTTCTTTGTCTGATCTCCTGTCCATACCCGAGACAGTATCATCCTCATCTGTCTCATCGTTAGACATTCTTTCAATGCTCAAGGCAATTACATCCCTTCGAGTTTCCACCGCGGATACATCTACTTCTGTTTCTCCCATTTTTGTTGCGACTATGCCATTGGTGAATGTACCTATAGTTGTGCCGACTTCGATGGAAGCGTCTTTGATTTTGACTCTTCCTGTTTCCTTTCCTACAAAGAGTTTCACCCCACCATCGTACTGTAAGTAGTTCCCTCGTAAGGAACTACTTCTTCATCACTCACTTCTTCCATCACCAATGCTACTTTGCCTATTAAGGGGAAATCTAAAGAAGTAGCACCAACACCTATATGCTCGGTTCCTGAACTTAGACCGAGACAACCAAAATCTAACATTGCGCCATCAGTACCTCCCCATTTGCTTCCCAAAAGGTTACAATCACCTTATGCGGTTGAAATTGTCACCATCCCTGAAAAAGGAAAGCCCATATTTCGAACCATCAAGACTCTTGGTGCTTTCCCACAAAAATCTCTCTGCGCCTCATAAAAGATTGGATTTGTCACTGAGAAGGTGTCTTCTTCTACAAACTTATCAAAACTGTCATCTTCTTCTACAACACATTCTTCACCAGCACCTCAAAAAGTGGACTTACCTACTAAAAAGACGTCACCTCTTTTATCAGAATCATCATCTTCGTTACCAAAAACTAGGGCACCCTCTGTTCCTCCGATTATACCTACTTTGGAAGCTTCTCCCTCATCTAAATTGACATTATCTAAATCATCATTAGTTTCGACCAAACAACCTCCCTTATCTCTGAAGACCACAACACTTGTCACATCTCCATCATCTTCAAAATCTATTTTAGGGCTCCTCCTCCATCGAAATCAATCATGTCTCACTTACTTCCATCTCAAGTGCCCAAGGATTCTCCTCCGAGATGTCCAAAAACAAGATGATCCTTAAAAAGACTATCAAACCTAACATGCAGGTTCTTTTACCTCGGCAGTCTGTTAAAGTAAAAGAGGCGCCTTCATCATCTCTATCCTCATCTTTGTCTACCGGGTTCTATACTGAAATCCTTCACCAACTTATCCAATCTTCATCCATATCTCTTCCACCGATTAAACCCTATAACCCTAAAGGAGTTAAACCTACCTGGTTTAACTCTGATTTGATTTGTGCTTACCACCGTACCCCGGGTCATGATACCGAGGGATGTAAAGCTCTTCAATCTGTCGTCAACAGCCTTTTGGAAGAAAGTGATCTTTTGTTGGAGGAGGAGGAACAAGTATCTCCTGTCATCTTAGCTCCATCTGAGCCCCAACGATCTACTCAGACCTCTACTTCTAGTGATTCCACTCCAAATGATCTTCCACCTTCTCAAATCGACACAATTCATATCGCCACTAGAACCCAACATTATGATAATCCATCCTCATCTACAAAGCATCTCGACCACGGGTTGTCATTTCTGTAGCCCCGAAGGAGTTCCTCCTTCCTCATTAGCCCCGAGACCTTGGGTCTCTATTCGTGCTGCACCTCGGGCTCAAATTCCCGTGTCAGTTGAGGAGAGTGTTATGAAACAACTCACCTAGGCTCCGGTCAAAATGTCTCTTTTTGACCTCATTCAATCCTCTCCGCAACATCGCCAGGCTCTGATTGATAATCTGCGTCGCATCGCAGTGAATTCAGATGAGCCCCAGCCCTTCAAGATGGTTGTTGGATTGAATAGACCATCAACTGCCATTTCTTTTGAAGATTCAGAAATTCCTTCCCTTTCTTCTGAGGATTTGGAGGCTCCCCTCTTTATCACAGTCCAAATCAACAACACTACATTAAAACGCATTATGATCGACAGTGGTGCTGCACTCAACGTCATCTCCTCACACACATTCGAGCAACTTAAGTTACCAAAGAATGTAGTGTCACCCCCGCCTTTCGCTCTTCAATCATTTAACGATCAGCTAGCAGTTACTTTAGGAATTGTGGTCCTACCCATTCGAGTAGGTAAGAAGCTGCTTCATGAACTCTTTTACATTGTTCAAGGGAAATTCCACTATAACATGATCCTCGAGACACTCCTCGGATTCGTGCAATGCATTATGTCCCATCCACCCTCCATCGATGCTTAAAATATCAATATGAGGAAAAATCTATACTCATCTAGAGATCCTTTTCCTTCCGCGCAATGCGACATGACCACGTGGTATGCCCTCTAAAGGAAAATTCTTTTTCCCGAAGGGGCCTCATCTTCTTCCATACCGTGACCAAACTACCAGATTTACAAAATTTAGAAGATACATTGCAACGTTTCTCCGGGAGAGCTTCCTCTCCTTTCTTTTGACACCCATCTCAAACCTAGTGAGTATGGTAGACCGCATAAACAACCCGTATATCAGCCAATTATTGGTCACACCATCGCCATTGGTCCGCCAAATCAATGAGACTAATTTCATTTACGGTGGTCTTGATACGCCTCACTATCACCCGGATTCTCCTCCTAGGACCAAACCTTATTTAACAGGGTTCGATTGTCTACAGAATCCCACGTTTGCAAAAACTTATTTATATCGATGCGCGTGGAAGGGCTTTGGCTTGGGTAAATATGAACAAGGTGTGCATGACCTCACGTCCATTCCAACTCTCAAGCCACATCAAAAATTTGGTTTAGGATTTAAACCTCTTTCAAAAGCCACCGTCACTGTTCTCGATGAGCCTCTTCCTATTGAGGAACCATCTTCTCCCGCTAAGTCAGAAGCATCACTCGATGTGGACGACGCCATTTCCATCCCGTCTAACTTTTTTTTTTAGTCAATACCATTTCCTTAGGGCCACTAGCCTATAAGACTAATGACAGGTCCACTTCCATACCGTTAATTTTCCCTGAAATAGTTGGAGACGACTCTCCTACTATCAACACTATCCACTGTGTGGATGATGATTCTGTCCTCACCTATCTAGGGGCAGAGGATTCCTATCTTCCTAAAACCATTCCTTCTGACACGTCTACGCTTCTCAATGAAGCCACTGTCGACCTTAATATAGGGACTTCTAAAGACCCTCGCATCATTAAGGTCACCAATCCCTTAATCCATAGGAGTTAGGAGACTTTACCACTTTTCTTTCCAACCATTCACAAACCTTTTGCTCGGGCATATGAAGATATGCCAGGACTCGATCCCGATATCGTGGTCCATAATATCGTTACTCTTCCCGACATCAAACTGGTTAAAATTTTTTTGCATAAAATGCACCCTAGAGTAGCCCTTCTTGTTAAAGAAGAATTGCAGCGCTTGCTCTCGGCTAACTTCATCCAACCCATTGATTATCCACAATGGGTTTCCAATGTAGTACCAGTAACTAAAGCTACTGGGAAAATTCAAATTTGTACCGACTTCCGGGATCTTAATATTGCTTGTCCAAAAGATGATTTTCCTCTACCTAATATCGACCAACTCGTGGATTTAACTACGGGTCATGAGATGCTTTCTCTTATGGATGGTTTCTCTGGGTATAATCAAATTCTCATTACACCAAAAGACCAACATAATACTTCTTTCATAACTCCTTGGGGGACCTTTTGTTATCGTGTCATGCCTTTTGGTCTTAAGAACGTAGGAGCAACCTATTAGCGAGCAATGACCTACATCTTCCATGATCTCTTACACAAAACTATGGAAGATTACGTCGAATATCTCCTTGGTAAATCCAAAAGTCGTCAGGATCATCTTTTCATTCTTGCACCTCTCTTTGAGAGTCTTATTCACTTTTGTCTTCGTTTAAATCCATCTAAGTGCATGTTTGGCATTCTCTTTGGTAAATTTTAGGTTTTATCATTTCCATTAGGGTATTGAAGTAGACCCTGCAAAAATAAAAGCTATCCTTGAGATGCCTCCCCTTCTAACTTAAAGCAACTCCACAATCTCAAGGACGTCTTTCAATCAAGGCCATTTTATCTCAAAATTATCGGACCATTGTCAACCTTTTCATCATCTCCTCCATAAGAATGTTCATTTTGAATGGGATGAGCATTGCCAAAAGGCCTTCGATGATCTCAAAGCTTATCTTCTTTCTCCACCTATGCTTACACCTCCACGCTAGGGGGAGACTTTCTATCTTTATATCTCTCGTGATCGACCATGCTCTAGGAGCCATGATCTCACATCAGGATGCTTGCGGTAAAGAACAAGCTATCTATTACATCAGTCGCACCCTCCATGAGTATGAAACACGTTACTCCGAAGCCGAAAAGTTGTGTTGTGCTCTCTTCTTCGCAACTTCTAAGCTTCGTCATTACCTCCTTAATCACAATACTTACATTTTCACAAGTGTCAATCCACTTGAGAAAATTCATGTGAAGCCTTATCACAATGATCGTATCACTCGTTGGCTCATGCTTATGACAGAATTTGATCTCGAGTTTATCCCGCAAAATTCTATCAAGGGTCAGGTCATTGCAGATCAATTAGTTGATGCTCCTCTTTCGGACACTCAAGTCCCCCTTGCTCAATTCCCCGATGAATATATCCAACAAATTGATTTTGGTCTATCTCCATTTAAAGTAAAGCTCTTCTTTGATGGATCCAAATGCCAGCAAGGGGGAGGTGCAGGTTTCGTGATGATTCCTCCTTGGGGTACGCCTATCCCAGTCGCACACAAATTGAACTTTGAGTGCACCAATAATATGGCTGAATATGAAGCTATTGTCTTAGGTCTTCAAAATGCCATTAATCTCAGTGCTCGTCATATTGACATCTTTGGTGATTCTGAACTCATCATTAATCAAGTCACGGGTGTCTATCAATGCAAGAATGATATCCTTCAAAAATATCGTGATATCGTTCTCGTTCAACTCCAATATTTTGATAAATTCACTATCCAAGCTATTCCTCGTACTACGAATCGATTTGTAGATACAATGGCTTTGTTAGCCTCACTTATCCCACCTTTTACCGAGGACTCACAACTTTATGTGGCTGTGCAACGATTAGATCAACCATCTCATCTTAGGCAACTAACTTCAATCCATGTTGTCATAACCCATACTTAGGATGAGTGGTATCAACAGATCGTTGATTATCTATCTCATTCGGTGCTTCCTCCATATCTGACTTCCAATGGTAGAAGATCTTTTATCCTACGCGCTAATCGCTATACTATTCTAGCAGCGGGATCCTCTACAAACGCAAATTTGATGGTATTTTTCTTCGGTGCCTCAAAACCCTTGAATCATCTAAAGCTATCCAGAGGTCCATGAAGGTATCTCGTGGTGGACATTTTAGTAGCTTGGCCATAGCTAAACACATCTTACATTTGGGATATTATTGGCCTTCTCTTAATTGAGATTGTTGTGAATACACTAAGAAATGTGTCAAGTGTCAACAAAATTCCAATCTCACACATATCCCTAGTCAAGCTTTACAACCTACAGTGGATTTGTGGCCTTTTTTGCAATGGGGTCTTGATCTCATTGGTCTCATCAATGCCCGTTCTTCACAACGTCATCATTCTATCATTACTGCCACTGAATACTTTACTAAGTGGGTGGAAGCTATCCCTCTTTCTTCAACAAAAGCTAAACCCATAGTTGATTTTGTCTATCAACACATCATTTGTCGCTTTGGTGTTCCACACAAACTCATCACAGATAATAGTAAGTCTTTCAAGAATGTTGATTTACAGAACCTCTATGATGCTTTCAATATCAAACTTAGCTTTTCTTCTCCATACTATCCTCAAGCTAATGGCCGGCCGAAGCTTCCAATAAAAATTTGAGTAATATCCTCATGAAAGGTAACTAGTCGAATTTGGTAGGGATTGGAATTTACATTTCCTTTTGCTCTCTGGGCTAATCGGACTAGCATTTGTACTCCTACCGGTGCTACTCCCTTCTCTCTCGTCTATGGGTTCGAGGTCTGTTTCTTCCTTTGGAAGTCCAAATCCCATCTCTCTCGTGTTTCTCTCAAAGAATTTGTCTCGATGAGGGCTATCGTCAAAATCATCTAGCACAACTTGAATTATTAGATGAGCGGCGTCTCAATGCTCTTGAACATCATCAAATCTATTTTGAGCGTGTCAAACGTGCTTATGACAAGCACTTGCAGCACCATGACTTCAAAATTGGTGATCTTGTTCTTAAAGAAAACCAAAATGTTACTACACTCGAAAGGAGTCGAGTGTGGTAAGTTTGCTCCCAACCTGGATGGGTCCATACGTTATCACTCATAAATATGGGTCGGGGGCTTATCGTCTATCTTCCATGGATGGTATACCTGAAGTGGAACCTCTTAATGCCTTGCATCTATGGCCCTTCTACTATTAAAATCTATCTTACACAAATATAGTCGCAAGATGATATTTCATCCCTCTAACAACCATCATATACTTTCATGGTGATTCGAAACTATGTGGTTCTCTCGCCTATTGTCTTTTTACCTTAAATATGAGTATCATGGCTCTACTCATAGCATTTTTCTTCTCGGATATGTTTCTCCTCATGGTAGGAATACCTTAATCACCGCTTCATTTTTCCCAAGTGCTTATCTTAATCGGATCTACTCTGGGCATGAGTGCGTGCTCTTTATATGTTTTCTTCCCTCTATCCGATCTATCTAGGTCTAAACTCAAACTTCTTCCAAAAAGTTTTTCAAAAAAAAAAAAGGATGCTATCCAAAAAAACAAGATAGACTGATCCTCAAGGACAGCTATCCATACAATCAAATGAATCAAAAGATATAGACCATGCCCTCGAAGGATGGCTATCATTAAAATTCAAAATACGAGCACCGCTCCCTGAAGGACTATGCTTCTCAACGGAATACTCAAGGCTTCTTGCATTGATCAGCCTTTCAGTTAGTTTATACACTTTTTAGCATCACTAAAAGACTTCCCGTATTGATCAGTCTTTCCATATCTAGCAAACTTCCCGCATTGATCAGTTTGCTTTTCTGCTAGAAATAATGAAGCTGAGATATAAGACCTTTTGTCGATCATATGGAGAATCCTATTTTCCCAGTATGAACATGTATTCTATCCCTTGTAAATTTCGACGAGATACCTACTTACTGCTCCTTCCATTTCCCTCCTAAATCTAGTTTGCGGCTAGTTAGTGTCAGGTTTATTTTAACCTCATATAGGGCCTTGTATGCATGATCTCGTTGGTTTCCTATCCAGATTCTATTTATGGTCGGTTGGGAGTCCAGCTTATCATTTTTCTTCTTATATGGGTGTATCTCCTTTATTTCTAATCAAGGTCATTTTCATTACGTCCTTGACTCTCACAGAGAGTATTTCCAATTATTTCATCCAGTTAAATTAACATTTAACATGTTAATTTAATCAAACTCTATCATTTATCTAATTTCATCTGATCTACTTTGTCCAAAACACATCTCATCACCTCTATTATAAACACATGTGGGTCTATCTATCTATTTTCATCAAAATTTAATTAAAAATCTCAAAAAATATCAAATCCATTCCAACTATCAACTCCCACCTATCCATCACATCATCTAAACACTTGCCCATCCAAGTAACAATCCATCTATCTATATCTATTTTTTCATCCAAATTAAATACACATATCAATCACATCAAATCACATCTATTTATATCCTCTACATCTATGTCTATCCCATCACATCTATTCATCATCTATCGGTCTATGTCTATATCCATCATAATTACGCTACATCTATCCATGTATATCAAAATTAAAAGCATGAGAACAATTATATGACAAAGGAAATGATGAATCTATATATATACATGAGTGTTTGTACAACCAAAAATGGGTGGCTCTCAATCAAGCCATCTATAAAATGCCTTCCAATCGAGGCTACATCACTACATTGATACAAAATACATCAATCTCTATATCATAAAATCTGATACGTGGAAGACACTATCTCCTCCACCCTCCTCTCGGGATAGGTCATTTGCCTCTCCGGCCGCCGCTATCGAGCTAGATGGACTGCTACACGGAGGCCTCTCGCCCACCTCAGTCTCTCCCAAAGTGCTCCCTCCCTCTGATGCCCCACTCGCTATGGCTGTCGCTGATCTCCTCCTTGCCCCATACCGAGGCACATCTGGGGCATGCTGTGCCAGGACATCCTCGTAGTATCTCACCTCAGTGAGGAGAGACTGATATGTACTCGTGCTCATGGTGCCAAGTACTCATAGTGGTGTTCTTTGGTGCTGTTGGTGGTGCCCTTCCTATGGTCGTGCCCTGTGTCCAGACTCTGACATGGTACATGTATCACCATATTTGGCCCTGAGGGCCTCCCTATGTCGATGGTAGCGATCCCTCTATTGGATCATTATATCTCGCTCCTAGCGAGCGGTGTCTCTCTCCAAAATCAGGGCATCCCTCTCCACTGTCAGAGCTCTGATCTCCTCGAGAGCCGCCTAGTGTGTATGCGTCAGGGTGGCGTGCTCTCCCTCCAGTCTCTCCAGCACTGTAGCCATATCCTCCTCATCGGCATCTATAGATGCCGGAAGGTGTCGTGGTAGCTCTGTCGCATACCATGCCACATAACCATCATCCACTCCAGCATCATCATCACTGTCTGTGGAGGGTGGGGCCTCTCTCAATGGATCTCGTTAAGATCAAAATCGGCAGATCAGTCTCTCTGCTGTCTCACCTGTAAGGCCTGTAAGTAGTCAGCACTATCTGTACTAGGCCGAACTGTCTCAATACCCGTATAAACGGGACGCACTCCCACATATCAGGCCTGTGGCCCCTAACCACCCTGCTCCATCTCAATCCCACCAAGTGAGCATCCTAACCGGCCCATGTCGGAAATACCCGATATGGTCTCTAGATGACTCGCCTCGGTGTCGCCGCGTCTCAAGCGCCAAAGCATACCAATCTGCGGATCTCCTCAGTATCTCCCGGGCCCATATCGCCCGCCATTGCCTGTAATCCGTAATCAATAGCCACCATGCGCTGGCATCCAAGGAAGCCTGGATGTCCTCGATCACTACTATGTGCTCATATGCCCAAGAATGGAGCAAAATCGACATCAATGCTGTCCTCTAAGCAGCGGTGGTATACATCCATAACTCATAATATATCTAAGCTATCAAGGCATCAGCAAAGGCAAACACCTGTCTGAACTGCAGGATGTCACAAACGTAATCTAGTAATAACAATGGGAATCTCCCACCTACCAAATCGGTAGAGCAAAGTAGGAATCACCATCTCGAATCAACACTATACGTCTGCTTCCTGGGAACATCTCTGCCTATACTGCGAGGCTATCCTCACTACCCCGAGCACTATCTCTCGAATCATCTACCCTATTTCCATACAATTGACCTAGGCCTCTCTATTTGCTCTCGTGGCGTAATCTCTATCGGGTCCCAAAGTGATCGGCAGCCTCAAAATATTGTATATGTCCTCATGGTGATGGTCATCTCACTGCCCCTGAACCAAAAAGTGCAAGTCGGCTATCCCATCGCCGCACTAGTGCTCGCATCAACTCTACATCTCGCGGCACTCGCCTCAGTAGTACCGAAAGCCCCGAGCCCGGCTAACTCTAAGTGGTGCCAATCACGTCGGTGACATCAGGAGAATGGTCTCCAAGAACTCGGGAATCACATCCCTCATGTGTAATACCTCTCGTGCTTGCATCCACGACATCAAAACCAATGTTAGCTTCATATTTTTCCAAATCTGAAGCATCCAAAACACATTCTATCATTTTTATCCAAATATTCTGTCCAAAATTACAAACGGCGTCGATCAAACATAGTCGACGTCGATTGTATTCAATCAGCACCGCTGCAATAAAATCGGTGTCGATTGTATCAGATCAATCAACACCGATTGGAATGCAGCTGTGATGTGTAAACACCGCCTCCCACCAAACAAAAAAAAAAAATAAAAATATATATATAATGACAGGTTCAAGAAGAACCACTTACCCCAGGTCATGTCCTCCTCTGCTTCTGACCGCTTCCAGAGGCTTCCATGGTGCTCAAATCCAATTTTTGATTCTCTCTGAATCAATCGTCACGGTGTAAATAAATCGTTCACGTTTCCCTTTGGCATATTTATATATGCTGGGAACTGTCGGTGCCGATTTTTGTGGTCAGCGGTGATTTTTTTCTTTCGGTACGATTTCTCTAAATCGACGCCGATTTATACTCATTTTTGCCCATGGGTTGCAGTATCGCTTCTCCACATCGTTTACTTCCATCTCCTAATCTTCTTGCCATGGTGTTGATGCTTGGCTTATCTATCTGGTCATCATCCTGCCCTGAGTGTTACCTTTTGGTGCATACTTTTTCGATATTATCATCCATTTTGAGTTTGTTCCCTTTGCATGGGGCACTCGCACTTTTTTGGCAGCTTAGAGTTAACGGGTCTATAGGCACTAACGTCGTCTACTTTGCAGACCGTCTGGTTGTCCCTACCAATGTGTCTCTCTTTAGATGCTGACTATTTTGCAGCCCTCCTTACACTCATGGGTCTGTAGGTACTAACGTCATCTCATGAGGAGACCGTCTAGTCTGCCCTACCAATGTGAGTTCCTTAGGTTTTTGTCTCTTTATTTATCTTTGTGGGTCATTAATGATCCGGTCTACCTGCACATCTATTTGGGGCTTCTTGCGTTTTCATCTACCTTTTTCAAACTTGGGATTGTTTGTTCTATCATCCATCCCATCCCTAGTTTGAGGGGGATCGCATCATCACTTTTTCTTCCTTTCTTCCACCTCCTTGTTTTTGTCTCACAACCTTGCTTATCGCAAGTTACTTGACAAAAAGGGGCAAAATGTAGACACCTAAAATTGGTTATCCAATTTAGTGTCCCTCGTGCGCGTTTGCTCTCTCAGGTAACCTGGGGCACGTTTATATCACCACTATCCCCTTGGGGTATTATTCAATTTGTGATTTAAACACCTATCCTAAGTTTAATTCACCCCATTATGTTTTACCCGTGAGTAATTAAATATTAACTATTTAATTACACCTTTTCACATGTATCCTAACCACTTATCTACCCCATATCTATTCAATCTATATATCCCCCCTATTTCTCCTCCTCCCAAACTGGGATATTTCCCGTATTTGAGGTGGAGGGATCACTCTTATCTTCTCGGAAATTGCTCCTTTTGGCCATCTCAGAGTATGTTCCATGATCGGTGCCGACCGGCACTGGCCGACGCCAATTTTTGGAGCGGTGGATTACAAATAGAGGCCCAGAACTCAGTTCTAGGGAGACACAGATTGTAAGAGAGAGAACGAGAGAGTTTTGAGCATCAAGTGTGAACATTCTCTATCGAATGAGAGTGAATCTTGTCCAAAATAATCCCTGAGAGGAGCACCGTTACTCTGCCCTTATCACATCAACATCACATGTCTCCATTGATTTTCTAGTGACTCTATTCCTGCACCCAAAGACATGGTGGAGTCTGCCAAGATCTCTCTCCAGCTTCTGTAGATCCAGCAGACGTTGATGATCTTTCCTTCATTTTCCGATTCCCAAATCTTCTCGCACTTTGTCTTGGATTGACGCCGATCTATATCAGTCGACACCGATCTATATCAGTCGACGCCGATCTGAACCAGTCGATGCCGATTCTACATAATCGACGCCGATCATCCTGCAGACAGGTAAAAGGACACAGGTAACACAAATCCAGCTTTGTTTTCATAGTTCCCTATTTTTTGTTGCTTTCTGTCTGTTGTTTAGATTTTGTTTATTACTTTGATCAGAAAATCTAGTCCTGTACGTACATCTTTTATCATGTATTCTTTTTTACTTAATTGAAAATGTGGACTGACATTTTGTGGAGGAGCTTATCACTTCTCAGACTCCGCTTCTCGGGTAGTCCACCTAACTATCTTTTAACATGGTCTTTTTCTGTCAAACATCGGTGTCTCGCAGGTTACTTGGATCTACTGTGTAGAATTGTTCACGTGCACCCGTCTTATCTACACCGGCTTCCTTATCCATCTACATCTTCAGATCTTGTCCATCAGGTATCAATTTCATTTGATTTTTTCAAGGTTTTTGTGTTTAGTTTGGTACATTAACTTGGACAGGTAACAAGCGCGAAATTCTTGATCAACATATACTTAACAACATCCTATTCCTAATACATACATTAATAAAATAGAAATTACAGAGGAAAATTTTAATGTCGACATTTTCTCCCTTCCTAACTTCTACTCCATCCTCGAGTAGACTCTTATGGAAATTCTAAAGATGGTGCCTGGAAAATATGTAACTTGTCATGGTTGACCCATTTCATAATGGAAGTACCATCCAATTCCTCCAGCGATATGTACCATTTTCATACACAATTGCTATTTTGTAGGGCCCCATCCATTTGGGAAGAAATTTTCTCCGCTTTTTTTTTTGTATTCGGAATCATATACTAGAACCAAGTCGTTCACGTGAAATGGAGACCAACGGATCTTTTGATCAAAGTATTCCTTCTACTTCATTTTCTTCTTATAGCTTGTATCCTTCATTATTTCCTCATTTCCTCTAGCAAATGAAGATGTACCAACCTTTCTTTTTACCGAATCACTTTCATCCATCCTTTCATTTTTCATAACTCTCACGGTGGGAATATCAAACTCAATAGGAAGAACTCGATCAATGCCATAAGCCAACTAAAATGGGGAGTATCTTGTTGTTGACTTTGATGTTGCCCTATATTCCCACAATGTTACATGAATCCTTTTATCCCACTTATGTACCCGCAAGGTTGCATCTTTTTCTAGAATTTGACACAACACAAAAAAATCGCTCCACTTGTCCATTTGTACTTGGTTTGTATGTTGTTGCCTTCCCGTGCTTAATAGAAAACTTATTGACGAGGGCTTCTACCACCTCATTAATGAAGTGGCTTCCTTGATCTCGTTGCAATTTCTAATGGATAACCAAATCTAGTGACAATGCGTTCGTATGTGAACCTTACCACTTTATCCATGGAAGTTATTTTCAATGGCCTAGCTTCAACCCACTTGGTTAAATAATTTTTGGCAACTACAATATACTTATTTTGGCGTGGGGTAGTTGGAAGTGGACCTAAAATGTCTATTCCCCACTTTTCAAAGGGACCAAGTGGAAGAATAGGGCATAATGGAGCTGATGAAGTCTTACAGTTTCCATGCGTTTGACAAATATCACATGTATTACAATAATTATAACAATATTTAAAAAGAGTGGGCAATGATAACTGCATCCAAGATCCTTGTTCTGCTGTAAGTTGTCAGAGAAGTTTCCTCCACATGTACCATTGTGGAATTCTTCTATCGATTCTTCCTTGATCATGTCCAACTTACTCTCTTGTACTGTCCATTAGGTCCTATTCGAAATAATACTCCATGTAGAATAGAATATGGATGAGTGGCTTGAGTAATCTTCCTCTTGGTCTTTACATTGGCACCATCAGAAACTTGAATTCATTCATATAATTTCAAATATATATGTATTGACTAGGGATTGTGTTAAGGGATAACAATGTTGCATCCGGGAAATCATCATCATCACAAGATGAACCTAAACCATCATAGGCTTCGAGAGAGAGAATCAGATTGACATGCTTCTTTCCGGCCTATCTATAATATCAAATTCAAATTCTTGTAGAAAAATTATCCATCTTTCTATCCTCCCCGATGGGTTAGGCTTATTTAAAATATACTTTATAGCCTAATAATCTATTACAACTATAAATTTCTGCCCTAGCAAGTAATTTCTAAACTTCTTTACAGAAAATGATAGCTAGAGCCTCTTTTTCAGATTACAGATAATTTACCTCAAGTATTTCTCATTTGTCTCTCTCCCAAAGTAAACCTGGATGATCATTCTCATTTTCATCCTTTTGGCTCGAGTACTTCCTAGTGCTACATCCGAGGCATCGTATACACAATGAATTGCTTGCTCCAACTGGATTCTTTAAAATAGGTGAAGACACTAGGGCTTCCTTCGGTTGTTCAAAAGCTTCATGCGCCTTATTTCCTAGTTCAAAAGTAACATCCTTCTTCAAGAACTAGGTTAGTGGCTATGCAATATTTGAGAAATTCTTGATGAACCTTTTATAGTAAGCCACATGGCCTAAAAGTGATCTCAACTTACTTCTATTCATAGGAAATGGTAACTCTTTGATTTTTGAAACTTTATCAGGATCAGTACCAATACCATCTATGGATACAACATGCCCTAACAAAATGCCTTTAGAACATCCAAAGACACACTTTGTAGGGTTTAATGAGGCTTGTGCTTCATCTAACCTTTGAAATGTTGTCTCCATGTGGTGCAAGTGGTCCATCTTGCTCCCATAGATGTAAAAATCATCCAGAGATACTCTGATGAAGTTCCGAATGTAGGGTTCAAACACCTTATTCATCAAGTTCTGGAACATTTCCAGAGCATTACACAACCCAAAACACATAACTCTATAAGCAAACGTTCCCCAAGGAGTGGTGAATGTGGTCTTTAGCTGATCTTTCTCTACTATACAAACTTGGTTATATCCGTTATATCCATCAGCAAAACTATATCAATCCTGGCCAGCGACTTCGTCCAAGATTTGATCTGAGAATGGAAGAGGGTAATGATCCTTCTTTGTTTCCTTGTTGAGCTTCCTATAATCAACACAAATGTGTAGTTTCCCATTATTTTTTATTGATATCACAATGGGAGAAACCCATCTCGAATTCTCCACAAAGAAATATGAATCCCGCATTAAGCAACTTATCTATTTCTTCTTTTACGCCTTGGAAAAATAGGATTTATTCTATATGGTATTTGCTTTATGGGCTTAACACCATCTACCAGTTCAATAGAATGTTCTACCCATCTTACTTGACGGAGTTCCTTGTAATCAAAAGTCAATATGTGTATGTACCTTCGAAAGAGCCGGAGGTAGGATTCCTTCTCACTCTCCATCACAAAGATCACCAATCTTTATTTGTTGGAGATGCTCATCAATTTCTTATTTAGATAATTTTATAAGGTCATGAGTCGGTGAGACTAGAAGGATATCCATGACCAAAACATAAACCTCACTTTATTCATCTTCGGTGTCCACTTCACCGGTACTAGAGTAATCGAGGATGTCCAATCCTCGTTTCATCACTTGAATCCACAAGTTCTACCTTATGATGCCAAGGATCACTTTTATCTTCACCCTTTCTTTACCACATCAAAGTGTCATGAAGCCTTCATTCCAAAGAGTTTCTTGCATGAACTCTCCTTAGCCATGGTCTTCCCAACAACATTGGGTATGTAAAAGTACCATTTTTCATCACCTAAAATTCTACCACACATACAACACCCATAATAGATATTGCCACATTTGAAACTACATCTTCTGGTTTAGTTTTACCCTTATTTAATGACCTTAACATAAGTGTTGAGGGGCGATCAATTTTTAAACCCAACATATTCATTACTGCACTCACCACTACATTAATCGCAACACCTCCATCGACTAAGATATCATGAATTGAAATACCATTACATAATACCTCAGCTTGTGGAGCGTAGGGATCCGCCCTACCTCCAAAACAGGACCTCAACCTCTTTCTTTCATCGAGCATTGATTCCACTTCGCAGCCTCCCGCCTCTTCTCAGAAGACATAGCCAGAAGTTGACCATATGTAATATTTGCAGGCCTTTTGGATAGATCTTCTAAGATGGAGTATGGTCCTTGTCCCTATGAAATCGAAAATCCCGCACACCCAAATTTCTTCTCCTATGTTCCTACTAGTTTCTCCATTTATCTTCTAAGGATCATTTCCATCTTGGTTATCTTTTTCTTTCTTTCTTTTTGTTACAAACACATCTACTTCATTATTTATGCTCTTATCTACTACATCAAAAGAATTCACAGGTGGTTTTCCTTTATCATTATCTCTTGTACTAGATGTAGAAGCTCTATCTAGAAAATTATACTTATAATGACCCTTTTATAATAACCATAACATAAAAATTTAGAAATATTTCTTTTGGACCTCTATCTCCTTCCTGAGAACTAAATTCTTTTCCTTGAAGAAGATTAATAGTTAACTGGCCCATCCTCCTAAGTAGATCTTCATACTTAGTAGATGTACTAGGAGAAATATTTGTGCTCACCAAGAGTGGTTGTGGATTCGGACCAAAGGTGCTCGTGTAGGCTCTACTTTAGTAATAATTTCTTTGGGATCCTCTTCCATGCTTTCTTCTTGCCTTCTTTTAATCTCCTTTGCTTGTTAAATGGTAGGGCAGTCCTACTTCACTCGTTATCTAATCTCTGGCTTCATCCCAAGAATGAAGTGCTTACAGAGGAGATTTTCCACGCCATTCATCAACCCATCCGCTAATCCTTCCTTCCAAATCTGGGCATCGAGCTTCCTCCTTAGCTTTAAAACATGAGCATGATAATCCCTTATCTTCTCCTTCTCTCCTTGGGCTAGCTTTTTGATATCAATCACGAGATCTGCATATTTTTGTTGTTCACCAAATTCTTCAAGAAAAATTTCAGTTAATAAATCCTATGAGTTTTTCACATTATCACCTAGTGTTTCAAACCACCTAAGGGCTAAATCATCCAAAAAGGTAGGAAAAAATTCAGTCCATTGTTCCCTTCTTATAAGGCCATTACAAATACAAGATCATTTAAACTCTTGAATGAAAGAGGAAGCATATTCATTAGATTGGGCTGAAAAATAGGAATCTTCCCCATTTTCAAAAATAACCACAGTGAAATACCAACCCACAAGTACAATCAACAAGACTTATGTGCACAAATAATTGGAATCATTATAATAGAAAGTGACTTTACACCTTTCTACATTAAAATAGAAATGACCACGGTAAACTATGGTAAAACTTGACTTACTGCGGTAAAAATGACTTTCTTGTGGTAAACACTATTCACGATAAAAATTGAAGTTACATGTGGTAAACACTATTCACGGTAAAAATGAAGTTATTATGGTAAACACTATTCATGATAAAAAGTGACTTTACTACGGTAAATACTATTCATGGTAAAATGTGACTCTACGATGGTAACCACTATACACAGTAAAAAAAAGGTTACCCTCCAAATGTTTTTCGACTAAGTGGGAATAACTTTCTAGAAAATCCACCAATGAGGAATGGTCTCAGAATGTAACGGAACCAAAATGTCATCACCAATCGGCACTATGATAATTCTTCACCGAGAACTCCTCGTGCTTTATGATTATTTACTAATGCACAACCTTTAGTTTGGTGGATGTAATCCATGAGGTACTCCAAGTGTTACTAACTTCACTTTCCTTCCAACAATAACTATGGGAGAAACTTCACAATTACACCTCTTAATGGCTTCTTTAAAACACCTTCAAAATGATGGTTTCCTTTACACACTTACTCATACAATATTTCTCACTACTTCCCTCTATGCCAAATGAGGGGAGTGGCCTCTTTATTTATAGGAATTCAGGCTTATCCACCCTATGTCTAAGATAGGATAGGAAATCTCTTCCGGCCAATCATATTCCATGCCTAAACTCTTACCTTTACATGTAGGCTTATCTTCTAAGATAAGATAAACCTTATCATTTCACATGGGTTCCACCTTTTTAGACTTTTCTACAAATAAAATACACAAAACATTTATCTCATCACTCCTTGTCCTTATTACAAATATAATATTTCTAATTCCTAATCATTTAGACTCTACTTCTCTACTTATCCCAACTTTGACATTTTAACATTACCGGACCAATTACGAAAAATATTTACTTTTACAACTTTCATATTGTACTTTGACTGTTACCATACTCTACATTATTGGTGACACCATACTAACTGCACCGTTATCTTCTATTGGACGCCACTACTATTTATACTTAACAACATCCTATTCCTAATACATACATTTATAAAATATAAATCACGGAGGAAAATTTTAATGTCGACAGACCTAAGATAAAAATAAGAAAGTCCATGATGAAATAGTTATATTTTCCTTATTGGTTTTTTATAGATTGATCGATACGGGAAGTCTATATGGGATTAGTAGATTATCTCGTTGAGTTATTTGTGAAGCTGATCGATGTGGGAAGATTTTGAATATTTTATTTTATTTTTTAAGAATAGTCTTCTTTTTATGATAGACTATGTACAATATGGCTAGCTTTGTATAGTTGTCCTTCGAGGGAGAAGTCTATTTTATAAAACGAGATAGAAAGAGTAGATGTATTTTTGAGGGATCCATAATTTTGCTAGAATTTTGGTGAAGAATTTGAATCCCATTTTACTTTTGAAATTGTTTTGTTTTTGGACTTTTAGGTCATGGACAAGACTATAGAGAAAGATAGGCTCTTGTGTTGAAGACAAAACCATAGCACACAGAGGTTAACTATGAAAGAGAGGGTTTAAGGAATGAATGAACATGGGATTCCATCTTGAAAAATATGAAAAGTATCCATGAGAATCATGCCATGAGTAGAGTTGTGGTACTCATATTGAAGACAAGGCTGAAAAAGTGACGGGTAATCACATGATTCTTGTTTAGTTGTTGATCCTTAAAATAGGTAAAATGGAAGGTGAATGGTGCTCAAGAGACAAGCATTTTAACTAGATAGAATGTGATATAGGAATTGATTCAACAATAGAATGGTTAAATATGTAAGGCATTGAGGGGCTCAGGTTCAAGTTTACCTTTGAGTGAAGATAAATGATAAGCACCTGATCCATAGGTATGAGTAACGATATAGGGTCCAAGAGCCAATTAGAAGAAAATTTGCCACGTTTACTTTTTTAATCTTTTGTTACATGTTTATTTTCCTTCAAGATGAGGTCACTGACTTGGAAGGTTCATTCATGGACATGTTTATCATAGGCACATTTGATACATTTTTAGTAGATTTGGAGGTGATCAAGAGCATTGAGACGATGTTCATCTAATAACTCAAGTTGTGCCAAATGGTCTTAGAGAAAGTCATCATCGTTGAATATCTCTTTGAGTGAGATACAAAGATTAAAAATATTTAATTCAAGAGGTAGAACAACCTCTATACCATAGACCAAAGAGAAAGGCATGGCAGAAATTGAGGTACAAATACTAGTGTGATAAGCCCATAAGGTAAAAGGAATGTGTGTATGGCAATCCTTTCTAGTATCGTCAACTACTTTCCTAAGAATTTTTTGAAAGTTTTTTTTGGTTGATTCCTCTTAGCCATTAGTTTGAGGGTAATAAGGTGAATAAAAGCTAATTTGAATGCCGAAGGCATCAAAAAGGTTCCGCAAGGTTTTGTTTTTGAACTGTTTTCCGCTATCAGTGATGAGGCGGTGAGGAACACAACAAAAAAAATGATGTGATGATTGCTGAATTCACATATTTTCTTAGCTTTTGTAGAAATAAGAGGTATGGCTTCAACCCATTTAGTGCAGTATTTGGTAGAGGTAATAATCCATTGACAACATTGTGAAAAATGAGGATTGATCTCTCCGACAAGATCTAAACCCCATTGAGAGAAAGGACAAAGGTCTTGTGCAACCTGCAAGGCATGAATAGGTGTGTGATGAAGATTAGCATGTTGTTAGAACTTCTCATAATTTTTGACATAATAAAAAAATCACGGTTTAAGGTGGGCCAATAATAGGCTAGGTTGAGAATGCGTTGAGGGATCATTAAACCACCGAAGTGACCTCAACAAATTTCATCGTGAACTTCTTTGATGGTGTACGAACTTCATAAATTGTAAGGTATCATAAGAGGATATCGTCAAAGCCACATTTATACGTGAACACCACCCATGATGACATAGTGAGAAACACTTTTAAGAA
The DNA here is from genome assembly GCA_018340775.1 of Taxus wallichiana var. yunnanensis. Lineage (NCBI taxonomy): Eukaryota > Viridiplantae > Streptophyta > Pinopsida > Cupressales > Taxaceae > Taxus > Taxus wallichiana. The sequence continues at coordinate 385,419,430 of CM031241.1, forward strand.
AGGTTCGTTGTCCATTATGAGGAATATCGGAGTTAGAATTGAAAGGGAAAGGTAGTTTGTAAACCGCTTACAAAAAGGTCACGTGGGTCAGTTTCAAATGTTTTGACAAGGTTGACCATCTATAAATAGATAAGAAGGTGATTGCAACCTTTGTACCGTGACAAATATTTTTGAGTCAGAGGGCAAAGCGGGTATCTGAGAAGTAAGTCAGGCCATGGTATCCACAAATTTTTTAGTGGAACACGTAGTGGTTTGAAGTTCAAAATAGTCAAAGGTAGTCAAAAGTATTTCCATGTGATGCTTATACTTTTGAAGTATTTTGTTACGACACTGGTATATATAATTCACGTGGTTTATAACCAGTTGGGAATCGCCAAAGATATTAATTGATTTAGCATCTAAAGTAATGGCGGATTGAAGACCTAATACAAGTGCTTCATATTTGGCAATATTGTTAGTACAATAAAAATATAGTTTTAAAGATAATGGTATAGGCTCACCATTAAGAGGAATGAGGATAACTTTTGCACCACCCCATGCTGCCATTTGGAACTATAAAAAATAACATCATTTGGTAAATGGTATTGTCAAAAGAGAGGGTAGAGATGGATTTTTCTGGGAAATCGAAGTTAGAGGATTGATTTATGGAGAGGGGTGCATCTCCAAATTGGTCAGCAATGGTTTTTTCTTTGATATATTTTTGATGGATGAATTCAAGTTCTAGGTTTGTAAGAAGCATGAGCCAACGTACAACATGTTGATGTTGGTAGGGCTTTGCATACATGTAATGTAAAGGGTCGAGTATTAGTGACGGTAAAGGTTTTGCACTTGAGTAGGTAATGATGAAGTTTAGTGGTGACAAAAATAAGGCTAAGAATAGTTTTTCAACGTCGGTGTATCTAGTTTCGTAGTCCAAAAAGGCATGGATTATATATTAAACTTCTTGCTCCATGTGTTGCTTGACGTGATAAGTGAACATGGAACTCAAGGAATGATTAGTAGCATAAATGTAAAGGTAAAATAGTTGGTCATCCTTAGGGGGAATGAGCACAAGTGGTTAGAGGAGGTATTGTTTTAAGGCCTTAAAATATTTTTGGAATTTATCATCCCATTTGAAGGAGACATATTTTTTGAGGAGATGATGAAATGGGTGGCAGCAATGAAAGTTGTGAAATAAAAAAATGAATAGATTACAACTTACCTTGTAAACTATGAATTTGATGAAGGTTAATAGGTGGAAGCATTTTGAAAATATCCTTGATTTTAGCGGGATGGACTTCTATACCACACAAAGAAATGATAAAATGAAGAAGATTTCTCGGAGAGAATGATAAAGACACACTTCTTAGGTTGAAGGTGAACACAATACTTGATGAGACGGTCAAAGATGACCTTAAGAAATGTAAGGTGTTTGGCCCAATTTTTGGATTTGGCAAGAAGATTGTCAACGTAATCTTCCAATATGTGATACATAAAGTCATGAAAATGTAAATCATATCCGATGATATGTAACACCAGTGTTTTTAAGGCCAAAGGGCATGACATGGTAGCAAAAGGTCCCCCAAGGAGTCATGAAGGTGGTTTTGTGTTGATCTTCTCGGGAAATTAATATTTGGTTATAACCGAAAAACTATCCATGAGTGATAACATCTCATGGTTGGTGGTGAGATCAACTTATTGGTCAATACTAAGTAGAGCAAAGTCGTATTTAGGGGAAAGCAAAGTTAAGGTCACAAAAATCCATGAAAATGTAGAGTCCCCTTGTCACTTTTGTGAAAATAACGATGTTAGAGATCCATTAGGGATAATCAATGGGTATGATGAAGGAAACTAAAAGAAGGTGCTGTATTTCTTATTTGATAAGAAGGAAAATGCGAGGATACATTTTTATGCTACTGTTTCACGGATTTGGCTTCAGGAATAGTGACGATATTATGGACCACAATGTTTGGGTCAATACCGAGCATATCAACATAATACCAAGAAAAAGCATTTCTATGATTCCAGAGGAAATAAGTAAAATATTCTTGTTTAGCAACATCTAAAGATTGGCTTATATTTAGAATATGCGGGTTGTCCCGAGTGTTAATATTGATTCTGATGGTCAATTCATTTAACATGGTTTTTGTCTCAAAAGGTAATGACCGGTGAATATACGAATCTTCTACACCAAGGTAGGTGAGAATAGAATCATTTTCCTAAAATTGAATGAGATTAATAGAAGGTGTACCATCATTGATCATGTTAGGATACATGAAGGGAAGAGAAGATGGAGCGTCATCATCTCATTGATAAGTTAGAGGTCCCAGAGAAATGGTGTTAACAAAATGTTTTTAGGAGGAATAGATTCTAGATCCATAGAATCTATAGGTGAAGGTGGTGAAGTTGGTGAATAGGGTGAAGAAGGTTTATCATCCTTGACGAGTTAGACTTGGGCCTTCTTGGGAGATGGTTCAGAAAAGCAAATACCACTATGGTATTTATGTTTATGATTGGTGCATGAGATGACGAGAATGGTGGCCTTGTGCATAGAAACCAAATACAAAACCCTTCCATTCACAACTATGGAGGAATTTCGGGGTGAAGCGGTGGTTGGTGAGAGATTTAAGGTCGATGAAAATGGTCACATTTGGGAAGGAATCTCGGGTGAGTAAGTAAAAGTATTAAGTCCCCCATATGTTAAGTTGGTGAGAAGGTGGGGAGGACCGTAAGGGAAAACCATGCATATGTGGAGATCCTATCAGGGATGTTGGTGAAGGTTACCATACTCTTGAGGAGTAAGGAATGTTTTATGTTGTATATATGGTACTCCCAGAGTAAGACATTGAAAAACACCTTCTAATGGATCGGTATTCGGTATGTGGGTAGCAGAAATGGATGAATTATTGGATGGTGAAGAAGAAGAAGAATTTATTGGTTGAGAAGTAGATGGTTTAGTGGATGGGTTAGCTATAGAGGCTGTAGATGCAGTGGGAATCGAGGAGTTATGTGTGGGAGGGGTAGAGATAACATTGGTGGATGGGGTCATGGGTGAAATAGAGGTGACAATGGTGGTAGATGCCTTAACTAGTATACGGACATAATTAGGTCTACGCAACATGTTACATGTTTTGAATGATGAAGGTTCAAATAGAATGGTATAGTTATGTCCTTCATGTTCAAATTTTACACAATGATGTAAGGTTGAAAGAACACAACCCATGACGTAGATCAAAGGTCAGCCAAGTAAGTAACATATTGTACTAGAATTCCCCTCTAATAAATAGAATAATTATGGAATGGAACAAGGTCCAACGTGAATGTGGAGAATGATGGTGCCAAGGGTTGAAGTTATGGCATCATTGAATGAATGTAACATAACTAGGTTATTATGCATACAATTAGTAATGATGCACATTTGGTTGTATGCATGGGAGGAGATAATGTTGATGTTGTCACCACCATTGATCATAATGCGTCGAACGCATATATTATCAATGTAGATGGAGATAAATAGGGTGGGATCATGATCATCTGATTGGAGAGGTACAATCTCATCATCATGATAGACTGAGAGTGGCTACTTGATGAGTGGTAGCGGGTGCAGAGGAAGGGGATGAAGTGGTGAGAGAGGCCACATGGTGAGGAGTGATCATGGATGCCATAGGAGTTGGGTCATTAGGTAAAACCTCAATAGATTGCAAAACCTCCACGAGGGCTTGTTAGTGAGACTCAGAGGTTTGGACAAGGTCATACAATGAAATTTTGAGAGGAGATTGGTACATTTGTTTAATCATTGTATGATGGGTGACCTTGGAAGAAATAGGGTATGTGGGTCCCTGAATGGTGATTCTTTGTGCAGGGTGTAGATGGTAAATTGGGCACAGGATTGGTGGATGGGTTGGTTGTTTTCTCCTTTCCTTTGTCTTTCTGGGTGCAAGTGGAAATGTTAACCATATTAATATGGGGTGAGGGAGTAACTGAGTCATGATAGGTGTAGTGACATGATGGTAAATAAAATGAAGGACAATGTTTTGTAAAAGAAGTTGGGTGCATTGAAATTTTGGTGGGGTTTTGGCTAGCTCTCTTATGCGGACCATATTGATCTCGAATGTCGATTTAGATAAAAGGTTATGGAGGTGGAGATGAAGGTCACTGGATATGTAAGGGATGAGGGTGTGTGGTGATAGGTGAAGGTGGAATAAGGTCCTTGTCTAAAAGATCATCATCATCAAAGTTTTCTTTAGGAGGACATAGTTGGAGAAGAACATTCTTAAGAGCCTTACAATTTTCTACATCATGCCTTGACACACAATGGTAGGCACAAATTTTGGTATCGTCAAACCCTTTTGGTTTGGGTTTGAGTGCTTCATAAGGTATAACAAGTGGCAATGTGATGATGGAGGTCTCCAAAAGGTTGAATAAAATGTTGGCGTAAGACCTTTCCAATGGATCATAATGTGAGGTAAGTGTGGGTTTAGATGGAAGTGTGGGTGATTTTGGTGGGAGAGGTGTTATAGGAGGTGGAATCGGAGGTGGGGTAGATTTGACCACCTGGTTTTGTAGATAGTATTGTTTTATTCTTGGGTTGTACCTTCTTGGGTAAAGGCATAGTAGATAAACTAGCGATAAAATTTGTTGTAGGTTTAACTACCTCTTTGGAGGGTAGTGAGTTTTTCAACTTTTGTTTCTCCTTCTTGGGTAAAGGTGAATAAGACACATGTGATGTAGAAGGGAAGGAATATGGTGGAAGAGGATGGGTTAGCCAAGGTGATAATGGAGGTGCAGTGAAGGTTGTTGGTAGAGGAAAAGTGGAAGGTATCGGTTGAAGAGAAGGAAATATAATAGGTAGTGATGAGGCTATTGGAGGTGGTGGGGGTATATGTGGTAAAAATAATGCATTTGATGGTGAAGGTGTATGTTGTATAGGTAAATTGGGTGTAATGAGAAGATCACTATGAGGAAGTAGGCCATTGTGCTTTTGGTTTGCCTTGGGAAGTAGGTTTTTGGCCAAGATTGATGGGTGAGGTCTTAAGATAGATGGAAGGCATGAAGGTGAAATAAGGGTAGTAGGTAAAATCGGTGTATCTGCCTAGAAATTTGGGTCTTCCTTTAATGTCAAGGAATGGTTTTTACACGGGTTTGTGAGGATGTGGCTAAATCTAATTTGACATGAGGATGGACTAGGCTTGATGTTGGCATGACACCCAATGTGGTAATGGTTTTAGACGTGGGGAAGGTATGGGTGATGGAAAAGGTTTAGGTGTTGGTGAAATTTCAATTGTTGGTAAGGGTTTAGGTGTGGGCGAAGGTGATGAAGAAGAGGCCATTATGAATGGTATGGGCATGGTTGGTTTGGTTGTCTGAAACACCTTTGGATAAATCATGGAGGTATCAACAGACAACATTTGCATTTGGGTTGAAAAAGGTAGCCAAAGGCATCCCCAAAGCATGGAATTATCAACATAATCCAAGCGGTCAGCCAGGCATGAAAATGACATTGTTGTAGGAGGAGATGATGTTGACTTGGTGGTAATCCCTGTAAAGAATGTTTGTGAGATAGGGAATTGGTTGGCTTGGACTTTGTGGGTAAGAGAGCTAAGAGAAAATCAACAGGATCCTGGAAGGCTAATGGGGAATTGTCACCAATAGGTAGTGGTGCTTCTAAAGGATCTCTGATGGGTAGGGGAGATGATGAGTGGGATGAGGTAGGTTCCTCTTTTGGTGGAGAGGAAGGTGAGCATGACTCTCCCATGGGTAAGAGAGTTAACACTATGGGTTATTTGTTAGGTTGAGAGGTGTGTGGGGAAATGAAATCAGCCAATATTGTGGACTCCTTTGTGGGTGAAGGGGAGATACGGGAGAATCCTCTCTGGGTAAAGGAGTAGATGAAATAGGATCCTCTCGTGGGTAAATAAACTCACGCAAAAATATCCTTGATAGAGCTGATATGAAGAAATTGAGGAAGGGATGATACGATTTGAAAAAAACATGAACTTCATAGACATTACTGTCATTAGTCAAAGGTTAGTTAATTTGGTTAGATGATGAGTGTGATTAGTAAACAAATTCTTAAAGATATGCAAGTTCTTATTACTCGGTGCATTTGGGTTGTCAAAGATGGGATCTCCATCATCTAATATTTCCTAGGTAATGTTTTTAGGGTTATATAATTACCATCGCTATGACATTTAATGCAATGATAGTTGTACTAATCATGTTCATTGTACCATGTAGGCATGGGATGAGCAGGGGTCAAAACTAGTATGTGGTTTGATGGGTGGAAGAGTAATTGCTCCAAATTTTTAAAGTTTTTCTAAAACTAAGGAATAGGTCTCTCTTATGGGAGTGTACTTTCATTGTTCCCACTTGAATTGGAAAGATTGAACGTGAGAAAGGTTGGAAGTAAGCTTTGATTGATTGGATGGGTTGGATGGGAAAACTTTTAAAACTACCACGTTGGCATATCCTTTGGCTTTGGAATAATTTTTTGGGGTTTGAAAGACGAAGGGGCATCATTTGACTTGAATGCAGTGTTTTTGTTACACAATTGAATTTTCTTCTCTTCTATGGAATGAATTTCAAGTTTTCTAGCCATGGTGAATACCTCATCAAACATACAAAAGGTTTGAACTTGGAGAGTTGGTGAGATGTGTCTGGCACAAGCCTTGGTAAACAAATCTATAATCTTGGTTTGAGGCCATTGGAATGTGAGTTGGTTCATGAAGCTTCACCAATAAGTGACAAAATATATGATAGATTTGTATTTGTATTTTCGTGTTGAGTACAAGTTATTCATGGTGACCTTCTTGATGATATTGATCAAAAAATGGTCCAAGAAGGCTTGAGCCACTTGGTTAAATGAGTAAATGGAATGTCTAGGTAAACCACTATACCAATATAATGCATGTACTATCAAGGAAATTGGGAATATCTACAAGAGTAGAGCATCGTCATGAGTGATTAGTTAACAACCATGTTTGAAAGACCGCAAGTGTCTTCTTTGCTATTGAATGGATTGAATTTGGGAATTTCCCAATGCATAGGGTATGAAAGAATTGGAATAGATGGATGAATGGGATCATTGCAGATTTTGTCATATGTCAAAGAGTTACAAGATCCATAAACCAATGATTCTAATGTCTACATCTTTTTCATCATCATTTTAATAAGGTTGTTGGTAGGTTGTGGTGACTGGGCATCCCCTATAATATAAGGTGGTAGATGATGAATGTATGATGAGGGTGACATCCCAGTATATGGTGGTGCGAGTATGAGAATTGTGAGGGGGAATATATGTAGGTGGAAAATATCCCAAATAGGTGATAAACGAGATAGGGGGTTGTTGGTGATATGTGTAAGTAGGTGGGGTGGATGTAACGACTCTTTTAGTGGTTATAGGTAAAGACTGCAGGATGGAGAGGAAAATGTTTTGGAATGGAGTATGGGTTTTTACACCATGGGTGGATGCAATGTAATAGGTATATATGAGGTGGCAAGTGTAGATGGGGCTATGCTCAAGGTGGCTAATGAAGGAATGGTTGAAACCATGGGAGCAAATGACGTCAATGGTTTGAAAAATGCTATAGGTACAACATATATAGGTTTTGTGGGGTAAATTTTTGACACCACATGTGGTAAGGTGGAAGAAGGTAAGGATAAGATAGTATTAGCTGACACAAAAGTGGGGATGAGGGTAGGGGAATGGACATAGGCATGTCGTATACCATTTTTCCTAATGAGTCTTAAGTAGATGAATGGGCTAAATAGTATTGTAAGGAAGCGGGATTTTGGTCAAGGAGTTTTGCAAACTCCTCATCACCAGTACTAATGATGATGGGATGACTAGGATCCATAGGTGATAGGATGGAAGGTGGTGATGGGCTAGGCAGGAGTGGCTAAAGGATAGCATGGAACATGAGGGTGTTGGCTTGGATACAAGTCAAAACCATGTGAGTTAGCATAGACCTAGTAATTTGATCTCTGTAAATGACATAGAGGCATAAAGGAAATGGAGAAAATATGTTCAGAAGGTAAAATTTGGCATTGTTTTAACAAAAAAATTAAAACACAGGAACTGACGATAGTTTGGTTAACCAATGATGGTGATAGAGGGTGACCGATGATGGTTAGGGTGACCGATACCGGTTATTATGGAATAATCAAAAGTTTGATAAATGTGGTAATAACTGATGAAAATGAGACAAAATCTAGATTTGACAAGTGATTTCAAAGGTCCAAAGGTATGATGATGTATTTGAGAAACCCCAAAAATAATAGAAATGTGATGAGTGTTGTTTTTGGTAAAATGACCAAAAAAGTAGGTAGCGACAATAGTTAGGTAAAATGATGACAATTAGATAAGTAAAGAAATGAATGTCACTTGACCTATGCCAATCACATGTGAAATTTGAAAAGATTGAGAAAATTAACTTTAGTGATGGACCTTAACACACATAGAAATAGTCAAAATAAACCAACTAGAATTGGGGAGTGTGAAAGGAAGAAAAAAAAAATGAATAACATGACCGCACAACTCAAAACACAAATTAAGCCAAAGTTAACAAACACAAAATCCTATGGGTGAATTTTATGTTCCAACTTATGTTATTTAGGACTGACTTGTGACTAGAACAAAGTTTTTGGTTTGATAGAAGGTGCCCTATGAAAATCCAAGATCTCAGGATGGTTTCGAGTTAAAATTTTTTTCAGTCCTTTCTATGAGATAATGACTGGATAGAGAAACCAACTAGAACCCATCACAATTGTTTGATCATGTGATCATTGAAAAATTCTTCTAGGTAGGATGATGTTTAAGAAGATGTGTAAATTATTTAAGTGGTTTAGTATAGAGAGTGTGCAAAGTGAACTATAATAAAATTATTAAACCATCATTGGGCATCACTTCTAGCATATAGGTTTCTATCAATTAATGTGAGCTATAATGCAACAAAACATAATGAAATGCAAATGTTTTAAGCCCAAATCCATAATTACGTTTGATGTAGCAAATGAAGAATTGGAAGAGTAATGTTATTTCACTAATATAATGTAGTAGAAAGAAAGCCATGTTATTTTTAAAACACCAAAAGCACGGTTTCATTTTAGGAGAATATTCGAGAGAAGAACATTAATGTGAATATTTTTCAAAGGGAAATGAAAAAACAATTTTTACCTAGGAATGAACAAATGCAAAATAATCCATGATGGGTCCCACTAGTCATGCCAAAATGTTTCATTGAATTATTGTAGATAATGAAACATATAAAGGTAAGGCCAGGAGGAATACTTGTTGTCACATGGTTGAAGGTTTAGTGCGTGCATTTTTTATTTCCAATCCAAATTGATTGTGTGAGCTTCCTTTTGGCTAGGAGGAACTACCTATAATGCAAAGCAAGACCAAAAGCTACAATTAATAGAAAGTCTATTGGATTTCTTAGCATGATATAGATCTAGGAAGTTTTATAATTTCTTGATGATTGTCAATCCACTAATATATAACTCAATATAAAATAATTGAAGATCACGAAATAATTGAATATAATGGTAGTGTTTTGATTTAGGTATCTTAGATTACTATCAATTCAATCCAATTAAATTCTTAGTAATTAAAATGGTGAAGATCCTGAGTTAGGTTACAGGTTAGGTAGGTGTTCGAGTGTCATAGATAGTATTTGGGTAAGATCTGGTGTAGTTTGGGTTGATCGTGGCTGATTAGAAAGCTTGTTGGTTAATGAAGTTTACTAGGCATAGAGATCGATGTTATTCGTGGTGTGACCGATAACGGTTTAGGATGACCAATATTAGTTATTCTTGTGGATAATGGAAAAATTTCAAAAGTGGGTTTTTAGGCTCTCTCTCTCTATCTACACAAAGGCTTGGGAAGGTCTGTGGTGAGGTTGTAGGTAGAGTAATATGTTTGGGTGAGGTTTGTGAGTTTGGGGGTTGTTAGGGGAGGTTTAGTGAAATTTTATAGGAGACACATTAAGCGACGTCGGCCCGATGAATGAAGCCGATGAAGAGGAGAAACTGACAACGGTTAAGGTAATTAGTGTCGGTAGGGGAAAAATGGTAGTAATTAAATAAACCTAGTTTTGGAATTCTTTGTGATTGTACATGAGAGAATGGAGGGAGGATGGTGGGCTCGTAAAAATTCTAGGAAGGCTCAAGAATTCCTATAAGTTAGCTACGAAGAGGAAGAAGGTAGTTGGTGGTAGGTTGGGTAAATTGGCAGGAAGGTGGGGATGGAGGAATGTAGGAAAGAACAATATCTAATAACAAAAGATAAAGAACCTATTAATTTAAGTATTGAATGATGTAAATCAAATACACTTACTTGTATTTGCAAGTCTTGTTGGTGGAGGATTACAATTGGTTGATCCATGAAGAATTATGTGGTCGAGTGCCACAAAATTAATTCCCGGAGTTCTCTTGTAAATGCTAATGCCTTTAGACAAGTATCAAGTGCTTGATTGAGCCTTTGATTGAGTGTATTCTATGATTTGGATGGTGGCAAGTCTTTGGTTCGTGCTTGTGTGTTAAAATATGTCTCAAAAATTAGAATAACCAACCCGGGTAAAAGGTTAAAAACTATATAGAAGGTAACCGATGATGTTAAGGCAAGAAATCATAAGTTTTCCAAAAATAGGAAAATTATTTCTATTTTTGGCGTGTTTTGATTGTCATTATTCGGGTCTCAAGTGAGGGTTAACATTTAGATAAGGAGTATTGTTGGAGAAGGAATAAGACTTTAATTTTAGAGTTAGACTAAGTACTAGTTAGTTATGATAAGTGGATACTTGGTCCTAGTTAATTAATAGAATAAGATTAAGTAGATGATGAGGTGTCTAGGTGATGTGGCTAGGTGAGGTGTAAATTAATTTAATTAAAGTAATTAAATTAATTAATAGTGTGAAGAAGAGAATTAATACAATTGTAAGTAATTAAATTAAGATGAATGTGGGGTAAAGGGGTCATGGTTAGGTGAATACATTATGTTAATTAACTAAAGGGGACCAAGGGGAGTGCGAATCAAATTTGGTGTCTATAGTTGTAATGTTTACTTTTACACTATGGTGCATATGTGCTTGGATCTAGTTTCTTTACTTTTGTGCTAGAATGAAAGCATGTATTTTGTTTCTGTAAATACCCCTCCATTCATGGTGAAACATTATTACAAGGATCATATAAAGGAGGGATTAACACCTTCACGTGACTTGGGTGAGCACCCTTCCAAGGTTGGGTGATGTGCCGATGCACTTCAGTTTAAAAGAAGTATGTAAAATTGAATACATTTTGGTTCCATTGCTGGGACATCTTTTGAAGTTGTTGTAAGAATGGTGTGTGATGGCAAAGTGCTTGAATTTTTCCATCATGAAGACTTGGCTTAAAAACACGGAGGATGATTTTTCACAGAGATTCAACACTAGACCCGAGTTTGATATGCGTACATGGGTAGAGGAACATCTGTATCATGAGATCTATGAAAAATTATTTTGTTGTTTTCCAATATAACTATATGAATGGTTTTGTCGTATGCATCAAGGAGGATTTGGTACTATCAACCTCATGTGTGGACCCAAGAATATTATCAATGGCTTCATGATGCCAATCTGATTTGGACTCATGTTGTTGATCATTGGTGGAGTGGTGTGTTGAATAGCTACACATTGAAGTACTCAGATTCTAATTATTCTTTCCCGAGAGGTTGTTAAGTTTGATTTATTGCAAGAATCGAGAGGATATTTCTTGCATACTTTATCGCTAGCCATTAAGATTCTAATCATCACTTTGAGTTTATAATAATTTATTATGGAAAGCTAAACTCCCACTAGGTGTAGGGCATGGAAGTGGGTGTGGTAATAAATTACAGATCCTATGATATAAATGGATAGAGAAGAGAGACGAATCAAGTATAATGAAGCTTAGAAGAGGCAATTGACGAGATAATGTGAAATTATGTGAACAAAGTGGATGTTTGGAGGAAGATGTTATGGTAAGGATTCAAGGTTCATGTGGAGGATGTGGAACTTGAGAAGTTTATGCTACCCCATCTTGGAAAATGAAGAAGGATAACCCCCTCATCTTCTCGATGAGAACTTTCCAGAGATGGAGAAAGGAGATGGACCTTAGGTGCGCATTTGGACCCACTTAGAAATCAAGCCCTTGCGATTAGTTATCTAATTTATAAGATAAGTATTGCTAGTATGGTTGGCATTGGTAAGCAAGAAACATTAGGTAGATATAATTTTACATTACATCCATCTATGGTTGTCTGACATTTCTTGTGTTTGGTGGTATCCTATCAAGTGCATCATTTGGATAAGGTGTGGGCTTGTAGAACATGGGTATCACATCTGAAAGTAGTTCAAATTTGCATAGTGTTGGATCTCGGTTTAGCATAATAGTGGGAGCACCGAGTAACACTACTTCAAACCCTATACCTACTATAAGAGGAGAATCTAGAGGATATGGTGGAATTAAAGGTTCGGTGGTTGGTGGAACTATTTGATCTAGTGGAAAAGGACCAAAACCCCATCAATAGGTATTTTATGAGATATCTCTTCATTTTCCTAATTATAAAGGTGTTGAGGATTTTGCAGAGCATGTACACAAGTGTGAATTGTTATGGAGTGCTTGGGGATCACCGCCCTAAAGCGAGAAGGCAAGCCAATTTACAAGCTGTGTTGTAGGGGCATGTGCATAGCTGGTACCAAAAGTATGACCCACATTAGACGATGATGGATTATACTTTGTGCTATGTGATTCCTTCTCGCAGAATTTTATATTCTGAATTTGAGAAAAAGAGCATCAACGTGCTCAAGGAGATTCAATAGGGTATGGCAGAGAGTGTTGTTGAACAAAAAAATAACTCAAGTATTGGGCGCATGAATATAGGGCACTTTGGAAGTGTGCAGCGCTATAATAGTATTGAAGTACCCAAGATCGGGACTTAGTTGTTTTGTGGGTAAGGATTGTTTTTGTAGATATTGTGTGGAACATACAAAGAGATGAATACTTGTGCTCCATGCAATGGTAGTTTTTGGAACCGAGTGGAAGATAAATACCATGCATAGTTTAAGCTAATAATAGGATTTCTACTTGGAGTTAAATATAGGACATCTATTATTAGAGCACTTGCATGTTTTGCATACTATTGCAAAGGCACATGGTTATCATCAACATGTGACCCATTTTGATAAGTTTATGGGTGGTGAAGGGAAAGTCCCCACCCCTATAAATATGTATTGAACTGTGTAGTTTAGTATTATAGAATTGTTATAGAGTTGTGCTACGGTTTTGACGTGCATATGAGTCATGGAGATACTTTACAATGTATGAAGATTTTTTTCTACAGTATTTATGAAATGGAGTATATTGGTAGGATAATGGTATTAGACATAACTGAATCTAGCTATTTTATGGTAAATCTTATCACGATTATTGTTTAGTTCATTTATCATGATTCTCTAGGATATGCATCTAGATTATACACTGTGGAATTTTTATGTGTAGTTATGAATCTGAATAAGATTAAAAATCATCATGCTAACATCCTGTGAAAGAAAATATAAAGAGAGAAGCTGGTTCCTTTGTGCACTTTGAGTGAGCACTCATCTTAGGTTGAGTGATGTGTTAGTGCACCTAGGCTATTCATAGGAAATTCTAGGTTGCATCAAGTGTGTGGGAGTATGATGCACATTTTAAAACTATTTTGTCAAAGTTATCTTATGATATCAATCCTTATTAGCATGCTCAATTGTTCTATAGAGGCACGATAACACCTTTAAAATGAGTGATTTCACATAAGACTTTTATGGATCCGCACAAGGCCTTAGAGGCGCTTTGTACACCGAGGCCATTAAAAGTGTGGATATTGGGTAAGCCCCTTTTTGCAAGCACATATTCCTTCCATGGAAATTAAACTTGAGAAGTTATCTGAAAATTAGGCACATGAGACTCACAACATGCTTTGGTATATGGATTTTGAAGTAGAAGGACATACCAAGGATAGTTTCCCTTGAAATTTAATGCATGACATGATAGTATACTTTCATATCTATCATTTGGATCATTATCCAAGTATATTCCCTTCATTACAACACACGCTCCATAAGAATGTGTCTTGCTATTGTAAGATTTATACATCTACTACTCATGACACTAAATACGATGGTTAATAGACCATATTCATGATGCAATTGATAATGGTGTGCATCAGTCAACATTGTGAATAATTATAAGAACAAGGGGTGTTAGAATGATGGACATGAATATGGTAGAGGAAGGGTAAGAAAATTTCATAGAGGAATCAGAGGCCATGGTGGTCATGGAGAAGGAAGGAGTGAATTCCCTGTGGAACTTGTTTTAATTATGGATCTACAGATCACTACAAGTGTGAGTACCTGAATTTATTACAATTCTCATGATGTGGAAAGAAACATAAGTATGAGGAGTGCCTTGACTTGTATAATCACATGATATAGAACCAAAATAAGGACAAGGACATGGGAATGGTTAGTGTAAATCTCATTAAACCTCTGTTCATGACTACGGTAGCATCTAACCCTGAGTTGGTGCTTGTATTAGTAACTACACGCACCTTTGAAGCTACATGAGCCAAACAAATACTAAAGAAGAGGCCTCTCATTACAAGAGAGGATGTATTGCATGGGAAGTACCCTGATCTAACTTATCAGAAAATTTTTACCAAGAGAATATGGAGGTGATTAGGAGTTTGAAAGGTGAGATCCAATGCTTGAAAGAGCATTCCTGGAAGTTAGAAGAGGAAAAGAATGTTGATATCCCTCAGAATGATGTGGACATTGTTAAAGAGGTATGTAAGATGTTTTGTAAGGAAAATATCATTCCCCTATTAGGAGAAAGGATGAGAGATAAGGTATCATGTAACGGATGTGACCGCGAGAGGTAGATCTTACATGCTAATTTCCCCCCTCATAGTCTTCATTATGACAAGGAGATAACATTTTATGTGGTAGTTGATGGATGGATTTTGAGTAACATACTAATTGACATAGGTAAAAAGGGTAATGTTCTTACTCTGGATGCATGGAATCAGATGGGGAGACCACCATTGCAGCCATCTTTGAATTTGTTGTACATGGCGAATAGAACTAAAGCTATGCCCATTGGAGTCTTAAAGGATGCTTCCATAACCATTTAAGGGGCCAAGTTCACTAGGGAATTTGAAGTCTTAGAAATTTTCGAGGAAAATAATTTCCCAGCATTACTTGGGAAACCTTGGTGTTATGTAGATAATGTTGATTTGCGCTTCAATAAGGGATACATCAGATTTGATAATAAGAATGAGAATGTTATTATTCCCATAATATATGGTAGTTATACACCTTATGTTGAGCCTTTGTGGGAAGAATAAATTAATAGAATTTATGTGAACACTATCAAAGACATAGAGGCTATCAAGCCGTCAAAATAAGGAGTCATTTAGTGGGATGATGCTTAGTCCTTAAGTGATACGATGAGTGTTGCATGTATTAATTGGGAACATGGAACTTATGAGATGGTTTTGAGAGAATTGAAGGGAAGCTGTGACTCTTGTTGTCAAGTCTCATTCGATTAGGTATCTCGGGAGGAATATAGTTACCACATTACATGGGAGAAGGTAACCCTAATGTCTTCTTGCGTGCTATAGAAGTCCAATGGACCTATAAAGTAGAATGGATGAGTATGTTTGTTTATACCTTGTGTGGGACATTAGTGCATTGTTGGATGACTCATCGGCATAATATTATGTAGTGACGTGATGTAAGAATCACATTCTCTGTTAGATTTCTTGAGACCAATGCACCTTCAAAGATATGTGACTATCATAGGAGGGAATCATCCTTGTAGCACGTTTAGGAATGTGAAAAGGCCTAGATGGAAGGCCTAGAAGCCTTATCATCCTTATTACACTTTATAGGGTTGTGCATGTGCTAGGTATGTCCACTTGGAGTTACGTTGTTAGAAGGGAAATTGGAAAGAGTTGACAGTAGGTATCATTCACACTTTTGAGCATCTATCTTCTAAACCATCTAGTGAATGAGGATTTGTAGGTAGTCAAACACCTTACTCGAGAGATAGTGCAAATTCTAAGGACCTTATATTAGATTTACAAGGGAGTCTAATTTGGAGGCACATTTTGAGGAAGGAGAAGAAATAAATGAAGTGCGGTTTGAGTGTTCCTACCTAGAAAATGAGAAAGTAAAATTAGTGTACTTGATCAAGAATGATGAAATAGATAACTTAGATGTTGATCATATAGAGGGTATGTATGATGTCTTAGATAACATGAATGAGAAGGCGTGTGCCTATAATAAGACATTGAAGACAAATAAGGCCAACATTGGCACAGTAGAAAAAGAAGAAGAAATAATTATAGATTACTAGATGGACCAGGAGGTTTTCAAAGATAACCGAATTGCTATAGGAATTCGAGAGATTTATTTCTACACGGGAACCATGAATTGAAGGGTTTTAATCACTCGTTTAGATAGATACGGATTAAGTTAAAGGAGGGTGTGTGCCCGATTAGGAAGATTCCTTATAGGATAAATCCTAATCTACGTGTAAAGGTAAAATAAGAAATTGAAAAGATCTTTGGAATCGGGATCATTGAAGCTATTGAAGAATTTGAATGGGTTAGCCCAATGGTGATTATTATCAAGAAATATGGAAGGATATGAATCTATGTAGACTACAAAGACTCTAATCCGCATGTGTTATAGATCCTTCTCCAATGCCATTTACTGAAGAAATATTGGAAGGTGTAGTAGGGTGTGAGATATACTCTTTACAAATGGATTCTTAGGGTATCGAAGGTAAGGATTGCAAAATAAGACCAATAGAAGATGACTTTCACTATTAAGTTCGGAAGTTTTTCTTATACGGTTATGATATTTGGGATTAAGAATGTGGTTGCTTTATTTTCACGTATTATGGTACAAGCATTCCAAGACTTTATTAATAAGTTTATTCAACTCTACCCAGATGATTAGACAATGTATGGATTAGTGAAAGACCATTGTAAAAACTTGAGATTAATGTTTGAAAGATGTAGGCAGTTAAGTATCTCTCTAAAAATTAAGAAATGTGTCTTTTCTACTCCTTTTGGTACATTATTAGGTCATATTATTTCCAAGGAATGTTTATTAGTAGACCCTACCAAATTTAATGTTGTTATGGGTTTAAAGGATCCTTCCAATCAAAGTGTAGTGCGTGGATTTTTGGGGCATATGAGTTACTACAGAAAATTCATCAAAGTTAATTCCAAGATTTCTACACCCTTGGAAGAACTATTGAGGTACAAAGGAAGATTTCATTGGGATGAGGCACAACAAGTAGCTATTCATACATTGAAGGAGAAGCTTACCATTGCAACCATTTTGGACTTTCCCTTTTAGGAAAAAACCATTCATGTGCATGTGGATGCATTAGGTATGTAAATTGGAGTAGTTTTAGCAAATCCTGAAGAAAGGATTCGTGATCACCCTTTTGTTGTGAAAGAATAAATTTAACCCCCTGTAGAGCATAATTACACAAGCACAGAGCGCAAAGTGTTGTCTATGATTTATGTGCTACATAAGTTTAGGCATTACTTGTTGGCTACTCCATTTATCTTTTACACACATCACATGAAATTTTTGTCTATAATACTTTAGTATGGTAAGGTATGATGACATTTGGCATTTGGTTTTCTCCTAAGTAATGCTTTGAGGTGGTAAAGGAGAGCCCCACTCTATTTAAGAATGTATTTGGATCAAGCGAGAGGCTGCAAAGGGATGTAAGGAAATGAGATATGATGTGAGAGGAAGAATATGTGTGATGTAAAGAAAGGGATGTTCTAGGTGTGTAGGATAGAACATGGTTAAAACCCTTTGAGAAGAGTCATTTTTAGAATGATGATGTTACTTCATGATGTATTCAGTCTTCTATGACTCTTTTGATGTAATTTGGCTCTTTGTAAGTAGTTTTGAATCAATGAATATGATGGATCATTTTGAATATCTTTGTTTATGAGTCTAAACCCTTTTGTTCTTCATATTGCTCATGGTTCAGATTTGATTCTCTTGTGATTTTGTAACGTTTACTTTTACACTATGGTGCATTTGTGCTTAGATCTAATTTTTTACTTTTATGCTAGAATGAATGCATGCATTTATATTTATGCAAATATCCCTCCAATAAAGGAAAAACATTCTTACAGGACTCACATAAAGGAGGGGATCGGCACCTTCACATGCCTCGGGTGATCAACGTGCAAGGTGGGTGATTTGTGTACTTAAGTATTTAATAAACAAACATGTTTTACAAGGGCACATATGCCGGTGGATCTTGTTATTTTGGGAGTTCAAATTTTTGGTGGTAGTCAAACCAAGAAAGTGCAATTCAAGACCAGACCATATTTATAGGATTAATTCAAGTGAGGATGTGGAGAGAATTGAATACATAATGTCGATGAACAATTTTTTAGATTACAACACACACCCAATGATTTGGAGGACATTGTTTTCTTTTACAAACGGTGTGGATCCTAACGGAATGAAGTATATAGTTTGGAAAAAATTCCATTCTCGCTGCACCTTATATTTTGATTGATGGAGATCTATACAAACTTGTTCGGAAGATATTTTACACCATTATGTACTAGAGTATGAGTACATGGGTATTATGAAAGAAGCTCATGGAGGGATTCTTGGTGGACACTATATAGGTCAAGCCACCACGTGTCGATTCGATGGCTAGTTTTTGGTGAGAGACATTGTATAAGGATTGTCAAGAATATGCTAGGGGATGTGATAATTTCCATCACCTTGGGAAACCTAGGCATAGAGATGAATTTTAATTTAGGCATATAGTAAGTGTAAAAACTTTTGAAAAATGTGAAATTGATTTCTTAGGCCCTATTTCCCCAAATGTAAGATAGGGTCATGCTACATCATTACTTGTATAGACTATCTTACATGGTGGGCGTAAGAAGAACCTACAAAGGATTGCAATAAAGAACTACAATAAGGTTCCTTTGGGAGAATATCATAAACAGTATGGATGTCTATTGTGTTTAAAAAGTGATTGGGGTAATCATTTCTTGAATGATACTTTTAAGATATTATTTTTAGAGTCTATGGTAGCCCAATAAAATACTACACCCTATCACCTAAAAGCTAATGAAACTGTTGAATATTTCAATAAGATTTTGAGCCACACATTGACAAAAAATTGTGATGTTGGAAGGAAGGATTGAGATGATAAAGTCTCTATTGTTTTTGGTCCTATAGAGCAACCTAGAAAATGTTGAACAACACCATACCATTTTAGTTGGTGTTTGATGCCGAGGTTGTTTTACAAGTTGAATTCATGTTACCATCCCTTTGTATTTCACATGCAGAGGATTTACTTGATGAGAAATCGCTTGAAGAGTGCATTGAAAAACTAATGTAGTTTGATTAGAGGTGTTCCATAGCCCGATGGAGCCAGAAGAAAGAGAAAGCAAGAAAAAGGCTTGACATGATCGACACATTAAAAACAAAAAGTTGGAGGTTATAAAGATGGTTCTTTTATATGAATCCAAGTATATGTGCTACCTTGGAAAGTTCTAAGTGCATTGGTTGGGGGATATATACCGTGACTTATATACTTGACTCAAGCAATTTCCAGTTAATTTTTGGATGGCACATGGTTTCTGGTTTCTTTAATGGGAGTAGGTTGAAGCCTAACTATAAATAAGTCTTCTTGGTGTTTTTAATAAGAAAGTGTTACCATTTATCTTAGGATTTACCTAAAAACATTTTCCTTTATAGGTGTTTCCTTTCATCATTGTTATACTTTATCTTTTTCCTATTTTATGTTTCTCATTTGTGCACCAGTAGTAAATTACTTTCTAAAAGGATTCATGCATAGAGGACCACACATAGTTTTAGTATGGGGTGGAAAGAACAAGTAGGAGGTACTCGATTGGAGCAATTTTGGTGGCTTGGAAAATAAAAACAAAAGCATCGAGGAATGCACATAGAGGTGATAATGGTTGGAGATAAAATGATGTTAGCAAATAGATTTATTAAATCCATATACAATGATGAACACGCGAGAGAAAAAAATAGGTAGGCGGAAGAAGGAATAACTACTTGGTATAAGATATAGATGTAGATGTTGTTTTTTCACCGGAAGGTGTAGGAGGTTATGCATGAGTAGGTATGCAGATGAAACACGTTGGATAGAATGCGTGGGAGGAATTCCTTGGAAAAAGCCAAATTTAATGTGGTAGTATGGTGGTAGGTGGAATGGGAATAAATGTGGTAAAAATGGGAAAGCTATAAAATGGGATTTGGTGTAAGTTATTTTCACATTTCGTTTACTTTTGAAAGAGCTCTTGTGAGCTAGGGCATATTTTTGTGGAATTTGTGAAAATCATGTGTGAAAAGAAAGATTTGAGAACCAAATTGGAACAGAGTACACTGACATTCACAAAAGTTGTCGTTCGAAGGATCTCTTTGCGTTTTAACATTTTCTTATGGAAGAAAGGGTTTCCAGGTTAGGGTTTGAGAAACTAGGGCATGGGTTTGAGGAATTTACGTAGGAGGATTGAGGACGATGGATTGTGTAGTAAGAAAGAAAGATACAAGGAAGGATTAACAAGGACCCGACAAGGAGAATGGAACCAAGGAAAGGATTAAACATTTCACCCAAGAGGAAGGGAAAGGGAAAGGGAAAACTAGTCACATTGAAAATTTTCAATGAAGAATGGTATGTGGAGATGTAATACCCAAATGGGGTATTATTGGGGATGGATTGGGTATCTCACATGCACAAAATGGTTATAAGTGATTATAAACATATGACTGATACATCAAAGAAATATATGGTATTGGAAATTTTTTCACCCTACAAGAGAAATAAGAAAAGATGACAAACATGTATATGATAACTTTGTGAAGAGGACATTGGAGAAGTCTGCGGGATTTTGCAATTATATGAGTTTCCCCTTTTCGACAATCTTGAGATATTATACTAGTGGCTTATTTCACTTGTACATGAAGATTAATTTTACTTCACAGGAAGAAGGATGCGCATAGCTCCATAGTTGATCTCCAAGTACACTAGACTTATATACACAAGAGAGTCGCTAGATGATGAATTGGGTGAAAATGAAGCTTTTAAGGAAATAACTAAGGCATTTGAGTACAAGAAGGGGGTGAGCCTTTGACATTTCCAAGATCAAGGACCCAGTCATGAAGATGGTTGCACACTTGTTCACTAATTTGAATGAACAAGAATGATGGACACAGGTGAACAAGAGATGGTTGAATGTTTGCAATAAATTTTCAGAGGGCACCATCTACAACATCTTAGCCTTCATTACAGATAATATAATTGATACCACATGCGATGGTGATAAAATTTACTATGGTAATATTCTTCTTACCATTGTGTTTTTAGAGATTGGAGTTATTGATGGGCCGAATAACAACATTTGGAAGTACCCTGATGAGAACCTCTCCCCAAATAAGAGGTTCCAAGCATATACTTGTGAAAGTATGACACCTTCATATAAGGCACACTTGGATAAGTGGTACAAGTAGATGCACAATGCATTTGGAGTAGAGTGGAGGATTCTTGAGCAATTGTCAACCTTGGTGAAGGATGAGGCTGAATTTGTAGTATACTAGCAGTTCTACATTGACAGGTTCACATTGACCGATGACACCAAGAGCCCATGGTGTAGATTACCTTTTCCTTCACAACATTAGAGTGTGGTTAACAGGTTTAAGGAGGCTAAGAAACTAAGGTTTGATCTAAGTGAAGTAGATTAGGATCACCGTACCTGTGTGTAGGACACTTGTATATCCTTAGAAGAGATAGTATGTGGAGAATTATGTATCTCATGACATACATATGCTAAGGCTTGTAACATTACCACTTGCAGGAATAACAACAATAAGGGTGTACATAAACCTAAGGCATAAGTTTGAGAAAGGTGTGTATGTTGAGGATGATGTCTCCATCCCTAAAGACCCTATCGGAAGGAATAAGGTAGTGACAAAGAAGTGAGATAGGGAGGAAACTCTAACAACAAGGGCACCGAGCACACGTGTGCTTCAGACCACAAGGGTACAAGAGTTGGTTGTGGGTACAAACACTTATACTCAAAAAAATAAGTCCTTAGTAAAGGTGAATTCCTATTAGAAGATTAGTATTTGGTGAGTATTAATTAGAGGATAGTGTAGAGTTTATATTCCAAGAGAATGGAGAGCATGAAGGGTGATGAGACTAGAGATGAGGACGAGGGGTAGAATTTAAAGAAGAACCCCTTGTGTACAATGTACAAGGATCGGATGAAGAGTGGAATGAATATGTGGAGGATTCTCAAGAAGGAGACAAAATTAAAGAATAAGTGGGGACAAATTTACAAGAGACCCCACACCTATCTGGTGAATAGTTAGAGGAAACTATGGAGAAGGAGGTGGTTGGTACCATCAAGGACTTGGTAAAGGAAAAGGTAGAAGATAATGTGTGAGGGATGAAAAAGAGAAGTATGGAATCATAGGAGGGGAGACAAGTTTAGGTTTTGATGTCTCGAAGGGAGCATGTACAAGTGGCAAGGGCATGCGACATCACAAAGACCTATAATGACTTATGATGTTGATTAACACAAGGTCCTACGCAAGCATTTTCAGAGAGCACAGTTTCTATAGACACACTCTTCTCGTTAGTCTTAATTGTATTCGGATAGTGCGTACCCATGCACAAGGAAGATGTTTCCTTGGTATTTTGAATCTCATGTTGATTATCTAGAATTTGACGTCAACGGGCACACTACTAGACACACCAAGCTCTATGAAGGTAAATCGTATTATGGATTCTTAAAGCTAACTAATGAACATGTGTGTAATACATTGAAAAAGTATTAGTGGAGGTTGAAGCAAGGTTATTTAGGAGGAATAATAGAATTAAAGCATTGGATAAGGAATTGGAGGATAATAACAAAGAGATTGTAGAGAGGGACAAGGAGATAAAGGGGAAGGATTCTATAATTGTGTATTTAAGGACTGAGTTGAGATATGATAAGGGAAAGGTGTGAAAAGCTTTAAAAAATCCATTATTTTAGTGCCCCAAGATTTATCCCCCATGTACAGAAGTATGATTTATCCTTCTACTACCTAGAGGATTCAACACACTTAATCATGATGGAGAAGCATCCACTTGCATTGGAGTCAATGGAGGAAGTTATGGCATGAAAAAGAGAGTAGGAGAGATTAAAAATTGAGGAGACCATAACTTGGTAATTTGAGCTTCTTGCTTTAGTAAAGGCCGTGACACACATGGATGAAGTTTTTTATGACAATTTGTGAAGATAGAGATAAAGTGACAAGTGTGTTGGTTGCTACACATGAGGAAAAATTGAAGGAGTTCCAAGGAAAGAATAAAGGTAATAGGGTAGAACGTGAAAAAATCGTGGCATAGGTTGTAAATAAATATGAGGTAATTGAAATTTTAAGGGAATCTATTAAAAATAAGGTAAATGAAGTATATCCCTAGGTTACACATAAGAAGGACATGATGAATGACCTTAGGAAGAAAATGGAGAATATCGTTGATGCACTAAAGGCTAAGGGTGATGAATTTCCATTTGATTAGGTCAATGCATTGATAGGGGATTTATTTGAATAGTAATATAAGGAGGTGGATGCTTGGAAGATATTGATGCATCCTTGATTAAAAATTTCCCAATCCTTGTACAATAGTAACGAAATTCTTGTGTTCTTTGCCATAAGCCAAATATAGGTTATTCTTCTCTTCCATTCTTTATTTTTTTGGATATCAAATTTTTTCCATCGATGGACAGCAATTTTAGTGTGGGGTAATGTCAATACCATAAAAATGAATAAGTCTTGAAGCGAGAGAATCAATGCGTGTGGAAGGTGTAGGAAGAAGGTGCATAGGAAAGAGCACTTGAGAATAGCTAAGTCATGCACGAGAGTAGGAAAGGGTTTTGATACTTAACAACATTTCAGGGTTATGGTGTTGCATGGAAAAAATGTGAGGATATGGGTAGGTATGATAGTGGATAAGGTTAGAACATGGAGAATTATAGCCCAAGAAAGTAATTTTCAAGATATAATCATTTTGTTTAGGAGTTGTAAAATAGAGTTAGTTATGGGTTAGTTGCGCAATTACATGTCTATAATACTTGAGTATGGAAAGGTATGATGACATTTGGAATGCATTTTACACTTGAGTAATGCTTTGAGGTGGTAAATGAGACATATCGCTCTATTTAAAAGTGTGTTTGGATCTAAAATAGAGGTTGCGAAGTGATGCGAGGAAATGAGAGATGATGTGAGAGGAAGAAGATGTGTGATGCAAGGCAAGGGATATTCTAGTTGTATATGAGAGAACATGGTTATAATCCTTTGAGTAGAGTAATTTTGTAGAACGAGGATGTTACTTCATGATGTATTTGGTCTTTTATGACCCTTTTGATGTAATATGGCTACTGTAAGCAGTTGTGAATCAATGAATATGATGGATCATTTTGAATATCTTTGTGTATGGTTCCAAACCCTAGTGTTCTTCATATTTCTCATGGTTCATATTTGATTCCCTTGTGATGTTGTAATGTTTACTTATATAGTATGGTGCATTTGTGCTTAGATCTAGTTCCTTTTCTTATGTGATAGAATGAATGCATGTATTTTTTTTTGCAAATATCCCTCCATTAATGGAGAAAAATTCTTACAAGGCTCACATATAGGAGGAGTTCGGAACCTTCGTTCACCTCAGGTGAGCACCCAACAAAGGGTAGGTGATGTGCTAGTGTGGTTGGGGTTTTAAAGGAGTAGTTAAAATTGACTACAGGTCCTTGTAGGAAACTCCCATAACATTTTTTCCTTAGTGTGGCCTCATTCCATGGTGCCCTATGATTATATTCACTAATCTTGCATTTAGAAAGTTGAGAGGTCCATTATTATGGAACAATTACCTCCTGTGGGTAATGTATTTATGAGAACAATTCCTCTTATGGGTCCTCTCCAACATGCTTCTGTTTTTGCCCTTTGCCTTGCATTTAGGTGATGATGTGGCTAGTTTATTTAGCGTTATTATCTAATTCAAATTTACCCTTTTAAATTTTTTCCTAGGTGTTTAGTGATTATGGACTTACTTGATCCTCAGTCCATGTATTGTGCATCAAATCTTTGGTCTTCTTTTCTTACCCTACTTTTTGTGCTCTAGAATTCATTTTAACCCTAGCTTCATGACTCTTAAGCACATGTAGCTCCTACTCCACAATTTTGCAAACACAAGGTCCTCTCGTGCCCTTTCCCTTCGCTCAAAATTCCACTTCCTCTCTGAAGGAGCTCCTCAACTAAAATTTAGTGCACTCTACTCTTGTCTTCTCTATCATATAATTTATTTTGTCACACTCTTTACTTATTCAATCTATTTCTCAATCATTAAAATCACTTTGAATAAAAGGTAACAAATGAGCTCATATTCCCTCTATTTATAGATTTTCCACACTTAAAACTCCACCGAATTGATTTTATAGTTTTAACACACCTTTTACCTTATTTTATTCTTTTAAGTACTTTTAGGTTTTAAAATACCTTTTTCCTCCTAATGCACTTTTGTCTTTACTCTGTTCTTTCTTCCACACATAGTAGTTGTAACCTTCAGCATGCTCTTACTCTTCGGGATGCATACATCCTTGCACACATCTCCCTACACTACAACCCTTCTTCCTCTACGTCATGTACCAAGTAGTCCATCCTAATTCTACCTCCCACACATTATAATGCACCGTCCTTTTCTCATGTGGTTTCTGGTCTAAGAAATCCTTGTTAAGAACCATCATTCCTAAACACGAAACACCTTACTTTTTCTTTCATGCATGCCCATGTTTAATCCATCAAACACCTTTATTAAAATAATTTCATGTACACCTATAAAATAATTCTAAGACAAGTACGAGAATCCCAAAATTTGATTTTTGAACATTCACACATGTGTCCATCCCACACTAAAAGTATGTATGCGGTCCTCGTGCATAAAATAAATAAATATTAATTAGATCTTGCACATGAACGCACTTATTACAACAAAAATACTAACAAAATCATGAAAGGGAAATATAATATAAGTGGAAATACTTGCCTTATTAAAAACACAAAGGAATCTTATTTATAGTAAGGCTTCATCCTACTCCCATTGAAGTAACCGGAAACATAGTTCCATCCAAAGGTCGTGATTGGCACATGCCACGATTGTAGTATCTTGGTCTTTATGAAGGGTCCCAACAAATGAACTTTCAAATTCCCTAGGTGGCATGAAAACTTGGAGTCATATAGAAGTACCATATTTCCAACGCAAAGGAATTGTTCTTAATGTACCTATCTCACATTTTCATTCTTTTGAATCTAATGTGCAATGGAGTTCTACTCATTAATTACATCAATTTGTGAATGCGCTCATCCACATCCTATTCATAATCCATTCCACCTATGTCCCAATACGCGGGGATGGTGGCATAAATTCCACATGTAGTACATTCTCTATGTCAAACACCAACTAAAAAGGTTTAGCTTTATTCAACCACTTATAGGTTGTTCTTGTCAAGACAAGGGGTATAAAATTTATATTAACCATATTAAATATTAAGTAAACATTAATATGCACATAAAAGTAAATAAATACAAAGTAAAAAAAATTCACACCATAACACAACATATAACGTGAAAAATTCCAATGTGTTGAAAACCAATAGAATAATATTTTCCATTAATCGAGAAACTTTTCACCTAGTCCAGTAACTCCCTCCTCAATTCTGCTCCCTATTTTTAACCCAGAATTACATATATTTATCTCGAATATGACCTATAGCCATATTTAAATAACCCGAAGGGTTATGACCTTATTAAGTGATGGGGCACACCTAATTTAATATTTAGTTAATAAATAACTAATAACCTAATATAGATTTTATATTAAATAATAAATAATAACTTATATTCTATATTATTTAACTATAAACTAAATATTATGATCACTTAATATTATAGTTCTAACACTCCCCCTTAATATTAAGTGGGGATCCCTTTACAAACATTACTTGTTTATATAATAGGATTTACAAATTCATAAACCCCAAATTTTTAGGCTAGCATATGTATTTTGAAGGAATTTAAAACACCTTCATCATGCTCAACTTATGTTTTAGTACAAAAGGATATTAAATCCATAAATCATAAGTTTAATTTAGGATAAACATGATTTGTGAGACTAAATCTAACTGTTTCTCATGAATTTTTATAAAACCACATCTCTAGGAGCCTTTTATAACACAATGACATGTTATCTAAATTCCATTGCCCACTAAAATTAGATAACAAGAAGATTCTTGGTGAATTGACCAAGTAAGCTTTAAGGTTCTTGCAGATTTTAAGCCCACCAGGGGTTGACCCTTTAGCTACATGGAAGGAAAATTTAGTTGAATCAACAATTAAAGATAATCCAGGACAACCTAACTCAAAGGACAATAATGATCTTGTGGAAAGTGTTAAGTGTCAACCTGGCACGAGTTCTAGAAAGTAAAAGGAACTGAGGCCTCAAAAGCCCATGTGACTTACACGTGGAGTCTACTATAAGTGACCCATCCAAGGGAAAATTCTTCGTAGTAATATGTTGTAAGTTCTTTACTTACTCAAAGGAAAG
The DNA here is from genome assembly GCA_018340775.1 of Taxus wallichiana var. yunnanensis. NCBI lineage: Eukaryota > Viridiplantae > Streptophyta > Pinopsida > Cupressales > Taxaceae > Taxus > Taxus wallichiana. Next base: position 385,447,138 of record CM031241.1, read on the forward strand.
ACACCAAATCACAAATGATGCCAGGTGTCAGCCCGAAGCACTTCCGGGAGCTCTGGGGAACAAAGACCCTAGAGAAACAATTTTCCTCCACGTGGATCTCGCAATAAATCAGATCTGAGTTTGAAGAAGATTGAAAAATATTGGTGATAATCCAAATACCATGTATGGGAAATTATGAATCCTATCTAAAATTTTTAAATGCTCAGATATTTTAAAAATATCAAAGACAAAGGGTCATTTAGCTGGTCTTTTCAGTGATGAAGTTAATACATAGTTCCATGCGAAGAGTGCGAACCTGTGAATACTTAATTTTTACTTGCATTCAAAAGGTCATTTTAATAGAATGACAAAAATAGGCACCACTTGAATCATGAGCCCAGGACCCAATGCATAAGCAATTAAAAGATCCAAATATGTAATAAATATTTGAAAGAATAAGTCCGCTCCAAGGGAGTTGGTTGCAAGATAGTTAAGAGATGTATTAAATGAGTATGGCTCTCACCCCTTAAAAATAAATCATAGGGAAGTGTGAGATAGATCTCAAGAAATCTACTTCTATCACTTCACACCATTTACCATAATGAACAAGCAATTGGGAAATAGTTAAAAATGATCTTCTTATCTTCTTCCCATCATATATATTGTAAAGGAAAAGGTTTCAAAAAGGGAGTTAGCGATTCCCTTCTCGTCTCGATTCCACTTTTGTAAAAAGGTAGGGGCCTAGAGCTCTGGCCTTCTTTCTGAGTTTTGTAATAGCACTCTTGCCTCTTATCTATTGTAATATTGTGCACATTTTTGGAGTAATATAATATGCCCTGTGGTGCAATTCATCCATCCTTTGCGTAATCTGTATTTTCTTTGATAGCCTTTATTTCGACGTGGGTATATTGTACATGTTTATAATGTTATTACTATATTTAGAAGTTGTTCTTAAGTATCTAAAATTAGTTTTATGTGTGAATATCCTATGTCCTATGGTGCATCTTTTACACCCTTTTCTTTGTTCACCTTTTCCCTATTTCAGGAAGTTGTGCTTTGGGTTAACTCCTTCACTTTACGGCGTATCACTCCCGCTAAGTTTTATGTTTTGTTTAATTTTATCTGGCCCTCATCTCATACTACAGAGAATATCCAACTTCTTCAAAATCTAGAGGTTACCTTAGGGGGAAGGTCTCGTTGTCAAAATTTCACCCCCCAGGGTAAAATTTCGATAACATGCATCAAAGGTTGCAGAAAGGCAAATAGGTCAATCCAGGAAAAATCATGAAAATCGGCTAAGTCCTAGTCCTAGGGGCAGTCGGGACATTTGGGACAAAATGTGCGGATTGGCCGAAAGGCCTCCGAGGGCCCAAGTGCCAAATGGGGCATTTGGGACAAAAAGTACGCGGCGGGCGCGAAAAGCCGATCCTGCCGAAAAAGAGAAAATTGGCTAACTGCTGAGAAGGACGCCTGTGGGACAAGCGGGCCAAAAAGGCGCGAACCGGCGAAGCAAGGCGAAAAAGGGCCGAGGCACCCAAGGCAAAATGGGACAAGCGGGACAAATGGACGCGAACCGGCCGGTTCGCGAAATCAGTACAAAGAGCACTATGCAAAATGGGACAAAGGGACGCGCGGGACGCGGATCACCGAAGGAGCCGAAAGCCAATAAAATTGCGCCACGTCATCGGTCAAATGAGGGACAAGGAAGCCCATTTCGGGTGGATCGGAGGTTTTTGTCCCAAACGGTATGGGACATCCGGGACAAAAATATGCGAAGGGCGCGAAGGAGGCTGGGCAGCCCGCGGACTAATCGAAGCGCCACGTGTCCTCACAAGAGAAAAGTTAAAAATTCAAAGGGTGAGTTTTCGAGCACCGATCCAAATCAATGAAATAATGCCACGTGTCCTGGCTAGGGCCCACAAGGAGATTTCAAAGGAAGGCCCACCAAAAAGTAGAGGAGAGAGAATCATTCAGTGAATCAGAGCTTGCCACGTGTCATCCAGGTGGCAGAGCGCGGGAAGAAATTCAAAAAATCCGTTTTTCGCCTATTTCGTGCCCTAAATCTTCAGATCGACATAACTTTCGATCTAGAGCTCAGTTTTACACGTTCTTTATATCAGCGGAAAGCTTGTGAGATTCTCTACATGTTTCCAGGGTCAATCTTGCATTTTGGTTCAGTTTGAGGAGAGAAAATCAGAAGACGCCTCTGGCACGAAATAATAAGCAGAAGTGATGCTCAACTAATAACTTTAATGCAACGAGACATCCCGCCGTCGCACGCTAGGGCAGCCCGCCGTTTTGCCAAGATCCGCCGCTTCCATCATTATGAGATGAGTTAAGTGCATTCTGGAGGTGGTTGGGGCAGATTTCAAATTCCTCTCTCTTTTCTCTCTCATTCTTCCTATAAATTGTAAGGAGGGGCTTCTTTCTAATGTTGGACATTTCTTTTTTGCAACCCCTCCCTTCTCTCCTGCTTGTAAGAGAATTCGTGGAGTTTTCAAGCCTCCCACATAGACTGTAATGCCATTGTGCCTCTTGGCCATTGCAATGTATTGAATCAATCCTTTGAGCAATATATATGTCTGTGATTGAATTTAAATCCTCTCATGTATTCATTGTTGTCATTCTGATCTCTCATTGCATTTTGGTTACCTGTGCATGGTGTGGTATTGCATCTATATGGTCTGTGTTTATGTTGCAAAGCTTATGTTCTTCATTCCTCGGTGCATCACCTCCTTAACTTAGGTTTATTTATATGCATTTCTCTCTCCCTGTCTCCTTGGTAGTTAGTTTAGTTTTGGTGAACCTCTGCGTTTCATTGATGCATCCGACAGAGGAATAGAACCAGCCTTTCTGGAGAATACTTTCTCATTTTCAAGTCCCACACTTGGAGAAAGGATTCAATGTTATGCAATCACACTGGATGCATGAACATCAATCTAGAAATCTGATATGCAACCAGGGGTGCTGTGATTTTGCATCAACGAGTCCCACTAACCTAAGGTTTCCTACGACTCGACGTTGGTTAAATGCTGTAAGGATAATCATCAACAATTTTCCTGGCATGCCCGGTGGGACTTGAAGGATCTTATTATTACATTTCATCTAGTTAGTGTGTTCTTGGTGAAATTCAGCCTTTAGAGGCATGTATAAACACATTCAATGTCGTGCATTTGGCCCAAATGGCCCCTTCCCTGAAACTGTAGACCCTTCTTTTATCCACCTCCATTCATCTTTCTTTCCACGTCCCTCAATTTCCTCCATTCTAGGAAGTTGTGCAATCATGAATTCATTCCCCAATGGAATTCACATTTCAGCAGTATCTAATGAGCTCCACACCTTCTCTAAACTAACAACATAACTAGTTTCAAAGTCACTATGGTAACCCAGATGAGAAAATCCAAGACCATTTTGGCTTTGAGAGAAATCAAAAACATGGGCACACGCATTTGATGACTACGATAGATTAGAAGATGTTGGTAATATTTATAAGATAACACAAATAGAGGAATGCATGGTTCAATCTCGAGCTATAACACAAATGGAGGCATTTAGAATAGGATGCAGGGCACCTTGTCTATGGGTTGGCCCTATTCTCGGACACTATAGCTCACAGGAGAAGCTTAGCTTTTAGAAGAAACACTACCTCCACTTCTATAGTGGATCAAGGGTATTGAAATATATGGGTGAAGCACGAGACAAACTTGTCAATGGGAGGGTCAATCACCGACTCTTTATTCATCTCCCATCCCACCTCAGGTTTCACCATATCATACCACTCCAAATTTTAAGTTCCCTTCTCCATCTCCAAGCCATCCATTCCGCCCTCCCCTTCTTTTGAACAATTATGCCCCCCATATGAATCAAGAACGACATCAAATCTAAAATAAAAAGATTTTATAGTGAGAAGTGATACAAACTCAAGGGGTTTGTATCACGAGATGAGTGTCCAAGGAGTTGTAGACATTTCCTCCATTTTCCCTCCCCACAAAAAAAAAAAGGTCCTGGAAGAGTTTGGGCCAACGGGCTTCATATTGCAAGATGAAGCTACACATGATGGAAAATTTGTAGACTCAAAAACATCATACAAGAGGGGGAGACCTTGACAGAGTAGGGAGATGATAAGTTGGATTGCTTATTAGATTTGGGGGATGCCTTGATGAAGAAGATCCCATGGAAATTACAACCTTTTCTACTTCATCAACCCCGCAACAAAAATAGCTTGCTGCTCATGACAGTTCCTCTGGATCAAATCCAAGGGCTCTAGAAAGAAGTATCATTGAAATATTTTTATTTCAATCAAAGAGCCTAGATTTGCTGGTGAATCTACTAAAAAGGAGGAAGAAAATAAGGATGACACCATTAAGGAAGAAAGAGCCTCATCCCAAAAGATGAAATTTAGAGTGATGGGAAAATGTAGAAGGTTGAAACTTGCCCCACCAAGATTTTGGCCACACCAGAGCAAACAAAAAGCAGACACAGATCATGCTCACTTTAGAGCATGAGGATGATCTTCAAAGCCCCATGGGTCAGCTATGATGCCTCCAACCAAAATATGAACATCTTGAGGAGGTTTTTTTTTTTTTTTGTTGATACCATAGGTGGAAGGGTGAAAGGTAAATTTTCACTCTTATTACAGGCCATATCTATTGCTAAATTAATTGTATGGCTGCACTTTATAAGGAAGGGAAGCTATTTCTCCTTGCCTATTTTAGGATTTTTTATCTTCTACAGTGTCTGGTTAGCGTAGGAGTAGGAGTAGATTTCTTTCTATAGAATAAATTCTTGTGCACACTCTGCATGACTCATTTGAGGCATGTATGATTTGTCTCTTTTGTATATAGCTTGTGTCTGTATTACTCCATAAAATGCACCAGACTCTCCAATGTCCATAGTAAGGGAATTTTCATTTTCTGTAACGGTTGTAAACTTCACTTCAAACAAATACGAGTAGAGAAAATTATTCAACGGAGAAAACTTGTGGATTATTCAATTTTATACTCTCACAAAACAAGTTACAAAGTTTTCTTTATGATATTAGGAAGGTCCAAGGACCAGCTAGCGGCTGCAGAGGCTTGATAACCCTTCAGATACTATGGACCAGGTTCAGATCAGCTCGAAAATAGTCCTAGACCCAATGGATAGAGGGAGATTGTGGGTTCTTTCCATTTAGCAGGATAATGGTCCCCTGTGAGTCACCAAACTATTATCTAAATTTTGTTTCCCACTAAAATTAGATAACAAACAGATTCAACTGAATTGACCAAGTAAGCTTTAAGGTTCTTGTAGATTCGAGTCCCATTAGGAGTTGAGCCTTCAACAACATGGAAGGATGACTTATCCAAATCAATGATTAAAACCAAGCCAAGATAAGCTAACTCAAAGGACAACAACGATCTTGCGAAAAATTCCAAGTGTTAACCTGGTGTGAGTTCCAGAAAGCAAAAGGAGTGGAGGCCTCAAAACCTTGTGGGACTTACACGTGGAGTCAACTATAAGTGACCCATCCAAGGCTAAAGTCTCCACAGTAATATGCGGAAGGTTCTCTACTTACTCAAAGGAAAGTGAGTATATCACAAACCATGCTAGGTGTCATTCTAATGTGCTTCCAAGAGCTCTGATGGTAACAAAGACCCTAGAGAAGCACTTGGCCTCCACATGGATCTCACAATAAATTGGCTCCGAGTTTGAAGCAGGTTGTGAAATATTGGTGATAAGCCAAATACCACATATGGGAAATTATGAAGCCTATCTAAAAGTTTTAAATGCTCAAGATATTTTAAAAATATCAAAGACAAAGGGTCATTTGGCTGGTCTTTTTAGTGATGAAGTTAATGCATAGTTCCATGTGAAGAGTGCGAACCTGTGAATACTTAATTTGTTCACCGCCATCAAAAGGTCATTTTAATAGAATGAAAAAATAGGTGTTGCTTGAATCATGAGCCCAAGACCCAATGCATAAGCGATTAAAAGATCCAAATATGTAATAAATATTTGAAAGAATAAGTCCGCTCCAAGGGATTCAGTTGCAAGATAGTTAAGAGATGTATTAAATGAGTATGGCTCTCACCCCTTTAAAAAAATCATAGGGAAGTGTGAGACAGATCTCAAGAAATCTACTTATGTCACTTCACACCATTTACCATAATGAAAAAGCAATTGGAAAATAGTTTTAAATGATCTTCTTATCTTCTTCCCATCATATATATTGTAAAGGAAAAGGTTTCAAAAGGGAGTTAGCAATTCTTTTAGTCTTGGTTCCTCTTCTGTAAAAGGAAGGGGCCTAGAGCTCTAGCCTTCTTTCTAAGCTTTGTAATAGTAACCTTTCCTCTTATATATTGTAATATTGTGCACATTTTGGAGTAATATAATATGCCATGTGGTGTAATTCATCCATCCTTTGCATAATCTATATTTTCTCTGATAGCCTTTATTTCAACATGGGTATACTATGCATGTTTATATGTTATTACTATCTTTAGAAGTTGTGCTTGAGTAGTTTGAAGTAGTGTTCTATGTGAATCTTCTCTGGCCTGTGGTGCATCTTGTCCACCCTTTTCATTTTCACCTTTTCCCTATTTCAGGAAGTTGTGCTTTGGGTTAACTCCTTCACTTTTCGGCATATCACTCCCATTAAGTTTTATGTTTTGTTTCATTTTCTCTGACCCTCATCTCATACTACAAGAGAAGAGCCACTTCTTTAAAATCTGGAGGTCACCTTAGGGCGCACGTCCCACTAACCTAAGGTTTCCTATGACTTTGACAGTTCATCCGTAAGGATAATTGTCAATAGGACCTCCTTTACAAATAAATGCACACACGGGAATTTATAATCCATAAAATCTATCAATTTACATAGATCATAAAATATATTTAGTTTACAATGCTTTATACCAATGCGAAGTATAGAGAAGAATGAGTAAAAAATCGGTTGGTCATTAGGAGGTGGCATTACCATGCAAACGCCCCCTCGGTGTAACTTTGAAAGGCCAAGAATTACACAAAAATTGTAGTATTTTATAGCACACAATGGACCGTAAACATATCTGCAAGTATAATCTTTGCTTTGTAAGTACAAGATATTTCTATCATCATAGAGAACCTTCTCTTGGATAACATGCATATGAACTTCAATATGCTTCGTTCTATGATGTTGAACTGGATTCTTTAGCAAGAGGATTACAACTCGACCACCACATAGAATAATAATACTTACTTTTTTTCTATGTGCATCTCTTCCAACAACTACTTCATCTTTATGGATTTTCCGATGCGTCCATTAAACTTCTATACTCTACCTCAATAGAAGGAATGGTGATTTTTGGTTAGTTTTAATGGTTCCAATTAATGGTTCCTACACCAAAACACTTTAACACATATCTAGTATATTTTATATCTAACACAATATCATCTTGGTTAGAGTCAAAATATCCATATAGACATCGTAATAAGCATATAAGCATAAATAATTATTGATTTCACTTTTAACCATCTATAAAATTTAAATACTAGTTGTATAACAACTAACATAACAATATTCTTAACAATTAACCATGTTTAAAATAGTTTGAAAATTTTCAACATATTACTCTTGTAAAATATATATTAGATGCAATTAGTATTAGACGTCTCCAATACAAACACAGAGGAATCCCCAAGTGTCATTTAATATGCATATAATAATATTTTAGTAATCACATACTAAGAATTTTTAGAAATTTTTATCAATAAACATATATATCTTCATTACCTTATTCTAAGCCTTTAAAACATTGATCGGTGATGGATAACATATTCGAACAAATAATCAAATCATGTAATAATAATCACCGCATACACAAAGGTGAGGTTTTTTTCATTGAAGGTATTTAAAAAAATAACAATTAGTGGGGGTCTAGGGTAGTAGAACCCAATGAGTTCGAGGCGAGTGCCCCTAGTCACCAAGAAAAATTTTCAATTTACTCCTTTGAAATTGAAAAAAATCAACATTTTGTAAGAAAAAAACCATGATTATTAGGACAATTTGTATGATCCATTTTGTTAAAAAAATTGGTTTTATGGAGGATAAAAACATTCTAATTTTTTTATAGAAATAATTCCCCTCGCATTTGTTTTTCGTATTTAGTTAACTTTACATCGAAAAAATGTCTTATCAAGCATAAAATCTACACAAAAAGGTATTAGATTGAAAATAATATTATTTAATCAAAATGTGAGGAAAGTTTATTTAGTTTTCACACTAAACATTGACGATTTAGTCATCATGTCAAAAGATCAGCATTTCAAAAACTTAATCTATCTAAATAAATTAATTATTTTAACTATTTTTTCTAGTTTGAAAAACTAAAAGATTTAAATTCTATTTATTTTTAAGAGCACAATTTTTTTTTTAAAATATATTAAAAATTGGAGGTATGCTCCTTTATATGTGAATGGTTATAGTTCACTTGGCTAAGTTGGTAGAACTTGACTTGGCGAGTTGAGCCACCGATTTGATGCACAAAGACTTTAACCGAGTCACATTCAAGTTTAATAGACATCCTTAATAACCACCTCATCCAACACTACGTGGCATGCGATCCACTAACATAACATCACAACGCTTAACTTGGGAGATATGTTCTAAGCGACGGGAAAAACAACATTGGCATGGCCCCTGACCATGTAAACTTAATCCCCTTTGGTGGTATACAAACATAAAAACCCACTCAATTATACCCGTGTGGGATTAATAAAACAAAACAACAAAAAGGACTGGAGCATGCAAAGAGGTAGGTTTGTCGGCCGACAAAGAGGAAAAATGGACATGCAACCAAAAGGGATAACACAAAGTCTCTATGCACAAAGTGTGACAAGTGTCCCAAAAATGGGTGTGTGGGCTTGAAAGGGACTAATAGGGATTAGATTATGGATTAGGCTTTAAATAACTTCGAAAATCACAAGATCTATATATTTTTGTATTGGTATCAATATGAAACTTCTTGTGGATGCATATGCTACTTATATTTCATGAGATTATATGCATTAATCCAATTGCATGGTCGAGTGGTGATCCTACTTATCTTGTTTTATTTCTTGATTCCATTCTTACCCAAATTTTCTCTTGGGTTATTGATGCACATATTTATTCCCTTGGTCACATGTCCTTGGTAGATTATAGGGATGAATTTCATTTTCTGATGAAATTCTTGGGCGGGACGGATTGAACTTTGTTTGAAGCTTGTGTTTTCCTCTAATATTTTTTTATTCTAGCCACATAAGGTTTGTATTTTTATATAAAGTTTGATTTATAATGTGGCCCTGGGTAGACATATAGGTTTTAGGTATAGTTTGAAAACTATAGGAAATACCCATATAGGTACACACACACACACAATTTTATTTTACGTATAGTTATAAACCATACCACACAGGGTCCAAACCGGACAAAGGAGAACACAAATAATTTATATTAGATAACTTTAATACTAAGTATTAAATTAAATGTGGCCCGAATACACATAGGTATTTATGTTATAGTTTTTTTACAATCAAAATGCAACCCATTTATTTAAAGGGGTACAAGGGGACATGATTTCACATGAGAATACAAGTAACATGGAATTTTACAGAGGGGACAAGTAATTTCACCAGTCTAATGAAATAAATTGATACCTCTTTTTACGAAACTTGTCTCCTCCCTTCATTTACTCAAATTTACCTTCAGAAATATTTAACCTACAAACATTTGAAACTATACAAAACATGGAAATTATTTCATATAGTAATAAATCCTTACCTTTTCTTGTATGTGATTTTCACGCAGGTAAATATTCGGAGCCCCTTTCACCTGTGCACACACAAATCTCCAAGAACATTGATACATGTTGGAGAGGAAGGGGGTTAAATATTTTCCCAACCAAAAAACCATCTAACTTCCCAACCGATATGACTTTAGGATTAATTGAATTATTTAACGAATACTTTCTCCGCTTTGGTATAACTTATATTATATATTATTTAAATATGCACTAAATATGATGATCACTTAATATTATAGTTATAATGATTATATATGCCAAAAAAATGGATGATACCTTTTCATCCCAATCCTTTCTCACAACATAAAATATCTTCATTAGTGTTTATCGCAAGATCTTGTTGAAAGTTTCAGTAGTACCATTAGCTTTGAGGGTGATAAGGGGTAGTCTTATGGTCTTCGGCATAAACTCTACCTAAAATTTATAATGGTCGGAGTTTAAGATATGAGTTCCTCTATCACTTTTCAAGCTCAAAGGCCATCCATACTTGTTGATAATATTTTCCCAATGAAACCTTTCTACATTTGCTAATGTGTAATATTTTGTAGGAGTAAACTTTTCCCACCATGTCAAGTAATCAATACATGAGATGATGTAGCGTTCTCCATTCCTGTGTGTGGGTGGTGTAAAAGGTCCTCTAAAATAAATTCCTAATTTTTCAAAAGGTTTCACACTTACTATGTTGCCTTAGTGGAATTTCATATTTATTTTCAAGATTTCCAATTATTTTATAGTAGTCACATGCTTTGAAAAAATCCTTAGTATCCTTGTATAATGCATCCCACTATAAACCAGCTAGAAGGATATTTCGGGTGATAGATTCCCATGCATAGTGTCCTATTGTGATGCCTACATGAGATTCCTCCATAATGTCTTTACATTCATTCTCTAGAACACACGTGTAAGACTTCATCTCTACCCATTCTATATAGGTATACTCCACTAAGTTGATATGGTGTGGCTTGAATAGAAAGATGTGTATTTTCCAAGGTTTTCATGCTTTATGGCACAAGTCCGGTGAAAAAAATACTATTATGTCCTCTAAATTAATTGGCGTGTGGTTTAACTTGAAAAAATATTCATTAGGAATATCGAATTCAATTCTCTTCACATCATTTCTGAATTGATCCTTGACAAGTGATCAAGTCTCATATTGCTCTAAGCTAGCTTTACTACAACTGTGAAATCAAATTCTTTAAAAATTAGTATCCACTAGAAGATTCACCATTGAAAAACACGTTTATTGACCAATTAATTTATTTTCATATCATCTGTATAGAAAATGAATGGTGTAGATAATAAGCATTATCAAAACTTTTGAAGCACGTAGATAATGGATAATGCCTCACACTCTATCATTGTATACTTTTGTTTTGTTGGTGTTAACTTCCTACTTGCAAAGCATATGGGATGATCCACATTACCCTCTCCTGGTTATATCAAGACTACACCAATAGCCATGCCACAGGAACCTACATGTACATGTAAAGGTTTTTCCATGAAGGGAATCACAAGATTGGTGTGGTGGTAAGATTCTTCTTTAAGAACTTTAATGTATACTACTATGCATCACCCCAATTAAATATTTCCTTTGGCCTTGAGAAATTATTCTAGGGGCATGGACATTTTTACAAAACCCTTGATAAACTTTGTGTAATAACCAATATGCCCTGAGAAACCACACACTTAACTCTAATGGGTAGGTTCTTCTAATTCCAAAATTACTGCAATTTTAGTTGGATCTACAAATAATCCATCCTTATAGATGATGTGCCCAAGTAATGTACTAAAGGGGGTGGTAAAAATACACTTATTAATGTTGAGAGAGATGCTCAACTACATACATATTTCAAATATCAATCTCTAATTATCACAAAGTGGTCTTTCACAAGCGTATAAATGATCCAATCATCTAGATAAACCTGCAAGAACTTATGAATAAAATCTTGAAATTCCTACGAACTATGCACAATAATACTTCAGCACATTATTTAACCCAAAAGGCATGACAATATATGAAAATCTTCGCCATTCAGTGGCAAAGGTGGTCTTTTCCTATTCCTCACATGTAATACACACTAGGTGATACCACGAAAATCCATCTATAACAAAATATATTTGGTGCCCTACTCTGATTCCTTCAAGGATCTCCTTTGTGAATGTTGTAGGAAAAGGATCTATGACACAAGAAACATTGAGTTCCCTATAATCAAGATAGATAATTATCCAACCATCGTTATTAATGTTGATCACCATGGGGCTCACCAACTCAGATTCCTCAATTGGTTTAATGATTCTTGACTTAAGCATCTTATCAATTTCTTCTTTTACCTTCATGCACGGGAGTTAAAATTCATCATATAAGGTCTCTCCCAAACGAGACACAAACCTTACTTTATATTAATCTTCATCTCTCCCAATGAGGGATGCGCACCTTTCAAGTCATGGTAACCTCTTGGGAATAGGTCATAGACTTCATGAAGCAACTCAATAATATTAGTTACCTCTTTTTTTGGAAAAATATTCTCCAATGCTAACTTCCTTAGGTATATCCTCAATGCCAATATTAACCATATTAGTCTTCATAGGTACATGCTATGTGTGTGCCTTTTTACCTGTAGAGTTCATAACCTCACGTATAACCTCTGTATGGATAGTATCCAAGTTCTCTACTTTGTCATCATCAATGAGATAGACCATCTTCCCTTTTTCCTTTATTTTCCATGCACTACCTAATTGTATATCTTCTATATCTAGTATATATTTGTGTTCCTTAGGATTAGGTTATCCTAACAATTGGACCATGAGTTCCTCTACTTTTGCGCTATCTCCTAATGTGATACCCTTCATGATATACAAGGCCTCATGCATAGGTGGCTTAGTGGAAAGGTAATCAAATGTATGAACAATAACTTCTTTCATGTCTCACCAACTTGCGGTTTCTTGTTTGAGACCAACATGTGCATACCATGCACACGTGCATATGCATAGAGTAGATTATAAATTATGTACCCAAAGATATGTTGGTATAGCCTCCTAGTCCTACACCTATTGTCTCTCGTAGTTTTGGATGTGTATCAAAGAAGGATTATTTCCATCATACTCATGTATAAGAGAGGGAACATTGATCCGAGTAAACCTTGTCAAAAAGGCTACCCTTACCTCGTGCCTTGACCAAATAAACTATCTCTTTGTGTCACCCACTATTGTGATAATATTCCACACAAGGTATAAAACATCATAATTTTATATCTCCCTCATTATTCCACTTTTTTTCAATGGAACACAAGAAATATTCAAGTTTCTCCTCTCCAATATACCTAGGTAACTATGTTTTTCCCAAACACCTAAGCATGCATGGCACGATCATTCGAGTGACTCTTCCCTTGACCTCACATATGCAAATTTGATATGTCCCATGGGCCTAATTTCCACAAGAGCACTATTAGGGTCACAGAAAAATTGTGTGTATTACCACTTAAGTACACCTTCCTTTGATGGTTCCATATTTTCAAGGTCGTGCACCTTTGTGCATGCATAAATCCTATTAAGCTCTTCTTCACTCACATGATCAATGTATAGAGAAACATTCACATCATCTAGGGGTATGAAAACACACTCCTCCTTGTTCTAAAAACTGATATATATTTTTCAAAGTGCAAGTCTATATTGTTTGCATAACACCAAGGACATCCAAGTAGTGCTATAAAATTATCTACCTCAGTCAGCTCTAATATCTCAAAATCTCTAGTAAAATTCTCACCCTGAATATTAATTGAAGCATCCCTCAACACCCCAATAAGAATGAAACTTGTTGTATTTTCCATAAACAACACATTAGAAGATGGATGAAATTATTATCTCCCCATTTGATTCCAGGCATCCAAAGTAAAAACATTGACCTCTATGTCTGTGTCAATTAGAATATTAATCACTAGCCAATTATCAATCACTGCATCTAGTGTGATTTCCATGTCTTACTCATGGCTCTACAATTGCAAGTGGGATTGGAGAATCTAGTAGTCACACTCAACTCCTGTGCATGGTAACTTATTGCAAAATCATCCCCTAATAATGGGATGATGTTCTTGTGTCACAACATCCCGCATACTTCCTTGGATCATTTACATCCTTATGTAAAAGCTCAATGTTCTTGATGTGTTCCCTCTCGCATGCCTGTTCCTTCAGTAACTAGATCTCACCTTCAAAATATCTTATTACCCCCATGGTTTCTTGATAGACATCCTTCTAATGAGAAATATTTGGGTACTTAACATGCATAATATCTTCCCTCCTGATAAGGGGTTTTCCCTTAAGAGGTTCACCTACGCGCACTGTTTTTGCACGTGTAGTGACCAATTCAGGCAGAAAATGTGGATCAAGTATCTTCTTACATTTCCATTGTTTATTTTTCTCATGCTATACCTTGATAATACATTTTAATTTTTCCTTATCTTTTTCTTACACATATGTTCATAAATATCATGAAATTCTTCACCTTGTGTGCCTTCCTATAATACGAGCATACCTAGGTTTTGGGAGACTCGTGCTAGTAATGGTCTAGGGAACCATAAGTATAACAAGTCATGTGTGTGAAACATCCTCTACCACCATGACCTCTCCTCCTATATCCACCTCAGAACCCACCATCTTTATTGTTGCATCCTTCATTAATTTGGGCTTCCCGTGTCTCAAGAGCTACTTGACATCATGGTCTATTGCAAATTGGTCTCGTAGGTGTCATGATTTTTGTCAATCAAATGGAATTTATTTTTATCATGGGTATGTGTATCAAAATCTTGCAATACATTGAAATTTTCTTCTATGTAGCACATTATAAGAGGGGAAATTACAAACATCATGGTTTTGTGAAAAATATCACAAGACTATAACACTACACCAAGGTTCATTTTAAGAGACCTCTTAGAAATCAGAGGTGGAAAATACCTAGCGAATATCCTTGGAACTGGTTTCACAGGAAGGAAAATTTTTGGGGGTCTGACAATAATTTTTTTCCTGATTTTTAAGTGGTGGGATAGAGAAGGCATGTAGACACGTGAAAGAGATTTCTTGACACACACGTCAACAAGGTTGTTGACATGTGTCAACAAACCTCAGCGAAACGTGTTAACAACCTTGTTGATGCACATCAATGAGGTTCTATTGATGCACATCAATAGAACCTCTTTAACACACGTTAATAAGGTTGTTGATGCACATCAGTGAGGTTTGTTGATGTGCATCAACCACCTTGTTGATGCGCGTCGATAAATCTACGTCACGTGTCTCGTAGTCTCCGCCATCGGTCATGCAACAAAAAAATCTCCATGTCACACATCAAAAACTCTTTATCACGCATTTACTTCCTCCACACTCTCGTCGCAGGTGAATAAACTATCCCTATCACACGTCAACAAACTCTCCTTATCATGCATCAAAAACTCTTTTCGTGTATCTACTGACCTCCGCCCTCATGCCTCGCGTTTCTGTACTTGATAATACATATGCCCCTAGGTGGTATGAGTGAGCTAGTAGTGTTCTACTTGGAAAATAATATAGGATTATATAGGGGATAGTTTCAAGGGTAGGCAAAGCTGACCCCTAAAAAAAATTAAACTATAATTTTTAGGTAAACAGTGATTGACCTACGCTAGAAAATTCACCTTTTCAATTTTTTTAAAAATGGAATATTCACCCTATTAAAAATATTCACCACTAAAATTATCCTTGCACTACATGCACATTTTTACATATAAAATTATCCTTAGTATGCCCTTCCATGTTACAATTAGTGCATGTCTCATGTGCCGAATTGGCAAAGCAAGCTTCTCCAACTATCTATGAATAGTTGTTATTTATATCTCAAGAAAGGGGATTACTCCATTTTGTGTACTCCCAACTGCTTCAACATACAAATATACTTCTAAAGCCTCGCATGGATTAATAAATGTTTTATGTGATAAGGCCCTTTGAAATGGTGTTAGAAATCCTCTAACAAGCCATTATGCATATTATCTTTGATGAATATCATAAGATAGCTTAGACAAAATATTTTTAAACCACCCATCATACTTCCTGACACTTTAAGATAATCCATCCTTGATGTCCTTGAGTCTGCTAATAATATGTTGCTCAAACTCGGGAATTTGTAAATCAACCAAAATGTAGTAAAAACTCATCATAATCCATCGTATTTTGATGTGGATCATACTTTCTATACAAGATGTGCACAAGAACTTGAAGTGTGATGCAAAATTGACTTTCCTTTTATTAGAAGTTGTAATCCCCTTAGCTCTCTATAGTAATTCACACTTATGCACATGCTTAGCCACATCCTCCACACCTCTATACTATGGAAAATGAAGATACATCTCAAAGAAAACTCGAGGCATCTGTTGTTGTGGTTTTTGAGGTGGTGTTTGTGATGGATGATTTTGTCGTGGTTGGGAAATTTTCCTCTAGAAGGACCATAACCTGAACCTAAACCTCCACAAGGATTTCCTCCATGCAGTAACTCACCTAAACCTCATGATCCTCTCACCATGACCTATGGTCCGAGTACATGAATTTCCCTATGCTCGAGTTGTTATACTAAACTAGAAACCAACGGTTTGTGTTATAACATCACCTATATAATTTCTTCCAATGGTATACGTAAAAATCTCTATCCCGATGACATGCATGTAAAAATACCTCCAAAATTACTCTCAAACACTTTGGATCCTATTACACTACCATGTGTGCATCCTTATTCTTTCATGCTTCCTATGCGGTAACTAAAACATCCCTACCTATGTCTCCTACCCAACGTGGAGATTCTATTTTCTTGAATTCACTATGATGTTCTTTAATAACTACCTCTTAATTGGTTACACCTTGCACAAATGATAGGAGGTCGGGATAGGTCAAATGTGCACCCGTAGTTATCATTCTTCCCTTAGACTCACTCTCATCAAAATATGATAGGGTCTCTTTACTGCATTTTCCCAATGTTGGAAGGACATGATATTGCACTCCCTCATCTTCCATGGGGCTCTCATCACTTCCATCTGTCATCATTCTTGTTGACCTCAATGACTCATTAATTACCCTCTTTCGTTCATTGTTATATCGAGACATCTATCCTCTCTCTGTCTCTCTTCTTCTGGGCCACTTTGACATCCTTCCAAAACTTTCTCCTACCCTTGCATATGGTGGCATTTTAGTTCACCATAGAAAATTTCTCCATTCAAGTTCCACTATTAGGATCTTGATAGGTAAACATATTTCTCATAAAAAGATCCTCTTGGCTCACCTATGAACCAAAATTTTTCTTCATCATGGAAAGAGTATGTCGAACTTATGTATTCCAAAGTATAACTACAAAATACACCTTTCCACCAATGATCCAACACTTTATTTCATGGTTCATATGAATCAAAGAGTGTTTCATCGTATTCTTGAGCCCAAGCATTCTTTCCTGCACGGACACCTTTGTTTACCAAGTAAGATGTCAACCATTGGTACAACTTTACTAGGAAGAAATTGAACAATGTCTCATAAAAGTAGTCATATATATTATCCTCTACCCAATTTCATGAATTAAATTCAAATCCAAAGTGTTATATGTATGTGCAAAAGCATCTTGACCATCGTAAATCTAGTTTTCAATATTCTCCAAAGATAGTTAAAATTCCATCGCATGCAATATTCTAGTAGACAGAATGAAAATAGGTCCCCACAATGCAACCAAAATGTAGTCTTTTATTTCCTAACCAAATCTATGTGTAATGACACCTCATCTAGACAAGTCTAGAAGCTCACTGAAGCACACACAACAATAGGTCCATCCTTTTATTTACTTATCAAGATGATAACATACATGTTGATCATATTCATGACCATTCATAACCAAAAAAACAATTCATACATAGAGAAACATTATAATCGTGGCAATCTAAAATATATATAACAGGAAACTTAATCAAGATACAAGATGATCAATAATAATTGAATTCTAAATATTCCATACTAAGACATAGTAATCTTTTCTACCCAAACACAATTATCTATCATAATAAAAATTACATTACGTAAAAAATAAGTTGATTACATCAAATTTCAATACATCAATGTAATCTCATAAAAAACCATCATATTTTAACCCCAATTGAAGAATTGTAAAGCTAAGATCCTCGATCTAGCACTTTCTCACGAATTGAAACCCCTAAAAAGGATAAAATACAAGTAAATATATATATGTAGGGAATCTACATTCACCGCCTTCATGTACCCTCCTAATAATAGGCGTGTGTATAAAAATAAAATAAATTTCTGATTTTTACCTCCCGTGATAATAATAGATTGATCTAAATATATAACAGATCTTACATGACCTAATCCTATTATTAGGAATCTCCAAGCATGTTCTACAATTCCTCCCTTCTTGTGATTTTCCAATTGTATATCCTTCGTGTGTGCATCACATGACATCCTCCTTTTATCTATTTATAAACCTTTCTTGTACTCAACTCCAACTATGATCTACTATTTTTAGCCATGCCTTTGGAAAATTGGCTAAGTCATGAATCCTATCTGCTCATGCAAAAAAATCACACGTTGATATTTCCTACATGTGTGTGCACCTTCGTACATCCCTTGTGCATGGTCCCTCACATGTGTGTGTGGCTAGTACTTAGCCATTTTATCTACTCAACATGAAATAATATGGTAAAGTATGTATACATACAATGTGTAACACAAATATGAGAGTTGGACCCTTTGATAACAAAAGGAACTCTTCCTTATTATTTTACCAAGAATACGAGTTATAAGAACAAGGAGAAATATCTTGTGATCATGAAGGGGATGCCACATCCTATTTTATTTATTTATGTTAAAATATGGACACTTGAATGTCGGATACTTAGGGTATAACATGTGGGAGAGATGGACAATTGATACCAAATGCATAATGCATACAAGTATATAGAATACATTGAAAACATGGATGATTCTAGATTCATGACCTTAGATGTTTTATTTGTTATGCTTTAATACATAAAAATATATTAGTTACGATAGATGAAGAATACATACAAGTAAATAGTTGTAAAATTTGTACATATTTTCCCCATATGATGGTTAAACTTATTATATTTATAACATTTGAACTTTGAATGTGTCCTATAATAACATGTGTTGTAACATAGTAAAAGCATATAGAGTACCACTTGGTGTGTTGTGTTGCGAGTGGAATTTTGATAAGTGGAATTAAGTAGCAAAGGATCTAGCATGAAATCTGAAGATGCTTGTTATACTAAAAAATAATATGTAAGTGTATGTGAGTGTTATAATATTATGATGCACTTTACAATATTGCGACAAGTTGAGAATTTGAGCAGACAATTGGTATCCATTTTTCCTCCCGCATAAAAATCGACAACGAGGGTCTACATGTTAAAATGGTCAGAGTCGGTGTGTACAATTTTATGGAGTTCTGTTATAAATTCCATGATGTCTCAAAACTGAGGAAATTCCATGAATCCCATGGTGTTAAGAAAGAAGGCAAAAAGCATTCAAGAAAATCTTGGGGTCATACAAGGGGGCTCTAGGTGATTTTACACAATGTATAGGGAGAGAAACCTTTAATATAGCTCAGTCAAGCTAAATGGATGTAAGGTTGATTATTTTGATTAGTTCAACGAGTTAATTGACACCATGAATGAGTTGTTCGGTGTTAACCTCTTCAGTGCAATGTTGGTATGTCTTCCATTGAAATGAGTCTGAAGTCAAAAAATTATCTCGGATGAGGTCAATATGATCAAGTATCAACGAGAGAAATATGAGCTATGAAAATAATGTGGGGATGCATTAGCCCATGACAACAAGGAATGCACAATGAAGAAATTCACAAGGTCGGTGTTTATAAGTTGAGGATAAAACCATGAAGTAGGAAATGATGTAAGCTTCCATGGGATGGTTCAATACATGACTTGACAAGGTGTGTTGAACTGATGAGAGAATATTTCTCATAGAGAAATTGCTCAAGATTTACATGGGTGACGAACCAACTCAACTTATGGGAGCTCGGTACATGACAAGTGGTGAGATCGAAAAGATTATAGGTTGTGGAAATGAGGTTCGGTACCATAGCAGGGAGAAATTAATTGATGTTTGTTTGAAGGAATGGACCTAACATGAGAAGAGCACAAATCATGAGCATGCTCAGACCAAGCTGAGTTGATGGCATGGGTGATTTGTCAAGCCCAGGCCATAAGCAATAATCACAGGTAATTCAAACATCCTAAGTTGTGAGCTAGAGAAAAATTTCAATACGAGATAACTTAGGCATGTCCAAGGGAGATCAACTTGGTGGTGTGTGTTTCCTAGGAAAAATCACTAGAATATTCAATGAACTCATCCCATGAAAGGGGAGCTCAAGCAATGCCATCTACATGTATACTCGAAGGAAATTAAACGTCTTGGTGTTGGCTCAATGGGTCATGAACATGAATGCATGCCAGACAAAAACTCAGGATTAAATTAGAGTGATCTGAGAGGAGTTTTGGAAATTAAACAAAATCATTACATGTCTCGGTCATAGGATTCTGGAAGCTTAAAAAAATAGTTTCACAGGATTGAGTCATCAAAGACTTGGAATTGTAGAAAGTCACAGGTCTAGTACTCACCAAATGAATTTAACTCAGTTCTTTGAGCCATGGAATGTTCAATTCCATTTTAGAAAGGAGCTCTGACATCAAGCTAAGTTGTTGGTTTGAGGATATCACTCGTAGAAGGAACATGTGACTCGTCCTTGACATGAACAAGTTGTTGAATGAACAAGTACATGTCCTCAGAGGAATATCATGGATATTTTACTTGAAAAACCAAGTCATAGGTGCTCAAGGTTGGTTTAAGGAGAGTTGTGTCAGTGAAATGAAGCTCAACTCGGCATGTGAATATCTCATCAATGCTTGGAGGAGAAAATGAGCTCATTACACATTTGGAGGGTCGCTTGGCAATGAAGCAAGACACAATAAATTGAATGGTATAAGGTTAAAACATTTCAAATAGGTGGTGTTGTATATATCTCCCCCCGGGGAAATATAGACAAACAAAATAATATGGGAATAAAAGAAACTCAAAACCCGACATTTATTTACACCACCATGGCGCAGGTTGGAGGAGCAAAGAAAAAAATGTCGATATGAAAATGGATGCGCCTATGGTGCAGGTAAGAAGATGTCGACATGTAAAAATTCACACCCATGGCACAGGTTGGAGGCGTAATGTGGAAAATGTCGACATGAAAATGGATGCGCCTATGGCACAGGTAAGAAGATGTTGACATGCAAAAAGTCACGCCCATGGCGTAGGTTGGAGGCGCAAAGCAGAAAATGTCGACATGAAAATGGATGCACCTATGGCACAGGTAAGAAGGTGTTGACATGCAAAAAATTTTTTTCCATGATGTAGGTTATGGGCACACATCAAGGTGTCAACATGTGAAAATTCGTGCCCTGGCGCAGTTGGGGGCGCACATCAGAAGGTGTCAACATGCAAAAATTTGTGCCCTGGCGCAGGTTGGGGGCGCAAAGCACAAAACATCAACACCACATTTTCAGTGCCTATGGCACACTTAAGAGTATGTTGACATGAGGATAGTTGTGCAAGGTGCATCTTCAGGAGGTGCAACATTTTGAGCGTTGACACCCCGAACCCGACAGAAAGCAAACCCTGACGTAGATATTCAAATGGCCATAAATTTTCACAGGGAGCTCAAATTCATGCAAGGTTGGACTTTTCAGAAAGCTTACAATGTCTTCTATCCAACTAAAACTAGATATATTTAATTGGGTGAGGAAAAATTCTTCAAAAATTCAAAATACAATTCGCCATTTTTGGGTTTGCTAAGGTTCTCACCTACCGCCATAATGAGATGAATTAAATGCAACCTGGAGGTGGTTGGGGTAGATTTGGAATTCCTCTCTATTTTCTCTCTCATTCTTCCTATAAATTGTAAGGAGGGGCTTCTTTCTAAAGGTTGGACATTCTTGTTTTTCCCCTCCCTTCTCCTCTTGTTTGTAGGTGGATTTTGTGGAGTTCAAACCTCCCATCTAAAATTGTAATGCAACTTTTCCTCTTGGCATTTTGTAGTGTATTATATCAATCTTTGGAGGAAATAATGGATGTATGTGGATGATTCTTAACCTTCTCTATGTTCATTTGCATCCTCCTGATCTTTCACTACAAATTTGGTTATCTGTGCATGATCTTGCATTGCATTTTAATGGTTCGTGTTTATTGGCAAGACAGGTGTTCTTCATTCCTGGGTGCATCACCTTTGTTAGTTTAGGTTTATTTTTATGAATCTTCTTACCCTGTCTCCTTGGAAAGTTAGATTAGGTTTTCGAGTAAACCCTCTGCATTTTTATGTCTTCGAATGCATGCAGAGCTTTCCCGATTCACAAGGTCCACACTTGGGAAAAGCTCCATGTTATGCAATCGCATTGAGAGTCTCAACCCATCAAGTTGTAGAAATTCAGGGGTGCTATGATTTAACATCAATAGGTGGCTTAGTGGTT
Source organism: Taxus wallichiana var. yunnanensis (assembly GCA_018340775.1). NCBI lineage: Eukaryota > Viridiplantae > Streptophyta > Pinopsida > Cupressales > Taxaceae > Taxus > Taxus wallichiana. The sequence goes on from CM031241.1 coordinate 385,469,483, forward strand.
ATGGGAAAGATCAACCTTGAGCTAAACAACGATTCGAGATGAATTTGAAGAGTACATCACATCACTGTGATATTAACTTAGAGCACCGAGTCAAAAAAATGAGCTCACCAAGACTTTGGAGAAAAGACCGAGGTGTTCTTATGCATAAGAGCTTGCATAAGATCAAGTTCATAGATATGGGAACAATGATATAGTGAAGTGTAAGGTGAGGTGTATATTAAGAGGTGCTCAAACTTGAACACTGTGGAAAAAGAGCCAAGTGAGCTTGTAAGTCACAAATGAATGTGATGAAGGATGATGGGAATCAAGATTAGTTTAGAAGGGAATTATTCAAGCCAAACAGATTTGGAATGATGGAAGGTTAGAGCTCAGTGTAACCTAAAGCTAAGTTTTAAAGCTTGACGAGTTCACGAGATAAGCCGAGTCAAACAACTCGAAGGCCCTGGTAAGCTTCAGAAAACTCACTGACAAGTTCACACATTCCACGACAAGATGGTGGAAAATGGGAATTAGGAGCCATATGACCAAGTTGAAAAGAATAAAATTGACCTTGTAGATCTGTATCTCCATTGCAGACTTACATAAGCTGAATGCAATGATGAGCTTGACAAAATGTTATTCAGGCTCCTGAGCCAAGAAATAAAACAAAGAGACATGTATTCTGAGTTAAGTGGGGAGTTTTGTTATGCATGATCGAGTCATTAGCAAATGATCATGTTTGATTGAAGTGTGAGATCATGCTCACAAAATTGAGCTTGAGTATTTCGATTCGATTCAAGAGACCCGATTGAGATGGTGATTCATTTTCCAAGCTATGTGAAGGGTCATTGAAAATACCAAGTTGTGTGGTAATAGATGGTTCTATAGGGAAAATTCATGTAAAGATGCTTCGGAAAAGAAAAAATAAATCTACTCAATTGGTTTAATTTCACTGTGATATTACAGAAGAGGTCGAGCATGACTAGACAATGGTGCATCTATTAAGCGATATTAAGATGGTATCTTGGGAGATTGAGCATTAACTCTACTGATTCATTGAGTTTGGCATGATAGGAATTAGGTGAAGGATGTTTCATCAAGGGAGCTCAATCTGATGAGGTCAATCATGGAGGATAGGTATTCGAGTTGTATCGAATCGACAAAGAATTAAGTTGACCACCATGCTTAGAACCTAGATAACTAACAGGTGATCATACAGGTCAAATAATAATGTAGCAGCATAATATTGCAAATTGTTCTACGCTAAGTTGACCCTAGTCATGGAAGAAATTGAGTTGCATGAATAAACTCGCTCAATGATTCATCACGTAATGAGGAGTGGAGGCTGATAATCTCGAGTGTAAAATAAAGGAGGTCAGTGGTAAGTTTGGTAAAAGAACGTAGTGATGGTTGTAGAAGGAGCTTGACCCTAACTTGGTGAGTTGGCTCTGTGCAAGCCAACCTATGAGTTGGTTTTTTTTTTTCCTTTTCCTCATGACCCCTCCTCTTCGATGCAAACCAATCAATAGGGAGTCCCACCATTTATTTTAAATAATTTAATATTTTTATTTAAATATTTTAATAATAATATTTGTTATTACTATTTAAATATTATTTTAATTAATTAAGGAGAACAAGGTCAACAGGAAATTAGTGACACGTGATGGAGCCTTCTCAAGTGGTTCAAACAACTGTAATAAATGAACCATCATGTACCTTCAATTTAGGAAGGGAATTTATGAATCCTCTCCTCTCTCTCGACTTATTCTATAAATGAAAGTTGGAAGCTCATTCCAAGGGGTTCTAACAGGTCGGACAAGTTGGACAGTTAGATATCCGAGACAAATGCAAAATTTTCAAGAGTCCTCTCTCTTCGCAAGTGGTCCTTGTATGTTGAGGGAACTTTTAAGCCTCCTTTCCAAGACTTTAATGGAAAAAATTACCTCTTCTAAGCTGTATTATGCATTGTGAACGTTCTTGAAGTAATAAAAGTGTGTGTTCCGTGACTAATCTTGGTCTTTTCATCCTTTTATACTTCTTTATGCCTTTTCTCATGCTTGCGCAGTACCTTTGTGAAAGTTCATTTTTCTATTGCAAGTTCTTGGAGCTTTGTTCCTATCAAGTGGTACATGCATATGAGTTTTGGTGCTTGTTCACCCCTCTCATGTTTGTCCTTCTTCACTGGAAAACTAATAACTTGTGTGTTTGATCGAGTTTAACAAAGGAATTGGTGCTTCCTAGTCTCGTGGTATTATGTACCCTCTCTAAGTTGGAGTTGGTGAATTTTACTTGTGGTGCACACACCCTCTTAAAATTAACCCTTCTTGAGTCTAGAAACACCCTTTATTTGATTCATCACCATCCCTAGTATTGTTTCATTTCTACAAATATCTTTCCCTAAAACTCATAAAAGTGTTAACATAGGACTAGATATCCATTTTATTACACTAGGAGTAGTACAACACTTAGCTTAGGAAGAGGAATCGGCCTTCTGGGAGGTTCACCTCGAGCCCAAGTCCTAAATATTGAGAGGTGATCCCATGTGTTCTAATCACACCGAACGTCCTGTTCACATTCTAGACATTTGGAGGGTGAATTGATTTGGCGACAATAGTTTTTGGCACACCTGGTGGGATAGATTCGGTACTTCTCTTCTCACTTACACAAGTCAAAGTACCTAGTGAATCTATATATATGGATTCCAAATCTCAATGATTTAACTTATGCAAAGAATTTATACAAGAGCTTCTTCAAAGCAAGGAAATTATCAGCATATCAAACTTTCCTTATCTCCTCCAAAGAGAAGAAGAAGAGGTGTTTCAACATCACCAGTTACAACTTTACCTTGTAGGGGTCATTAAACTCCTCCATATGGAATGTTTCCTCCACCAAGGGAAAATCAAACTTTTGCTCCTATGGCAAGAAACCAATTTTTTCCCCCTTTCAATGCAAGCAATCCTCTTCTGTTGGCTCAATGTGACCCTATACCTATTACGACACTCAAAAGTTTACCCTTTTATATAGGGGAAACTCGGGTTAGTCTGATGGAACATATTCTAGATGTAGTTAGCATTTTTCAAGTACATAATATCATGGAGGAAAAAATTACGGTTAGAATTCTTGCTACCTCTTTCAAGGGAAAAACACTTCAATGGTTTCGAGGGTTAAGTGTTGGCACTATAACCACTTAGGAGGAGTTAGGAGAAGATTTATGTAAACAATTTGAAGACAAGAGTGATCACCTATCACTTTTACAATAACTCACTACCATGAAGAGAGCTCCCCAATAATACATAAGTGATTTCAACTTTCGATTCCATAGGACCTGGAATAGGATTCCGACACTCATAAATCCTTCTCTAAATAATGCATTATTTTACTATTTATGAGCCTTGAATAGTGATGTAGTAGTTATGATCCAATCCATGGGAGGGACTATATTACCACGATTCCTATAACATTGCGATAAGAGTGGATAAATTCCTTGATTCAGGATGGAAAGATAGCTCCATGACCACTAATGTCATTGTCTCCAGATATTACAAATAATCATCCTATCATTGCTCCTATTCTAGCAACCTCTAATCAACTAACTCAGTCTACCCCTACCTCTTAAAATGATCTATTTGAAGTCAAGTCAATCTGTAAAATTTTGGAAACGAGATCATTACACTCAAGAGGCAACAAGTTCAATACAATCGTCCATATCAGCCATAAAATCAACAGTATCATGATAATTGTCCTCCTTTTAAAGGGAATAATTAGCTGTAAAATCAAGATACAAATCAAGTTGCAAATGTTAGGCCTTTGAACTTTTGGAACCCTCTTCGCAAGCTCATCTAGAGCCATATTACCTATCCAGAATAATCTAGTTCAAGACTAAGAATGGTTTTATCCTTATTCTTAACCCCACAATCAAAATATTTTTCCCAATGGAGTTCTTAGCTTGAGGACCTTATGGTTCAAAGTGTATCTCCCTTGAGCTAACAAAAATTCTTCTACTCAACAAACAACAGATCAACTACAAAAACCTGAAGAAACCACTTTGTTAAACTGGCAAGCAAAGTATTTTTGCGGGTTGAATACAAATTCCTTATCAGTGGTGGAAAAAATTGTTCCAAAAATATACCTATGGAACCTCAACCTTCCAAATATGATAAATCATCCACTTCATAGCCTCATACACAAGCAGTGGTTGATAAAGATGCGGGAAAGAAACCACCAGAAACACCTATTAGCCAAGCTACAAGGAAAGAAGGTTCTTTAGGCATCATGGTACCCAACAAGAAATTTCTAAAATAGGATCCTAAAAACTAAAGAAATTTCAGAAAAGTGGGAGCAATTCCTTCAACATAGTAGAATAGATGAAGAAGACTAACCTTAGCATTACTATGTGGGACACACTCCCAATTCCTTCTCAAATAAATTTGTTGCCAAAGGCTCTAAATAGTTTTGGTACAACTAATGGATCTTCACGTCATGGAGAAAAACTACTATAAATTTGTGTCAACTAGAAAGGAAAAGTATTCCTAAAGACAATAAACCACCACCATTCTATATTTCCCTGATAATTGGAAACCACATAGTGCATAATTGCATGATCTATTCTAGCACTAGTAGCTCAGTCATGCCCAAAAAATTACAGATTTACTAGGCATACAATATGCGTCGGTTGTAAGAGGAGGTGTTCAGTTGGATGACATAGTCATTAATATGGTTGGATTTATCAAGGTAATTTAACTTACCATCCATGCATGCCTAAGTTTGTCATTCACCTAAGACATATCAGTCATTGATCTCCCTCCTTTATTCACCATCTACATGTCATGATATTTCACTGCCAAGATGGGTGGTTACCTATCAACCAATTGGTGAGATGTGATTCTTAAGACGTGATACATAACGAAAGTGACTATAAGGGAAGAAACAATCTTACATAATCATGTAGAACCCTACACTTTTAGTCCTATAAATGGGAATTACACCATTAGAGATCTAGAAGAAGAAGATGTTGATCATGAACTGACCACTCTTATTGAAGAACTTCCCGATACTATGCTAGATGAAGTAAGTGGAGATAATCAATACGATCCCTACACTTATGTGCTGGTAGAAAAAGAAGCTAGTTTTCTATTTTTGAAGAAATGAGATTCGGTACATGCTACATTCATGAGGAAGATACAATCATACCACAATAGGTCAAAACACCAAGAAATTCTGAAGGACTATGGCAATTGTTCTTCAATGGATCGAGAAGTAAGAATGGATCTAGTGCTGGTGTTATTTTAATTTCTCTAGAGGAAGATAAGTATTTCTCATATTTCCAGTTGCAATTCAATTGCACTAACAATGTTGCTTAATACAAGGCCATTATACAAGGAATTCAACTATCCCAAAAGAAGGAAATCAAAGCCATGACTATTTTTTGAGATAGTGAGTTAGTTGTTCATCAAGTGATGACACGTAGTGTATCCAAGAATGATCTTTTAATATCATACAAGAACCTAGTTTGGGACTTGATTGAATATTTTGAAGCTTTTGGGATCCATGTAGTTCCTAGAAATCAAAATCAAGATGTTGATAGGCTTGTTACGATTGAATCACAATATGACATACTAGTTAATATCATGAAAAAGGGAATTTTTTTCAAAATAGTGGTTCAACTTGCAATCCATGATAATGTGAGTAGGTAGGAAGTGTTCTATAATGAAAAACAAATTTTCCATTTCCTATAAGAAGAGGTGGATTTTCTGCAAGAAATCGGGATAAGTTACAACAAAAAATCATGATAAGTTACAAGAGTTATATGGTGATCAAATTATAAAATTGAAAAGCAACAAACTACCAAAATTCTTAGTCATTTATGGAATACATTTTCCATTTTGATGATCAAGCCAAAAGATAAAGCTCTAACATGGTGGTAAAATTAGAATATTTTGAGGAAGTTGAGGTATCAAATGAAAAGTTTCTAAAGATCAAGTAAAGTATATACTTCTAAGGAGAAAGAATATTTCCTCAAACTTTGTTAATAGTATCACGACATTTTTATGTGGAGCTATAAAGAAGCTGCGTGGTTTTGATCCAGTGCAGCACAACATACCATTGAACTGGATCCTTATTCCAAGCCAATTTGTCGAAACAAAGGCTAATTAATCCCAAAATTGAGCCACTAATGAGAAAGGAACTAACCAAACTCATCGAGTCTGTATAATTTTTCCCATTAAGCACTCCTCTTGGGTAGCCAATCTGGTGCACATAAGAAAGAAGAACGGCGAGATCTGGTTGTGCGTAGATTTCGTGGATTAAATCATCCATCATTAAAAGACCATTATCCTCTTCCATCAATGGAGAAAATCCTTCAAATGGTGGTAGGAGCTCAAAGATTTTTTTCTTGATGGATATTTGGGTTACAATCAAATTCTAGTCTAAGAATCAAACCAATTAAAAATGGCTTTCACTACCAAGTGGGGCACGTAAGCCTACAACAAAATGCCATTTGGATTGTCTAATGCTAGGGATAATTTCTAAAAAGCCATCGACATGATATTTAGGGGGCTAATCAATGATATCATCTTGGTTTACCTTTATGAAATAACTGTATATTCTAACCATACAAAAGACCACATCATGCATCTAAGGAAGGTTTTCCAAAGGTGTAGGGAATTTGTGGTTTCACTTAACCCCAAGAAATGCTTTTTTACAGTGCATGAGGGAAATTTGTTGGGGCATTTTGTTTCATTAGAAGGAATATCAATTGATCTAGCCACGATTCATTTGATTATGTCTTTATCTCTCCCAAGTCATAGGAAGGGCCTCGAGTTTTGGGAATCATAAATTTTGTGCGAAGATTCATCCCTCAATTTGCGACATTGGATAAACCACTGAAAAACATGTTGAAGAAAATTATTCCATTCTCATGGAAAAAGGAAGGAAAGGAGAGCTTTGAAGCCATCAAAATGGCCATTTCTCAAGGTCCCATGTTGGTAAACCCTAGGTTTGATAAAGAATTTATCCTTTATGTTTTTTTAGGTCAAGAAATAATTTGAGAGATCCTCACCGTGAAAAATGATGATCGATGAGTGGCTAATTGATTTCTTGATCAGTCCCTCAAAGAATACAAGATCAAATATTCATTCCTTGAAAAAATACTTTTCTATTATTCGAGCTTTGAAAAATTCAAGCACATGTTGTCAACAACAGAATTCACTGATGGTGACTCATCCAGTGTTAAGGAATTTTTACGAATAAAGAGATGAATGAAAAGTACACCTTTGGATGGATCATGAAGGTGATGGAGTATGATGCGCACATCAAATTCACTAAAATTTTTAGAGGTAAAGGTTTGTTTCAACAAATTGCTGCAGATATGGAATCAAAAGGTGATGAGGACCCAATGCTCCTAAACACTGATGAGAGTAATGATCAAGTTAAATGGTTATCCGGAATGAATAATTTCCTCTTATTAGGAGTATATCATGTGAACATGGATAAAAATCAAAGAAGGACTTTACGTATTTATTCTATTCCATATCTTCTAGTAGATAACATTCTCTTTCAAAGGGATTTGAATGGTTCTCATTCAACGCATGGGACTAGAATAGGTAAGCAAGATACTAGAAGAGTTTCATAATGGCCTATTTGGAGGAGATTATTCTGCACAAAAAAATTCTACCAATATCATGCGAGCTAGCTACTATTGGCTTGAATTGTTCAAATATTCCCATCTTCGGGTAAGGAAATGTAAGGAATGTGCATTTTCACAGGTAAGAAGAAGTTATCAGCTCTTCCACTACATCCAATTCAAGTGGATCAACCCTTTGTCTAATTGGGGTTGGACTTCATCGAATGATTAATCCTCCATCCAGTGATAGACATAAATGGGTCCTTACTGAAATGGAATATTTTACTCAATGGAAGGAGGAGGTAGCATTGAAGGAGAGTAATGAGAAGGAAATTCTTGATTTCTTAGAAGGAATAATGACAAGGTTTAGTGTCCCTTTTATAGTCATTTCAGACAACACAATGGATTTTATTGGTATGAAGTTGAGTGAATGGGCTATTAAAAATGGGGTCTACCTCAATAATTTTTCCAATTACTATCCACAAGGAAATGGATTGGATGAGTCTAGCAAAAAAACCTCATAAGGATTATTAAGTGCACAATGGAGACTAATAGGAGGAATTGGCATACACAACTTAAGACTGCCTTATGGTCATATCGAATCACACCTAAAAGGGCCATTAGAAATTCTCCTTTCATTCCTGTATATGGAAGGGAGGAAAAATTCCACTCTACTTGGAGTTACCTTCTTTGGAGTTAGCTCATCAGCTTTAAGTTATGGAGAGTGATCCTCTAATGAAGGTTTCTTTGAACTCTTGGAGTTAGAGGAAGTATGAAACAAGGCTATGAAGACTTTGGAGAAACATTAGGCTAAGGTTAAGAAACATTTTAACAAGAAGGCATCGACATGAATTTTCAAGAGGGAGATTTAGTTATCAAATGGGATGAAGACAGGGCCAAGCCAGAAAACACTCTAAGTTTGACACTCTCTGGAGTGGACTATACATCATCACGAGTTGTAAAGAGGTGAATTCATTTCATCTATCCAAGATCAATGGAGAATAAATACCCATTCATGTTAATGGGATACATCATGAAGTTTTCTTTTGAAATCATTCCATTCCACCCGTGTACAATTTAGTTAGGTGTTTTCCTCCAAATGCGTATGCACATTGTCATGTTTTTTCTCTTTTGCTTTTCTTTTTATTGTGTTTTGTTTAGTTCTTGCACATTGTGGCATCATAGGAAGGTGTCAAGGAGAATGAAGGTTCAAAGATTCCATAAGAGTTTTTGTTGATGACCATCCTTGGTTGATAGAGCTGTCGAGTCATGGGAATCCTTAGGTTAGTGGGACATGTACCCTAAGGAGACCTCCAAATTTTAAAGAAGCTAGCTCTTCTCTATGGGGGAGATAGGGGTGAGAAGAATTAAAAATAAAATAAAACAAGATAAGGTGATGCGCCGAACAAGCCTGCTAGGATATTTAATCGAGACAAAAAGCTGGCTTGAGAAGGGAAATGGTGAATAACTAAAAAAGGGTGGATGAAATGCACCATAGGTTAGAAAGGGTCACACAGAACACTACCTCAAACTACTTAAGCATAGCTTCAAATATAGTAACAAAATTGAGAGATGCATAGTTTCTACGTGAAAATAAAGGTAATCAGAGATAATAAAGCTATGCAATGATGAACATAAAAACACCACAAGACATATATATTACTCCAATATTTGGGTACAATATTACACTTAAAAAAGAGGAAAGATTTATATTACAAATCTCATAAAGAAGGCTATAGTTCCAAGACCTCTGTCTTTCACAAAAGAGAGACTTGTGACAGAGAAGAAAAGATTAACTCTCCTAGTATCTAACTAAAAATATCCATCTATTTCATCAAAATTTGATTACAATTTATAGGGGGAAGAGGAGGAAGGAGAGAAATTTCAAACTCCTTCCCAAATGTCCCCTTAATTATGATAAATTATATGAAGTGAAAAAAACAGATTTCCTCAAATCCTTCTCACAATTTGTCCTCCTCGAGAAAAGTGAGATCCATGCCTATTTAATGCATCTTAATTATCCTACAACCGACTCCCTTGAGATGGACTCACCTTTTGAGAATAAAATCCTTCAGCTATTTATTACATAACCAGATATTTCAACCATTTATGCATTGGTTCCCGGCCTCTTGATTCAAACGGTGCGTATTTTGTAATGAAATGACCCTTCACCTCTAATCTTTTGAAAAATTCTTCAAGCATTAAATCTTACAGATAAGACCCTAAATCACTTATACATGGAAGATGGCTTGTCATATTAATGGATTTCTCTGAAAATGGAGTCCATTTGTTACAAGATCCACGTGAAATTCTCACGCATCCTTATGACTCTGCTTTTCTATCGAGCTCCTGGGAAAGTGCTAGGTGGACATTTGGCACCATCCGAGACTCATTATCCTACTTCTTTGTTGACTTCACATTTCCACCCTGTAGGAGTTTAAGACTTCATCACCTCCTTTGACTTTTGAATTTGATCCTCCTTGACACTTGATAGCATCTCGTAGGCTTCTTGTCTCTCTTTGTGATTTGATAAAGTCCTTTCTTCTCGGTGAATATTTGGCTTTGAATGGGCTTTGAAAAAGTAGGAATCTTCTTTTCTATGGATTTTAAGATACCGACTTCATGATATTATTCAATCAAAAATTCCATGCTATGCCATAGATGCCAAGTATACATCACATTCAATATACTTCATGTTTAACATTCCAGGGGTCCAAGATCAATAATGCTCAAGAAGATTTTGGGGTGTATCACAGAAATTCAAATCACTTTCAGGATTCCAATATTGACTCCATGCCCAATGGATGACTTAAGGCTATTGGAATCATGCTTAGTAGGAAATCATCCCTAAGAGGTTGCCAAAAATGTTATCCATTTTTTCCTCCTATGCAAAAAAATGGACAACGGGGGTCTACATGTTAAAATATTCAGAGTCAATGTATACAATTTTCTGGCATTCTGTTATGAATTCCATGATGTCTCAGAACTGAGGAAATTCCATGAATTCCATGGTGTTAAGAAAGAAGGCTGAAAGCATTCAAGAAAAGCTCGGGGTCATACAAGGGGGATCTAGGTGAGTTTGCACAATGTATAGGAGAGAAACATGTAATATAGCTCAGCCAAGCTAAATGGATGTAAGGTTGATTATTTTGATCAACTTGGTGAGTTAATTGAGGCCATGAATGAGTTATTTGGTGTTGACCTCTTCAGGTGCAATGTTGGTATGTGTTCCATTGAAATGAGTACCGAAGTCAAAAATTTAGCTCGGATGAGTTCAATAGGGTCAAGAATCGATGAGCTCAATATGAGCTATGAGAATCAAGTGGGGGATGCATTGGCCTATGACAACAAGGAATGCACAATGAAGAAATTCACAAGGTTGGTGTTTATAAGGCGAGGATCAAACCATGAAGTTGGGAAATGGTATAAGCTTGTGTGGGATGGTTCAATGCATGGCTTGACAAGGTGGGTCGAGTTGATGAGAGGATATTTCTCATAGAGCAATGGCTCAAGATTTACATGGGTGATGAACCACCTCAGCTTATGGGAGCTCGGTACATGACAAGTGGTGAGCTCAAACAAATTGGTGCTTGTGGAAATGAAATGGTTTGATACCATAGGAGGGAGAAATGAATTTATGTATGTTTTGAAGTAATGGACCCAACATGAGAAGAGCGTGAATGATGAGCATGCTCAGACAAAGATGAGTTGATAGCATGGGTGATTCATTGAGCCTAGGCCATAAGAAATAATTAGAGCTAGTTTTAATTCCCAAAGTCATGAGCTTGAGGAACATTTGAATATAGAAAACTTAGGTGTGCCCAAGGGAGATCAACTCGGTGGTGTGCGTTTCCTAGGCCAAGTCACTGAAATATATAGTGAGCTTGTCCCATGAAAGGGTATCTTGAGCAATGTCAAGTACGTGTATACTTAAATCACTTAGATGGCTCGAGTTGGCTCAATAGGTCACGAACATGAATGCATGCCAAACACAAACTCGGGATTAAATTAGACCGAGTTGAGAGGAGTTTTGGAAATTAAACAAGATCATTGCATGGCTCGGTCATAGGAGTCTAGAAGCTCAAAAAAATGGTTTCATAGGATTGAGTCATCAAGGACTTGGGCTCGTTAAAATTCAGGTCTAGTAATCACCAAATGAATTTAGTTCGGTTCCTTTAGAAATGGAATGTTTAATTCCATTTTAGAAAGGATCTCTAACATCATGCTAAGTTGTTGGTTTGAGGATATCACTTGTAGAAGGAACAAGTGAATGTTCCTTGGCACAAAAATTTGGAGAATGAACAAGTACATGTCCTCAGAGGAAGCTCATAGATATTTCACTTACAAAACCAAGTCGTAGGTGCTCAAGGTTGGTTTAAGGAGAGTTGTGTTAGTGAAATGAATCTTAGATCGGCATGTGAATAGCTCATCGATGATTGGAGGAGAACACAATATTTTTGCACATTTGGAGGGTAGGCTTGGTGATGAAGCAAGCCATAATAAAATGAATGGTAGAAGGTTGACACATTTCAAATCGGTGGCTCAGTGGTTATGGGAAAGCTCAACCTTGAGCTCAACATCGATTTGAGACAAATTTGAAGAGTAGAGCACAACACCGTGACAAGAACTCGAGCACCGAGTCACAAACATGAGCTCAAGAAGACTTTAGAGGCAAGGCCAAGGTGTTCCTATGCGTAAGAGCTTGTATAAGGTCAATTTTGTGGCTATGGGAATAATGATATAGTGAAGTGTAAGGTGATTCATAGATTCAAAGGTGTCCAAACTTGCATTCCTATGGGAAAGGAGCTATTTTGGCTCCTAACTCACAAATGAATGTGATGAAGGATGGTGGGAGTCAAGATCAATTCAAAAGGGAAGGATGTGAGCCATAAAAATTGGAATGATGAAAGTTTAGAGCTTGGCGCAACCTGAAGCTAAGTATTAAAGCGTGAAAATTTCATGAATATGTTGAGTTAGGAGAGTCAAAAATGGTGAGCTATAGAAAACTCGGTGATGAGTTCACGGATTCCACAAAGAGTTGTTCAAAAATTAGGATTAGGAGCCACCCAACCAAGTTGGAAAGCAATAAAGTGGCCTCATAGATCCATATCCCCATTGTGAACTTGCATAAGGTGAATTATGTGATGATCTTGGAAAAATGTTGTTTGGGCTCTGAGCTAAGAAATCTAACAAAGATACGTGTCATAAATTACATTTATTCCGAGTTAAGTGGGGAGTTTTGGTATGCACGATCAAGTCATTAGAAAATGATCGTGTTAGAGTGAAGTGCAGGATCATGCTTATGAAATTGAGATCGAATGTTTTAGTTTTATTTGAAAGACCCAGTTGAGATGATTATTCATTCACCAAGCTATGTGGAGGGTCATTGAAAATACCGAGTGGTGTGGTAGAGATGGTTCCATACGTAAAATTCATGTAAATATGCTTTGAAAAAGTAAAAATCGGTCTACTTAATTGTTTTAAGTTCACATGGTACTACTATAGAAGATCTCGAACATGACTTGAAAATGGTGCATCTATTGATCGAGATTAATATGGTAGCTCAGGATATCAGGTGTGAGCTCTACCGATTCATTGAGTTTGGCATTATAGGAATTAGGTGAAGGAATGTATCATCAAGGGATCTCAATGTGATGAGTTCAATCATGGAGGATATGCGGTCGTATTGCATCGAATAAGAAAATAAGTTGATGCTACACATTGAAGCTAAATCACTGATGGGTGATCATGCACATCAAATGATAACATAGAATAGAATATTGTGAGTCGATCTCAACCATGGAATAAGTAGAAGGATATCGATTTCCTAAATCAACTCACTCAATGAGTCGGTGGGTAACGAGGAGTAGAGGCTAATAAGCTCGGCGTCAAATGGAGGAGCTTGGTGGTGAGTTTGAAAGGTACAAGTGAGTTCGATAAAATATCACAGAGATGGTCATAGAAGGAGCTTGACCCCAACTTTGTGATTTGGCTCGGCGAGCCAACCACCGAGTTGGGTTTTTTTGGCCTTTTCCTCATGACACCTCCCTCTTCGATGCAAACCGGTCAACAGAGGGTCCCACCATTTATTTTAATTAATTTAATATTTTTATTTAAATATTATAATAATAATATTTATTATTATTATTTAAATATTATTTTAATTAATTAAGGAGAACTAGGTCAAAAGGAAATTAATGACACATAATGGAACCTTCTCAAGTGGTTCAACCAAATATAATAAATGAACCATCATGTACCTTTAATTTAGGAAGGGAATTTATGAATCCTTCCTCCTATATCTCAAATTCTTCTATAAATGTAAGTTGGAAACTCATTTCAAGGGGTTCCAATAGGTCAGACAAGTTAGACAGGTTAGATATTTGAGACAAGTGCAAATTTTTCAAGATTCCTCTCTCTTCTAAAATTTGTCCTTGTATTTTGAGGGAACTTTCAAGCCTTCTTTCAAAGATTGTAAAGACAACAATTTCCTCTTCTGAATGTATGATGCATTGTGCACATTTTTAAGTAATAAAAGTGTGTATTTTGTGACTAATCTTGGCCCTTTCATCCTTCTATGCTTCTTTGTGCCTTTTATCATGCTTCATAGAACATTGTGTAAGTTCACATTTCTATTGTAGGTTCTTAGAGCTCTATGCTTATCAAGTGGTGGAGCATTGCATGAATTTGAGTTGTGGTGCTTGTTCACCCTTCTTAAAATCATCCTTCTTCACTTGAAAACTGATATCTTTTTTGTCTCGATCAAGTTTAATAAAGGGAACGTGTGTACTTCCAAGTTTGTGCTATTATGTACCCTCTCTAAGTTGCAGTAGGTGAATTTGAATTGTGGTGCACACACCCTCTTTAAATTAACCCTTCATTTGGTTCATCTCCATCCCTAGTATAGATTCATTTATGCAAATCTCTTTCCCTAAAAATCATGAAAATGCAAGCATAGGACTAGATAGCCATTTTATTACACCAGAATAGTACAACACTTAGTTTAGGAAGAGGAAATCAGCCTTCTTGGGAGGTTCACCTGAAGCCCAAGTCCTATAGCTTGAGAGGTGATCCCATGTGTCCCAATCACATCAAACTTCCTATTCACATTCTAATCATTTAGAGGGTGCAGTGATTTGGTGACAACAACAATACACATCATCATAGAAGATGTAAATGTTGTGAGCTAAGTTGGTGGAATAATATATTAGTACTAAGCATTTTTGTAAGGTTTCATGGAATTATTGAAGGTATGAATGTTTTCTAAGAAATTATACTTCATTTTAGAAGCTATGAATGTTATAAGATGCATGCAATGCTTTGCAATACTATAAATATAGGAGATAATAAAATGTAGAATGCATCTTCACATTTTAGAAATAAGTAATGTTATATATTATATCTACAATTTTTTTAGAGTTTTGATCATCATGAAAATTAGAAAAATGGGTATGGTATACTGAAATAATTTGATTGAGCATGTAAATTTTTCTCAAGATCACATATATAAGGGTTTGTTTCTACATAAAAGGTTTGAAGTTGTGGTGAGGCATAATATGCACAAAAGTCCATGAAATGGCATAGTAAGAAAAATGTTTCATCAATTCTTCATATCCAATTGGGGTGATCCAAACAAGATAAGAGATTCCTAATGAAGCACCAATATGCTTGAGTGATGGTGCAAAGGTTAGTGAAGATCAACTAATTTTTGAGTCCTTTCTTTTACACCTTAACTCATAGTGTGAAAATAAAATAAATCATTAAATAATGAAACTAAACTATAATTCTACCAATATAGGGTGAGCTAATTGAATGACATGATATATCTTGGAATGTACATAATTTTTTTGGGTATTATTTGATAGCTTGTAATTTAAAGTCTTGTCAAAAATCTCATCTCAGGATTTAAAAATTCAAAATGCTAAATCTTGGTACATAACTACATTTAGTGTTGATGCTTCTTAAGATTTGAAAATTCTATGAATCTTTTAAAAATCCATTTTAGTTTTGAATTACCTACATAAATTTATAAATCTATAAAAATGAACAATTTATTCTATAAGCTTTGATCATATGTGATCACCCCTTATTAGGTGATGGCCCCCATAACCTTTTGTTCTAAGTCCCTAGGTAATGGTGTTGAACTAATTATGTGAGTGTATATTATTTCTTGAAATATTGAAATTGAATACCAATTATGGATGTATGTAAACATTAAATTATATATGTGATATCATTTAACTCTAACAATGAATACACAGTGTTGGAGTGCCCACACTACCTTTTGAGGAATGTATGAAGAGTTATTTTATGCAATAATTACTAGTAGATGCTACATATCTAAGTGACATGGGAATCACATTCATAGGAATGAGGAAAAAAAGAAACAATAATGTAGCTTGAATATATGCTAATTCATAATTTATAAACCAATGTTGTAGCACCAGTGATTCTAGTGTGGACTGATTAGAAAATTAAGACCATACTAAAATTTGTTTAGTTTCCACATTATTTGGTGAGATAGTTAGAATAGAAAAATTATTACTATCAGAGGGTGATTCCTATGTATAGTTATACCAAATAAAGAAAAAAATTAGGCCTAGCACGCACATGTTCCCATACACACCCATGCATGCACACATACACACCCACACACACACACACACACACACACACACACACACACACACACACACACACACACACACACACACACACACACACACACACACACACACACACACACATGTATGCACACATGAACTCACACACATAAGGACATACACAACCACATGAGCATGCACTCATGTAAAATTACATGCACCCACGTGCATGCACACATACAAACACATGACCAAAAGCACATACACACAAATCCACAAATGTGCGTGCACCCTTACTCATGACCAAGTAAAACACACTCAAAAACACACATAACCACATGCACATGAACTACCAAAAATGCACACACACACATGTGTGCATGCATACATACACATCAGCAAACATAAAAACATCCTTACACATACATGCACACAAATATGTGAGCGTGAGAACATGTGTGTATACATAAACACATGCACATACACATATATACCCACCCACCAATATTTTCATGCACACATAATCACACAAAGGCACACACACACACCCCACACACACACATATACATTCACCCAAATGTACCCGCACACATGCACATATGCACACATGCATGAAAACACACACACACACACACACACACACACACACACACACACACACACACACACACACACACACACACACACACAGAGGATTACACATACACGTATGCACATGTTCAGAACATATGCCAATATAAATGTTAGAAGAACAATTATCTCGAGAGGGAGGGGTGAATCAGTCCTTACAAAGTTAAATTAATTTTATATTTTCTTACCTAATTCATAAACAAATCAACCATTCATTTATGGCTAAACAACATCAAATACCATGCATTCTAATTACCATCAATAAGAGATATAAGACAATAACAAAATATATAAGTGGGAAAACATCTAGGGTAATAAAATCCACTAAAACTTCTTATTATATTACTTAAATAAAAATTATTTAGTGAAGCACAAACTTTACAAGGAACACCAACCCCTAGTTTAGTAGAGTGTTAACCCTAAAAGGTGAACCAACCCTAGTTTAGTGAAGCTCCAACTCAACACAGAGACTAAAATCCCCTACTATGATCAATAACCCACTAATACACATTTACATGAAGATATCTAATGTCTTTTTTTCTTTAACAACTGATGGAGATCACAAATTCATCTCAACCACCCTAAACCCTCAAATTCTAAGTCATTCTTTCTCTTTCTTTCTTCACTTGTCTTAGCCTTAAAAACTTAAACACACACTCTAAAATAATTTTCAACCCATCACAAAATGTCTCATATATCAAACCATGCCCTTATACCTTTTACTCACTCACACTTGGGTCACACTTTTTCCCTCTTAAAGAACTAGTTCAAATTTGAACTACAACTTCACTTTTATACCCTTCTCTTCATTCAAACACACTCTAGGTAGGTTTCCCTCATTTTTGACCAATTCAACTTAAAAAAATCCAAATACATTTATTAAAACATTCAAATTTTACCCATATAGGTTGGTCATGCCCAAAACCACCAAACATGCACAAAACTAGCTCAAACCCCCATCACTTGGATGAGCTAAAACCACAAATGTCAAAACCATGATTATTCAAGATCCAAAATTCATCATACATGTGTAATATGAAATAAAAACATCATCCATGGTCGTTAACTTTCACCAATAAAATAATTCATAAAACAACTCAAAACCTTATATCCTTTACAAAACAATTGTTTCAAACACCCCGGCTTCACCTTTGGGCCTCAAGACCACCCATGAACAACTCAAATATGGCATGGAACCACTCTATCAAGTTCTTGGGATCTGTAGATAACATCCATGCATTTAATAGCTCATGAACCATCCATATGTGCAAACCACACATACTGTCCTCTTCACCAAATCAAGCTTCCAAAAAGGAATTTTTAAAACCTCAAATGCTTTGCACTGTTTATTTCACTTAAAATACCTCCAAAGGTATTCAATAGGAAATAATTTCATCCCTATTCACTCTAAAATTTATATCAATAATCACCTATTCCATCGCATGCCTCATTCATCTCATTCGTCTAGATTGATCAAACCTATCCTCAAATCTAAACAACCTTCTTCCTCAAAAACTAGCCTAGATGACCCATCAAATATCATTATAATGAGACAAAAATATAAAATTGCAAATCCATATGAATATTATTTCCATAACATATCACATTTCCTTCCAATTCTAAGTGGAATGCCTTCAACCAAGCCAATCTTTGAAAAATTGTATGAAACTACCACAAAACTACCTTTTGACTAGACTTCATAAATATGAAACACTTTTTGATTTATTAGAACTACCATGATCTGAAACCATCATGGAAATCGAGTAAAAATCCCATGCTAAAAATAATGTCCATTTATTTTGCAACTCCTTTGGATAATCTTGTCCCAAACTGAACTTCTTCAGAAAATTTCCTATTTTAGTGGGTCCCACTCATCACCACATACTCTACCATACCTTTCTAGAAACCTTGAGGATATATTTTCATCTTCCAATCATCATACTAAAAATATAAATCAATTTTGGGATCTTATGAGCAATATATCTCCTATCGCTTTCAAGCACACAAAAGTTGTTTATTTTCTTAACATTCATTCATAAAAATATGATAATGGAATGACATCATTATTTTTTTCAAACATTATTTGTTCAATTTAGAAGAATATTCAAAATCCATAATGTTGCATGCAAATCACGTAATTTACGGTGAGCATCAAAAGGTGCAATTCGAGCTAGAAAACACTCTCTTCTTGACCTTGTTTCACCAAAATCAAAATAACTTACAAATGATTCTTCAAAATGACTCCAAATTTTTATCACACCTCTAAGACACACCTATGCATCATTTAAAATCATTAAAATATCTCAAATTGGTCTTCATCTCCTCATCCCATATAATCTTCATGACTAACCCTTGGGGTTTTGCATGGTTTACGCTAGGGTCAATTGAACTAACACTATAACTCATCATGATTCAATTTCCTACATTCATCCGAGATTTATCATGGCTATTCAACTCATTCTCATACCTCCAAGAACCTAGACTTGGTCTATATAAGCACCGAATCTTGATCTTCAACCCGTACTCCACCACCATGAAACTCATGTGAGTTCCTAGAACCTCCCAAACACACTCTCCATAATTCTAATATTATCCTCAATCCACCAAAAACTCAAACCAACATGCACCATCACTTAGGCTAGCTAGGTCACCTGGCTAGGCTTACTAGACAAAGCTAATCTCATTGAATCAACTCAAGCCACCATGAATCCACTTGATACTCCTTTCATCATCCTACTAAGCATCCTATGAATCTAATCCATTATTTTATTTATCATTAATTAGATTTTACATCAATGAAAACACCTAAAAATTAACATGCCAAACATCTCCCCATTTGTCATTGATGGAAAATACCTAAACTTCCCTCTTTTAACATTAATGATAAAGCACAAACACTGTACCCACCGATATTCATCCTTCTCAAATTTATATAGTGTCTCTTGATTGGAAATATCAATCAAAGTCTTAGTGTTAGCTCAAAGACTATTAATTACTCACAAAATATATCTTTTACCTCTTTCAAACCATTTATGATTGTACTCCCTAGGAAAGAGCATAATCAACACCTATTCATGCTAATAATCGGATACTTTTAGTTGCAAATATTCATAATATGGTGAATATTCCATTTTGAAAAAATTGAAAAGGCAAATTTTCTAGCGCGGGTCAGTGACTTGTTCGCCTAAAAATTACAGTTTAATTTTTTTAGGGGTCAACTTTACCTACCCTTGAAACTATCCACTATATAATCCTATATTATTCACTGTAGAACACTACTAGCTCACTCATACCACCTAGGGGCATATGTATTATCAAGTATAGTAAACATGCGACATGAGGGTGGAGGTTGTAGATGCACGAAAAGAGTTTATTCAAGCATGACAGGAGAGTTTGTTGATGCATGACAAGGAGAGTTTGTTGGCGCGTGATAGGAGTGCAGAGGAAGTAGTAGACACGTGATGAGAGTTTTTAATGTGCAACACGAATATTTTTTGTTGTGCGACTAGATGGCAGAGGCTGCAAATGCGTGACAAGGTTTTTGACGACGTCAGTGAGGTTCATTGATGCACGTCAACCACCTTGTTGATGCGCATCAGTAAATCTTTGTCATATGTCCTGTAGCCTTCTGTCCCACCACTTAAAAATTAGGAAAAAATTTGCTATCGACCCCAAAAATTTTCCTTCTGCGAAACCAGCTTCTAAGGATATTTTCCGGGTATTTTCTAGCTCGATTTATAAGAGGTCTCTTAAAATGAACCCTACCAATAATTATGATATAGAGCTAGAAACATATTTTTTATCTATCTCTTGAGTGGAAACATCACCTAACATCCTCATTTAGGATCAAGAACATGTTTTAATCACCTTATACCATGTTTTTACCTTTTCTTGGCTTGAAAAAAATGTAGGAACCCTTGAAAGAGTGTATGTACAGTTCATAAATATGCCCA
Organism: Taxus wallichiana var. yunnanensis; assembly: GCA_018340775.1. Classification (NCBI taxonomy): domain Eukaryota; kingdom Viridiplantae; phylum Streptophyta; class Pinopsida; order Cupressales; family Taxaceae; genus Taxus; species Taxus wallichiana. Next base: position 385,490,269 of record CM031241.1, read on the forward strand.
TAATAATGACTTCAAGGATAATAACTTCAAACTTACTTCTTGCTTGTCCTATCTCATTTTGTAAAGGTTCATGTTTGAATTGTATTTACTAAATTTTCACCTCTTATCTTGTCATTAAATGAGATCCCTATTCGAATCTTTAGTGTAACTTGAACTATCTTTGACAAGATATAGAATCCACACACAAAATTTCATGGCTTCTCACATATTCATTTAGACTTATGACTCCCTTCTCTACAGGAAAACATAAAAAAATTCCTACTTACCTTGATAACTTTCCTTTCATAGATCCCAAAAATATCATCATTTCCCTAAGGTACTTGCATGGTATTTTCAGTATCCTTCATGCACTTTCAATCTTCTTTTGATTATATTACCTATACCTCAAAATTTTATAGTTGTGACCATTATTCATTTTCTATGCCATTCCTTCTATATAATTTGTATCATATTTTCAAATTTGGTTGAGAGTTAACATAGAATCCCCCTGTGTAAAATGCTTTCTCAGTCTTGTAGCACAATCAAAACCTATTGAACCTCTTGTGACTTTATTTAATCCCATCCAATGACAAATAGACCCTTTACTCTCACTCTTGCTCATACACCCTTCATTGTAACAAAAACACTCAGAAACACCCCAAGAATGACTCATCCTAACTTGGACACCACCTACAAACCTCTAGGATGTTATTTTTACATATTTGATACCAAGCATACTTGACATTTATATGAAATCGATCATATAGATCCTAAAAACAACTTTCATCTATCAATCTTAACTTCTTGACCCCTTAAATTACCTTGAAGAGATACATAAGAAACTCCACTTTCTTGGTTTGGCAATGTAGGACCTGAGACATCATATTTTGATGCAATATTACCTCCTACAAAATTATGTACCTTGCCACTATATGTCTCAGTCCCATATTTTCCTTACATTAGTCATTGCCACTATCTCTTTCACTTGTAAACACCTAGAGACACTGAAATATCTCTCATGATCAACTAAAACTCTATATTAGCATCCTTAAGAACTCAAATACATATGAGGTGATGCTAACGTACCTTTCACATCTATGAACAAGCTTGAATTCCATCAATCATGAAGCAATACATCAACTCGGACTTAAATATCTAGCAAGGTTTCATGGTGTTCTTCATTCTTTTCTTATTGGACCATTCTCAAAGCCCATGTTCTTAGATCAAGACTCATTCACAATCCTTATGAGATAGATATTACCCTTGATATAACATCTCCTTAATGGCTTAACCTCTTAATCTTACCATTCTACCTTTAATGAATCAAACTCAAAGACATAATAACTTAGCCATGGATGGATTAACACATCCTTATTACCCTTTTATTTTCTTGATGATAATATTTATTTCATACAACTATTTTAAGGACCATTGTACTTACCTTCTATTTTTCACCTTTTTTTTCTTCTTCACTCTGCTCTTACAGGCTTGTAGCCCTCTCTTAAGAGAAAAAAACCCATAAATATTTCAAAATTTTAATTTCTTGGAGAAAAATTACCTGATTTGAGCACCCTTTTTCCCATTTAACATCTCCATAAACCTTATAGCTTAACATTGAAGGATATTAGCCCACTTTGCAATTTACCACTACTAATTATGTCTCCTAGCACTCTTCACATTCAAATCTAAGAACTATCAAATATTCCAAGGAATTTTGAATACTTATTGGAATAAAACCAATTTAGTATTTAAGAAAACATTTTTAATATGATTTGCACAAAATTTTATATTTCAATTTAATCATGTACACCTCAAGTACATAGTTTCCTTCATACTACTTCTTATGATCTCTTAGAGCCAAGATAGGTTAGAAACAACTTAGAGTGCACAAATTTTGATGTGAAGTCATAAAATTTTTCCAACAACCTTGTATCAATCCCCTCTAATTTCATGAGCATTATTATTTTGAATTTGAAGCAAATAAATCACATCACTTACTCGAAACCTTCTTAGCTTGTCTTTAATCACCCTTCAAGAACTTTGCCATAATTATCCTTTACATGATGGTTTGAACAAGTCATCATATTTTGTGACTATTTTATTCTTCAATTCTCCTTCATGAAGAAGTAAAATATTTTACACAATAATGATCATGATATAGAGACACCTAGCCCAAAATACTAGGACTCAGACAACTCTAGATGACAATACAAACTACTTAAGGAACATGTATTTTGTAAGATAATTTTGTCACTAAAATCAACATTTTTAGACCATTACACAACTTCAAACACTTATTAAATTCTTAGAAATTATTTATATAGGAATTATAGCTTTTGAAATTCTATGACACATCATATTTGACTCAAAACTAGCTTCACAAGGTACACCATACCTTTATATTTGCCACCAACTTTGATCATTGACTCAGACCAAGAAATAACTCTATACTTAGATACCATAACACACAAAAATCCTTTGAGAATTCAATTTTACCCTTACAAAATATGATCCTTTAAAAAATAACATCACATCATGACAAGGTAGATACAGACTTGAGAACATAATCATACACACTCAGATATCTCTAGACAATGAGCTCTTATTTTTATAAGTTGAATAACTAGGTAAAACCTAAAAAAACATAATTATAAGATTATGAAAATATACCCTGATACCTTGTAGGAGACACACTTCATCCTAGATAGCTCCCCCTTACATAATGCTTCATTTGGATCAATATGCCTCTAATAAGCCTAGTAGTGGTATATAACATCATGAACACTTAAAATAAATACTTGAAGAGATCTCAAGCCCTCTTAAACATCTGAAATTAACCTTCTTCTCCTTGATTCTGATCTATAACTTGAGAAAAACTTTTTATATCATTCACATCAGCTCTTTTTGGACCATTTTTGTTCCTTCTAGGCTCCCATATCCCGACTTGATTGTTAACATGCAATATAGAACTCGAAAACCTCTTTCTTACTCCCTAGGACCTTAAAAATATTTTTTTTCCTTGAGTAACCATAATAACACTCTCTAGAAACATTACCAACTTCATTACAACTAAAACACACAAGTGAACTCTTTCCTTTCAGAACCCTCAACATAATGGGTGGATCATACAAGAAAAATCTAGCAACATGGACTCATTTATGGAAATTCAAGCACACAACATTCTTAGATTGTTCATTCCTACTATCCCTCAAAGGGTAATAATTTATAGAATACCTTATACACTCCTTTTATTTATGAGAAAACCATTACAAGTAAAATAATAACCTTTAAATGATCTCTCATACCTTGAAGTATTTGGTTGCCTTACTGATTTTTCTTCACATTGTCTTTGATGAATATTTCCTTATTTTCAACATTTACACTTAGTTATTTTTCCTTATTTCTTAGAACATTATCTTCTTACATCTTATCCTTTCCTTGATGTCATCACTAAACCCCAAAAATACTCTATCACCTACTAATCTTTGTTTCCAAGAATATCATCAATATCCTTGGAACTTTTCTCAAATTTATGAAAGGACATAGTTTTCTTACCAACCTCTAATAGTTATTCCCTTAGGAATTATACATCCTCTTCAAACTTGGTGCACATGCTCTCTTTATCTTGTAAACTTGTGACTATAAACTTTACCTTTTATTCTAGCAACCTGATTGACTCATTGAGCTTTCTTGTTTTAGACCTATGCTTTTCTTCTAGATCATGAATCTTATTTTCATACTCTTTGACCTAAAAACTTAGATTCTTGTTCTTATTTTTAGCATTCCTTAACTCATTTTGGATACACTCTAGATCATATTTAACATCCTCTTCATCTTCCTTAGAATAACTACAATAACCTGATATGAAATCACCTAATAATGAAGAACCATCACTAGAAGATATCATGGAATATTTAGTCATGAACAACACCTCATTTCCAACATCTTCATGATCAGATTCAGACTCAGAATTTGAAACACCACTACTAAAATGAGACATGAAATCTTCTTCCTTTGTATAAAAAAATATTTTTCCCTTATTCTTATAGTTAAACTGTTATCATGAAATTACAAAGACTTCGAATGGTCTAAGTTGTGGATGGGGAATTTGGTGTAATCTGTGTAACATTGGGTCATCTCTCAAGCTATCATACTTGCGGGCTTAAGATGACTATCTATAGAATGTTGGTTCTCACTCCTAAAGTACCTTCCAAAATCTACTCCAACCGTAGGAAAATCTATCTTATCCTAATCTAACCTTCCAAGGGACCAAAGAGAGAGAGTGCATAAAAATAAAGCCTAAATTAATGTAGTGATATGCCATAAAATGAGGTGGTTAGCCAAGGATCCAACTTCTTGAAATGGATAGAAGTGAGAAAAGGAGAGGGTGTTAAAGATGCACCACAAACCAAATATAGATTCACACAGAACACCATTTCATACCAATTAAACACAACTCCTAAAAACCTTCAATAAGCATTAAAATATGTACAATATACCCTGTAATGAAGAGAGACAAGTAGAGACAACAAAATATGTGAAGGATGGACAAAATACATCACATAAATCATAGTTTATTGCTCCATGAATTTACACAGTACATCATTAGTGGGAAAGAGGCAAGAAAATTCCATTACAAGATTGGGAAAAAGTCTTAAGCTCCACATTCAACCCTAGCAAAGAAGAAAGAGAGTGGGGGGCAGGAAGGAAGAATGGCTAACTCCCTTTACAAATGAGCTCAATATTGCATTTTATAGAATGAGAAGAAGAGGGAAAGAACAATCCTGATTTTGAATTTTCAACCATTTGAAAGATGTAATAAATGAGTGTAATTAATGGTATCTAACTTCAAAAATGTTCCCCATGCTGTCTAGTGACGTTCAATAGTGAATGAATGATTTCTCATGTCCATTTAATGCATTCCCAACTACTTCCCAAAACCACATTGGACTAGGCTCGTTTTCTATGAAATTATCCATGAAATATTCATTTATCATTTAATTAATTAATTTATTTATGTTGGTCTTATATCCACGATTCTAATGATAGCAAGTTTTTCCAATTTCATTAAGAAATGCTCAAGTTATGGCCTTTTGAACAACTACAACTCTTTTGGGTTTGTAGACATTCCTTCACTACTACAGACTAAGAATTAATTTCTTTGGCTAGAAAAGTCAATTTTATAATTTTGTCTCCTTCTTCAATGCTTTTACATATCTTCAAATGATTATACATTAAAAATATACGTGCCCATCATTATTTTTGTCCTTGCTTTGAAATGGAGGGAAGGGTTATGTTTTAATGATTGACAATTAACATTTCCATCTCACCTGAGTTGGCTCTTCTCCTCATGAGATCCTCTCTTTGATATTGGTTTGTTTCTTTTATGCAGCGAATCCTCCTATCTACATCGGGATTTGACTTATTTTCCAACTCGGTGCTAAGTGGAGTTCCCTCCTTATACCGATGAACTTCATTATACCCTCCGACGAACTATGACTCAAACACTCGACACTTACCATTTTGGGCTCAGCCCCTTTCTTTGATTCCAACCACCATCTCAACCTCATTCATGATAAATGTGCCACAGGTATCTTCTACAAATGCCAAGATCTTATTTGATTTGAATCATACCACAAACTCGGTGCCATCATGTATTTGTTGAACATCGACCCTCTTTCTTTCAACAACTTGGTGACACATCCTCTTCCCTATGTCAACTTACCAACCGATCTTGACACCATTCCCAACAGCCCCGATCTCCCTCAACTCCCGTGCAATCAATTTAGTAGTTTATCTTGTGTAGCACTAACATATCACATGATGATGGTGACTTGTGCCACATGGAGGCCCCACACAACATTAGGGCCTCACATTTTTGACCCACTGAAGTTACACCAAGAGGCCATGTGGTGACCCATCGTGCCTTCTCATTTTAGCTCGATGGATGTTTATCTCCCTAATTTTCCCACCTTCCAATACTATACGTCTCTAAATTTCTAGGAAAATTTGTTTTCATGTGCTAAATCCTAAGCCAAATCCATGCACCATTCATTTGATCACCAAGTCCCTCACAAGATTTTCATGGCTTGTCGAGCTTATTATTCATCTCGCTACTCCATGTGACTTTCTTCCTACCTCACATTTTCCGAGCTCACTCGACCATTCATCAAGTTTTTATGAGCCATGTTTCCACCCCAACATTTTGTAAGCTCCTACCATGTTTTGGGTGACTCACACCATGTCACTCCATGTATCCTTCCCGACACAAAAACTAAGTGCCACCACTTTTGATGCATCGATCCATTACTTCAAGCTCAGCTCTTCGATTTGATATTTCGCTATCTTGAATTAGTATATTCTCGATCATGTTGTCATCTTACATGGGATCAAGATTGGGCTCAAGAGAATATCTATCTAAATAAATCATCCCTCATCACTAACAAAATCTCGATGCCTTTGGAGTGACTTGGTGATTTTGTGGCTCATCCCTTTTCGCGATTAATAGATTGACTCAGTCGTGACTCTGGTGCAACACATCAATGCAACTTGAGTCCTCTAATGCTGTTAGTATGCCTCTAAGCCTTCCTTAAATTTTGATTCACTTTTTTTTTTTCGCAGAGTGTTTAATTATTATGAGCTCAACCTATTTTGATATTGCCATGCCTGTTTAGCTCTATATGAACTCCACATGAACTCGATTGGTAGCCTCAACAACTTACCTTCATAGCTAATGGATACACTAACCTAGCTCAATATTTGAAAATTAGTTTCGGGTAATGTTATTTTAGTATCTTGGACCTATAAGAAGGTAGCTTGGTTCATTATATAACTCGTACACCATAGAAATAACTCGGTGAGCTTGGAAATAACTTTATAGGAGTGTCTCTACCAGCTTGGTTTACAATGGTGAATAGCTTGGTCCTATACCAATATAAATTGGCCTTTCAAGTAGCTCCCTTACACTAATGTAGTTTGGTTATATTCTTTCTAGCTCACTCACCTTACAAGACAACTCAGTGAGTAATGCAAGGAGCTTAATTGAGCTTTGTTGACTCTACAAACACCAAAGATGCCACATTTAAGAATATTTATTACCTTCTCTCGAATCTTGTCAATATTTTGGGTTCCCTTAGGTGCGTTAGGAACTGTGTAGAGTTATTAGAGGGGTCATTTTCCATTTCGCCAAGTACCCCCTTCACAAGTTTTTGTAATGCAAGACTATTAGCTTGTCCAATTTCACTAGGGTAGTGAAATTGGATAACAATTTGTTGAATCATAGGGGTCATTTTCCTTCTAAATGATTTGACTAGTTTTCCTATAGCAATCTCTTGGGCATAGAGTTTGCATGATCAACATGAACTAGTCCCAAATTTGAAAATATCGACTCTTAATGCTTTGAAATGTCACTTCCTACACTCCCAACCACCTTCCATTGTTTGCATTTTCCAACTCTCATAATAATATCTTGAAGTCAAAATTTGTGAGGGTGGGAAATTACTTCAAACCATGAAACTCCTCCATTTCATTTGGCTGTGATCCACTGAGGTTGAATGGGTATAGAGATTATGAAGATTTTCTTAAAGAAAATCATCAATGTCCAATTCTTAACTACATTAGTTTCTCTGCATTTATTTATATTTTAAGTTTGTAACCATTACATGCAACCATGATTTTCTTATTGCAACAACTTGGAGGCATGATGCACTTTACTACCTAGAGCAACACAAACAAAAACTATATAAAAATGAGATAAATCATACATGTCTCAAATAAGACATGCAGAGTGTGCACAAGCACTTATTTTTCTTAAAAAGATCTACCTCCTACTCCTACACTAACAAAAGGAATGAGAAACCTCACACCAACCCTTATACTAGTAAGGCAATGTATCTTCCTTAATATTTTATACATTGAAACTAACTTGAAAAAGGGAATGGCCATGGATGAGAGACTAACATGAAGATAATCTTCTATCCAACCTTCTAGAGTATCAACAAAAAAAAGAAAACACCTCCTTCAACTGATCTACATCCAATTGGAGGTGTTGTTTCCGACCCTTGGTTCAATGAAAAACATCCCCATGTTCTAGATTAAACATGGATGGTGGAAAATCTAATCCTTTCTCTAATGAATCTAGGTTTGATTGGGAAAGGTCTGATTCTTGTGATTTTCCGGTCATTTACTACTTAGTCCAAAGAACTTGGGCTCTCATGTAGACCCTCTTCCTAAATATGGTTGTTTGTAGGTTGATTCATGCTTTATTGTGATTATACAAACAAATGTGTTTCCACTTTGATGGCTACTGAAATTCCTTAGGTCTCCTCATTCCCTACTTCATCGTGATATTTTGATAAAGGTGCATCCAATTCCAAGCATGCAAAGTAGTGAGGATCACTATATTCTAGGAACATCCTGCTCACCTTGCAATTGCTCTTCCTCAAGGCCATGAGTGCCAATAGTGTTTAAAAACACTTCCTCCTCCCCATCCTTTCCAATTTGAGCTTCCTTCAAATCTTCCTTCTCTATTTTCTTATGTAGCTCCTTCTCATGAACAATTTAGACTGCTTCATCCTCCTAATCTGAATCGAACTAGTCACCTATTGATACAAAATTTTCATCCTCGGTGAGACTGGTTGTGGGAGAGGTGTAAGAAAGAGGCTACTACTTTATTCTTGATTGGGAAACAATGATTGATGCACACAAGACTTAAATTTATCAATTGAAGAAGCAAAATGATCCTCTATAACATAACCCCTACTCTAATTATATGATGCCTCCGAAAAAACCGCATGATTTGGCTCAAGCCTTGATATTTGGGGCATTATATGGGAATATCCCTCTCTTCAACATCATAACATGTATCTATTTACCATTATTTTAGGATAACCTTGTTTAGTAATGGATGCATAGAAGACAAGGACATCATATGACATGCCATAAATTCTAGGCTCGTTGGTGTATGTCCTAGGGAAATTGGGTAGTGCCCTGGGTGGAGATAGGAGGGATCACGAGGCAAATTGGGAGTGCTCTAGGTATAAAAACATGTGGGGTATAAAATGAAGGATAAGGAAGAAAAGGGGCTTCCTTATTTTGGCATGGAATGATGGATTTTTCCATATTTACATGAGAAGGAAGAATTTGAGGTAGTGAGGGAAGGATCAAAAGATTAGAAACATATCTTCATTTTCCATCCTGAATGAGAATCTTCTCAGCTTGAGATGCAATTACAAAATCCTGAGGAAGATTTCTACCCCCATATATTGAAATAATAAAGCTAGATCAGTTTCAAAGGACCTCAAATAATATAATAATTCCAAACCTTGAGAGGGTCTATATTCTTGAGAGATTTTGTTCCATGTACTTGTGAATTTGAGGTTGAAATTGGGAATGAATTTTTTTCGAGCTCACTCTATTTTGCTAACGTGTTCAATGAGGTAAATGACATTTGCATTCTCTTTGAATCGGTTGTGCAATTATTCTCCCAACCGATTCCATGTGGCAATGGATTGTGGATCCAAACTATTATACCAATATTTTTTTTTCCTTTGAAAGATGAAACTAGAAGTCTAAGGAAAATATTATTCTTCTGTGACATCATGAATGACACAATGGTTGGCAGTAATCTTCTATGTGATCAATCAGGAACTAGTCTCCATTTCCATAGAAGATATTAAAGGCTACCTTAGGGATAACATCCCACTGCTGCAAATGAAGAGGACTGGAAATGAAATGAGGGAATGGAAGAGCTCTTTCTATAGCCATGAAAAATTGAAAAAATTAAAACAAATCTACAACCAGAGATGGTGGGTTGCTACTGAATTAGTTTAGTCACCGATATGCTTGAAAGCTACCTCCAAAGGCTAGAATCTTCACCAAGTGCACATCAAACTTGATGAAGTGAAGTAGTAAGGTGCTTACAACTTATCCCATCGGGCGTGCTTATAACTATTATTACGAAATGACAACACCCTCGAATGGCCCGAGTTTTGGATGGGGCATTTGGTGTAATTTTTGTAACATTGGGTCATCTCTCAAGATGTGGGACTTGCAGAGATTGTGATGACCCTCCAAAGAAGGATGGTTCTTGCTCCTAATCTACCTACCAAAATATACTTCTAATGCATGAAAAGCTATATAATCCTAATCTAACCTTCCAATGAAATAGGAATAGAGAGTTCATGAAAATTAAACCTACACTAAGAGTGGTAATACACAATAAAAGGAGATGGTTAGCTAAGGATCTAATTGCCTAACATGGAGAGAGGTGAGAAAAGGAGAGGGTAGACAAGATGCACCACAGACTAGAGATAGATTCACATAGAACACCATTTCATACCCATTAAACACAGCTCCCAAAAACCTACAATAAGCATTAGAATATGCACAATATACCATGCAATGAAGAGAGGAAAGTAGAGACAACAAAATATGTGAAGGATGGACAAAATGTATCACAAAAACATAGTTTATTGCTCCAATAATTTACACACTGCATCATTAGTGGGAACAACGTAATAAAATGACATTACAAGCTTGTGAAGGAGTCTTAAGCTCCACATTCAACCCTAATAGAGAAGGAAGAGAGATGGGGGCAAGAAGGAATAATGAATAACTCCCTTTATAAATGAGCCAAAGATTGAATTTTATAGAATGAGAAGAAGAGGGAAAGAAAATCCAAAAATTGCATTTTCAACCACTTGTAAGATGTAATAAATGAGTGAAATTAATTATATCTTTCGTGAAAAATACTCCCCATGTTGTACCATGACCTACAAAAATGAAATAATGATTGCCCACGTCCATTTAATGCATTCCCAATCGCTGCTTCCCAAAACCACATATGAATAGGATCATTTTCATGAAATTATCCATGAAATTTTCATTTATCCCTTAATTTCTTGTTTTCTTTGCGTTGGTATTAGATCCACAATTCTAATGACACCAATTTTGTGCAATTTTGTTAAGAAATTATCAAGTAATGGAATTTTGAGTGACTACAACTCTTTTGGGTTTACAGCATTCCTTCACTGTTATAGATCGAGAATTAATTTCTTTGGCTAGAAAATTGAATTTTAAATTTTTCTCTCCTTCTCCAATGCTTTTGCATATCTTAAAATGATTTTTAATTAAAAAATCTATGGACCCATCATTAGTTTTTTTCCTTACTTTGAAATGGGGGAAGGGTTATGTTTTAATGATTGGTAATTAGCATTTTGTGTTGGCCACTCGGCCGAGATGGCTCTTCTCCTCATGAGATCCTCTCTTTGTTGTTGGTTTGTTTCTTCATGTAGTGGTTCCTCCTATCTACATTGGGCTCGACTTATTTTCCAAATCGGTACTAAGTGTACCTCCCTCATTATACTACCGACCTTCATTATACCTCTAGCGAGTTTTGACTCAAACACTCAACCCCTACCTTTTTAGGATCAACCCCAGTTCATTGATTATGACCACCAAATCACCCTCATTAATGCTAAATATTCCATAGGGCTCTTCTCAAAATTCCAATCTCTTATTTGATTTAAATTGTGCCTCAAACTTGGTGCCCTCATGTATTGGTTGAACACCAACCCTCTTTCTTCCGATAACTCGGTGACACGTCATTTGCCCTAGGTCAGCTTGGTGACTAATCCCAATGCCATCCCTAGTGGCCTCAACCTCCTTGAATCCTACATAATCAACTCGCTGGTTGACCATGTGTCGCACTAACATATCACACGGTGATGATGAATTATGCCACGTGAAGGCCCTGCATAGCTTTGGGGCCTCATGTTTCTTTGAATCACCGGTTGTGCTAATGGACCATGTGGTGATCTCTCATGACTTATCCTGTAGCTCTGTAATCCATGTATCTCCCCGAGTCAATCACCTTCCCCTACTATATGTCCCAGGAATTTTCAAACCAAGTTGTTTCCATGTGCTAATTCCACGACCGACTCCATGTATCATTCATTTGATGATCAATTCCCTTGCAATATTTTCAGGAATTTTCAAGCCTATTATTCAGCTCACTACTCCATGTGAATTTCTTCCTACCTCACCTTTTCCGATCTCACTTGGCCATCTATCGAGTTCTTTATGAGTTGTGTTTCCACCCAAAAATAGTTGAAGTGCTTAGCATGTTTTAGTCACCTCGTGAGCCATGCCACTCCATGTATCCTTCCCGACACAAAACCGAGCGCCGCCACTTTTTATACCTTGAGCCACTGCTTCAAGTTCAGGGTCCTTGAATTGATATTTTTTATATATCAAACCATTCTCTTCTAATCATGTCCTCATCTTGCATGGGCTCGGTATTGGGCTTGAGAGAATCTCTATCTAAATAACTCGGCCCTTATAGCTAACAATATCTCGATGCCTTCCGAGAGACTTGGTGATTTTATGACTTATCCCTTTTCATGATGAATATCTTGAATCGGTCGTTACTTCAGTGCAATACATCAATGCAAGTTGGATCCTCCGATTCTCAATGGGTATGCCTCCAAGCCTTCCTTAAAGTATGATTTGTTGTTTTTGTTTCAGTAAATATTTTAATAATTGAGAACTCAACTTGTTTTGATATTTCCTTACCGCTTAGCTTGATATGGCATCCACATGAGCTCAGTGTGTATCCTTAACAACTTACCCTTATAGATAATGGATACCCCAACTCATCTCATTCTTTGAAAATAACTTTCATGGGTAATGTTATTTCAGTAGCTCTGTACATATAAGAAGGTAGCTTTGTTCATTGATAACTCAAATAAGCAACATATAAATAACTTTGTGAGTCGGGAAATAGTTTGATAAGAGTGTCTGTACTATCTTGGTGTACAATGGTGAATAACTCGTCCTATATCAATAAAAATGGCTCCCTTAAACTTATGTAGTTTGGTTATATTCTTGCTAGCTCACTCACCTTACAAGACAACTCTGTGAGTTATGAAAGGATATCGCTTGAGCTTGGTTGAATCTAAAAGCACCGAAGATGCCACTTTTAAGAATCTTTCTTACCTTCTCTAAATCCTGTCAATCTTTTGGTGATCTAAAATCCAATTTTACTAGCAATTTTGCACACACTTAACTTTGATTTGTATTGATTTTCAATATAAAAATTGACTATTTTAATATTTTGTATTTTTAATAAAGGAAATAAAACTCAAAGTACTTTATAAAATCAGAAAATATAGAGATGAGTCACCAAAAATTGACACAAATATTGATAACAGAGTTCAAGGCTTGAGGCCTACATCTCCGTGTCCAAATAATGTGACTTATCTATTAAAAATTAAAAATAAATCTTACAAATACTTCTACAAGAATTATGATCTACTCACCACGTTCCTCTACCAAAAATAATATGATTAATTTTTTACTTCATCTCCGATTCCATACCTAGCTCAAGTTATGAGCATTTGAGTATTATAGTCACTTAACTCCTATACATATGCTACATTACCCATTTTATAGTGTTTCCTTGGTAGTTACACGAATATCAAAGCTCTTATATTTTACCAAAGAGGATAGAGGTTAAAATCCCTTATCCCCACTCCCTATTCCACCTCCCATGGGATTTATCCCACATTTTTGCATATGGGTTGAGTAGGCGGTTAAAAAGGCTTGTTGTAGGTGCCTTTAGTTGGCTACGAGAGCCATTGACTAGTCTATCCTTGGTTTCAGTGCATATGTGGGTGTTTTGGCATATTAAGAATGTGGGAGAGATAATATTGTTTTAAAATTTGGTGATAAGCTAGATTATTATGTGTGGTATTTAATATAATGTATGGCAGATGAAGTTTAGGCATTTAATTTGCCAAATAGCTTATAATGTGTGGCATTTGCAATATATGGATTTTTTTAATAGCCCTAAAAAATTAGTCACACATGTATCATATAATGGACATATAATTTAAATATATACAATGGATTTTCTTTCATAATGTGAAGTAAAGGAGGCCAAGACACCCCTCAATAATTGAGTGTGTCAAACCTAGCTAAGGCCCCCTAGCTAGTAAACAACAGGGTCCACCTATTTGTGTATGAGTGTCCAAGATTGGTATCCAAAACCCAACTTTTTCTCCATCACCTTCATTTTCCACGTGTCACATTTCCATTTTTCCACTTAGCGAGCGTGCATGTGTTCATCCTACGCACAATTTCAAAATTTTCAGCTTGCTCGAAAATCTCAATAGGGCATAAGTTTTGCATACAAGTTTATGTTTTTGCAAACAAGATATCACCGGAATCATCTAATTTTTCTCCACACCAAGGAACTGACTACAACTAATTATTAAAAGATATTAGATTATTTTTTCTTGGTGAGGATCCTCTAGATCATTTCTCTCCACTAAGAAATTTTTTTACCCCAAAAGTCAACTTAATTGGTGAATAGATGAGGGTAATTCTCCCTCACCTTTCTATTTTCCATCCATTTTTCCTTATTTAGATGCATGCCTTTGAACCCAACACAAAGATACTCAATGTCACCCCTTCACGAAGTTCTTACTTTCCTGTCGAAAATGATGTCTTCCTAATAATCATCTAGATACTCGTGGAGAAAAATCATCAATGGAAGGAATTATGTTAGCATCATCATGATCAAAAATCATAGGTGGTTCATACAATCTTAAATTCCCAACATTTACAACTGATTATATTTGCATATATGGAGGTAAATCTAACCAGAAAGCGTTGTTACCAATTTTTTCCAATATTTGGAGTGGACCATACTGTAAAGGTTTCAATTTTTCAGCTTCACCTATCAACCTTTCCTTGATGACTTGAAGCCAAACTAAATCACTAACTTTGAACTTGTGATCAGCTCTATGTTTATCATGCTTGTCCTTATACTTAGCCTAAATTTTCTCCAATTTTTCACAGACATATTGATGAACATATTGTATTCTCTACACAAATATTTTGGTTTTGTTACAATCATTCAAACCATTGACAATAGTTTCATTCCCAAAACATACATCTCAAGGAGAATTAGGAAAATATCCATAACAAGTCTCAAATGGAGACTTCAAAGTACAAGAATGTAAGGCATGATTATAAGCATGTTGCACATAATAAAGATGTTCATCCCATAATTTAGGATGTTTATCAAAATATCCCCTAAGAAAATGTAACACTAAGCGGTTTACAACCTCTGTTTGACCATCGGTCCGTGGATGAAAATTAGTGTTATTTTTCAGTTTTGTGTTCATTAACCCCCACAATGTTGACCAAAATTCCTAGAAATCTAGAGCCCCGATTAGATATAATTGAATTAGGCAAACCAAAATGAACCCAAACAAACCGAAACAATAAATGTGTAGTTCCTTCACCTGTTATCTATGTATTACATGGAACCAACACACACATCTTGCTAAATGTTTCGACTACCATAGAGAAGTAATCATGTTTCTTTCATGTCATGGGAAATCCTTTTACAAATTCCATGGAAATAATTTCCCAAGGCATTTTTTGAACAAGAATAGGAGTGTAAAGTCATAATTTCATGTTTCTTGGCTTGCTCTTGGCACAAAGAACATACCCTTTAATATACCTAGTTACATGTTCATGTATTCTAGGCCAATAAAAATATTTCTATAAATGTGCAACTGTTTTACAAACACCAAAATGCCCAAAACTAAGATAATTATGTTCTTCCCTAATCATATGCACACATTCATTTTCTATAGTGAAAATTTTACCGTAATGATATAACAATCCATCATGCAAATGATAATCATTTTACCCTACTTGTTTCCCACTTACTAGGTCCTCATAAACATCTCTATAATCAACATTAGTAACATATTGTTCCTTGTAACTAACATGATCTAAATAACTATGTTGTAAAAGGGTAGATGCAAAAACAACTGGAGGTCTAGATAACATGTCTAGCAACCTTGTTTTCAATACCTTTTTATACCTTATTACAAGATGAAATTGTTTCAAAACCCCTTCAACCCGAAATGTCTAGACTATTGTAACTTGGTTTCGTTTGTAATTATGAAGTGATTGATGGTCAATATGTATAATTTTTCTTTTCCCATTAAATATTTCCACCGTTTAACAATTTGAACCAAAGCATACAACTCTTTATCATAAGTTGGATAGTTTCTTACAGCACTTGTAATGTTTTCTAAATGGTAACATACATGTGTCATTTTTCTCGCATCAAAATTGCCATTGCATCAGATAGCCACTAAGATCTATCTCTATCTCAAATGAATGCTACAAATGGAGCGGTACTTACTTTATCTTTCAAAGTTGTATTAAAGGATTTATGTTGTTTTCCTTCCCACCAAAATAAATATTTAATACTTGTCAAAGCATGGAAAGGAGATGTAATATATGATAGGTTAGAAATGATTTTCTCTCTAGTATCGAACTGCACCTAGAAAATCCTAACTTCTATCACATTAGTGGGTCTAGGCCATTTTATAATAACCTTTGTTTTTGCAGGATCAATTCTCAATTCTCCATTTCCTATGACATAACCCAAATAAATTAAAGATGTTTTTCCAAATTCATATTTTGACATATTCAAATATAATTTATCTCTCCTTAAACCATATAAAACTTTCTAGATGTGTTTAACATGTTCATCCCATGACTTACTGAAAACAAGAATATCATCTAAGTAGACAATAATGAAATCATCAATGAATGGTCTAAATAGATCATTCATAACACTCATGAATGTTGCAGGGGCATTGTACAATCCAAAAGGCATACCCAACCATTCAAACAATTCTTGTTTTTTTTAAAATCAATTTTCCACACATTACCTTCATCAGCTTCATACTTGGTGATAACTACTTCATAAATCTAACTTAGTGAAGTAAATTCCATTCTTTAGTTGATTTATTAAATCATCTATTCTAGGAAGAGGGTAACGATTATTTACCGTAATCATTTTTAAAAATGGAAATCAACAAACATTCACAAAGCCCTATCCTTCTTAGGAACCAATCTAATTGGTGAATAATATGGGGATGTACTTGGATGAATTATACCTTGAGCCAAAAGTTCCATTACCTATCTCTTGATTTCCTCATTCTCTACTACTGACAATCTATAAATTTTGATATTGGGAAGAGGTGCATCCTAAAGCAATTGTATCTAATGTTGAACCCCTCTTTTAGGAGGTAGACCTTGTGGATCCTCAAAAACATCATCAAAATTAGAAACAATTTTTACCAATTCATTTTTATGTTTCAGATCACAATCCTCAAAATCCATCTCATGTTATTTCTCTTTGGCTTTGACCACCATGAGTACAAAACTTATTCTTGAGTTTACAAGCCTTTTCATTTGACCTACAGTAACCAAGGATAGATTTCTCTTTTCATGGTGAGCTCTACAATAAACTCAATTTCATTTTTTACAAGGAAATATTTATTTTCTTCCTTATAGAAGATTGATTTACGATCATATAAATAAGGACTACCTAAAACTATCCCACAAATTTCTAAAGGAACTACATCCAATTCAACCTCATATATAAACTTGTCTGTAATGGAAAATCAGAAAGTGCAAGTTTTAGTTACTTGTAGTTTCACATCATCACAAACCTAGCCCAAAGGATATGTCCTAGGATGTAGATTAGTTTTGAGTCCTAATTTCTTAACAACCTCCTCATAAATTAGATTATCTTGAGATCCACTATCAAAAAGTGTATCAATTTTTATATGCTTTGAAATTACTCTAATGTGGAAAAGCTCATTCCTTTTCTTATCATTATGTATAGTTTGTTTACTAGAAGAAGATGAAGCATTTGTAATACTATTGTTGGAAATTTAAAGAGTTGGTTTACCTTGAAAACTCATAGTTGTGATCTTGGTTTCATCACCTAAATTAGACCAATGATCATGAAATGCATTATTTGTTTTATTTTCTTTTCCTTTCTTGACCATCAACTTAGGCTTCGTTTCAGGATGTAATTTCCAACACTTAGACTCATCATGGTTATTTTTACAAAGATTAAAAAATGGTTTTTCATCTTCCTTCTTAACTGTAGATTTTTTTTGCTTACCCTTTCCTTTTCCTTCTGATTTCTTTTTCTTTTGTTTAAAATAAGAGGAAGAGGAATCTTTGTAATTTTCCCTCGTGCTTCCAAATGGGTTGCTTGAACACACATTGCATCAAGATTAGTGGCACCTAAAACAAGAATCATATGCCTTAGGTAACTATGTAATCCACCTATATATTTAAGTAGTGTTTCTTGTGTGTTTAGGGAAATTCCAAGAATTAGATACCTTTTCCTAAATTCTTGTGTATTCTTGAACACTTTATCCCTTAGATCATCTTACTTTTTCCAATCCATCATAGCTTGTTGCTTGTAACCAAGAGGATAAAATTGTTGTCTAAGATTTGAAACAAAATCAGACCAAGAAGTGATTTCATTACCTTTGGTTTCTCTACTTCTTGAAGCTTACTCTCCCACCAAATGAGTGTTGTGCCACCCATCTGAAGAGTTTCCAAATGAATCTTTGCTTCATCATCAAAAAAATTTTGAACCCTATAATATACCTCTATCTACTTGATCTAGTTATCCAACTTCTCTACATTTAGCTCTCTAGTATACATTGGCAATTCAAACTTGATATCTAACTTTAATGAAGGAAAATCAGATTTTAAAGGTTCACCTTTAGGAATATCAGAACTAGATATTTCTTTTTTTTTATGTCATCTATTTCCCTTTTCCCTTTATTTATGTTGGTACATTTTCTCCAACATTTCCTTTATCTGTAGGAATGATTGGTGAAATTCTTCTTCCTCTCGATCCTCCATTGTAAGACTTTGAGATTGTCTTGTACCAATTTTGGGATCCCCTTCTACTAGCTCTCCTTCACCCTTCTTAGAACAAGACCTTTTTAACATCCACACAACAACAACTTGCAATCTAAAACCCATTAATCTGAGCCAAAACCAGTCAAACAAACTCTAATACCTGTGGATCTAAAATCCAATTTAACTAGCAATTGTGCACACACTTAACTTTGTTTTGTATTGATTTTCGATATAAAAATTTACTATTATAAACTTTTAATTCTTAATAAAGGAGATAAAACTGAAATTATTCTATAAAAAAAAAAACAAAGATGAATCACCAAAAAATTGACACGGAATTGATAATGGAGTTTGGCGCTGAGGCCTACGCCTCTAGGTCTAGTTGAATGGGACTGAGATATTAAAATATTGAAAATAAATCTTACAAACTCTTATACAAGAATTTTGATCACCTCATCACATTACTCTACCAAAAATAATAGGAGTCACTTTTACTTTATTTCCAAATTCCATTCCTAGCCGGGTTATGAGCATTTGTATATTACAGTCACTTAACTCCTCTTGTACATATGCTACATTGCCCATTTTATAGTGTTTCCTTAGTAGTGGCGCGACGTTCAAGGATATTATATTTTACCAAAGAGGATTTAGGTTCAAATCCCCTATCTCCTCTCTCTATGCTACCTCCCATGGGATTTTTCCCACATTTATTACATATGGGTTGAGTAGGTGGTTAAAAAGGCTTGTTTTAGATGCCTTTAGTTGTCTATGAGAACCATTGACGGTCTACCATTGATTTTAGAACATACTTGGGAAATTTTGCATATTTAGAATGTGGGAGAGATAAAAAAATTCAAATGTGGAGATAACCTAGATTATTATGTGTGGCATTTAATATAATGTATGGCAGATGGAGTTTTGGCATTTAATTTGGAAAATAGCTTATAATGCATGACATTTGCAATATAAATATTTGTTTAATATTCCTAACAAATTAGTCCCACGCGTATCATATGGTGGACATATAATGTAAATATATACAATTGATTTGCTATCATAATGTGAAGTAAAGGAGGCCAAGACACCCCTTAATAATTGAGTGTGTCGAACCTAGTTCGAGGGACCCCACCCGATAAATAAGCAGGTCCAATTTGCTCATGTATGATTGTTTAAAACCCAATTTTTTCTCTGTCACCTACATTTTCCATGTGTCACATTTCCATTTGTCTACTTTGCAAGTATGCACGTGTCCATCTTACATGCAGTCTCAAAATTTTCTAGTTGCTCGAAAAATTTCAGTAGGCCATAGCTTTTGCATACGAGATTTGTTTCTTACAAACAAGATATCATTGGAATCATATAATTTTTCTCCATGCCATGGAACTAACTACAACTGATTCGAGTAGATATTATATAGGTGTTTTGATGAGCGTCATCTCGTATAACTGGGTCCCCTCAAGTGCATTAGGAAATAAGTAGAGTTATTGAGGGCCCTTTACCATTTCACAAGTACCCCCTTCGCCATTTTTCATAATGTAGCATGTTAGCTTGTCCAATTTCACTAGGGTAGTGAAATTGGATAAAAACCTCTTGAAATTTTTATTTCCTTAAATAAACTTATGATTCTTCTTCTTTTCATGATTATACTTATGGTCTCCATAACCTTCCTTTTCACCTATGAGGAAACTTTGAAGTAAAGTGAGCTACTTCACCACTATTGACATTATTAAATGGAACTTTACCTTTGTACTTACCGATCCAACATTGAGTTTCCTAGCCAGGATTGCAAAAATTTCTTTGTCATCAGTTTCAGGAGCATTACCATCATCTTTTCACTTTTGCATTTGGTATTTAGTTCATATTTTAAATCAATCTCTTTCTTATCTTGTTTAGAATATAATATCCTCATTTCATATGCAGTCAAAGTCCCATATAACTCATCCATTTTCAAAGATTTCAAATATTTATCTTTTTCAATAGAAGACACTTTAGAATGAAATTTAGGTTTTAGAGATATTAAAACCTTCTAAACCATAACTTCTTCCTTCACATACTTATCTAACCCTTTGATGTTTTTTACAATCTTGTCAACCCTAAGAAAATATATAGTAATAGGCTCATTATCTTTAATTTCTAATCCTTTGAATTGATTTCTACAAGTTTAAAACTTATAAATTCTTACCTTGGAGTCTCCTTCATACAAAACCTAAATTTTCTCCCACATATCCTTGGCTGATTGGAAATGCATCACCTTCACAAGCTCATATTCTCCTATACTACACATGATAACATTCATAGCATTTTTGATATCACTACACAACTTCTTATGTGCATTACTAGTTGGTGGAGTAGTAGGAGCAGTATAACCATCCTCCACATATTTCCAAATATCAAACCCTAGTGACATGATATGATTACTCATCCTCATACTCTAAAATTCATAGTTCAAACCATAAAACAATGGTTCCTTACTTGTAGAATAACCACTCTTCTAACACAACATTTTTTTTCTTCAAAGGATCTCCTTTCAAGTGATCAAACTTCTCCAAAAGGACCTTCTCTAATATGAAATGTTGGAATAAAAATAAAATGAGGGTCAAGGGTGAATCGGTCCTTAAAAATTTAAATCAATTTCAAATTTTCTTACTTAAAACATAAACAAATCAACCATTCATTTATGTGGGTGCAACATCAAATACCATATATTTAAATAACCATGAATAAGAGAGATAACACCATAACACAAGATATACGTGGGAAACACTAAGGGGAAGCAAAAATTGAATTTTTTTATTATATTAATCAAATCAAAATTATTTAGTGAAACACCAACTTCACAAGGATCACCATCCCATAGTTTAGTAGAGCACCAACCATACAAGGAGCACTAACCCCTAGTTTAGTGAAGAACCGACTCCACAAGGAAGCTACAATCGCCTAATATGATAAAGAACCAACTAAAAATCTTTAGATAAAGATATCCGATATATTTCTACCGCAAAAACGATGGAGATCACCTATTCATCTCAAAACTTCAAACCATTTTTCAAACCCTCTTACACCTAACTCAATCTTTCTCTTTCTTTAATCACGTTTCTTCGCCTCAAAAAATTACACACACACTCTTAAAAATTCTTCAACCTGTCACACATTGTCTGATGCAGCCTAGAATTTGCAAGATGACATCCTAGTCATGCTGGCATATCACTCAGCCTAGATTGAGTGCTCACCCAAAGCGTACAAAGGTACAAGATTCCTCTTTAGGGTTGTTATAACAGGATGTTAGCATGATGAAGATGAAAACATATAGAGTCATAACTAATCCATCATTCTATAGTGCATGCTACTCATAGAATTATGAAAGAATAAGCTTGAATGGTATCCATGATTGAAATACTAATGTGCACAACACAATTACATAGAATAACACTTAGATTCAGCCAATTTCCTCCTTCTATTAATAAGTATAGAATCTCCTTACAGTACTGTCAATTCATCTTAAGGTGCATATGAACTTGATACACATATTCAGAATCATACATACAGATCTCTCTGATACATCATATATCTCTATCTATCTATCTCTATGTATTATGCATCTAATCATCATATATATAGGGTGGGGACATACACCATGGCTAGTGGAATGTGCTCTCAACTCACCCTTCTAGACCTCTGCACGCTTAGAACCGTAGCTTCTAAATTTGGAGCTTACACTCCATGTCCCGTGCATCTTTTGCAACTATTTCCTGGGTTTTCTTTCTTCTTCATCCTTCTTGTTTGTTGCCTCACCCTTTTCTTCTATGTGCTCTAGGGGTGTAGGAGATGTAGGCACACTTTCTTCAGACTCTTCCTCCTCCTCGCTTAACTTTAATTTCCTTCTTCTCGGTGTGATTGCTTCCTTCTATGGGGAGAGCCGGGGTGATTTACACATAGTAGTTGGGGTATCACCTTGGGTCCTTGTTCTCCTGAATACCCTTTTAAATATTTACTCCCTTGCACTATAGTAAATTCCTCTCTTCATTCCCCTCTTGTAGCTGAGGTGGTGTAACAATGCGCTTAGTGTCTTTTTGACTTGTAGGATGTCTCCTACCCCGATGGTCTAAACCACCACTATCTTCACGCTCTTCCTCCTCATCTTGTATCTCAATTTTCTCTATAGGCTTGGGCGCTGGGACACTCTCCATTGTATGCTTCCCCTTAGGGTGCAGGAAGTGCAAACTCACCTTCCACGTATTTTTTGTTCTCCATCTTTAGCTTCAACTAGAGATATACCAACGCTGCCCCCAAATCTACTACAACCAAGCTTATTGGCTTGATGTTTAGCACTTCAGAGATGATTCTCTCTATGTAGGCACTCCTGCCAGGGTATACATACTTCTTCCGTAGTGTATGGTAGTCACAGTCTACCTTGTCTACATTGAAATTTAGTCTTCGCGTGTCTGTAAATCTATGCACGAAAGCTTGAAAATATCTCGTGGTGAATTCGTAAGGAAACTTGCACCAAGGGCTCCAGAGCTCCATCTTTCATTGGAAATCACATGATGTAGAAGTGCTGGTATACCAAAAAATAAACTTGTTTTCCTACCACTATTGGTAGGTCCTTTGGAATGCACCATTCCTCCCCAAATGCCATAAGGAGCCTATCATACCACTTCTTCGTCCTTTATCTTACTTCATCTATCATGACCACCCCGCATAAGTACTTGTTGAACCTTTTAGTGGGATTTATTTTCCATGGGGTATTCCCACATCTTCTCTTTTGGTCCATTCGTACTCTAATTTCCATGAAGACCAAAGGACAAGAAGAAACCCCAAAGCTAATCTTTCCTCCAAAGTGTGCACCTCCTCGACTATTTTCTCTGCGATATATTCGGTGATGTTTTATACTATTCCTTCCGACATCCTTCATGCCACATGCATCCATATAGTGTTTACTTGTGACCACCACTCCTGATCATTTAACTTAGTAACTAAGTGTGTTACAGCTTGTACAATTGGAAAATTCTTAAATTTGTTGATGTCCATTCTCGCATGGACCCTTTAGATATCCCAACTCCTTTTGGTCTTCAAAATCGTGGCTTTGTCTATGAGGTCACTTTGTATATCTTCTCCTATGGCCTTCACACCTGTCACTGATGAAAAAGTGCAGACGATATTCTAACTCTACGTCCCGTGAAGTAGAAGCAATCTTCATGAACCCTGCTCATGAGCCACTAGCACAAGGGCTCATATTTCCTGAAGTATGGCAGCTCATACAACTAATATACCCTAATTTTCTTCAAAAATTTCTCACCTACATCATCATATACTGGCATGTCATCTACCATGCATTGTTTGTTCTAGTCACACGTAAATAATTAAGCTCCTTCTTGTTTTCTCGATGTCTTGTGGTTGTATTCACTTACCTTACTTTTTCTAATGGGTGAATCCCATTCTTGTCTGACAATAACCCCTTATGGGTATTGAATTTCTAAGAAATGGCTTTTGGGTGTCATTTCTTCTTCCTCAATGACCACCTTCTTATTTTCTTTTTTTTTGCTACTAGAGATGCCTTCTTTGGTGTCATTTTTACCTTGCAAATATTTCTTCTTCAGCCCTATAACTCCGTGAATCAAACCCTAGCTCGATCCAACTCTACCCTAACTAGAAACCAGTTAGTGCAAAATCACAAAGCACCCTTGGATGTTGATCAGATTTCTAGTTTGATCATACTAGCATCCAGTGTGATTGCAGACAAAGATTGAAACCTCTCTCCAAGTGTGGGACTTGTAAAATGAGAGAGGAATCTCCAGATTAGAGGTGGTTCCTCAAACTCCTCTCGATCGATCTATTATTTACACTATTGCAGAGGTTTGAAACCTAATCCTACTCTAAAATCCAAGGAGACAGAGATAGAAGGTGCAAAAATGAAACTAAACTAACAGGTGATACACCAAAGGAGGAGTGGTGAACACTTCTTGTTTTGCGGTAGACACATATCATAAAATACAAAGCATAAAACATCATGCACAAGCTAATAAGATGTAATCATAGGTATGAAATGAAACAAGCAACACGAACAAAGGACTAAAAACTAGTCACAGAGCCTGCATTGTCATTTCCATTGTCAAAATCCCTTCATTACAACATCAAAGAGGAAGAAAACCTGTTACAATTTTAGAAGAGGTATGATACTTGTAAAAATCACTTGTGAAGGTGAAAGAAGAAGCTTGCTATCCAAAGAAATGTTCCCCCTAGAGAATGAGCCAAATCTGGCTATTTACAATGCATGGGTCGAGCCCAGGAGAGAGAAAATGTGAAAAAACGTGGGAGCCATTCCTCATTAAATGCAGATGCATTAAAATAGCATGGGCATCCTTACAGACCCATGCCTTGACATTTTTAACCATCGTTGAAGAAGAATGCGACCCATTCTGCATTAAAACTGGTTGTTGAAACGTCAGTTCTGGCCATTACCATGCACCAGAGACGTTTCTTGATTTTATCTCTCCAAACTGAACCAAAATGCAAGATTGACCCTGAAATCATGTAGATAATTTCACCAACTTTCCATTGATATAAAGAACGTGAAAATTTGAGCTCTGGATCGGAAATTATGGCGATCCAAGATTTAGGGCAAAAACAAGGCAAAACGGATCGACAGAAAATATTTGAATTTTTCCAGTGCTCTGCCACTTGGATGACACGTGTCAGGCTCTGATTCGTCTGTGGGTTCATCCTCTAAAAATTCTTTTCAGTGCCCTTAAACTTGGACACGTGGCACTATTTATTTGGTTGGGCTCGAGGGGCGATTTTTACCTTGCGCCAAACACTTAAAGAACCTTTCAACCTTCGACACATGGCACATTTTGATTCATCAGCCGGGCCTCGCTGTCTCTTTTTGGCCATTTCACCTTTTCACGTCCCATGCATCCCTCATGTACTTTTGGCCTAGATGTCCTAGATGAAAATATCCGCTCGGCTGATTCGGTCTTCCTTGTTCTGTTTGAGGTGAAGACACATGGTGAGATTCCATTCATTGGTGGATCAAGAGATTTTCGCATCCCACACATACTTTTGGCTCGGATTTCCCAAACGCCTGGGACAAATATCTCCGAACTATTTGAAATGGACTATTACTATTTGTGAATCACTCGGTTCGCGTCCTCCGCGTACCTTGTCCTGTCCTGCATCGCGTGAAACAAAGAATTAGGCAATTTTTTCCTCTTTCGGCCGAGTCGCTTTTCATGTCCCATGCGTCCCGATGTCCTAACTATCCCAAAGACTACCTAGACTAGGACTTAGTTGATTTTCTTCAACTTTTCGGCCCCAAGCTTGGTACAACGAACCTCTCATGACGACCGAACCCTTCGTGACCTGAAATGCCTTAACACAATCCTTCAACCTTATTTTTGCATTTTTTCCATTTTCTCTCACTCATTGGGATTTCTTCTTGGATGGGAGAGTTAGAGAGAAGCTGAAGGACCCCAAAAAACATGAGTTTTTGCCTTGAATCAATCTACTTGCTCGGGGACTCGAATAATTTGATGCGTGTTATCAAAATTACCCTTGGGAGTGAATTTTGGATAACAATTTGGCGACTCAGCGGGGTCATCTTCCTACTAGATGAAGTTACTAGTTTCTGAAGCATCCATTGGGCATGGAGTCATGAGTTCAGAGCTTGCAAACTTGTCTCGAACTTTGAAAACCTCCTCTTTGAGCCACTTGGAAACCCACTGAAATGGATGCAAGAGCAAGACCAGCACCACAAAAACTATGTACAAAACTGAAAATCATACATGCTCCAAATGGAACATGCAGAGTGTGCACAAGCACTTCTTTTACTAAAATCAAACCTACCTACTTTACTCTAATTGGAAGCAAAGGTGGGCTAAACAAACCCTGCAACTGGTTGTGAAAAATAGCTTCCTTTCTTCAAAATTGGCAACCATGCAACTGATTTGGCATTGAACATGGCTGATTGGATGAATGGAAAATCAAAAAGAAGCTGGTCTTCCACCCAAATCATCAAGGTATCAACTGCAGGAAAATTCAATACCTCTTTTAGTTGCTCTACATTTGGATTGAAGAGGTATGACAGCTGATCCTTGGTACTTTGTAGCTCATCCTCATGCTCAGAAGCAAGCATGACTAGTTGTGAATTCTTCTTTGGCTCCAATGAAGCCAAATACCTGATTGGGCAAGGTCTAATCCATTTGATATGCCCATAATTCTGATTTTCAACTCCAAGAATGGAGTTCTCTTGTAGACCCTCTTGAATGGATGATGTGGAAGCAATGGTAGAACCCTTCTGCCCTTTCTCTTCCTCCAATGAAGAACATGGAAGATTTAAATCTTCCAATCTTGATTCCAAAGAGCTGCTATAAGATGCAGGCTGCTGCAAATGAATGCTCTCCTCCATGACAACAGGCTCTTGTGTTTGGAACGTGGATGATGAAAGAGAGAATGGTGGAAACTCAACCGGTTCTTCTTCATCAAAACAGTCCTCCAAATCTGATGAGATAAACTACCTTATTGTTGTCCTGCTACAAATGCTCAACTTCCTCCATGGTGTCCTCTTGATCTGTAACTTGATCATCATGGTTTCTTTCATCCTCCAACATTGAGTTTGAGAGGTCAAACTCTTCTTCAGTACTAGAACTTGAGAGAGATGAAGTAGAAAGAAGAATCGAAGGTTATTCTATAGCCTCGCTTTATGCTCAAAGCCCTTGGATCTGCACTTTTCTCCTCCACAACTAGAATGTGCTCCCCTTCTTTTGGATTTGGAGCAGCTTCTCCTTCCTCTAATGTTTGAAGACAATCTTTCTCTTGATTGAACTCTTGCTCAAGCATGAAGTTTGTCAAGTCAAACTCTTTGATCTGCTGCTCTAGAGGACAAGTTGGGACTACAAGATCTTCTTCTTCTGCTGCAACAAAATCAGTCCTGACCACCATTTTTTCTCCAACTCCAACCTCTTCTAAAGGCTTAACCATCAAGGGGATCTTTGTCATCCCAAATTTAAGAGCCCAACTCTTCGACTTTAAATTTCTTCATCTTTGTTTTGCTTCTCTTTTCTTTTTGTTGTTTTTTTATTATTGGCAAATAGTTTTTGAAAGGGACTATACCCTTGAATACAAAGAAGGCCTAAAAGCTAGGATGAGCAAGAAAACTAGAGTGAAAAGGATCAGAATCCAAATGTTACAATGATGCTCAAAGTAGCTAAAAAACAACTACCAAAATGAGACAGAACAACAAAAATACTGCAAAAAGCCAGTAAAGGATCCACAAAAAAAAAGCAAAAAAGCAAACAAGGACAAGAGGATCAACTGCAGGCTACTTCCTAGTAGCTTTGTCTAAGATGGTTTTGATATTCTTCCAGGAATTAAACATTCCCAAAGTAGTCATATGGGCAGCGTCATTAGGATCCAGCTGCTCCAAGGTCTTCTTTCTTTCTTTATCAGTACCCCAAAGAGTTGTCGGCACTCCGCTTAGGTTGGAGACACTTCGACGTCTTTGTTTCAATAAATTCCTCAATTGCCATAAAGATGGAAATGTTGTAATCATGCCTAGTCTTGGCCTTCCCTAAGCGAGAGTCCAAGGAGTGCAATTTCTTGTATATATCTTCAATTTGGCTATTGTCCCACGCCCTCCTCCTCCTTCTTCCTCTTTCCTTTCTGTTTTGTCAAGTTTTTAACTTCATCCTTTAACAATCTCCTATCTACCTCTAAGGCTTCCAGCCTTTTAGTAGGGCTTTCCAATTGCACTTCTTGGGGGCTGGTACTACTGATATGCAGAAGGTCATGAGCAATTTCGAAATCCCGAGAACCCTTCTCCACGATGAAGGGTCTCGAGGTTGAGCTTCCTAGAAGCCCTGGTAACCGGTCTCCGCGAGGTAGAGGCCAAGTGGGGGGCAGGAGCCTCAGAAGGGGGAACGGGAGAAGAATCTGAATGTCCGGCATGGGGGTGACAAAGCAGCGGTGGCAGGGATAGAGAAAGGAGAAACAGGGCTGGCAGCAGCAGAGCTTGGCAAAGGAGGAATCGAGCTAGGGGAGGATGGGAGACCAGGAAACCTGAGAAGACAAAGCATTTGTGTAGCAACAAAATGAGCCCCTGGTGCAAAGGAACCACCCGGGAATGCTTTTGAAACTCAAGAATGGAGCGTTCAAGAGAGTTCAACAAGTAATGGGGGAAACAAACCAGCCGATCCCTACGAAAATGATTAAGAAAAATAAGGTGCTTCGCAGGAACAGTGACAAACCTCCCTTCCAATGAGATGAACCGTATCATCATGCGGGTTACTTCATCATATGGTGGAGGGATCAAGCTGACAAGAAGGCCCGCTGTTAAGTGGGTCAGTTTCTCCTCTCCCTCAACAAATCTTCTCTCTTCCACATCTCTATCAACCCTTTTGTTAAAGAATCTGAAGCCCTCCAAGCCAAGGCCGGTCGCTTCAGCAATAAGCTCTTCATTGATTAAGACCTTCTGCCCCCCATACTCCACTGTCCTCTCCTTCCAATCTTTTGCAAAGCACACAGAGATGCTCTGGTCATGTCCCTAAACTTTTTCCATGAAGTTTGTTATGCCACCCTTGCTAAGAATGTTCCACAGCTCAATATTGTCTTTCCAATCTGGGTCCACACTAGGCTCAATTTGACAAGGAGGACCCCCCATCTTCTCTGTTCTGAGCTGTTTGCAACTAATTCCCAACTGATTGCCAAAGCCAGTCCACTCTTTGCTATAGTAATCCACACAAAACTGGAAATGAGAGCCGTTGTTATTCCCACGATCGGCTGCGTGTATATCTTGATTCGAGCTCCAACGCATGTGAGAATAATCCCG
Organism: Taxus wallichiana var. yunnanensis; assembly: GCA_018340775.1. Classification (NCBI taxonomy): domain Eukaryota; kingdom Viridiplantae; phylum Streptophyta; class Pinopsida; order Cupressales; family Taxaceae; genus Taxus; species Taxus wallichiana. The sequence goes on from CM031241.1 coordinate 385,519,838, forward strand.
CCTTCCATCAATCACTTTATCACCGCCTTCGGTTTTCATGGAGATTTGAATCCACCTTTTAACAGTCACATTACAGCCCACATGTGCGATTTTCAAAATCATGTATCTCCACTTGTAATTCCCCATATGAATCACACTATCTTGATTATTAGACATGAAATGCATAAACCAATACTTTAAATCAACACGTGTGGGAGTATTTTCCACACCCAAAATTCATCATTCATTTCAAGATATTGCTTATGTATGGAGCTCCGCCCGAATCTTGTTTTGAAAGCTGTTTGGGGATTCTCGCTATTGTTCCAAACCGTAAGGTTTACATTGATGCCATAATTTTCCAACACATCCACTAGTTTATTACCCTCCCTATAGGTATGCATGATCCCGATATTATTGAAAGTATGACTAATACTTATGGACTCTCGTAATAAAATCCTGATGCTCCGGACTGGAGATGAGCACCTTTGCTTAAGAAGATTAATAATATTTAGGAGTCTCCTTCAATGATGAGGTTCTCAATATTATTTTCCGGGCAATTCTCGAGACCCCAAAAGAGCAGCTAAAGCTTCAGCAAAATGATTAGTTTGAATTCCCATTTTACCAGCATATGCAGCTATTAGATTGCCTTTATGATCCCGTATCGCTCCTCCCCCTACCGCATTCCCAGGGTTTCCCTTAGAAGCCCCATCAAAGTTCAACTTATACCAATTTAGATCTGGAGGATGCCATTTAATCAAAGATCTATCAATGCTATTCCCGGGAATGTTCCAACTATTAATTGATCCAATCTGCCAGTTGGAGAGAATGTATTCTTCATTTTCTAGATATCTCTTTTTCTTGGGAGGTTTAGAACCAGCAATATTCTCTTTGATACCATTAGAGATTTTCCCAATACTAAGTTTGTAGTTTTGCTTTCTATTTCTGAAGATAATATCATTTCTGTCCTTCCATATTCTCCAGATTAAATGAGGGATAACCAGCTTCCAGATCCTTTTAACAACACAATGCTTAAAGGGTGGGTTCCACTGAGTCCATAGCTGATTGAGATCCTTCGGCATCACCCAGAGAGCTTCAAATTTAGAAAGGGAAAAACTCCATAATCTAGTGGCATACTCACAATGTATGAACAGGTGGCTGATATCCTCAAAATCTTTCTTACAAAGATGGCACCTATTAGGGATTATTAATCCTCTTCTCATCAGATTGTCATTGGTAAGAATTCTACCTCTGATAGCCAGCCATAGGAAAAAATTTATTTTGGGAGTTAAATCAGTCATCCAAATCTGCTCCAATTTATTTTGCTATTGTTTTCCTTGACCGGCATTCTGATTTTCATCCTCCCAACATGGATTTGGGAATGCAAGAGGAGAAGTGGATTGTAACTCAAATGGCTTGGCAATTTTTCGTGGTGGTGGAGGTAGAAACTCTTGTTTCTTTGGAGGAGAGGGCATTTCTGTTAGCTTTTGTGGAGGGGGTGACTATTTGGAAGGAAAGGGGAAGGAAGAATTGAGATGAGGTGGAAGACTAGGGGTGGAGAAATGGATTCAACACTTGGGACAGCAGATGGAGAGTTTAAAACTTGACACTTGAGATAAAATAGATTGGGAAAGAGGAAAAAGAAAGGCATGAGATGGCGTGCTTACTCGTTGACAAGGTTGCTGAATACTCCTCTCATACACCTATATTTCTTCAATCCACTTTGTAAGCAATGGCAGCATTGCAATCATGAAGTCAAGCTTCTCTTGAGGGCTGTAATGCCTTGGAAAAGGTCCCACCCATGGATAGGGTGCTCCACAACCGATTCCAAATGCTTTCATTTGTGCTTGAGCCCTAGAATGCACCATGTTTACCTCCATATTTTGTATTTTCTCCAACAAACCAGCATCTTGCATTTGATGGTCTTCATTATATGCATACTCTTGCTCTTGGAAAGCACCATAGCCAAACTGATTTTGGCATTGCTGCTCATATGAGTATGTATGCTGATTTTGAATTTGTTCAAAATGCTCATTTAGAGGATTTAAAAAACATGTTGGAGGTGGGAAAAATTGCTGCTGTTGTAAATGTGAATTCCATGATGGAAATGAAGTCATGATTATACAACTTCATGGAATGGAAAAGGATGAAAGAGATAGAAAAAGGATGGATGGAATTGGATGAAAAACAGGTTTGCGCAACTTCGAAATGGGTTGCTGATCGGATGGAGTCGCCGAGATGTGTTTGCAAGTGCCTCCAAAGGCTGAAATCTTCACAAGAACACACCAACCTGCAAAGATGAAGTGGAAGACCTCTAAGGTCCCTTTGGATGTGCCAAAATTGTTAGTGCAAAATCACAAAGCACCCTGGATGTTGATCAGATTTCTAGTTTGATCATACTAGCATCCAGTGTGATTGCACAACATTGAAACCTCTCTCCAAGTGTGGGACTTGAAAAATGAGAGAGGAATCTCCAGATTAGAGGTTGGTTCCTCAAACTCCTCTAATCAGATCTATTATTTGCACTATTGCAGAGGTTTGAAACCTAATCCTACTCTAAAATCCAAGGAGACAGAGATAGAAAGTGCAAAAATGAAACTAAACTAACAGGTGATACACCAAAGGAGGAGTGGTGAACACTTCTTGTTTTGTAGGTAGACACAGATCATAAAATGCAACATAAAACATCATGCACAGGCTGATAAGATGTAATCAGAGGTCTGAAATGAAACAAGCAACACAAACAGAGGACTGAAAACTGGTCACAGAGCCTGCATTGTCATTTCCATTGTCAAAATCCCTTCATTACAACATCAAAGAGGCAGAAAACCTGTTACAATTTTAGAAGAGGTCTGATACTTGCAAAAATCACCTGTGAAGGTGAAAGAAGAAGCTTGCTATCCAAAGAAATGTTCCCCCTAGAGAATGAGCCAAATCTAGCTATTTACAATGCATGGGTCGAGCCCAGGAGAGAGAAAACATGAAAAAATGTGGGAGCCATTCCTCATTGAATGCATTAAAACAACATGGGCATCCTTACAGACCCATGCCTTGACATTTTTAACCGTGCTGAAGAAGAATGCGACCCATTCTGCATTAAAACTGGTTGTTGAAATGTCAGTTCTAGCCATTACCACACGCCAAAGATGTTTCTTGATTTTATCTCTCCAAACTGAACTAAAATGCAATATTGACCCCAAAATCATGTAGAGAATTTCACCAGCTTTCCATTGATATAAATAACACGAAAATTTGAGCTCGGATCGAAAGTTATGGCAATCAAGATTTAGGGAAAAAAAGCCAAAACGGATTAGCGGGAAAATATTTGAATTTTTCAGCGCTCGCCACTGGATGACATGTGTCGCTCGATTCATCCATGGGTTCATCCTCTAAAAATTCCTTTCGGGCCCTTAAACTTGGACACGTGGCACTATTTTATTGGTTCGGGCCTGAGGGGCGCATTTTTACCTTGCGCCAAACACTTAGCAACTTTTCAACCTTCTGACACATGGCACATTCTGATTCATCTGCGGGCCTCCTTGTCTCTTTTCAGCCATTTCACCTTTTCACATCCCACGTGTCCCTCATGTACTTTTGGCCTAGATGTCCCAGATGAAAATCTCCTACTTCGGCCGATTCGGGCTTCCTTGTTCCTGTTTGAGGTGAAGACACGTGGCGAGATTCCATTCATTGGTGGCTCTTTCGGCTTTTCACGTCCCATGCGTACTTTTGGCCCGGATGTCCCAAACTATCTGGGACAAATATCTCTGAACCGTCTGAAATGGACTGTTCCTGTTGTGAATCGGCCAGTTCGCATCCTCTGCATACCTTTGTCCCAACTGTCCCGGACCGCGCGAAACGAAGACTTAGGCAATTTTTTCCTCTTTCGGCCGATTCGGCTTTTCGCGTCCCACACGTCCCGACATCCCAATTGTCCCGTAGACCGCCTAGACTAGGACTTACCGATTTTCTTCATTTTTTCGGCCCCAAGCTTCAGTACAATGAACCTCTGCATACGACCGAACCCTTCGGACCGAAATGCCTTAACATAGTCCTGCAACCTTATTTTTGCATTTTTTCCATTTTCTATAACTCGTTGGGATTTCTTCTTGGATGGGAGAGTTAGAGAGAAGGCGAGGACCCTAAAAAACATATTTTTGCCTTGAATTAGTCTACTTGCTCGGGACTAAATAATTTGATGCATGTTATCAAAATTACCCTAGGGGTGAATTTTGGATAACAAAAACCTCATAATCTAACTCTCTTCTATTTCCCTACTTCACTAAAACCCTTCACCACTTTGGGGACATAAGCTTATTAAAACATAGATCTGGTTATTACGCTTGACTTCACACCATTCGCACCTTAAATTTATCACCTCGGCTCTTTGTATTTGGCTCTTCTCGTGAATACTCTTAGTTACAATGGTAAAAATGAATCCACATCCCTTCCTTATATAAATGTTTTAGATTTCAATGCATTTATTGCTCCGCACCTACCAAATATCCCTTCATTCATTGACCAAATCCACTCATTCCATGCGGTACATCTCCATGCCCAACTATAACCTTCTAGCATGCCTTTCTACCTTCCTCAGTCACTGAGACTTCTCTTGAGCCGCTTGACGCTCCTATGCCCGAGTACCTCATCACTGCACCTTCTCCTGGTAGCTATCATGGCCTCCTCTTACCTCACATTATATTGTTCCTTCATCCATCTTCATCTTTGGTCACCTTTTGAGAAGCAATCCTCTTTAAAGCACACCTGTAGCAGCTTATTTCTTTCACCTTTCAAGTCCCTCAATCATTTTCTTGAATAAAGAAAACCACCCCACACTGAAGGTATGTGTAGTCCTCTGTGCATAAACATTCTTCATATAGTAATTAGCTTCATGCGCACAAGCACGCTTATTACACAAACAACAACTAAATTGACAAAGCATAGTGACAATAAAGGAAATACATTAAAGAAATACCAAATTGAAAACCTAGGCTAAATGGCAACACTACCTTATTACAAACACCAAGAAGACTTATTTATAGTAGGGCTTCAGCCTACTTCTATTAAAGTAATTGGGTAGCCATGTTCCATCAAGTGCTTCTAACTAGAAAGCACTGATTCCGATATAGAAGTTATAACATACGGCCCCTGACCAATGTACTTTGAGCTTTCTAGATGGCGTAAGAACTTTGAGTCAGCTTAAAGAAGAACCATTTGTCCAATGTAGTGCCCACTCTCCTTTGACACTGTTTAGATACTGATCTTGCTACCATTGATCTCATTTTGGACATTATTATGTTTTGGATTTAGTATGATGTGTATATGTTAGGTCATGGAGTATTATGGACACTATTATGTTTATTTTAGTATGATTGGTTAGATGTTAGATCATGGACTAGTATTGATCTGGATTCAGCTATTATGATTAATGATTGTTAGAGACATTATTATATATGGATGATGATATACTGCTTGACATGGACAGGTTATTGATGTTGATTTTAGACATGTGACATTTGATATCATGAGTAGCTCTAGTATAGAGATTCATGGGATAATGATATAATGGAAAAATTAAATTTAAAATGATAATGATAAATTAATGATGTTATTTTTTATTAAAGGAAAATAGTTTTGAAGGGACTATACCCTGTTTTACAAAGAAGGCCAAAAATCCAGATATATCAATCAAACTATCAAGAAAAAGGATCCACATCTAGAATAGGCATTTAAAACCAACCGTAACCAAAAAGTTACAATAGGAGCAAAAGCAGAGCAAGTGTTGCAACCATGTAACCGAGAAAACAACAAAAAATAGCAAAAACAATGGAAAAGAATGGTGCCTATAGTGAAAACCTTAATTCTTAGCTGCTCTCCTTGGCCATTCCCCACAAAGTCTCTAGAATCCCACTCAGCACAGTGATGTTGCAAACATGTTGTTCTAGAAAATCACTGATAGCATTAAAAATTTCCATACTATGCTCATGGCGATCCTTGGCTCTTCCCACTCGATTGTCCAAGGAATTCAACTTTTTATAGATGTCCTCCACTTGCTGGTTATCTATCTCAGTACCCTCATCAATCTTCCTTTTCCCTTTTTACTTTCGTGAGCTGCGTCACTTCCTCCTTCAGCTTCATCATCTCCTTTTCAAGGGAATTAATGATGTTGTTGTGATTTGTGTGTTTAGATGATTTTGAAATATTATTTATATCATTTTGGATGTCCGATGTGGCCACAAGGCCAAAGGAGGTATTTGCATTTTGCGGTTTAAAAATCACAACAATGTCGGGGACCTGAAACTAACCATATCGAAATTTCGGGTGAAATAAACGGGGTCACCATGGTAACTGTAAATGTTTGTGTGTTGTGTTGTGTTAGGAATTCCCGTGGGGTATTTCCATTATATGTGACCATGGGGTATGTGTTTTATTTTTGTGTTCCCTTTTACTTTTGATTATATGTATTTTATTTAGTAAAGTGTTTCTTCTTATTATTTAATTTAAATGTGATGAATTAATGTAAGAGTCACATAGTTAAATTTTATTTAATTTAATTGGGATGTGGTATGTATGTAATAAATTTGTTGTCTTAGTTATTAATTAAATTAGAATTATGTTATGTATAACCATATGTTAAATAAATAAATCATTATGTCAAAAAGTATGAAATAAATGAAGTCATAGATATTAATGCATTTTGTAAGAATGTGTAAGAGGATGTAAGAGATGTGTAAGTGATGTGATAGGTTGAGTAAGTTAGATTTTGGAGTGTAGAATACTCCATCCTCTTTAAAATTTGGATTTGATCTTGGAAGCCAAAATTGGAGGCTTGTGGGACAAGTTAAACTTGTCCCACACCTCTTAAAATCATCCACCAACCATGCCTATGGTTTTGGAGTCAAAATTAATCTTTTTATTATATTTTGATATGATTATGTGTAAGTTTTTATTGCACTTACCTTACATATTTTTAATGCATTCCTTTTTGAAGTATGGGTTAATTTTGAGTGTGTAAGTTCATTGTCATTTTATTTTATTGTGATTTATTGGGAAGCTAATTTTCTCTTTTTGGGGTTGAGGAAGAATGATGTCGCATCTCACTTGGAATCCACATCATCCTCCCCCTCCCTCTCCTTTAAAATTTGAATTCTTCCCTTGTTTTGGGTTGTTGAAACTTTGCTCTCTCATCTTTGGGTCAACTTTTTTATTTCGTGGGAGCTTGCTTTGTGGAGGGAGTTTGGAAACTATTTTCCTTGATTGGAATTGCTGTTTTGGATTTGTATATTTGAGTTTTGAAGGAACTCGATGTCTTGGAAACAATCTCCACTATGTAAAGGTAGGATCTTGTTCCCCTTCATATGTTATTCTTCCCTTTTCTTACATGCATGTTTGAACCTGTGTTTATGCTGCATACTTGGCTGGTTGGGTAGATTTCCTAGGGAAAGGTGTAGGAGAAGGCTGCAGAGATTTCATATGGGGGACATAAGGGACTGCCAATGACATAGTTTTATTGTGGAGGGAGTTTTGGTTTGGGATCCACCTTGGAAAAGAAACTACTTGAATTTCTTACTATGAGGGGCATAAGGGATAAAACATTGGGGGCATAAGGAGGGTTTGGGAGATATAAGGTTTATGGGTTTGATATGAATCTTGGCGCGGTCTACATTGGTGGATGCCCAATTCCAAATTGGGAGGCATAAGGAGATTTCCCATAGTTCTTGCTCTTGTTGGCTTGCTTGATCAAGCTGTGTATTGTATGAAATGTTTAAATTGTAGTTGCGAACTATCTGTTTCTATTTTGAACTATGCATTTTATTGTTTGTATGCATTGTGATGAACGCTTGTTTGTTGTGGAAGAAGCCTTGTTGTCATGGGTTGATGTTCATACTTTATTTCAATATGGTTGGGGCTCGGGGGCCAATGGGGAAAGATGGCTTCTCCTTTTTCATTGGATGTCTTGGTTGGGTGGAGAGCGTTTCCTTTCCCCCTTCCTTGTTGTGATCAAATGTAAAGATGAAGAAATCATCATGTCTTTGTATGGAACTTGGAGAAAATACAGTTTTGACAGTCCCTTCCTTTGATCAAAATTATTGTAACCTTCCCACTTTGAAGTGGTTGAATCGTAACAATTTTTCCTTTGTAATGAAAGACACTTTTCGGTGAAAAGGAAAGAGTGTGTTCATCGTGCAATATGAGAAATTATTTTCTCATACTCGTTTCAAAATAACGTGAGAATGAGTTTTGTTTGTATTTTGTAAATTGAAATTCATGGAAAGAATGAAGTTGCAATATTGTTATTGAAATCAGTAAAATAATTCATTTCCTTCTCAAAATTGTATGATTGCATTGCAATTTAATAATTGTTGTGCTTTAAAATCTCTGTTGAAAAAGGAAAATATGTATGGAAGGAAAGGAAACATTCGGTTCTCTGCATTTATTTAAAATTTGAAATATCAATTGTTGTTTGTGCTCTTGAAATGATGGGATGAATCAATTAATTGTTTTGACAAGAACGGAATTTCTTAGATCAATTGTTGAGAATATTTTTCCCACTTTGGGAGTAGCAAATTGATTAATAAACCGATTAGTAAGTGATCTTTGTTTTATCTATAAATCATCAATTAGATTTATCAAATAAATGTACTGATTTGAAATTATAATTTGAAATCAGATATGAAACACTATAATTTAGATGTAATAATTCCTAATGAACTCAATTTGGCTTCCACATTTAAGAAAGACATTTTAGAACTTCACAAAAATCAAATTTAGAACTTACTCAACCATTTTTGTTAAAAGATGTGAAATATATCAAATGCAACTCAATCCACAAATTGAATCATAAGAATACTCGAAACTTACCTATTATCATTCCTCCATGTTCAACGTACATATTGAGAAGAAGAAAAATCATAATTGAATAAATCTTACAAGTTGGAAAAATTACTAGTTTTAAATGCAAAACCTTGTAGATCAATTTCCTAAAATTTACCCCTAAAACTTCATCAAAATCTTAAATTTATGAATTTTATGCAAATATGACTCAGAGATTCCTGAAAAGTCCTTGTTTTCCCGAATGGAGTTTCTATCAAAATTTATGGTCATTTGAAGTTTTTACTTCAAAATGACTAACTAAAATTAAATCTAACTATATTAAAATCAAAGTTTAAACTTTGGAAAGTTTTCCCAAAAATGGCTATGGCCCCACAACACTCTCATCCAATCATGTGTCGCCACATGGCACTGGGAGGGGCGAATCTCTTGAAAAACTTAACTTTTAAAAATTTTGCCTTTGGGAAAAATTTCCCAATTTTCTCTGCAACCCCACAGCCCCGCAACCAATCACGTGCTGACACATGGCATGGCGGATGCATGAAAGAAATTTGAAAACTTAAACTTTTTCTTTTTGGAAAAATTTCATCTTGTTCCCCTGACTCTCGCACACCCACAACCAATGGGATGTTAACACGAGTCCAAAGGATGTAAGGATCCGCGCAAGTCATTTTGTCTTTTTAAACCTTTTTGGCTCAAATCACAACTTTACTCCACTCTCTCCAACCCACGTACAATCATAGGATTCCACGTGAAATTTTTGCATGGGCGGAGGTTTGGAGGCAAAATTTCATTTGGAAAATTTTGGGTTTGACCACGGGAAAATTTCACAATTGTTTTCCGCGACCTATAGGCATTTGACACGTGGTACTAAGGCATCAGCGTAAGAATGGACCCTTTGGTAGTCCACCGATCCTTCCAGCCAACGAGAGCTTGCCACATGTCCCTTTTCATCAGCCCCATGAGCGCACGAAGGTGTTTTGTCTTTGTGCCCCTAAGGGAGAGAAAATTTCTCCCTGAAACCCCGCCGCCCTATAACTTAATTTTTACAAGGAGTTAAAAGGACTTCCTTATATGGTTGGAAAGGTGAGATAATTTCCTATCCAATGGGCATGATTTAGGAAGGTTTTGATGACTCTAAGTGTGTGAAAAATCAAGTTGAATCTTGTAAGCCTGTTAGGGCAGGGAGGAGTGAGAATTTACTCCTTTAACCTAAGTGATGAATTTTATCCCTTGTTTTGACCTTGTGCTTGTTGTGAGATGTTGTAGAATCATTTCGTAGGTCGGTCTTGTCGTTAACCTAAACCTAGTTTGTAATAACTATGATCTTGTAACCTTTGTTTTTAAACACCTTTAACAAAAAAAATTATTCCATAATTTTCCTAGCTAAACCTAGTTTTTTTCTTGGTCTCAAATGGTAGTATGAAGCGGGCATGACATCCAATCTCAAAATTTTTATCTCTTATGTTTTTGTCATGCCATGCTTTCTACCGGCCTTTTCCTACTGTTTCCACGTGTTATGGCTCGATGCTCATCTAGTTGAATCATCTTTTCAATCCATTCTTCTAAATCATGTTCATCAGCTAGACCTCCAGCATATGCAATGCACAAGGAAGGTAACATAAATTCTATAGGAAGAACAACTTCCGCACCAAACACCAATTGAAATAGTGTGGATTTGTTCAATCTCTTGTAAGTTGTTCTATATGCCCAAAGCACAGCTGACACCTTGTCATCCCAATCCTTTCTTCCAACATCACATATTTTTGTCAAAGTCTCGCTCAAAATATTGTTGAAGGCCTCAGTAGTTCCATTTTCCTGAGGATGGTATGGTGTAGTTTTATGGTGGGCCACCATAAACTCATCTAATAGGATTATGATTGTCTCATTCAAAAAATGTGTACCTCTATCACTTGTCAAGCTCAAAGGACACCCATATCATGTAAGAACATTCTCCCATAGAAACCTAGCTGCTGTAGCTGTCATACAGTCTTTGGTAGGGGCTGCTTCGCCCACCTTGTGAGATAATCCGTGCAAGTAATGATATAGCATGATCCTAGTCCTACACGTGGCTAGTGAAATAGGTCCTACAAAATCAATGGCCCATTTATCAAATGGTTTAGCACTAGTAATTGGTCTCAAAGGAATTTCATCTCTTTGCCCTTGTTTTCTAGGCGTGACAATGGTCACACGCCTTGTAATAGTTTTTACATTCTTTATACAATTTCTCCCACCATAATCCAACAATCAAGATCTTCGGTAGTTGCATTAATCGCATAATTTCCTCCCGCAATACCACCATGAGCTTCTTCCATGATATCCTTGCGCTCATGTTCTAACACACAAGAAGCGTTACACTTCATCTCTACTTAACTTGTACAAGTCACCATTGATTAACATAAATGGTGATGCTCGTATAGAAAGCTACTTCTTTTCTAATTCTTTCTTTCCTTCGGGTCATACCTATTCGTAGAAAGGAAAAAATGTCCTCTAGTTCCATGGGTGCTTTGTAACCTATATAACCGTGCATCCGACATTGCTTCTTGAATTGTATGTGCCTCCTCTCCGTATTGATTCTAGATAAATGGTCTCGGTCCAAAGTTACTTTTCCATGGTTTCACCACAACCGTGAAGTCAAATTCTTTAAGTAGTAGCACCCATCTACATATGCACCCTTCTAAAAGCGGCTTATTTACCAAGTACTTCAATGTCATGTGATCTCGTATAAAACAAAAATTGTGTTTCTAACTGTAGTCTTGTCAAAACTTGTACAATGCATAAATCATTGACAAAGCTTCACGCTCTGTAGTCATGTAATTCCGTTCAGCAGGAGTCAGCTTCTTACTAGCAAAATAGATTGGATGATCAACAATACCTTCACCAGTCAAGCTAACACGGTGCGCCAATGTCTATACCCAAAGCATCCACATGTACATGAAATGGTTTATCCCATGATGGAAAGCGCAGAATGGGTGTGGTAGTCAATATCTCTTTTAATACCTCAAACGCACGCTGCTATGGTTCTCCCCAATAAAATGTACCTTTCCCCTTTAGTAGTTCTTCCAAGGGTGCTGCAATTATGGCATACCCTTTTATAAACTTTCTGTAATACCCGTATGACCTAAGAATCCATGCACCTCACTTTGACTAGTAGGCACTTCCAGGCCTAAAATGACTAACACCTTGGCTAGATCAACTAGCAAACCTTCCTTACAGATTATATGTCCTAACAATATCCCAAATGGCATAACAAATATGCACTTCTTGATATTCAAAGAGATACTCAATTGCCTGCATCGTTCAAACATTAAGCGTAGATTGTCACAATGATCTTTCACAAGCCCGTATACTGTCCAATCATCTAGATAAACCTGTAAGAAGTTGTGAATAAAATCTTTGAATTCCTGAACAACTATGTGTGAAAATATAGTTGGTGCATTTTTCAATCCAAATGGCATCACCGTATAGGAAAAAGTGCACCATTTAGTTGTAAATGTTTTCTTTTCTTGATCCTCCCACGTGATCCGAACCTGATGAATCCGGAAAATATTTCTATGAAAGAATATATTTCGCGCCTTGCAACTCCTTCTAGTATCTCCTCGGTGAAATGCGTAGGAAAGGATTTGTAGCACATGCGGTATTTAGCTTCCTATAATCCACACATATCTTAATCTACCCATCCTTCCTAATACGGATCACCATTGGGCTAAACCATTTTGACTCATTAAGGGGCTTGATAATTCCAGATTTCAGCATTTTACAAATTTCTTCCTTTACCTTTTCACAAAAATGAGGATTCATCCTGTAAGGTCTCTTCCTAACTAGCCGTACATTGTCCTTAAGTTTGATCTTCATTTCCCCAAGTGATTCATGTATGCCTTTAATTTTTGATACCCTCTAGGGAATAAATCCCGATAATCTCTAAGTAATTCGATGACCTTTTCTAGCTTCGAGTCTGACTAGTAATATCCAATTATGGCCTCCTTAGGCTCAGCCCCCGAACCTATATTCACCTTTGTTGTCTTCATGGGTTCATGGTAGGTACACGTATCCTTGTCTACACTGTCCAAAACCTCGCACACCCCATGTGAATGCTCAATATCCAAATTTTTACTTCCTCGTCATCCACGATGTAAACCATCTTTCCTTTTTCTCTCTCAAGGAAAGCGCACTCAAGTAGTAAAGAGTCTATTTCTTCTTCCCTTTCAAGACATGCTCCGGAATCTGTCTCACCAAATAATTCCTGAATATGCTCCTCTAATTTTGCACTATCTCCCATAGTTAAGCGCTTGACAAATTTTAATGCTTCTGCTATTGGAGGTTGAGTCGAGAAATAATCAAATGTTTGAGTCATACTCGTAAAATTTTTCCAGTTCCTAGTTTCTCTATGTAGTTCTGCATTTATATACCAAGTACGTGCGCATCCTTGGAGTGTGGAATACAATTTATGCACCTAGAGTGATGGTGGTAATGCTTCTTATCTGGTTTTCGGACTCTCTCACATTTTGAATGTGATGAACAGGTTGATTACCAAAATAAGTATAGATTTGCGTAGGTGCATTGTTCCTTATAAACCTAGTGGATAAAGCTATTCCAATCTCTTTCCAGTTTATAATATTATCTCTATGGACTACCCACCAGTGCGCTGCTATCCCACATAGTGTATACACTAACATATCCCTCCATTTAACTGGATCTACCCACTGTGTTTCCATAGCCTTCAGAAAGGTAGAAATATCTTCTATCCCTATATACCAAGATATTGTGCCACCGATATGTCAAATTGAGTGAGATTTATTTACGCACGCAACTATGATTTTCACCTCATGCCCTACCAGTTCATATGTACCATGAGCCCAATTTTCACAAGAAATACTCATAGTATCACTAATAGAATGAGAATATTCCCACTATAGAATGCCTTCTTTCAATGGCTCGTTGACCTCTGGATCCTGAATAGCACGTACATAGAATCTGTTCAAATCCTCCTCACTTAGAGGCTTTACATAGGGCATATATTTCCCATCTGTCAAGGGTATCACAACCCTTTCCTCCTTGTTTTCAAATTTGATGTATCCCTTATTGAATCCCAAGTTAGCATTATTTGCATAACACCGAGGGCATCTAAGCAAGGCTGGAAAATTATCTCCTTCTACAAGTGCTAACACCTCAAAATCCCGATAAACTTGGCTCCTTGTATAGTTATAGATGAATTCTTCAACACTCTTATGGGAGTGGCCTTAGTCCAGTTTGCCATAAACAACATAATATAAAATGGCTACAATGGGGGTCTCCTCATTTGTACCCAAGTATCTAATGTCAGCACATTTACTTCCACGCATGTATCAATTAATATATTGCTCAACAACCACCCATCCACAACAACATTCAGAGTAATTTCCTTGTCATAATCAATGCTATCAAGGGGAATATTGGCATGAATAATCTACCTTCCGGACTCAAGACTTGCGCGCGGAGTGTTCCCTTTTAGCCAACTCCCCAATAGTGGGATAATGTTCTCCTAGTGCAACATCTTGCATATCTCCCATAGATCGTCGATATTAGTTTGAATTGTCTCTGATGCTTTCTTTTGTTCCTTTAGGTATTGTATCTCACCATGAAGATTCCTTAGCACTTCCATAGTATCCTAGTAAACTTATTTTTGATGAGTAGGATCTGGATACCTCACATGCAAAAATTCCTCCTTGGTAATCATAGGATTCTGATGCAATGCCTCTCACACGCGTGTAACTTCAGCGCATGTAGTGATCTTTACTGTCAATGCCTCAGGTCCTTCTATTACCTTGGGCATCCATTGGTATTCTACCATGCATTGGATTCTAACCATTCTAGCACCTTTGTTTTCTTTCTTATGTTGTTTACTCAGATGCTCATATAGGTTTGGGCACTCTTCATAGCTATGGTTCTTCCCATGCAGAAATAACATGCATTATTCTGAGGACATCCATGCCTATAGTGATCTAGAGATCCACACGTATAACATGTTCTATGAGGTAACTCTCCTCTTCCTCGACCACGGCCTCATCCTCCATATCCACCATGATATCCACATCCTCCTCCACGACCTCCTTCAAAATTCCCCTCATTCTGTTATAGAACATTTGATTATGCTCCGGTCTGGTGCTCATTCCTACCCTTAGAATGATCTTTTATACTTGTCTGTTTTACTCCAATATCTATAGCATCATGGATTTTACCAATCAATCAAAAATCCTCAAGATTATCATAGGTCACGGACTGTAAATATTGCAAAAGTAAGATACATTCTTCCTTACTACGTGTTATAACAATGGAGGTGACTAGCATCATGATTCAAATGGAAAATATCACATCCAATAATAATGAATGTATAGATCTATGAGGACAACTACCCTTGGTGTGAACTTCAACTTCATAATCTTTACACCAAATTTCGAGTGTGTTTCACAAAGCTAAATTCACCGATACCTTTTCTAACTACTTTTCCATAGCTGCAATTTGTGCCTCTAGAAATGGACTAACACTAGTGTCAATGCTTCCAACTACCTTAACATGCAAAACTACTTCTAGTGCTTCACGTGGATCCATGTATGTCTTATGTGATAGTACCCTCCTAAAAGGTGTAATCAATCCTCCAATGAACCATTGTGCATGTTGGCTAGCGTGTATATCATAAGACAACTTAGATAAAAGTGTCTTAAAATGAGCATCATACTCATGTACACTCTCAGTAGTGCCTTGCTTGATATCTTTGAGCGCACTTATACTATTCTTCTTAAACTCAGGAATATGGAACTCTTTTAAGAATGCATCTTTCAGTTCTACATAATCCACACAAGTTTGATCTGGGTCAAACTTCCTAAACCAGCTATGTGCATGCCCCTGTAATTTAGTAGCAAATTGACTTGTCTTTCGCTCAACAGCTATAATCCCTTTAGCGCGCTACAAAATTTCACACATATGCACATGTTTGGAAACATCCTCTATACATCTATACTCCTAGGAGATGAAGGGAAGTCTCCATATAGATATTTTTGGTTCTTTCGTAGACGTTGACCACCTTACCCAGAACCTCTTGTGTTCCCTCTACCTCTAGAACCACTAGATCCACTAGAACTAGATCCTCCTATTCCTCCTAATCCTCTACCCGTAGCTGGATTAGGACCGTAGATGTACTCCCCTATGCTCGATAGTAATACTATACAAAACCCATACAACTCGTGAGGAAGTCCCACTTACAGAGGTGAATCCAACATTCTCGTGTGCTTGCATTCTATGCAGATGATGCACCTAAAAAGGTTCCTCCAAATAACATTGAAGCTCTCTGTCCTACCATTGATGTACTCAATCCTAACTTACTCTTGTCCTCCTACTTCCCAAATTAGCTTTTTGATTACTTGTCATACTAGAAACTAGAAAACCAAGTGCAAAGGCTAGGTCATCAGGTGGATTAAGATGCACACCTGCAGCCTAAGTAGTCTCTACTGGCGTAATTTCATGTGAGGCCAAAAAGGGATCTTTATCATGCTTTCTAAGATGGGGAGTTCCGATGCTCGACTCCATGTCCCTCATGTGAGCTGTAAATCCTTCATGAGCCATCTCTCTCCTTAATGCCATACTTTCTGTAATGGAATGCTACTTCTCTATTTCCCTTTTATGCACCTCATTATACTTAAGCCGCCTTTTCTCTCTCTTCTTTTCTACCGCTAGGTCCACCATCTTAATACCAAACATGTTCCTACCTTCATGCATGGTGAAGTTTAGTTGGCCATTGGCTTACTCTCCAGGTTCAAAGTTACCATTAGGATCTTGATCGCTAGTGGAATACCATGTAAATACATTCCTCTTGGATACCTCAAAAACTGAAATTTTGCGACCTCTGAGAAAGAGTACGGTGAAATTGAATATTCCAGAGTATAACTATTTAGAACACCATGAAACCACGTATCCACCACACAAGTCCAAATCAGATCAGCATCATAAAGAGCCTGAAATTATTCCTGCATCCAAACAAGTGTGTGATACCTCTAATTCCATTGAGATGCATAAGCAGTAAGCCACTCGTATAGTTCTACTGGGAAGATAGCGAAAAATATCTCATATAAACTGTCATATAGGTTCTGTTGTACCCAAGTTCATGTGTTAAACCCAGATCTAGTGTTGAACTATCATGCATATTCTTCCTGCAGATCATGTATCCATTCCTCAATACTTTCTAGAGTTAACCGGTACATCTTCATTACGAACCATCTTGAGAACAACTTAAAAAGAGGTCCCGGAAATAGAACCAATGATGCAACCTAGAATTTATAAGATGACATCCTAGTCGCGCTAGCATATCACTCAACCTAGACTGAGCACTCACCGAAGTATACAAAGGTACCAGATTCCTCTTTAGGGTTGTTATAACATGATGTTAGCATGATGAAGATGAAAACATATCGAGTCACAACTAATCCATCATTCCATAGTGCATGCCTACTCACATAATTTTGAAAGAATAAGTTTTGATGGTATCCATGATTGAAATAATAATATGTAGAACATAATTACATAGAATAATACTTATATTTAGCCAATTTCCTCCTATTAATAAGTATATAAGCTCCTTCTAGTATTTTCAATTCATCTTAAGGTGCATATGAACTCGATACACATATTCATAATCATACATATCTCTTTGATACATCATATATCTCTATCTATCTATCTCTATATTATGCATCTAATTATCATATATATAGGGTGGGGACTTTCCTTCACCAATTGACTACTCCTGAAATAGGTTGCATGCTATTAATAACCACACGCCATTTACAATTATAGCCACACATGCAAGTGCGCTATCTATAGTTCTTCTAAAGATATCTCGAAGTGTTCATTCTATTCCTAGCTTATCTTCATGCATAGATGCTTTGAACCGCTTATCCAAATATATATAATGCATGGTGCATGTGTCTCTACTTCATTTGTGTGTTTTGCATGCCATCTCCTAAATATATATCTTCGCTTAAAATCGGATAAGTCCTGAAATCTTAACTTGCCTTCCACGTGCGGATCCTTCCAATCTTTCCACGCCTTCGATCTCGGCCTTCTATATCATGCGGACTCCTTGTGTGATATTTTCCAAGTATTCTTTGATAAACATTCTCTCACCTCTCAAATAATTCCTTTATACCTATTACTCACTCACACTTGTCTCACACTTTTTCCCTCTCCAAAAAAATAGTTTAAGTTTGAACTAAAATTTCACCTTTATACCCTTCTCTTCATTGAAACACAATCTAGGTCGGTTTCACTCACTTGGTTCAACCAAATAAACTTTACAAATACTAATAAATATATTAAATCATTCACATTCAACCCATACAAGCCATCCATGTCCAAAACCAACAAACATGCACAGTAACTAGCTCAAAACCCCATCACCTAAATGAGCTAATACCAAAATGTCAAAAACATGATTATTCATGTAACATTCATATTTTAAGACTTTAGAAACAAGGGATTTTTTTTTTTTTTTTTTTTTTTTTTGAGTAATGTTCTCTTTTCTACATAGGTAATTTAGAACACACATTCCAAAACAACCATTCTTACAATAGATAACCATATGCGGTTGTAATGACTTGGTAAACTACCGATCTATTCATTTCATGACTCGGTGAACTACCGATCTATTCATGTTTAACACTAAGTATTGAATACTTTTTTGTATACTACGTATACTTGGTTCTCTTACCCCAATATGGGTATTGAGTGATCCGTCTAAGGAACCTAACTAAATAGTTGTTACCAATATTCATCTCGCATCACGATCCTTAGACAAGGCAACATAGGACAACGCAATAATCAAGACTTTGCAATACTTTGGCCAAATATTCTAACATGCTTTGTTTGTATTACTTATTCCTTGATGGAATACTTGTCAATCTAGAATACATCCTTCACCCCCACTCTATTGTTATCTAGAATGTCCTTTATTTACTACTTATTCCTCTTACCGAAGGTTTAACCCTAGTTCTAAGTTAACAACATAGGTTATGATAGGAAGGAGCTCACAAAGACTTAGGATAGATTGGCATACTAGGTCTACCTAAGTCAAACCCATGTGCCAAGGTACCCCTGTGTCCTATAGGGCTACTTCATGTCATAACTATGCTACTACCTACCGAGTCTAGAGAGAAACTAAGTTCAAGTCCAAAAGTGTATAGATCTAGATGATCAATGTGAAGGGTGTTGGCACATGTCAACTAGAGTGTTGTATCCTCAAGAAGATCCTAATCTTCTCAAAGGTACAACCCTACAGTCGGCATGTGCCATAATCCTACATAATAGCCTCATCAAGATATACATACCCCTAGGAGATTATTAAAGTTTAATTAATTTGGATTCTTAAAGGCAGATTTCAGCAACCCTGGACAAACTCTAATCCAAATCTCCCTAAGTTCTTTCCCAAATCAGGTTCCATTAACCCTTGCATAACTTCCTTAACTTAAGATTTCTTTCAATGTTCATTAAATTTGGCTCAAAAAGCAACTACCAAGGAGAAAGGACATCAACCTTTTAAGTTCCAATTAATGTTACTTAACTATTCAAGGAAGATTAACAACCACCGAGGTTGTAACTTAGTAGACTATATTAAATGAAGTCTAATGAATAAATATCATATCTTCCTTCTTGTCTAATTTTTCCAAAGAGAGGAAGAGTCTTCCTCTTCATGGTTAAGTTCTAGGGTTTAACACACCCTTTACGTCCTTTACAAATTTCATAGTTTTCATTGTAAGTTCATTACATGTTACCTAATTAATATGAGTTGTTTATATAAAAACATTGAATTTCTGCAACTCATTTAGTTGCATCTCATTTAGGAAAATACTCTAGTTCCCTTTTTCCAACTTATCCAAAAATACTCATTGAAACATATAAATAAAATGATGAATATCAACAAGATAGGATCCCATTTATTTTAAAAAGGTAAAAGATAATTTACAAAACCTATGCAAGGAATTTCTCATTCTTCCATTCATTTTCAAAACTTATACAATTACAAACTTATGCATTTTAGGCATACTTCATGACAACAACCTTCATTCTAAGGAGAATAACTTTTCTTTTTCAATACAACATAAGAACAGGTCAGAATTCTTCACAAGAATCAACTTAGATAAACCAATGCATCATATAATTTTTTTCCTTCTTTTATCACCTACAAAGTCCATATGGAAAATTGCTAGCACATGTCAATTCAATGAACTGAGCATGATAAGCACCAAGCCTTAAAACAAAGTGCATTCAACTAATTGTTTCAATAAAAACAACCTGCTTTATGAACAACTAGTAATTCATACTCACTAAGCATAAGTAATATCAATAAAATAAGAGTAATACTAAACAAGGATTAATAAAAAGAAGAACATAATATAATCTATAAAATCTATCTTACAAATTAAAGTATAATTGATCCTATCAACATCTTTACCAAACAAAAAATCATACCATATCATTGTTTCCAATCCTACCAAATATAATACAACACTTATCTTTACTATAAGATACAAGAGTATTTACAACATATTCCCTCTTGGATGTTTCACCTAACTTCCAAGTAAAGAAGGAGATAAACCATTCCCATTATGCCGCAGTACTTAACATCAGCAAGGTAAAAACATGTGTATATCATGATTTAAACTGTTTATTTAAAGGTCCTCTACTTTAAAATTCAACATTTTAAGTGATTCATCAAAACAAATCCATATGAAAGAAATCCAAAAAGGAATGATGGATTAACAATCAACAACATGTAGTGCCCACTCTCCTTTGACACTATTTAGATATTGATCTTCCTACTGTTGATCTTATTTTATACATTATTATGTTTTGGACTTAGTATGATGTGTATATGTTAGGTCATGGATTATTATGGACACTATTATGTTTATTTTAGTATGATTGGTTAGATGTTAGATCATGGACTAGTATTGATCTGGATTCAACTATTATGATTAATGATTGTTGGAGACATTATTATATATGGATGATGATGTACTGCTTGACATGGATAGGTTATTTATGTTGATTTTTAGACATGTGACATTTGATATCATGGGTAGCTCTAGTATAGAGATTCATGGGATAATGATATAGTGGCAAAATTAAATTTAAAATAAAAATGTTAAATTAATGATGTTGTTGTGATTTGTGTGTTTAGATGATTTTGAAATATTATTTATATCATTTTGGATGTCTGATGCGGCCACAAGGCCGAAGGAGGTATTTGCATTTTGTAGGTTAAAAATCACAACAATGTCGGGGGACTGGAGACTAACCATATTGAAATTCCGGGTGAAATCAACGGGGTGACCATGGCAACTGTAATTTTTGTGTCTTGTGTTCTATTAGGAATTCTGTGGGGGCGATTTCCATTATATGTGACCATGGGGTATGTGTTTTATTTATGTGTTCCCTTTTTACTATTGTTGTATGTATTTTATTTAGTAAAGTGTTCCTTCTTGTAATTTAATTTAAATGTGATGAATTAATGTAAGAGTCACATAGTTAAATTTTATTTAATTTAATTGGGATGTGGTATGTATGTAATAAAGTTGTTGTCTTAGTTATTAATTAAATTGGAATTATGTTATGTATAACCATATGTTAAATAAATAAACCATTATGTCAAAAAGTATGTAATAAATGGAGTCATAGATATTAATGCATGTTGTAAGAATGTGTAAGAGGATGTAAGAGATGTGTAAGTGATGTGTAGGTTGAGTAAGTCATATTTTGGAGTGTAGAACACTCCATCCTCTTTGAAATTCGGATTTGATCTTGGAAGCCAAAATTGGAGGCTTGTGGGACAAGTTAAACTTGTCCCACACCTCTTAAAATCATCCACCAACCATGCCTATGGTTTTGGAGTCAAAATTAATCTTTTTTATTATATTTTGATATGATTATGTGTAAGTTTTAATTGCACTTCCCTTACATATTTTTAATGCATTCCTTTTTGAAGTATGGGTTAATTTTGAGTGTGTAAGTTGATTGTCATTTACATTTATTGTGATTTATTGGGAAGTTGATTTTCTCTTTTGGGGTTGAGTAAGAATGATGTGGCATCCCACTTGGAATCCACATCATCCTCCCCTCCCTCTCCTTTAAAATTTGAAATTTTACCTTGTTTTGGGTTGTTGAAACTTTTTGTCTCCTCTTTGGGTTGAATTTTTTTATTATTGTGGGAGCTTGCTTTGTGGAGGGAGTTTGAAAACTATTTTGCTTGATTGGAAATGATGTTTTGGACTACGTATTTGAGCTTTGAAGGAAATGTTGTCTTGGAAAAAATCTCCACTATGGAAAGGTAGGATGTTGTTCCCATTCATATGCTATTCTTCCCTTTTCTTGCATGCATGTTTGAACCGTGTTTGTGTTGCATACTTGGTTGGTTGGGTAGATTGCTAAGGGTAAGGTGTAGGAGAAGGCTATGGGGATTTCATATGGGGGCATAAAGAACTACCAATCACACAATTTTATTGTGGAGGGAGTTTTGGTTTGGGATACACATTAGAAAAGAAACTGCTTTCATTTCTTACTATGGGGGCATAAGGGATAAAATTTTGGGGGCATAAGGAGGGGTTGGGAGATATAAGGTTTATGAGTTTGATATGAATACTGGTGGTATGCATTCATGGATGCCCAATTCCAAATTTGGAGGCATAAGGAGATACCCCATAATCCTTGCTCTTGTTGGTTTGCTTGATCAAGCATGTGTATTGTATGAAATGTTTCAATTGCAGGTTGGGAACTGTTGTTCTTTTGAATCTGTGCATTTTATTAATTTTATGCATATTGATGAATGCTTGTTTGTTGCGGAAGAAGCCTTGTTTCCATGGGTTGATGTCCATACTTTATTTCAATATGGTTGGGGCTCAGTGGTCCAATGGGGAAAGATGGATTCTCCTTTTCAATTGGATGTCTTGGTTGGGTGGAGAGCATTGCCTTTCCCCCTTCCTTTTTGTGATCAAATGTAAAGATGAAGAAATCAGCATCCTGATATATGGAGCTTGGAGAAAATACATTTTTAATAGTCCTTCACTTTGCGGTGAAAAGGAAAGAGTGTGTTCATCTATGCAATATGAGAAATTATTATTTCATACTCTGTTTTGAAAATAACGTGACAAAATGAGTTCTATTTGTATTTTGTAAATTGAAATTCATGGAAATAATGAATTTGCAATATTGTTATTGAAATCAATAAAATAATTCATTTCCTTCTCAAAATTTATGATTGCATTGCAATTTAATTGCTATTGTGCTTTAAAATCTCTATTGAAAAAGGAAAATACGTATGGAAGGAAAGGGTGGCATTTTGTTCTTTGCATTTATTTAAAATTTTAAATATCAATTGTTGTTTTTGCTCTTGAAGTGATGGGATAAATCAATTAATTGTTTAGAAAAGAATGGAATGTCTTAGATCAATTCTTTGAGAATGTTTTTCCCACTTTGGAAGTAGCAAATTGATTAATAAACCGATTAGTAAGTGATCTTTGTTTTATCTATAAATCATCAATTAGATTTATCAAATAAATGTACAGTTTGAAATTATAATTTGAAATCAGATATGAAACACTATAATTTAGATGTAATAAGTCCTAATGAACTCAATTTGACTTCCACATTTAAGAAAGCCGTTTTAGAACTTCACAAAAATCAAATTTAGAACTTACTCAACTGCTTTCTGTTAAAACATGTGAAATATATCAAATCCAACTCAATTTATAAATTTAACCTTAAGAATACTCTGAAACTTACCCAATATCATTCCTCCATGTTCAATTTACATGTTGAGAAGAAGAAAAATCAAAATTGAATAAATCTTACAAGTTGGAAAAATTGCCAGTTTTAAATGCAAAACCCTGCAGATCAATTTCTTAAAATTAACCCAAAAATTCATCAAAATCCTAAATTTATGATTTCTATGTAAGTATGACTCGAGAGCTTTCCGAAAAGTCCTTGTTTTCCCAAAATGGAGTTTCCTATCAAAATTTATGGCCATTTGAAGTTTTTACTTCAAAATGACTAACCAAAATTAAATCTAACTATATTAAAATCAAAGTTTAAACTTTGGAAAATTTTCACCAAAAATTCCTTGGCCCCACAACAATCTCAGCCAATCATGTTTCACCACATGGCACTTGGGAGGGGCGAATCTCTTGAAAAGCTTATCTTTTGAAAATTCGCATTTGGGAAAAATTTCCCATTTTCTCCACAACCTCGGCCCGTAGCCAATCACGTGCTAACACATGGCTTGATGGATATGCGAAAGAAATTTAAAAACTTAAACTTTTGGCCTTTTGCAAAAATTTCATCTTCTTCCCCATAGTTCCACACACCCACAACCAATGGGGTGTTAACACGTGTCCAAGTAGATGCAAGGATCCGCGCAAGTCATTTTGTCTTTTTAAATCCTTTTCTCTCAAATCACAACTTTAATCTGCCTCTCCACTCGACTCCACATTCAATCACATGATGCCATGTGCCTATTTTTTCATGGGCAGATATTTGGAGGAAAAATTTCATTTGTAAAATTTTGGGTTTGACCCTCGGGAAATTTTCACAAATTTTCCCCGTGACCTATAGGCATTTGACACATGGCACTAAGGCATCAGCATGGAAACAGACCCTTTTGTTGGCCCGCCGATCCTTCCCACCAACTAGAGCTTGCCACGTGTCCCTTTTCATCGGCCCCATGGGCGTGTGAAGGTGTTTTACACCATGCACCTAAGGGAGGGAAAATTTCTCCCTGAAACCCCACCGCCCTATAACTTGAGTTTTACAAGGATTTAGAAGGACTTCCTTATATGGTTGGAAAGGTGAGAGAATTTCCTATCTAATGGGAATAATTTAGGAAGGTTTTTAGGACTCTAAGTGTGTGAAAATAATCAAGTTGAATCTGTAAGCTGTTAGGGCAAGGAGAAGTGAGAATTTACTCCTTTAACTTAAGTGATGAATTTTATCCCTTGTTTTGACCTTGTGCTTGTTGTGAGATGTTGTAGAATAATTTTTATGGGTTATTCTTGGTCATTAAACTAAAATTGGTTTGTGATAACTATGATCTTGTAACCTTTGTTGTTAAACACCTTTAAAAAAAAATTTCTCCATAATTTTCCTAGCTAAACCTAGTTTGTTTCTTGGTCTCAAGTGGTAGTATGAAGTGGGCATGACACAACAAGTTTTCAATTTATTTGGTCAACATATCTTCAATCTCTTTCTAATTCATTTCAGTCAAATAACAAGTATAAAAACTAATAAACACCGATTCTCTTTCCAATAAGAATAAAAATCAAAAGATTCCAACCAATGAACTTAACCCAACCGCATTAGAGAAGGAGTCCTAACAGGATATGAATCCAATCTATATTCATTTCTTACCACTTAATTTATACATTTTTACCTCCTCTCATTCATACGGTTTAAGTTCATGCAAGATTTCCAAAGAAAGAGAACAAGATCATCTTCAAGGAAAGAGAAAACTAAATGCTACCTTCCCTTCTAAATATTCACATTATAATGCATGAATTCTACTTTCCATTAGGAACATTGTAAGAATAATGAAGCTCATACATGGTTCAAGGACAGTAAATTTTCATCGAGTATCTGTTTAAGACTTAACAATCTTTTATTGGACCGTAACAACTGAAGAATACATACTAAAATTTTTCCTTCGTAGAACATTTACCATCGAATAGTGAAGTTCCAATAATCCTTACCATTAATTTCCCATTTTCAATACTTGATAATAAAACAGTGAAGTTCAAACACAGTTCACAATAAATTTTGAATCGCAATTAACCTTTCAGGACATAACATTCATTTATTAGACCCAAAAAGAGGTAAGAAATATGAGTAGTTCATGCTAACACTCAAAGCTTCCCAATAGTTCAAGTGCAAGGCAGGCGAACTATCTCAATAGTATGTCAACGCATCATTATAAGAACTACAGGTGGGTTTCAAACAAATGACAAGATCAAAACATCATATATAATACGTATTGTCCATGATTCAAAATACAATTCCAAGCACAATGTAAAGCATAAACTCCCTCAAAGGATAAAGATTATTCAAATTCTCATAACCAAATTCGGGTAGCATCACGTTCCTCTTAGTTTATAAAATAGTCAAAGGACTATAAAACTTGAACCAACACATCGCTCAAAGTTACCATTTCAATTAAAAGCACCAAGTAACAAATTGATTGTACAGTATTGCATCACAATATCACAATCATGATTTCATAAATACATCAACATCGTAATGCTAGATCGAATAAGAAGAAATTACTTATAAAATAGTTCACTCTAAGAAGAAATGCTTCAATTTGAAGTTAACATCCTATCAAACCTTGTTTCCCAACTCAAACAGGATATAAGATGCTTGTGAGCTTAGACATGACGAATTAAAAGTTGGGTTCATAAAGAACCTCAAAAACATTTAATATGGCCATAAGAACAAGAATTCACAAGCACCATGCCATATGAGGCTTCAAACAACAGTCTAGTTTATCCAA
The DNA here is from genome assembly GCA_018340775.1 of Taxus wallichiana var. yunnanensis. NCBI lineage: Eukaryota > Viridiplantae > Streptophyta > Pinopsida > Cupressales > Taxaceae > Taxus > Taxus wallichiana. The sequence goes on from CM031241.1 coordinate 385,546,206, forward strand.
GATAATAAACATAGGTTCCAAGTTAGATGCGGGTTTCAATAATAGTGAAATTTTTCGCAAGTTGAAATACAAAAACCAAGCCATATACGGTTTTTCCAGTGCATGCAAATTTCAACAATAGTCAAAGTTTTCGCAAGATGAAATACAAAAACAACAAGCCATATATGAGTTAATGCACAATCCATTTAACTATGAAATAAAATGCTAACACCATGGAGCCAAGAACTCTACAAGGATTCTATCCACCAAACAAGATTACAACAAATAGCTTGAACTGCTTGCATGAGTATCCCTATGAACCGGAGTTCCTTACCAGCTCAAGTTCACAAAACACATCAAATTCACAATCACTAATCTCAACAAACATAGGTAAAACATAGCAACAATTATAGGTATCAAATGAAGTTGAAACCAAACAATAATTTCCAACAACCGAAGAAGCTAAACAGAGTTACCAACTTTGTTCTCGTATGCATAGTTCCTTTGTGTAAAAGATAATACAACATAAGTTTCCAACAGAATCACGTATATCACGGATTCGAAACCTAGAATATAAATTTTACAAAACTCATCAATCAATTAACTAGATAAAGCATGAATGCAAAAACTCATCGAGAGAAAATTTAATTTAACAAAAACACTTATAGGAAAGCAAGAGATTTTAACAATTAGAGTCTATCATGCCGGATAGTGTTGCCGTGAAATTGAAAAAGACCTCTAGCCGAACTCGCTTCTTCTCCTCTTTTCCACGAAAGATCAAAAACCCAGATACTTCTTCCACAATGCTTCTTATACATTCCATGAAATGAAAATAGATTTGAAACCTCAAAAATATCCATGAAGTGCAGTTTAATCTGCTAGTTCGAAAAACTAGAGCGCATGTAGAAAGAAAATTAGAGAGCATGCAAAATGAAACAACCGAAAAAAAAATTGCTGGCATGCCTACCAAGGTGGTTTAGGCTCAATAACCAAAAAAAATTAATCTCATTATTTCCAAATCTCTCGCTCAATCCTCCTTGCCACCGCTACAAGTCATGGCGAGTGCCGAGTTAAAGTTAACATAAGTTTTCATTTGTGGATATCGCCACTTAAGCCTCCGCCAAACCAACTAACCTCTACCAAAGCTAGCATCCGTATGCATTAATCAACCTTATCAACATCATTAATGTCTTAGGAACCGTCGCCAATATGTATGCGACCACTTAAGTCCCAATTCATATCCATTAGTTTAAGATAGATTAGATTTCTTAGGTTAGATTTTAGGTAGAATTTAAATTTATACCTTAGGATATAACACTAACAACTAACCCCCACCATGGCCTTAGCAATTAGGTTAGATAATTTCCACGTAGGTAAATAATTCAAAGTTTCATAGTTTAAAACACTAGGTTAGGTTACAATAATACCTTATAGTATTAGGATAATAGGTTAATTTAATACCTAGTAGTCTTTTCAATCCCCATTAGTACCGAGCTTAGGTTAGGTTGCAAATCAACAAATTAACCAATCAAAACAAAATAAGGAGTTTTAGGTCGGGCTCAGAATTCTATCAAGTATCATAGCTTAGATAGAAATAATTATATATTTTACCTAGCTTAGATCTCGTAGGTTAATCCTATATAGGATCCTGGATATTTCTTATGCCGTGAACAAGCCTGCATGCCTGTTTTTATCAAAAATGACCTGTCATTGTCGATCTTCAAAGACCCAAGTAAAGCAATACACTTAATGGAAGTATGTTCACACATAAATCAAAGAACTTACAACAACAAAGTTTAGTCCAGCATGTATCTTAACTCATGGAAAGTCAATTTTACCATTTGTTCAATGGAGCAGATTTAAAATATTCCTTGGATCACTGAAATTGATCCAAGGATGAGTCAAATAAGTAGATAAATTTACAATTATTAAACTAGATTACAAATCACCTACCCAAAGTGGAAAATGGATTCATAAAAGTCATTCTAGTTCAGTCAAAGGGTCTCAAGAGTAGAAAAGACTTATCCATATCAAGCATGATTTCCAATAATCAGAAGAACATATCCTTATAAGGAAAATCACATATCAACACTTAATGCAAAGGAGAAAAATAACAACAGTCAAGGGTGTTACATGCTTCCCTCTTAAAAAGAATCATCATCCCGTTGATTATCTCTTTTAATAATTTACATCAAGGACAATCAATTCATTCACTTCTCTACTCCTAAGTCAAAAATTTCAAAACCTTATAGTTCCGTAATTCAAAGATTAAATAACTTTTTATTCAAATCAAGTAAATATCTGCCCAAAATTGGCTTACTTAATGTCATAAAGGATAAATTCATAAAAAAATTATCAGACAATATATTCAATTATGTTCAAATAGATATGGAAAAGCAATTTTCATATCCTCTAGATTTTCCCAAGTTGCACTCTCCTTGTTAAACCGGTCCCACCTGGACCTTACATTGACTTATTTCTTTATTTCTTAAATGCAACTGGAAAGTTTCCAACACTCAAATGGGCTTAACCATGATTATTCCTAGGTCTTGGACTTGTAAGTAATTCCAATTTAACACTTGTGATCAATTTGAAACGTATTTCTTAAGTAAAGAAATATGGAAAACATCATGCATTCGTGACAAAGGTGGTGGTAGTGCTAAACGATAAACTATAGGGTTGATTACTTCAACTATTTCAAAATGTCCCACATAACGTGGTGATATCTTGGTAGCCTTGCCAAAAGTTATGGAACTCTTTTCGGTTTAACCCGAAGAAAACCTTCTCTCCAAGGTTAAATTTTTTCACAACCCGCTTTGAGTAAGCATAACTCTTTTCCTATCTGACTTCTTTCAAGCATTCACGAATCATTTTAACTTGTTGTTCCATTTCCATAAGGATTTCAGGTCCAATTAACTCTCTATCCTCAATGCTATCCCAACTAATAGGGGTTCTACATTTCCTTCCATAAAGCACCTCGAAAGGTGTTGTCTTAAGAGAAGCATGGTATGTGTTATTGTATGTAAATTCAACTAAGGTAACGTACTCTTCCCACTTGTACCGCTGATCCATACAATACATCCATAACATATCCTCCAAAACCTGATTTACTATTTTAGTTTGTCCATCCATTTCTTGATGATACGCAGAACTGAAATTCAATTTAGTGCCAAGAGCTGCGTTGAGCGTTTGCTAAAACCTTGACATCATTCTAGGGTCTCTATCAGATATAATTAATTTAGGTACTCCATGTAATCTAAAAATTTTGTGTACAAATATTTTTGCCAATACAGGAGAATCATCCTTTAGATTTCCAACAATAAAATGAGTTACTTTTGTTAGTTTGTCAACTACTACTAAAATAACATCATGTTTATTTCTTGACATGGGCAATCCTTGTACAAAATCCATGATTATTACCTTCCATTTGCGGTATTGCAAAGATGCTATGAGGATACAATAACCCATTTGGATGTATATGTTTTGCTTTTACACATTGACATTCTGACAATGAGTCACAAAATCTATAACATCCTTTTTCATTCCTTTCGAAATATTGTTGTTTTATATCGCAAGCATTTTTGTAATGCCAGAAGTGTCCGGATAAAGGTGAATTGTGAAACTCTATTAACAATTTCTTTCTCAAATCATTAGGTAAGGTATGTATACTCTTTTTCCATATCATAAGATTCCCTCATTATCAAAGTGAAAACCTTTATACCTTTCATCCTTCGGATCTGCAGCAAGTGCTATTTTTACTTGCTAAAAGTAAGATTCAGATTCCATAACACTTTTTACTTCATCCTTAAATTGAGTTCTTAGTGTTATAAGAGCAGAAATGTGCTTCTTACAACTTAGGGTGTCAGCCATTCTATTCTCTTTTCCTTTAATGTAACTTATGTCAAAATCGTATTGATACAAAAACTCTAACCACCTTCGTTGTCTTGCATTTAGATTTGGCTGAGTGAAAATGTACTTCAGCCCAAGATGATCAATTTTCAACTCAAATGGTTTACCAAGTAGATAATGCCTCCAAACTTGAAGTGCATGAACTATGGCAACAAGCTCTAAATCATGTGGAGCATAACTCAACTCATGTAACTTAATTTTTCTACTTTCATAAGCTATGACATGATCATTTTGTAACAAAATACCTCCAAGACCTTCCCCAGATGCATCCGTTACAACCGTGAATTCTCCATTAGGATCAAGTACAACTAAAATTTCTTATCCTTTTTTGTAATGAAGTTATTGGTACAACCACCTTAGAAAAATCCTTAAAAAATTTCTATAATAACCTGCAAGGACCATGAAGCTTCTAACTTCATGTACATTATTTAAGTGCAAGCCACTCGGTTATAACTACAATTTTAGAAGGATCTATAGAAATCCCATCTTTACTTATAACATGACCCAAATAGTGAACTTCAAAGTGTCATAGAAAGAACATTTGGACAGATTAGCATATAACCGTCTCTTTCTCTAATTTCTAAAACTATTTTCAAGTGTTCATGATGCTCCTCCACACTTTTAGAATATATGAGAATGTCGTCCAAGAATACAAGCACAAACTTATCCAAGTATTCTCGAAAGATATTATTCATTAAGTTCATAAAAGCTGCAGTGTATTCGTTAATCCAAAGGGTAAAACCGTGAATTAATAATGTCCATACCTTGTTCTAAAAGCTATTTTATGAATGTCCTCATCCTTAATTTGTAATTGATGATATCCAAACCAAAGGTCTATCTTAGAATATACCGATTCTCCACTCATCTAATCAAATAGGTCATTAATTTTAGGAAATGGGTATCTATTCTTAATTGTTGCTTTGTTTAACATCCCGTAATCAATGCAAAATCGAGTGTTCCATCTTTCTTTTCACAAAGATCACTGGTGCTCCCCAAGGTAAAACACTTGGTCTAATCAAACCCTTAGAAAAAATTTCTTGCAACTAAGCCTTAATCTCTACTAACTCTATGGTAGTCATTTGATAAGGTTCTTTAGAAATAGGTTCAGTACCTGGTTTGATTTCAATTGTGAAGTCAAACTACCTTTTGGTCGTAATCCTGGTAATTCTTCTAGAAAATGTCACCATAGTTCTGTAACAATGGATAATGTTCCATAAAATTGTTGCTTTCTTCCACCGATTCAAAAATTTTACTACATATAAGGTAAAACCCTTATTTTTGGCCTTTTAAGTTCAGATAAATGATAATTTCCTAACAGAAATTTCTCATTTTACACCCCGAATCTCTCGTTGTTTTCTCGCAGATCATCTAAATAACTAATATATTTTTCAAAATAGTCTACCTTTTCTTTATACTCTGCTAACAAATTTACACCTATGACTATATCATAAGATCCCAAAGGTGCTACATAGAGATCAACTTCGTGAAAAGATAGGTAAGTCAAGGACCTGCTATGAAAAGACACATACTAACTGTATGAACATAATTATTACCATAATGTACAGTCCATGATTTATCCATTTTTCCATCTTTTCTTTTAAGTTTTGAAGCAAGTTTATTAGAAATAAAACATTCAGTAGCTCTTGTATCAAAAATAATAGTTACAGGTATGCCGAATAACTTACCAAGAACTTCTATAGGTGTAACTTGGTTTTTAGCTTGCTTGTTAGCTACTGCAACATGTATCTTGTGCTACTGATTATGATCATCCTTCTTCAAAGGACATTGATTCACGTAATGATCTTTTCCATAGTTATAACAGCCTCCTACCGGTCCCTTTTTGGGCTCAGAATTATTTCCAGCCTTATAGTTATCATTTTGACCTCCATAGGGTTTTTGCCCGTTATTATTATTCTTGGAAAAATTGTTTCGTATTTCTAATCAGTCTTATTCATTATTGTTTTCTTATTAATATTGGTTGGAAACTTACTTTTGTTACCAAAATTTTCCATGGTCCTTTCTTAGGTGCAAAAGAAGCTGAAGAAGAGTTTGGAACTTTCTTCCGTACTTCTTCCTTGTGAGCAGAAATAGCCTTTAATTTATGTTCCTTCCTTAAGGATTTTTCAAAAACCCCTTCCATAGTGTTTGGGTGTGAACATCAACCTCTCCCCTAATAATGGGATTTAATCCCATGATGAATTTCCATATCCCGAACTTCTCATCGGTTTGATACCGAGGTACATACTTGAGTAGTTTCAGTAAACCGTTCCCAATACTCCGCCATGCTTAACTTCCCTTGAGCTAAGTTCTGAAATTCAGTCATTTTACGATCATAAAAAAGTTGTGGCAACCATCTTTGCCTAAAATAACCTTTAAATTGATCCCAAGTGATGTTAGTTTCACCAATGTTTAGCTCATCCTTACGGCTGTCCCACCATGAAGATGTTTCATGGGAAAGTTGGTATGCTCCCCAAATAGCTTTGGTTTCTTCTAAGAAGTTCCTTATTACAAAGTACTTCTCCATCTTACTGAGCCAATTCTCAGCTCCATCACCTAATTTGGTTCCATCAAACTCGGGTGGACTTATCCTTTTATATCATTAGTGAGTTCAGCGTGAGCCAACCAAGCCTATTTGTTTTACGGTTTGACAGGCACATTAACATTGTATTGTTAACACCCATATTGGGGTTGTCCTCGAAGGTGGCTGATTGTTATTACCAACTTCTTATTCCTCCTCATTACCCATTACTTGTTTCTCGAGAACAATCAAATGATATCTTGTGTCCAACAGGCAGCAAGGATCTCATTAAGTTTTGGGATGTTGCTACTCCTTCCTCGGGTGGAGCATTGTTCACAACGCGTTTCCTCTTGTCCTAACCATTTTCTCGTTACATAAAAAATTCAAGTTTTTATCAGATTATGGACACAATAGGTCAAAGAGTTGCAACCTTCACTCTAATACCAAGATGTAACATTCCTATTTTAAGACTTTAGAAACAAGGGATTTTTTTAAGTAATGTTCTCTATTCTACATGCATAATTTAGAACACACATTTCAAAACAACCATTCTTACAATAGATAACCATATGCAGCTGTAATAACTCGGTAAACTACCAATCTATTCATTTCATGACTCAGTGAACTACCGATCTATTCATGTTTAACACTAAGTATTGAATACTTTTATGTATACTACATATACTGGTTCTCTTACCCCGATCTGGGTATTGAGTGATCTATCTAAGGAACCTAACTCGAATAGTTGTTACCAATATCCATCTCGCATCATGATCCTTACACTAGGTGACATAGGACAACGCAATCAATAGCTTGTTATTCATACTACTTATTCCTTGATGGCATACTCGTCAATCCAGGATACATCCTTCACCTCCACTCTATTGTTATGTAGAATGTCCTTTATCGACTTTCGTCGAGTCCTCTTGCCCAAGGTTTAACCCTAGTTCAGTTAACAACATAGGTTATGATAGGAAGGAGCTCACAAAGACTTAGGATAGATTAGAAAATGGGTCTACCTAAGTCAACCCCATATGCCAAGGTACCTTATGTCCTAGAGGGCTACTTCATGTCATAACTATGCTACTACCCGAGTCTAGAGAGAAACTAAGTTTAAGTCCAAAAGTGTGTAGATCTAGACGATCAATTCGGAAGGGTGTTACCACATGTCAACTATAGTGTTGTATCCTCGAGAAGATCCTAATCTTCTTGAAGGTACAACCCTTCGATCGATGTGTGCCAGGATCCCTGAGAACAAGCCTTGTTGAGATATACATACCCCTAGGATATTATTAAAGTTTAATTAATTTGGATTCTTAAAGGTAGATTTCAGCAACCCTACAAACTCTAATCCAACTCTCACTAAGTTCTTTTCCAAATCAGGTTCCATTAACCCTCGCAGAACTTCCTTAACTTAAGATTTATTTTGATGTTCATTAAATTTGGCTCAATAAGCAACTACCAAGAAGAAAGGACAATAACCTCTTAAGTTCCAATTAATATTACTTAACTATTCAAGGAAGTGTAACAACCACCAAGGTTGTAACTTAGTAGACTATATTAAATGAAGTCTAATGAATAAATATCATATCTTCCTTCTTCTCTTCTTTTTTTTCCAAAGAGAGGAAGAGTCTTCCTCTTCATGTTTAAGTTCTAGGTTTTAACACACCCTTTATGTCCTTTACAAATTTCATAGTTTTCATTGTAAGTTCATTACATGTTACCTAATTAATATGAGTTGTTTATATAAAAACATTGAATTTCTGCAACTTATTTAGTTGCATCTCGTTTAGGAAAATACTCTAATTCCCTTTTTCCTACTTATCCAAAAAAACTCATTCAAACAGGATAAATAACATGATGAATATCAACAAGATAGGATCCCATTTATTTTAAAAAGGTAAAAGATAATTTACAAAACCTATGCAAGGAATTTCTCATTCTTCCATTCATTTTCAAAACTTATACAATTACAAACTTATGCATTTTAGGAATACTTCATAACAACTACCTTCATTCTAAGGAGAATAACTTTTCTTTTTCAATACAACATAAGAACAGTCAGAATTCTTCACAAGAATCAACTTAGATCAACTAATGCATCATATAAGTTTTTTCCTTCTTTTATCACCTACAAATTTCATCCGTAAAAATTGCCAAAGATGGGTCAGTTCAATGAATTGAGCATGATAAGCACTAAGCCTTAAAACGAAGTGCATTCCACTAATTGTTTCAATAAAAAAACCCCGCTTTATGAACAACTAGTAATTCATACTCACTAAGCATAAGTAATATCAATAAAATAAGAGTAATACTAAACAAGGATTAACAAAAAGAAGAACATAATATAATCTATAAAATTTGTCTTACAAATTAAAGTATAATTGATCCTATCAACATCTTTACCAAACAACAAATCATAACATATCATTGTTTCCAATCCTACCAAATATAATACAACACTTATCTTTACTATAAGATACAAGAGTGTTTACAACATATTACCTCTTGGATGTTTCACCTAACTTACAAGTAAAGAAGGAGAGAAATCATTCCCATTATGCCAAAGTACTTAACATCGCAAGGCAAAAACATGTGTATATCATGATTTAAACTATTCCTTTAAAGGTCCTCTACTTTAAAATTCAACATTTTAGGGTATTCATCAAAATAGATCCATATGAAAGAAATCCAAAAAGGAATGATGGATTAACAATCAACAACAAGTTTGTAATTTCTTTGGTCAACCTATTGTCAATCTCTTTCTACTTCATTTAAGTCCAATGACAAGTATAAAAAGACTAATAAACACCGATTCTCTTTCCAAAAAGAATAAAAACTAGAAGATTCTAACCAATGAACTTAACCCAACCGCATTAGAGAAGGCGTCCTAATGAATATGAATCCAATCTATATTCTTTTCTTACCACTTAATTCATATAGTTTAAGTTCATGGAAGATTTCCAAAGAAAGAGAACAAGATCATCTTCAAGGAAAGAGAAAACTAAATGCTACCTTCCCTTCTAAATCTTCCCATTGTAATGCATGAATTCTACTTTCCATTAGGAACATTGTAACAATGAAGCTCATACATGGTCCAAGGACAGTAAAGTTTCACAAAGTGTATCTGTTTAAGACTTAACAATCTTTTATTGGAGTAGAACAGCCTGAAGAATACATACTAACATTTTTCCTTCTTAGAAAACTTTACCATCAAACAGTGAAGTTCCATCAATGCTTACCATTAATTTTCCCTTTTCAATAATCGATGATAAAACAGTGAAGTTAAAACACAGTTCGCAATCCATTTTGAATCGCAATCAACCTTTCAAGACATAACATTCATTTATTGGACCCGACAAGAGGTAAGAAATCTTAGTAGTTGCTAACACTCAAAAATTCCCAATAGTTTAGGCAGGGTAGAACTATCTCAACAGTATGTCAACGCATCACTACAAGAACTACAAGTTGGGTTTCCAAACAAATGACAAGATCAAAACATCATATATATAATACGTATTGTCCATGATTCAAAATAAAATTATGCAAACAATGTAAAGCATAAACTCCCTCAAAGGATCAAGATTATTCAAATGCTCATAAAAGTTCGGGTAGCTTCATGTTCCCTCTTATTTTATAAAATAGTCAAAGGACTATGAAACTTGAACCAACACATCGCTCAAAGTTACCATTTCAATTAAAAGAACAAGTAAAAATTGATTGTATAGTATTGCATCACATTATCACAATCAGAATTCATAAATACACTAGCACCGTAATGCTAGATCGAATAAGAAGAAATTACTTATAAAACCATTCATTCTAAGAAGAAATTCTTCCATTTTAAGTTGACATCCTATCAAATCCTATTTCTCAACTCAAACGGGATGTAAGATGCTTGTGAGCTCAGACCAGATGACTTAAAATCTTGGTTCATAAAGAACCTCCAAAAACATTTAATATGGTCATAAGAACAAGAATTCACAAGCACCATGCCATACGAGGCTTTAAACAATGAGTCTAGTTTATCAAAGATAATAAACACAGTTCCAAGTTAGATGCGAGTTTCAATAATAGTCATAGTTTTCACAAGTTGAAATACAAAAACAACAAGCCATATACGTTTTTTCAAGTGCATGCAAATTTCAACAACAATCAAAGTTTTCGCAAGATGAAATACAAAAACAACAAGCCATATACGGGTTAATCCATAGTCCATTTAACTATGAAATAAAATGCTCACACCATAGAGCCAAGAATCTCTACAACAATTCTATCCACCAAACAAGATTACAACAAATAGCTCGAACTCTGTTTGCGAGTATCCCTATGAACCGGAGTTCCTTACTGACTCAATTTCACAAAACACATCAAATTCACAAACACTAATCTCAACAAACATAGGTAAAACTCAGCAAAAATTATAGGAGACAAATGAAGTCAAAACCAAACAAAAATTTCCAACAACCGAAGAAGCTAAACAGAGTTACCAACTTTGTTCTCATATGCATAGTTCCTTTTTGCAAAAGATAATACAACATAAGCCTCCAATGTAATCACATATATCACGATTTGAAACCCATCAATCAATTAACCAGATAAAGCAAGAATGCACAAACTCATCAAAGGAAAGTTGCTTTAATGAAAACACTTAGAGGAAAATCAAGATATTTTAACAATTAGAGCCTATCATGCCCGATAGTGTCGCATTTGTGAAATCGAAGACCTCTATCCAAACTCACTTCTTCTCCTCTTTTCCATGAAAGATAAAAACCCGGATACTTCTTCCACAATGCTTCTTATACATTCCACAAAATGAAAATAGATTTGAAACCTCAAAAATATCCATGAAGTGTAGTTTAATTTGCTGGTTCGAAAAACCAGAGCGCATGTAGAAAGAAAATCAGAGAACATGCAAAATGAAACAACCCAACAAAAATCTGCTGGCATGCCTACCAAGGCGGTTCGGGCTCAATAGTAAAAACAATTAATATCATTAATTCCAAATCTCCCATTCAATCCTCCTTGCCACCACCCGCCAAGTCTAGTGAGTGCCAAGTTCAAGTTAACATAAGTTTCCATTTTTAGTGATATCGCCACTTAAGCCTCCGCCAAACCAACTAACCTCTACCAAAGCTAGCAATCCGTATGCATTAATCAACCTTATCAACATCATTAATGTCTTAGGAACCATCGCCAATATGTATGCGACCACTTAAGTCCCAATTCATATCCATTAGTTTAAAATAGATTAGATTTCTTAGGTTAGATTTTAGGTAGAATTTAAATTTATACCTTAGGATATAACACTAACAACTAACCCCCACCATGGCCTTAGCAATTAGGTTAGATAATTTCCACGTAGGTAAATAATTCAAAGTTTCATAGTTTAAAACACTAGGTTAGGTTACAATAATACCTTATAGTATTAGGATAATAGGTTAATTTAATACCTAGTAGTCTTTTCAATCCCCATTAGTACCGAGCTTAGGTTAGGTTGCAAATCAAAAATTAACCAATCAAAACAAAATAAGGAGTTTTAGGTCGTGCTCAAAATTCTATCAAGTATCGTAGCTTAGATAGAAATAATTATATATTTTACCTAGATTAGGATCTCGTAGGTTAATCCTATATAGGATCCTGGATATCTCTTATGCCATGAATAAGCTACATGCCCATTTTTATCAGCAATGACCTTTCATGGTCGATCTTCAAAGACCCAAGTAAAGCAATACACTGAATGGAAGTACATTTACATAGAAATAAAAGAGCTTACAACAACAAAGTTCAGTCTAACGTGTATCTTAACTCATGGAATGTCAATTTTACCATTCATTCAACGGAACAGATTTAAAACATTCCTTGGATCATTGAAATTGATCCAAGGATGAATCAGATAAGTAGATAAATTTACAAATCTTAAACCAGTATTGTAAATCACCTAGAAGTGAAAAATGGATTCATAGAATTCATCCAGTTCGATCAAAGGTCTCAAGAGAAGAAAAGACTTATCCATATCAAGCATGATTTCCAATAATTATAAGAACATATCCTTATAAGGAAAATCACATATAACACTTGAATGCAAAAAAGAGAAAAATAACAACGATCAAGGGTGTTACAATTCAAGTTGCACAATTCATCATAAATGGTTGTTAATTAGCTTTTACCAATCAAATATTTCATTACACAACAACTAACCCCACCATGGCCTTAGCAATTAGTTTAGATAATTTCCACATAGGTAAATAATTCAAAGTGGCATAGTTTAAAACACTAGGTTAGGTTACAATAATACCTTATAGTATCGGGATCTAGGTTAATTTAATACCTAGTAGCCTTTTCAATCCCCACTAATCTTGAGCTTCGAGTTAGGTTGCAAATCAAAAAATCAACCAATCAAAATAGAATAAGAAGTTTTAGGTGAGGCTCATAATTCTATCAAGTATCGTAGCTTAGATAGAAATACTTATATATTTTACTCTGACTTAGGATCTTGGATATCTCTTATGCCATGAATAGATCGCATGCCGATTTTTATCAAGCAATGCCCTGTCATGGTCGATCTTCAAAGACCCAAGCAAAGAAATACATTGAATGGAACTTCGTTCACACGAAATCAAAGAACTTACAACAAAAAAATTAAGTCCAAAGTGTGTATCTTAACTCATGGAATGTTAATTTTACCATTCATTCAACCGAGCATATTTAAAACATTCCTTAGATCGAAATTGATCAAAGGATGAATCGATAAGTAGATAAATTTACAACTCTTAAACCAGATTGCAAATCACCTACAGAAGTGAAAAATGGATTCATATAAGTCATCCAGTTATCAAAGCATCGAAGAGAAGAAAACACTTATCCATATCAAGCATGATTTCCAAAAATCATAAGAACATATCCTTATAAGAAAAATCACATATCAACACTTGAATGCAAAGGAGAAAAATAACAACAATCAAGGGTGTTACAATTCAAGTTGTACAATTCATCATAAATGGCTATTAATTATCTGTTACCAATCAAATACTTCATAACACAACTCAAAATCCTCATATCCTTCACAAAAAGTTGTTTCCAACACCCTATCTATAACTTTAGGGCTTAATACCACAAAAAAACTACACTATTACATGTAACCACTTTATGTAATCCAAAGGACCTCGTAGATAACATCCATGTATGTTAGAGCTCATGAAACATCCATATGTGCAAACCACACCTACTTTCCTCTTCACCAAATCAAGTTGCCTAGAAAGTAGTTTTACAAACTCAACTGGTTTGCACCATTTTTGTCACTTACAAGACCTCCAAATGCATTCACTAGGAACAAAATTCATCCCTCTTCACTTTACAACTAATATAAATCATCATCTAATCCATCGCATGCCTCATTCACCTCATTATTCAGTTGAGAAAACTTGTCTTGAAAGCCAAACAACCTTCTTCCTCAAAAACTTACCTATATGACCCATAAAATCTCGTCATCATAAGACAAAACATATACCATTACAAATTCCTATGAATCATATTTCCATAACATATCACATTTCCTTCCAACTCCAAGTGGAAGAAAGGAATTTAACCAAGCCAATCTCTGAAAACTACCCCAAAACTTCCTTTTGATTAGACTTCATAAAAGGGAAAAAAATTCCATTTAGAAGCACCACCATATCAGAAACAATCATGCACATCAAGTAAAAATCCCATGCTAAAAACAATTTCCATTTATTTTGTAACTCTTTTGGACAACCTTGTCCCAAATTGAACTTCTTTAGAAACTTTCATGTTTGAGTGGGGTCCACTCATCACCACATATTCTACCATACCTTTATGGAAACCAAGAGGAGTCCTCTACATCATCCAATAATCATACTAGCATTATTAATCAATTCTGAAAACTTATGAGAAATGGCTCTCCTTCAACTTTCAAGAACACAAAAATTTGTTTATCTTATTAACATTCATTCATAAAAATGTGATGATGAAATGAAATCATTATTTTTGTGAAACATTCTTATTTTAGGGTAGAAACATCCTGAAAACCACAAAATTTAGGGTGAGCATCAGAAGGTTCAATTCGAGCTAGAGAACACTCTTCTCAACGTTGTTTCATGAAAATAACATAACTTGGTAAATATTCTTCAGAATGACTCCAAAATTTTCTCACACCTCTAGGAAACCCCTATGCATCATCTCTAATCATCATCATAGCTCAAATAGGTCTCCATATTCTCATACCATCTCATTTTCATGACTAGCCCTTGGGGTTTTTGTATGGCTTAGCCGGGTTCAATTGAACCACTAATCTAAATCATCATGAAAATATCCAAAAGGTATTAACATACTTAGTAAATCATGAAACACTTACCTACATGCATCCAATATTTTTCATGTCTCTAAAAATCATCCTCATGCCTCCAAGCACCTATACTTGGTCTAGATGAACATGTAAATATTGGTCTTTAACCTATACCTGTACCCTAAAACTCATGTGATTACCTAAAAACTTCACAAACATGCTCTCCATGCGGCTACCATTCTCCTCAAGCCACCAAGAAACTCAAACCAATATGCACCATCACCTAGGCTAGCTAGGTCACTTGAATGTGATTTCTAGACCAAGCCAATCTCACTAAATCAACTCATGTCACCATAAAACCACTTGATACTCTAGGTCATCATCCTAATATGCATCCTTTGATTCTACTCCATCATCCTATTTTTTATTACTGGGATTTCACATCAATGACAACACCTAGAAATCAACATGCCAACGGTACACATGCATGCACAGAGACACAAACATATGCACTCACATGTGCACATGAATTTTCACATGTACACACATGCATACACACATGTGTACATGTGCACATATGTACACACATACAAAAACATGCACATAAACACAAAAATGTTCTATCGTGCATGTACACTCTCGTGTGCATTAGCACACATGCAACAATACATGCATGCACATTGATGCACATACATACACACACACACAAAAATATAAAAAACATATGCATACGTGTGTGTGAGGAAAAGCACACACAAGTTCACACACACATACATGTACACACACACCCTTCACACATATGCACACCCATACACGTATGTGTATGCACATACACACACAATATACATGCACATAAAATCATGCAAACACATGTACACATACACCCCCAAATAGACATGCACACCCATATACATGTATGCATACACATACACACATTTACACACACTCACGCATAACAAACACATACATGTATATGGGTTCACACACACATGCATGTATGCATGAACATAGACCTCAACATAGACCCCGAAACAAAAATTAGGGTGTAAAAAGTTTGTTTGTCACTTTGAAGTTACTCTTATATCTTTATAAGCATCCAATTGTTTTATATTTTTTTAGTGTATTTTATATTTCTAATCGACCTTACTCTATGCCTTATGCCTACATCACATGTTAATATATTGGGTGAGAGATACTAATTCAAAATAATTTTTTTCCCATCTCATATATTCCTTTCATTAATACATGACATTGACATACTTAATAAGGTCGTCTTAGAGTCTATTCAAGCATTACAACACTATTTTAAAATACAAATTCAATAAATGAGCATCAAGATCAAATATCTCAAGGATGAGGTAACATAACTAAAGAGTGCACTTATATTTCTATGTTAATAATATTTATATCAATCGCAAAGAATCTAGTTTTAATCTTAAATGGAAGGGTTGTCATGTAAACTAGCTAACATGAAAGTTATAAATTTTAAGCATGAAAATTAAGCCCCTAATCACTGTGCATCCTTCCTCGGCTATCCTACCGTCAATTCAACTTTCACCCTAGCTTAGAGGAAAGTGATAATAAAGTTTTGAATTTTTTTCACTATGTAGAGATGACTACTCAAAATGGGTTATGAACTTAGTAAGTTTTCATGATATATTTTTTCGCATGCCTAAAAAGGCAATTTTTGTTCATTCTAAAGCCAATATGCATCCTCCAAGAGAGTTTAAGATATATGTAAAACATACAAAGGTCATGTGAGGTAAAATTAATGGTGTTAGAAGTAATTTAAGAATATTTATGAAATACTTTCTCATTCAGGGACAATGTGTTATCCATCGGGTTTTCTAGGTGCAAGAAATGAGCATCCTAATGGTGAAACCTAACTTTTACGAATGATTCTAGGAGCTCCATAAGGATTTAAAGTGTAAACAAGTAGGCATTATAAATATATGAGAATTATATATAATTTGTAATCATTAATTTTTCTCTAAGGCTTAAAGGTTTCCTTAAACATTTCAAAACATTGCAGTTGTGCCTCCTAGTTTGTAGTCTTTTTTTCCCACTAAAATTCCTATGAACAATAGCACTTGATATAAAGAGATATGAAAGATAACCCAAAGTTTGCAAAGCTACTAGTTCCCTCTTTTATATTGTCTTGCCAAGATGATAACATGAATGTTGGGCCTTGAAATATTGGTTAAGTACCAAAGGGTGTGCATGCGTAGGACTAGTGAGAAGAAGGTTGCTCATTGTAAAGTGTGAAGGACAAAAGGGTTTAAGAAGGGTTTAGGAGAAACCAAGATGCACACGAAAGGCATAACACAAGTTCAAAGGACTTATCCATATTTGGCATTTTGAAGACACTTGAGGAAAAATGTGACCTGACTAGGCGTGATGAGTGGATAAGGTGCACTGGAACCTTGGAGGTCAAGAAAAGGATATTCCATGTAGGGAATATTCTCAGGAGACATCATTACAGAGAGTGGAGGGTTTACAAATGGATAATAATTTACCATTGGAGGACAACATCAACACTTGGCATGCGATCTATTCAAAAGAGAAGGTATGGCGGTGGGTGTTGATCCTATAAAAAGAGATGCTCAAAAGTAAGGAGGATAGCATGATCTAGAGATATACTTTAAAGACGAGAAAGAGAAGAGAATGCATAGAGAATAAGATGCTAAATAACAAATTGTTATAGTATTTATAGGGTTTAGAGAACTTAGTGATAAATGGTGTGAGTGATGTTATGAACCTCTCGTATAACACTAAGATCTGTAACAAGGGTTAAAATGGAAGGGTATAGCTAGGGTCTCATACAAGGGAAGATTTGTAGGAGTTGGGTCTCTGTCATTTAACATGTATGGTCTGTGATGACCTCTTTTGATTGTAATGTGGATACCAATGAATATATATATATATATATATATATATATATATATATATATGCATTCATTTTGCATATCATGTTTTAAGAGTGTAAACCCTTATGTTAGATGACTACCATGAATCAAATCTGGTTTATTATGCTTATTACATTGTTATTAAGTTCTGTAATGCATTAACGTGTGGATATGTAAGTTGTTCTTTCCACTTTTATTTTAATTAAGTAAATGTACTTCTCATTCTACAATTAATCCTCCACTGATGGAAGAAAATTCTCACAATTCTCACATAAAGGAGTGTGGTAACTACACATGCCTCAGGTGAGCACCCAACACCTACTGGGTGATAGGAAAATGCTCTTGGGGTTAGAAAGTAGTATTGAGGGTAGATAAAAATCACTACATCTTGGTTCTATTGTCGGGAGCTCTTTTTGAAGTTGTTATGAGAATGGTGTGTGATGATAGAGCACTTGACACTTAACAAAGTGTTGAAACATGGTTTAAAAGCATGAAGGATGAGTTTACTCGTAGATTTAGTATTAGACCTGAGTTTGATGCACATAAATGGGTAGAAGAGCACATGTATCATGAGTTGTATGAGACCTTATTTTGTTGTTTTTTTATGAGAGTTATATGAATGGGTTTTGGCATATGTATCTAGATAAAGCTTGTACTATAGATATTGTTTGTGGACCCAAGATGAGCATCGAAGGTGTAAGATGTGGATCTTACTTGGAAATGTGTTGTTAATCTTTGGTAGATAAGAGTGTTGACCAATTATTCCTTGGAATATACTATTTATACATATTCTTGTCTAGAGGTTGTTGAGTTTGAGTTCTTAAGGGATCCTAGAGGATCATTTTTACGTGTTATCCCCTTAGCTATAAATATCTTGATCATTACACTAATTTTGGAAGCATTTCCTATAGATGGCTAAGCTTCTTACGCATGTTGGGAAAGGAACCTAAGGAAAAGGAAGATGGTGGACCTTGTAAATGAAAAGGAGAGGTAAGAGAGACAACTCAAGTATAATGAAGCTCGTGAAAGCGGTTATTTAGATAACGCAAATTTTTAGGAGTGATGGATTTATGGAGGTAGATGTTGTGGGAAGAAATTGAGGTTCACGCAGAGGACATGGAGGTTGAGAATTCTATACTACCCCATCTTGGTGAGCACGGGAGATACACCCCTTCATATTATGATGTGAGCTCATCACTTGGAGAAAGGAGAGTCAGTTATCGGTGCACATCTGAATCCACCTAGTGACCAACCCATGGCACTTAGTTTTCCAAGTCTAGAGATAAGTATGGCTAACCCAATCAGTATTGGTGGAAGTAACCAATCAACACCTAAGAGGTATAACTTTTCATTTGGCACATCTATGGCTGCATAATCATTTCCTGTGTTTAGAGGTATATTGTCTGAGAGTGGCATTTAGGAAAATTTTAGGTTACAAAAGCTAGGGTATTGCGTCTAGGAGTGGTGCGGGACACACATATGGTAGCTATGTAATATCACATACTATTGGCATGAATTTTAACATGAAAGTGGGGACACTAGGTGTAACCACTTTAGGCCTTTACCAGCTATAAGAGGTGGATCTAGTGGAATAGGAGCTAGTGGACCTAGTGGACTTGGTGGATCTGGAGGATTTGGTGGATCAGGAGGAGTAGGTGCTAGTGGATCTAGTGGATCTGGTGGTAGAGGAAACACCGGAGGGAATCAAGGTTCTGGATCGGTGGGCAAGGGCCTCAACCACCTCAATAAGTATTTTTCAAAATTTATTTGCATCTACTAGATTACAAAGGTGTTGAGGATGTTGTAGAGCATGTACACAAATGTGATTTGCTATGGCATGTGAAGGGGATCACTACCCCGGAATGGAAGGAAAGTTAGTTTGCAACAACAATGTAAGGAAGCGTGTATATTTGGTACTGGAAGTATGACCCCCACGAGATAGTGGTAGCTTACACCATGTTGTAGGATGCCTTCTTATCTGAATTTCAAATGGATGAATTTGAAGCAAGAGAATTAACGCACTTGAAGGAGATTCAACAAGGTATGGAAGAGAGTGTGTGGGAATATGACACATGTTTTAAGACTCTCTTATCAAAACTATATTATGATATTCATCCTTCACAGCATGCTCAATGGTTTGTTGGAGGGTTGATAACACCTTTTAGGAGAGTGCTTTTGTAAAAGACTTCCATAAATCCACGTGAGGTATTAGAGGTTTCCCTACACACTGAGGATGTTGGAAGTGTAGATACAAGTATTAGCCCTTTTCTTAAAGCTCGACACGCCATGGAAAATCAGATGGAGAAGTTATCTACAAATTTAGTGCATGAGACTCATAGTGGTCTATGGTGCATAGATTGTGAGGTAGAGGGGAATACAAAGGATAATTTCCCTTGGATATCAATATGCACCATGACGGTGGACTGTGAGATTTTCCAAGAAGATCATGATGCAAGTAGGTGTCCACTACTACAAAGTGTGTGATCTATAAGAATGTGTCTTGCTATTTCAAGATTTATACCTCTACTACTCATGACACTAAGGATTGTAGATTGATTGACCAGATAAATGATGCCATTGATGTTTATGTGCGCCAAACTAGTCTCGTAAGAAATTAAAAGGATGATGGTCATCACTATAAAGGGTGCATGAGATGGAGGGCGTGTGGAAGATGTTTCGAGAGGAGGATTTTTGGCCATGGAAATTCCAGAGGAAGAAGTGAGTTCCTGTGTGGAACTTTTTACAACTATGGATCTACGGAGCACTATAAACACGGATGCCTTGATCTCGTTGTAATTCTCTTGGTATGGAAAAAAACAAAAGTATGAGGATTACCCAGATCTATTCGAACATATGAGCCAACAACACTGGAAGGAAAAAGGAACCAAAATGGTAAGTATAAATAAGGCCAAATCATATTGGATGCCAAGCATGGCACGCGAGTCGAGAACTAGAATGTGTAATGGTGAGGATGTGATCTTAAGTTGCACACGTCAAAGAGACACCAAGGAAGAAGCCACTAGTTACTAGAGAAGAGGTGGTGTATGGTAAGTATCCATACCCTACTCATCAAAAATAGGTGTATCAAGAGACCATGGATGTAATTTGAAGCCTACAAGGAGAAATCTAGTGCTTGAAGGAGAAGTCAAGGAAGTTAGAACAAAGGAAGAGCATTGAGGCTCCACAGAAGGATCTAGATGAGGTCAGGAAGTATGTAAAATGTTGAGGTAGGAGAATATCATTCCTTTGCTAGGGGAATGGTTATGGGAAAAAGTACCATGCATCGAAAAAGAGCATGAGAGGAAGGTTCTGCATGTTAACCTTCCTCCCCACATCCTCAACTATGATAAGGAGATTACCTTAAATGTGGTGTGGATGGGTGGCTCCTAAGAAATTTTCTTATTAACATGGGCATGGAAGTAATGTTCTCACCTTGGATACCTAGAACCAAATGGGAAGGCCCCCATTACATCCATCTTCAAATATGTTGTATATGGCCAACAAGACAAAGGAAATTCCCATTATTGTTTTAAAATATGTTGTTATCACTATCCAAGGTGCGAAATCAACTAAACATTTTGAATTCTTGGCACTAGCCAAGGAAAACAAATTTCCAGCATTACTTGGGCACCCCTAGTGATACAAGAACAACGACAACCTATGGTTTAATAAAGGGTACATAAGCTTTGAGAACAAGGAAGAATGAGTAATCATCCCCTTGACTTATGGGAATTCAACACCCTATACTATGCCCTTAAGATAAGAAGTTATTTACATGATCTATGTGCACTCTATTAGGGACCCTGAGGTGATTAATCATATGGAAGGAGTTTTTCAATTTGAAGATGCTCAATCTATGAGTGATACCACTAGTGTATCATGTGAAAATTGGGTGAACGAGACATATGATTTGGTGGTAAGGAAATTGAGAGGCTCTGTTACAAGAGTAATAAAGGCATACTAAGTCAAGCACCTGGGAGGAAAGAAGTTTCTAAGTTACTCTGGAGGGGCCAACCCTAATGTTTTCTTACGAGAAATGGAGACCCAATGGAAAAGTGAGATTGAAAGAAGAAGTATTTTCAACTATAACCTACTTAGGAACAAAGTGCATTGGTGGGAGACACATTGCGATAGCCTTCTCGAGTCATGCAAAGTAAGAATCATGTTCATTGTTAGGTTTTCCTGGAGCAATGCACCCACTATCATACAAGACTATCATGGGAAGGAACCCTCCTCATTTCACATCCAAGAATGTGAGAAGGCCTAGATAGAAGGCATGAAAACATTTCCACCTTATCTATTGGTCCATAAGTTGCACTCAAATTTACAAGGTTGTGCTCATGCATGGTACATTCACTCAAAAAATGTGCCGTCAGATAGGAAATTAGTAGGAGTTGATGGTGACCTCCTTTAAGATTTTTAATATCGAAGTACCAAGCCATTAGTGGATAAGGCATTGTAGGTTGTTAAGCACCTAACGATGGGAGATAGTGTCATGGTAGAGGATAGAATATTGGAGTTATTGGGTGAGCCTGATTTTGAAGTGTGTTTTGATGAGGAAGAATCAGAAGAGACACAACCTGAGTGTGCATGCATGGAGAAAGAGAAAGGAAAGATGGTCTATTTGATAGATGAAGAAGAGGTGAAAAATTTAAATGTTAACCATACTAAAGGTACGTGTGAAGTTATGGATCATGCTGGTGAGAAAGCATGTGCCTACCATGAAACCCTCAAAATAGAGAAGGTTAACATTGGGGACTATTGGTCAAAGAAGGAGGTTTCAAAGATCATTGACCTATTACAAGATTTTCAGGACTTATTTCCATGCGGGTACCATGAGCTTAAAGGAATCCACCACTCTTTGGAGGAGATAAAAATCAAGTTAAAGGAGAGTGTGCACCTGATTTGGAAGAGACCTTATTGAATGAATCCAAATTTACGAGTATGGGTCAAGGAGGAGATAGATAAGATGATCGCATAAAGAATCATTAAATATATGGAGGAATCAGAATGGATAATTCCCATGGTCATAACCATTAAAAAGGATGGAAGGATAAGGATCTGTGTTGACTACATGGAATTAAATGCAGTATGTGTAATTGATCCTTTTCCAACCCCCTTCATTGAGGAAATTCTGGAAGGAGTAGTTGGGCATGAGATCTATTCTTTAATGGATGGATTCTCTAGGTATCATTAAGTTAGAATTGTAAAGTAAGGCCAAGAAAAGACAAATTTTTCCACTAAATGGGCAAGTTTTTCATACACGGTCATGCCTTTCAGACTAAATAATGTGCCTGTTGTGTTTTCGTGCTTTGTGGACCAAACATTATAGGATTTTATCCATAAGTTCCTTTAGGTCTACCTTGATGACTAGACAATGTATATACTAGTGAAATACCATTGTGACAATTTAAGGTTGATGTTCAAGAGATATAGAAAGTCGCGCATATCCCTCAACATCAAGAAATGCATATTTTCTACTCCATTTAGAACCCTGTTAGGGCATATTATATGTAAGGAAGGATTACTGGTGGATCTCACCAAAGTCACCATTTTTGTGAGATTGGGAGAACCTACCAACCGAGAGCGCGAGTGTGTGGATTCCTTTAGCATCATGCATGGGTACTACCAGAAATTTATTAAAGGGTATGCCAAGATCGTTGTGCCACTAGAGGAGTTACTAAAACACAAAAGTGCATTTCATTGGGAGAGAGGCACAACAGATGGAATTTAATTCATTAAATAATAGGCTTATCACTATGCTCATATTACACTTTCCTATTTGCTAATATATTCCATGTACATGTTGATGCTTGAGAGATGGCAATTGGTGTAGTCTTAGCACATCCTAGTTAAGGTTTTGTTGACCACCCCTTGTGTTTTGCTAGCATGAAGTTGACACGAGCAAGAGAACTATACTGCATCGAGCGGGAAGCACTTCCCATGATTTTTATGCTACACAAATTTAGGAAGTATCTATTGGCAACACCATTCATATTCTACACAGACCACATGGCATTGAAGTACTTGGTGAACAATCCTATTTTAAAAGGGCACATATGTCGGTGGGTCTTGTTGTTTTAAGAGTTTGAGTTTTTGTTTGTTGTGCAAATAGGAAAAAGTAACTTTAGTCCGACCATTTATCAAGAATTGACTCGGGGAAGATGCGAAGAGTATTGAGGATACAATGCCGACGTGCAACTATTTAGGTTGTGGCAAGAAACCTCTTATTTGTAATATATTGTTTTGTTTCTCAAAATGGGTGTGGTGTCAGAAGGAATGAAGACCTTGGAAATAAAGTAGTTAGCCATACACATTGCACCCTACATGATAATCGGTTGAGACTTAAACAAGCTAGGCTACAATGAGGCTTTATGTCAATGTGTGTTAGAACATGAGCACATTACAATTATGGAGGAAGTGCACATTGGGATTTAGGAGGAAACTATGGAGGGAATGCCTTTGTGCAAAAAAATCTACTAATGGGGCTTTGGTGGGAAAGAATCTACCAGATTGTATTTAGTTTTGCAAGGCCTGTGACCATTTTTAGTGCATTGGAAAACTAGGAGAAAGGGATTAGATTCTCTTAAGGATGATAAGTAGTGTACAACCTTTTAATAACATGACCATTAATTTTGTAGGACCAATTTCACCCACCGCGTGAAGGAGTGGTTCACGTTATATCATCACTTGCACTGACTACTTAATAAGATGGGCGAGAGGATAATCCTATAAAGGACTACACAAAGTGGAACCAAAAGCTAGGTTCTTATGGGAAAATATAATCAACACAATGGATGTCCACTGATCTTAATGAGTGATAGGGGTACTCATTTCTTGAATGAGACAGTTAGAATCTTGTTGGTAGAATTCATGGTCGAGCATCACAAGACTACCCCATATCACCCACAAGCTAATGGAACTAATGAGGCATTTAACAAGATACGGAGTCACATGTTTACCAAAATCTATGATGTGCAAAGAAAAGATTAGGATGACAAAGTCTCATCGCAGTACTATGGGTGTATATACTGACCTACAAGAGATTAAACAAGGGCATACCATTCTAGTGGTGTGTAGCATAGAAGTTGTTTACCAAGAGAATTTATGCTACCATCCTTGTGTATTGCATGCATAGGAGGATTAGCTTATGAGAAAGCACTATAAGAGTGCATAGAGAAGTTAATGTAGTTGGATGAAAGGTGATCACTTGCTAGGTGGAGTCAAAAGACTAAAAAGGCATGAAAAAAAGCATGACATGATTGCCATATTAAAAACAAATAATTGGAGATTATGTAGATGGTCTTGCTTTATGATTCCAAAGTTCTACAAAATCTTGAGAAACTAAAAATCCATTGGTTGGGACCTTATATCATCTCCTTCCTCCTTTATTCAGGTATATTCTAGTAATAAGCACTTTGGATGGGATGAGGTTATCAAGTTACTTCAATGGGAGTAGGATGAAGCCCTGCTATAAATAAGGCTTCTGTGTAATCATAAATAAGGAATTAATGACATGTAGCCTAGGATTTCCCTTAGTGCATTTTGTTTCTTTGTGTTTCCCCTTCTCATTTCTTATTCCCTTTCTTTTTTGTTGTATCTATGTTGTGTATTGGTAGCTACTTATTATTTTCAAATGTTTTCTATCCATAGAGGACCATGCATCTATTTTTGTGTGGGGTGCAATAATGTGAAAAGTAGTGGAATTTGGTAGTAGAAGTTGTGTTTCAATGACCTAGATTGGAGGATAAAAAGCATGTAGTTTGGAAGAGCATGCAAAGAAAAGGTGGACATAGGGATTTTAGAAGACCACGTACAAATATCAGAAGCGCATGAACAACATGATGTAAGTGATGTTAAAAAATAGGGTAAGGACATAAGAATCACCTTCAGTGCTATGAGTACATGTGAAAGAATCTTTGGTTAGTAAGGATTTTTGCACGCTAGAAGGTTATACAAGTTTTTGTGTAGGATTGGGTGCGGGGGTAAAAAGCGGCTGAAGGTTGGATTATGTGGAAAAACATTCCTTTATTACAAAGGTATGATGGTAGGTGACATTGCATTTATTATGGAAAGGAATCAAAACTATAAGTAGAAGGTCAGGATACATTATTGTTACCTTGTATTTGTGATATCAAAGAGCTCTTGTGAACTAGGGAATCCTTGAAGAGAAGTTTTGAAAAAATATGGTTGTGAAGATATGAGTGCATAGCTAGGTTGATCAGTAAACCAGGGTGGAAAAACAATACATGAGTGTGAGGGAGAGGGTTGTAGGAGTTTTAGAAACCCACAAGTAAATACATCGTCTTGTGGAAGGAAGGGTTTTTCAAGTTAGGGTTCCATAGCTAGGGCACATGATTGAAGGGATTTTCACATAAGAATAGAGCCATAAAAATAAGAAGAGATAGGGTCGGAGAAAGGACTTTGAGTAACCCGACAAGAGAAATGGCACCAAGGAAAGTAACCACCATTTCACCAAAGAAGGGAAAGGGAAAAGGGAAATAAGTTGTTTCCACTAGCTTTAATGAGGAATGGTATGTGAAGATGCAATACCATATGGCATATTACTTGGAAAGAAATGGGTGTTGCATGTGAGAAAGATGGTTATAAGAGACTACAACCATCAAACGAGCACCATGGAGAATGAGATGGAATTGGAATTTGTTTGTCCCTCAGACAAAATGACACTAGAAGGAATACCTATCTATGAATATGAAGTAAAGGTGAAGATGGAGAAGACTAGGTTGTTGCAACTCTATGAGTTTCCCTATTTTTTGCAAGCTAGAGCGGTTATACTAGTGGTTGATGTTGCACGTGCATGAGGACCATTTATATTTCATAGGATGATGAATGCAGATAACTCCCCAATTGATCTCTAAATTTACTAGTCTTACCTGTGAGGGAGATTCATTTGATGATGACCTAGATGATAAGGAGGCCATCAAGAAGACTATGGAGGCCTATGAATACAAGAAGGGGTCATGGTACTTTGACATCTCTATGATTTCTAACCTTGTAATGAGGATGGCCACATAGTTGGTCACAAAATTGAATGGATAGGAAAGATGGACACATATCAACAAGGCATGGTTTAACGTTTTGTGGAAGATCTCAGAGAGGATAATCTATAACCTCTTAGCATTCATAGAAGAGGAAATCATCAATGTTGTGTACGATGGGGAAAATATCATGTTTAGTAATGTCCTTCTTACCATTTTATTTTTAGATATTAGAGTGTTAGATGGACCAAAGAAATTTGTATGGGAATACCTAGATGATAACCCTTCACCTACCAAAAGATTCAACAAGATTACCCATGACACCGTGACGGCCACCCATAAGGCATACCTAGAAAAATGGTATAAGCGGATGCATGATGAATTTGGTGCAGAGTGGAGAATACTGATCCATTACCCATTTTAGGAAAAGGTGAGGCTGAATTATCGTATGTACCAACATTTTGCATTGACAAGTTTACTCTAGCAGATGGCACAAGGGTCCCTAGTGTAAGTTGTCATTCTCCTTCACAACACAATACTTCCAGTCGAGTTAATATATTCAAGGAGGAAAAGAAGTTAAGGTTTGACCTCATCATGGTAGACCAAGATTACCATGAGCTGTGCAGAACTTTGATTTATCCAAAGAAGCATGCCTATGTGGAGAAGTATGTCTCCCATGACATGCATATGGTGAAGCCCGTAACATTTCTTATTGTTGGGAGAACCGCAACAAGGGTATACCTGTGCATAAGGAAAAAATATGAGAAGGGTACCTAATTAGAGAATGATGTATGTATCTAAGAATACTCCACCCGAGGAAGAAGTACGTGCAAGGAAGAGGAAGAGAGAGGAGGACCATGTGAAAAAGGCACCAAGTATACAAAAACACAATCTAAAGGCACACACGGGAGTCGAGTGTACGACCAAACACCTATGCATGGAGAAAGAAGTTCCCTACGAGAATAAAAAGAGAAGACACGAGGAAGAGGCGCTAGAGAAAAAAATCCCCCTAAAAAGATGATTCACTAGAAAGGAAGGGGTCACTGCTTTGAAGATGAAAAGAAAAATCTCCTATCTTTGAAATAACCGAGTTAGGAAGAAAAAAGTAATAGAAAAGGAATACAAGAAAGAAACACAAAGCATTGAGGCTGTTAAGGGTGATGAGAATGACAACAAATGTGATAAGGCCTAGGACCATTACGTGTATGATGTACATGACTCGAGAGGAGGAGGGAGATGAAGAGAAGGATGAGGGAAAAGGAGGCACTCATGACAAGGGAGGAAGTGTGGAAGTTGATACAAAATATCAAAGGACTCCAAGCCCGACTAAAGAAAAAATAGAAGATGCCACACAAAGGGAGCTAGAAGGAATAATAAAATAATTGGTGGAACAAGAGGTGGAGCGTAGCACTAAAGAAATGCTCAAGGAGGTGGAGGGAAGCGAGAGAATAAAAAAGGAATATGAAAGCATGGGCAGAGATTCCAACTTGGCAGTAAGCTTCCTAAAGGTAGTGTGAACAGGATGAAATAATTTGGTAGCGGTGTAGGATGAAGGAATGAATTATATCAATGATCTAAATAAGGTAATATGTGTGTGGTTCCAAAGCATCGTGTCTACTAACCAACTCCTTGCATGGTCCTCATTTGAGGAAGAGGGTGCATACCCACACACAAGGAAGATGTTGTCTTGGGCCTTTGAGTCCCATATTGATGAGCTTGAGTTTGAGGTCAATCGTGAGGCGCTGATGAAGATACCAAATACCAAGGAGTAAACCCTTTGGTGAATGCTCAACAACTATCAGATGAGAAAGTGTGTAACACACTCAATAAGGTATCGGTGGAGGTTGAGGTGAGACTCTTCGGGAGGAATGACAGAGTAAGGGTCCTGGAAGAGGAACTTGAAAATAAGAATGAAGAAATCATTAAGAAGAACAAGGAGTTGAAATAGGAGGAGTCTATCAATGCACAATTAAGGCATGAATTAAGGGAGGAGAAGGAAAAGGTGCATGAGATTTCTAAGAAAATAGAGATGATTATAGACTCTATAATATTGAAGCACCAGACCTAGCCCCACCTGAGAAAAAAAAGTCAACCATGTAATGCTTGGAAGACTTGACCTGCATCCTCACCGTGGAAGGGAGACCACTTGCATTGGAATCAGTAGAGGAGGCATTGACATGCCAGAAGGAGGAAGAAAACTAAAGATCGGGGAAATAGTTGCTATTCTAAGATCCATGCTGCTATAAAGACCGCCACATAAATAGTTGAGGATATATATGAAAATTGTACTGATAGAGACAGGGTAAAAATAATTCTAGTTGTTACACATGAGGCGGATCTAAAGGAGTTTCAAGAAAAGAACAAGGGAAATAGGGAAGAGTGGGATAAAATCCTAGCTGAGGTTGAGAAGAAGATGGAAGTAATCAAAGCCTGCGGTGTTTGATTAAGAATATTCTTAAGGAAATGTACCCCCAGATCACTCATAGGATGCATGCACTGGATGACCTTAGCAAGCAGTTATAAGGAATTGTAGATACATTTAATGATAAGGGAAACAAATTGATCTTTGAGGAGGTGAGTGCTCTAGTGGGTGACCTACTTCAATAATAACAAGGTGAGGTAAATAGCTAGAAAAATATTGAGGAAATAGTGAGGAAGGAATTCCCACTCCTCCTACAACAGTAGCATATTATTCCATTCTTCCATTCTTCCATTCTTCCATTCCTCCATTCTTCAATTCTTCCATTATTCCATTCTTTCATTCTTTATTCAATTTGTCCCGATCCCACTATTCTTTATTCTTTAAAGGGGTAGGATGTTTCTGAGGATGGAGAACACATTTAGTGTGGGGTGATGTTGGGCCTTGAAATATTGGCTAAGTACCAAAGGGCATGCGTGTACAGGACTAGTGAGAAGAAGGGCACTTAGGGAAAGAACACGCGACAAAGGGCTTAAGAAGGGTTTAGGTGAAACTAGGGTTTGCGTAGAAGGTAGAAGAAAGGTTCAAAGTACTTATCTATATTTTTCATTTTGAATAATTTTGAGGGAAAACGTGACCCGAATAGGTGTGATGAGTGGGTAAGGTGCCAGCCTAAAACCTTGGAGGTCAAGAAAAGGATATTCCACATAGGGAATATTCCCAAGAGACATCATTACATAAAAAAGGGGTTTACAAAGGGATAAACATTCACCATTAGAGGACCACATCGACACTTGGCACATGATCTGTTTAGAAGAGAAGGCATGGTGGTGGGTGCTGATCCTATAAAAAGAGATGCTCAAAAGCGAGGAAGAAAACATGATCTAGAGATATACTTTGAGACAAGGAAGACAAGAGAATGCATAAAGAGTAAGATGCTAAGTAATAAAGTGTTATAGTATTGCTAGGGTTTAGAGAACTTAGTGCTAAGGGTTATGAGGGATGTCATGATCCTCTGTATAGCATTAAGATCTATAACATGGATTGAAATGGAAGGGAATAGCTAGGATCTCATACAAGGAAGATCTGTAGGAGTTAGGTCTTTGTCATTTAACATGTATGGTCTATGATGACCTCTTTTGATTGTAATGTGGCTAATTGTTCTAAATGAATATATATATATATATATGGGTTCATTATGCATATCATGTTTTAAGGGTGTAAACCCTCATGTTATATGACTACCATGATGACTGGTTGATTATGTTATTACATTGTTATTAAATTCTATAATGCATTAACATGTGGATACGTAACTTGTTATTTCCACTTTTCTTTTAACTAATAAAATGCACTTTTCATTCCACAATTCATCCTCCACCGATGGAAAAACCTTCTCACAATTCTCACATAAAGGAGAGTCTTGGCACCGCGCATGCCTTGGGTGAGCTCCTAGTTCCCATTTGGGTGATAGGACGACACCCTTAGCATTAGAAATTAATATTGAGGGTAGATAAAAATGACTACAATGAATGTCCAAATTAACCATTATCAAAGCATATATCCCATCACAAGTAACTGATCTATGAGCTCAAATTGGAAACACGTGTAATAAGGAAACATAGTGACCATAGAAGAGTCAATGTCATATTTACCATACAAGTACCATGAATATAAACATAAAAATCCAATATCCATCCAAAATGGTCCATTATAGTAACTCATCACAAAATAGAAGCTGAATACATCACAATAATTACTCAAGAGTTACGTGTGTTACTTCATATCAACAAAATAACCCTATTACAACTCATAAATATCAATACATCCTATAATACTTATAAAAATAAACTATATATATATAGGGGTGGGGACTTTCCCTTCACTACCCATCCATTTTAAAAATAAAATGTATTTTCAAAATAGCCATGCATACATATAATAACATCTTAGAACACATGAATATAGGCTAATAATTCATTAAACCTATGGATAGATTCTTTTTTAATCTTATTATTCACCCAAAATCTACATGACCCTTGACCTCGCATGTATTCTATCCCAAAATAGATATTCCTTTGTCTGAAAATCTCCATGCTCCACTCTATTCTTAGAGTGTTTCTTGAATTCCACTCCATCTCATCACTATCTATTTTTGGCTTAAGGATCCAAAATTGATTAAGTCTCAAATATTTCCATTCTCTACGCACCCTTCGTAATAGAAAATTGTGTGTGCTTATGCATCCCTCTTCCACGCCTCCATATTCCATGTACTATTCAAATACTTAGGTAATTTATTCATTCCAACATTACCCCACATTAATAATCTTGCCTCCCTCGGAAATGGAGTTTCTTAAATTATCTCTCCAAATCCAATGAATAAATAATGAAGGAGGAAACAATGCAAGATAACGGGAATAAAAGGAAATAGAGAATTATCCGATTGCACTTTACTCATCAATTATTAGTATAAGTTCAAGATAATCCTTTTTAATGTCAGCCTCCAACTCGTTCCACTCTCCTAGCCCTTTCTTGGATTTATCAGGGATATCCCCAAGTGTTACATTCATCTCATCTAGGGTCATATATTCACCCTTATTCTTCAATACATGTTATCCAAAATGAGCCCCCTGCTTATTTTGGCTAACTTGCCTTCATTCTTTCCTTCCTTGTGCTTTAATTTCAATTTTTACACATTTCAAGCACTCAAAGGATTGTGGAAATGGGTTCATTAGGTGGGATTTTTCTTCCCCTTTCCAGAAAGGTAAAATTTTCCTCCTAACTCCAAATATTTTGAAAGTTATGGCTCGGTAGATTTTTTTGGGGAAATTTTCCTTGGTAGGCCTGCAGCCAATGAAATGGTGCCATGTGGCGGCGGAGGTCGGGTAGCGGAGCAAAGTTGGAGAATTTTCCAAGAAGAGGGAAAAGGGTGCAAAGGGAAAATTTTGGCCCACAGGCCCATGGAGGAGGATGGAGAAAAAGTTATGGAAGGCCCGCGGCCAATGAGGAAGTGACACGTGTCCATGACAGTGGCGAGAGTCGAGGCACGGAGGAAACTTTGGTTTTTTGCCAAAGTGACAGAGGCACAAATGGAGAAAAAGAAGCACACCCCACCAAGCAACCAGAAGCTGACACATGCCACCGGAGCGGTGGAGCATGGGGAAAATGTGGGAATTTTTCCCAATGTGAAATCAAAGGAAAAAGGTGAGGTTTGGGCCCGTGTTTCCATCAGCGAATGGGAAAGTGCCACGTGTCACCGGGAGAGCGGGGCACGAGACTAATTTTGGGAAATTTTCCCAATGTAAAAATCAAAGGGGAAAAGTGATGTTTGGGCCCATGATCCCATTGGTAAACTAGGAAGCGACACATGTCCCAGAGCAGTGGAGGTGCGGAGGTTTTGGGAAAATTTTTCAAAAGGGAAAATTTTAAAGTTTGACCCTGCCGACTGAATTTTGACTCTGTTTTTGCCATTTTTGCCCTAAATCTTCAAAGGGCCATATCTTTTGATCTAGAGCTCAGATTTTCACGTTCTTTATGTCATTGGAAAGATGGTGAAATTATCTACACGTTGGACCCCTAAATTTTTATTTTGGTGAAGATTCATGGGAGAAATTTGGAAAAATGTCCTGGCACTGGAAAAGACAAAAAATCAGATTTTCATCTACCAGATTTAATGAGGTATGGGAAATTTCTTGTCCTGCGGGCTCGAATGCATTGGGAAGTGGATTTATAGAGGTTCCTTGCTGTTTTAATGAATATTGTCAAGTGGTTGAAGTCCAAAATCATATTTTCCCATGTTTTCTCCTTTCTTCCATTCTGCTTCATGGTTAAAAGCCAGTTTTGGCTCATTTGTAACAAGTTGTTCATCATTCTTCTCTGCCTCTCCCTTCTTTTCTTCCCCAAGGTCAAAAATGGAGTTTGAACCTCCTCCCTTGCTTTGTAATGGAATTTTTTTCCTCTTACTAGTAAAATTATGTTTTGTGAAAACTTCTAGAGCAATAAAAATGTGTTTTGTGATGAATTTGTCCATCCTTACTCGTTTTTCTTTGTTTTATTCTTTCTTCTCTTCATTGTAGGTTTTGGAGCTATGTTCATGGATTTTTGGGACTTTTTTGTGTTAAATCCATCCTTTGTTTTGTGATGCACTTGTCCATCCTTTCCATTTCTCACCTCTCTTTGTTTCCATGACATTTTCATAGATGTTAAACATTTTCCTTCTACGGTGTATCACCGTTTTAGTGTAGACTCTATTTTCCCCTCTTTTTCTCTCTCTCTCTCTCTATCTCCTTGGCATAGTTAGATTAGGATTAGATCAACTTTCTGCACTAGAATAGATTCTCAGGTGGTAGTTTAGGAAGAGGAACTAGCCTTCTCTTGAGAGCTTTCCCCATTTGCAAAGGTCACACACTTTGGGAAAGCTCAATGTTGTGCATTCACACCAAATGACATTGCCTTAGAAAAGCATACCCATAGGTCATTTTGTGGGTCTTTGTGAATTTGTACTAACAATACCCTTATCATTCCGGATAGTCCTAAAATCATGCCCTCTATGAAATCCATTATTCATGTGACCAACTTCCCTAACTCCTTTATATTTTATTCATGAGATTCCCTGAATAATTTAATTGCATCGAGCTTCTATGCAACTAAGGATAAATTCTCCTCTTGTCCTAGTGTCTCATCCTTCTTTGGTGTAAGAACTTCATTTTATTCTTGGATTTTTCTTATCTTGATTATCTACTCTTTATCTTCACAAATATGCATAACCTATTCTACTTTTTGCAACTCATCCTTTAGTATCGGAAGGATAGTTTCACACTCTATAATCTAGCGCATTATTATTACCTTTATCCGTTCCCTCTCCTCTACATATCCTTTTTTTTTCCTCCAATTCTGATTCCTTCTTCTATAATAACAAGTGGACATGCTCTATACAAAGTGAAAGGAAGATGGGTCTCGTATGTGTTGTCGTGAAAAAGTGCAACGGGGCAATTGACAATTCCCGAGAGCGACAACTATACCCCGGTGTTAATTTTTTCAAGTCTCATCATTCCAAGACACCACAGTCTATCTAATACCCAGTGACCTCCCAATTAATGATTTCTCATCCCCTAGGTTATTTAGGAAATTATATTCATTCCCCTAGGTAGTTATAATAGTTCATTTTGCAAGCTATAGGTAGTTGTGGGAAGGGATATCACTTGTCTTCTTGGAGCTGGAGAAACCTCACAAAGTGGAAAAGAAGAGTGTAAATGGATGTGGAGGTAATTAAAATGTCTTGGGACATCATGAAGATGAATCGGGAAGGTTTTGGAAGGGTTCAAAGAAGTTGGGGCAATTTCTCCAGAATTAGGGTTCACAAGCCTAGGAAGTGCACAAGGCTAAAACAATTATTGCACTTTAAAATAATATTCTAGGAGCTTCAGATGGAGTTAGAAGTAAAAAAACATCACCAAAAATAATATTCCAGTACCTACATGCTTATGAAATAATGTTTTTCATAACACTCTAGCGCATTAGCTCTACAGGTAGGTTTTCTCAGGCACAAGTAGAGTACAAAATCACAATTTCTCTTTTTCAGGGATCAAATGGATGAATTAATACATGAGACCCCCACCATTGGATTAAAAATGACATTTATAGTTAGGATCACATAATTTTTTTCCAAATCATTCCACCGAGAGCTCATTTATCATCATTCCATGTTACCCTCTTGGTGACCATTCGGGGAGTTAGTCAATTTCGGGAGGACACGTGTTAGAACCAGGATCCTAGTAGGATTTTATGTCCCTAAATTCCCTAATATAAGGTAAATAAGACCTTTACAAAAATTCTCAGCCCATATGGGGAGTATTTTTGTCACCCATGTGACAGATTTTAGCCCCAAGTGCATTTTTAGAGCTCAAATCCCCTACTATCGGATCAAGTGCCACGTGTTAGCTCCAGGAACATTGTGGAAAATGATGTCCCTCACATCCCTAAACTCAGATACATCAGACCTTGAAAATAATGTCCAGACCCTATGGGGAGTCTTTTGTTCACCCATGTGACTGGTTTTAGACCCAGTGTATTTTGGAGCTCAAATCCCTACCGTCGGATCAAAGGACATGTGTCATCCTATTTCTCACCGTGGAAAGTGATTTCCCTCACATCCCTAAGGTTAAGGACATCAGACATGAAAAAATGTTCCAAACCCCTCCATATGCATTTTTAAAATTTAAATCCGGCACTTAGTGGTTTTCTTCATCTAATTTCTCCTCCATGAGTCCTCACCATGCCATGGCTTCGCTCAAGCATTTATAGACACCCAGTACACCATTCTGATCCAAACCAGCTCCACCATGACCCAAATATACTCTACTTCATGAAAACACAATAATATCAGAGAAAATTAGATTGAAGAAATGAAGAAAGAGAAGAAAATGAAGGTTTTTTTACAGATAACCGTGAAGTCACCTGATCAAGAAATATTCATATCTCACAAGATACAAGTCGAGATCGAGGTGTCGTCTTCTATAGACTTCAAAAAATTTCAAGAGAATCATGATGTAATAAACCATAGGTCAAATGGTGGCCAAAATTATTTTTTCTAATAAAATCCTCACTTCGTGCACCGGCTCACATTCGTTGAATTTCCCATCATTTCGGAAATGGAAACGAGCTAAAAACTTACACACACTAACCAAATTAAAAACTATCACAATGGATTTGTTTTAATTTAGAATAGAGACAAAAACAAAACCTGTAAATTTTGAGCTTCATTAATGGCCGCCATGGTAGCTCCGTACTCGAAGGCAATGCCAGGTGAAATTTTTAAATTTTATTTACCGACATTCTAGTGGGAAAAATTATGTGAAATTTAGAGGATGTGGTCGTGAATATGAAAAAATATAAAAAAATAAGTTCCATCACAAACCAAGCATTGGAAACACACTTTCTAAAAATAGTAATTTTTCCTATACAAACTTGCTATGTTTGGAAAGTCATCATCAAAATTAGTTATGGTGAAAGCAATGTTTACCCAAGACTTCAAGAAGCCAGAATGATTATCCAGAGAAGAAAATAGTGAAGATGGTCACTTACTAAAAATAATAAGTCCGTTATATAGGTGCTTACTAAAAATAATAAGTCACCCCAAGAAGTGGTCAAAGCAAAG
Source organism: Taxus wallichiana var. yunnanensis (assembly GCA_018340775.1). Lineage (NCBI taxonomy): Eukaryota > Viridiplantae > Streptophyta > Pinopsida > Cupressales > Taxaceae > Taxus > Taxus wallichiana. The sequence goes on from CM031241.1 coordinate 385,582,397, forward strand.
ACAGTGTGCACAAGATCTAATGAGGGAGTTCATCGCATCATGATGATCGAGAAGAGTAAAAATCACCTCTCACTAAAAATAATAATTCTTCCATCTTGACACTTACTATTAATAGAAGGTTCTTCTCAAAGGGAAGTTTGACACAATGAGACATAGAGAGGTGATCATTTCAGGGAACTTGATAATGTGTTTTGACACTCACTACATAGTTTGGGTCACAGGTATATCATACACATGCTAGGAGTTGCGGTCATCAATGGAACAATTCAACTTGGCGAGAGTTTTGAGTTTATTTGAAGGATTTTCACAGTGTGGAAGGAGTTCAAAGATTTAGAGTTTAACTACATTTAGAGATTTCCATCAATGAAGATCAATGAACTTCATCAAGAACGACATCTCCTCTTCTTTTTCTCTCTTTTTCTCTCTCCTCTTTCCCCCAACTTTCTCTCACTTTTCAATATTCTAATTTCATGGTGGGGTTGCACTTTTTCATATTTCCTAATGTTCCTAATGTAATAAGTCACCTTTATGTTATAAAAGGGACTTAATATTCTCCTAAGAAGTAGAAAATTTTAAGTTACACAAGGACATATGAAAATTCATTGGGGGGTAGATGATAAGTCACCTCTCATTCTATAAGTTGTAACACCATTCCAATTCCAAAGGGTTGGTCATTAATTTTGTAAGATGAAGAGTGCATTCTACCTTGAGAGAACAAAGGGAATATCCAAATTATTCTAATCCCTTCATTATCAAATTTCCTCTATTTCCTACACTATTTACAATTTCTACTTGAACACCAATACAAGAAGAAGGAGTTTCTATCCTTTTAGATGAGAATATTTTAGAAACTTTGAGTTCTCAATATTACCTCATCTTGTTGTTGTTTGTAGTATTGTTTTCTCTTAATTTCAATGCATGTGATGTAATTTCGAACTAGTGTAATGCAAGTCTCTAATTTCCTACTTGCAACATTAGTTTCTATTGTATAATATTCTCACTCCCTTTCACACTCAACTAAAAATTCTTCTCTTACAAGTGTATCTCGCAAGTTTTTCCACAGGGCCATTGGAGTGTCCCTATTGGATCCCCGGTTGAAAGGCCACAACATATATCCACCTTTTCACGCGCATGCATATATGATAGCTGCACCAATTAAGTAGAGGGACTTAGATTCCCATATCATTGGCAAGAAATCCACAAATTTTTCCACTCAAAAATATTTCTCACTAACAGTTTTTGGCGCTCACCTTACGGAAAATTTATCTCGCATCTCTGCAACTAAAATACGACTGCGAGGTCCCAAAATACAAAAAAATGAAATATTGAAAAAACAAAAAATAAGATAATTCATGAAAATCCATTACTGAAATATACACTATTAATTCCTGCATGTGACATTTCACATTCCACATTGTCTTTTAATATTCTCACTTCAAGAATTTTTAAAAGTTGGTGAAGGAAGATACACCTGAGTTGAACATTTCGAGAGATGACGTAGTTTCCAATTTTAGGCTTTGCAAAAGAAAAAAGAAAAAATTAGAGATAATCCATAATTCTTCTCTCAAGCCTCCTCTCCATGTGGCACTTCAATCAGTTCACCTAGAAATACTATCAAAACTCCTATTGGTACCCCCCTTCAAATTATCCCATTTTCCATCACCATTAAGAATTGATTTCTCAAAAGAAGAATATTTTGAATAAGAATTTATAGAAGAAAGGGATGAATCGGAAGAAGAAACAATGATGGTGACAAATCAGAAATACCTCAACCCATTATTCCATGAGGGGGAATATGAGTCCACTTGCTCTTAAACCTCCTCTTCATGATCTGCCAATAGGTTCCCACAAGAACTTGCCAAATTTCAAAGGTGACAAAACACAACATCCTAAAGAACACATCACTACCTTCACAACATCACTAGAATTCTTGGTTTACAACATGAATACATTCTTTGTGAGATTGTTTATGGAGTCCCTCCAAGAAAACGTAGTAGATTGATTTTACCTCTTACTGCCTAGTTCATCATGGGTTGGAATGACATCAAGGATGCCTTCGCAGTGAAATTTAAATAAAGCGAGGACTATCATGACCTCCTGATGTATTTGGCTGAAGTAAATAAAGGAGAAAGTGAAACGATGAGATAATTTGTGGCTCACTTCAAATAGTTTCTTCACTAGACACCGAAATAAGATTCACCATCGAAAAAAATACCAAGAGATTCTTCATCAATGTTCAATCATCAAAAGTATGATTTTTACTTTTGCAAATATCCTAGCCAAGGAACATTGTAGAAGCAAACAAGATGGCCATTGAACTTGATGATGATCTCATCCTCTTTGGAAAGATCAAGAATACATTGAAGGAAAGGCCCAACATCTTTGAGATGAGACAACTAATCCATTATTGTAAAAATTAGCAAATGAAATGGCATTATTGAGGAGGGAGATATTTGAACAAGTTTCTTCCCAAAGAAGCAACAACCATCAGATTGTAGGAGCACCCCAAAGGCTTGCCTTAGAGGCCCCACTGTGAGCATAAATTACGGATGGAAAGAAAGTGAAGAAGAGCTTGAACAAAAACGTGAAGGTGAAAACTTCCTAGAGATTGATGAACTTGAGAATGATATACAAATCAGATTTTGTGAGTATTTTGGAGGTGATGAAGAAGACGAAGAGGATGCACCTAGTTTCTCATGTGTGGTATTCACTCATTCTCAGTCTAATAAAATATCATCTACCTCCACTCTTGAAAAATAAAAGAATTTTGATGATCCTTCAATGGCGTCTCCAAAAACGAAAATAATCAGTCAAGGATACCCACTACCATCTTCCATGAAGTCAGCATTATTGGGGCCTGATCCCGTAGAAAGTAAGAAGGCTCTGCAATGCCAAGTAAGACTTCGATGTCTCTTCCAAGTCTAAATCTAAATCTACTTCAGTAAAATATAGTAATTTTAAATCTCCTGGAGTACCTTTCAAAATACTCTCCATTCCCCAAAATTTTACTCCTTCATCCAAACATGTCCTAAATCCAAAAGAAATCACTTCATCACCATCACCAACATTTTCTCCTTTTAACTTCATAGAATACAAAAATAAATCCAACTTCCAAATTATTGAAACTGAATATTTGTAGAATCATCCTAAACAATTTGAGAGGTTCGTCTAATATATCAAGAGTGATAGTCTAACCCACAATGTTTTAACTTATAGTTCCAAAGCCATGTTGCCAAACCCACCTAAACCTCCCTCAAAAAACATAATTTCTTTGAGTGCATCAAAGACTCATAAAGTTGAAACTTTCTATGTCTCCCTTCTTGTTGGAGAATATGTATTGAACAAATGCATAATAGATTTGGGTGCCTCAAATAATGTCATGCCCATGAAGTTTTCCAAAGCTCTCAAACTCACCATGAATCCACCTAGTGGCTCTTGTTACACTTTGAAGTCAAAATAGGTCCCACTTAAAGGGAATGTCAAAGATGTATAGATGGATCTCGCTAGATTTATAGACAAAACATTTTCAACGATGATTTTGGTAGCACACATCTCAAACTCATTCGGAATGTTGGTGAGTAGAAGTTTCTTCCTAGACTTGGGAGGTAAAATTGAGATGAATTGGTCTTATAAAACCATCTCAATGAAGGGACACATGGATAAATTTCTTCTCGAGAAGAAGATGATGTACACTGTATGAAATTCTCGAAGCCCAGAAGCTAACATATTGTACTAAGATATCTGGCAGATGAATAGTTTTTGACAACTAAGGAGGAACAGGATATCCCAATATTTATAGGTTCAAACATGCCTTCCCGGAGATATTTGGACTTTGAAGAAGAATTGAGGAGATTCTAGTTCAAGAGGGCATCCTTGAATTACTTGAATGATGCAAACCATGAAGAAGAGAAAATGGTTCTTGATGATTTTCAAAAATAAAAATCAGCTTATGTGCTTATCTCTGTGACGAATAATTTTTCTCATTCGCATTAGAAGATGAGGACTCCCTTGATCATTTCACATAGGAAGAGACCAATCCAGTCTATAATGAAACCTTGAACAATGGGGAAAAAGGAATCATGTACAAGAACTACTAAGAGTCGCAAAGGAAATCGAAGACCATGATCTAATTATTGATGGATGTAATAATGAAATTGAGATATTTTATTTCCCATTTGAAGAAGAAGACTCTTTCCATGATGAACAAATTGAAGCAAGGAATTATGAGGCCTTTGAAGTTGAGGCTCCTCTTGATGAAGGATTGATAGAATGTAGTGATTCCCAAGATAATGAAGTAATCCTCTGGATAGTTACATTGAGATGTAAAATAAAGATTCTTGAAGGCATACAAAGATGAGTGTAAGAAGTAAAAAATAATATATCTGTGCAAGAACTATTATATGTAGTGGAATTTTTAAAAGAACTCAAGATGATTCTTGATCTCTTAACTTATGTCATGGCCATATAAGACAATTATGAGGTCACTTCCAATCCTTCCGTTAGTACTCAAGAACCTCACAATGGAGTAAAGGAAAATGAGAATTCTGAGGTTTCTCATGGAAAATAGGTCAACGAGCATATACCTAGGAAAGAAAATAATCTAGAACATTCACGTAATTTGAATGAAAAGAAGCCTTGGGGATGCACGATAGCGTGCTCGGTGAAAAATCATCTATGTGGATAAACATGGAATGCAATCGGCACTATGAAACCGATTTCAAATAGGATGAAGGAAATGAAATTTCCAAGCAATAACACTGTGCATCAAGAAGCTCACATGGACTCACTACTACCAAGTACAAAAATAATTGTGAAAGAGCGACTTTCATAAACATCCGAGGAGGAGAGATTACTTTCTGGAACTCACAACGGCTTCACAAAAAATCATCTTTCATTGTTTCCTCTTCAAGGGTTACATTTGAGAAATGAAAAGTTCTTACGTGAAAAGGGGTTGTCCCTTGCCTTGTACCATAGGTGATTATTAGGTGTGTTTCCCTTTATGTCATTTGTCTTTCCTTTTTACTTGTATTGTGTGTTTCCCTTTTTCTTGTTTTGTGTGTGTTTCCTCCTTCTCTCTATCTCTCTATTATAAGTTGTACATGACTCCACAGAGCCCAATTGATAAGGCCTGGTCAATGAGTCATATGGTTTAAAATTGAGATTCTAGATTCTCCATGTCATGTCTTTTCTATGCTTAGTCCATGTCATGTCCCCAAGCTAGAGCAAGTTGTTTTCATGTAAAAGTGCAACAGGGAAATTGAAAATTCTTGAGCACAACAATTATACCCAAAGTGTTAAGGTTTTCAAGTTTCATCATTCCAAGACCCCTGGATCTTCCCAATAAGTCCAATTGACCTACCAATTAATTATTTCTCTTCCCCCTAGGTGATTTAGGAAATTCTATTCATTCACTTAGGTAATTTTAGGAGTTCATTTGCAAGCCACATATAGTTGTGGGAAGGGCTATCACTTGTCCTTCGTGGAGATGGAGAAACCTCACGAGAGGGAAAAAGAGTGTAAATGGATGTGGAGGTCACTCAAAGGTATTAGGAAATCATGGAGATGATTTAGGAAGGTTTTGGAAGGTGTCATAGAAGTTGGGGTAGTTTTTCCGAATTAGGGTTCACAAGCCTAGGTAATGCACATACCTAAAACAAATGCTGGAGTTTTGAAGAAGATTTTGGGAGCTCTAGATGGATTTACATGTAAAAAAACATCGTTAGAAATAGGATTACAATGCCTACATGATTTTGAAATAGTATTTTTGCAACACTTTGGCGTATCAAGTAGCGACAGGTTTTCTCGAGCACAAGTATAGTACCAAATCACAATACCACTTTTCTATGGATCAAATAGATTAATCAAGACATCAAAACCCCACAATTAGATTCAAAAGGACATTTAAATTCATGATCATATAAATTTTTTCCAAAACATTCCCTTTGGGAGCTCAAGTTACCATCATTCCAAGTTACCCTCTTGGACACCGTTCGAGATATAGTCAATTTTCAAGAGGACAAGTGATAGAAATAGGAGCATGGTGGGATTTTGTGTCCCTAAAGTCCTTGAGATTAGTTATATAATACATTTAAAAATGTTCCCAACCCTTATAGGGAGTCTTTTGGTCACCCAATTGACCAGACTTTTAGATCCTAAGTGCATTTTTGGAGCTCAAATCTTGTGTCATCGGATCAAGCGCCACGTGTTAGCTCCAAGACCTCTATGGAAAATGATGTCCCTCACATACCGAGGTAAGGTACATAAGACCTTGAAAAATGCACCCAATTTGTATAAGGATTCTTTTTTCACCCATGTGATTGGCTTTTAGCCCCAGTGCGTTTTGGAGCTCAAATCCCCTACCATCAAATCAAGGACACATGTCGTCCTCTTGCTCACCATGGAAATTTATTTCCATCACATCCTTGAGATCAGGGAAATCAGACATGAAAAAATTCACCGAACTCCTCCATGTGCATTTTTTGAAAATTTAAATCCGACACTTGGCCATTTTCTTCCTCTAATTTCTCCTCCACATCTCCTAACAATGTCATGGATTTGCTCAAGCTTATCTAAACACCTAGTCCACCTTTTCTAATCCAAACCAGATCTTCTATAAACCAAAAATACTCCAATTCATGGAAACAAAAAAATATCGAGAAAATTAGATTGAAGAAATGAAGAACGGGAAGAAAATGAAGGTTTTTTGACAGATAACTGTGAAGTCACCCGATCAAGAAATCTTCATATCTCATAAAATGCAAGTCGATTAAGGTTCCTTCTTCTACAGAATTCCAAATTTTTCAAGATGATCATTGTGTAATAAACTAGAGGTCAAATGGTGCCCAAAATTATTTGTTCCAACAAAATCCTCACTTCATGCAATCGGCTCACATTCATCAAATTTCCCATCATTCCGGAAATGGAAATGAGCTAAAAAATTACACACGATATCCATATGAAAAACCTATCACAATGGAGTTATTTTCATTACAAATGAATACAAAAACTAGACCTACAAATTTTGAGCTCCATTAATGGCCGCCATGGCAACTTCGTGCTCGAAGCCACTACAGGTGAAATTTTTAAATTTTATTTCCTGACATTCTATTAGGCAAAATTATGTGAAATTCAAAGGATGTGGTCGTGACAATGAGAAAAGTCTAAAAAAATATGTTCCATTGCAAACCAAGCACTAAAAACACACTTTCTGAAAATAGTAAGTTTTCCTATATAGACTTACTATGTTTGGAAAGTCATCATCAAAATCAGTTATGGTGAAAGTAGTGTGTACCCAAGACCGCAAAAATCCGAATGATTATCAAGAGCAGAAAATAGTTAAAATGATCACTTAATAAAACTATTAAGTCCCTTATATAGGTGATTACTAAAAATAATAATTCACCCCAAGAAGTGGTCAAAGAAAAGGTAGTGTGCACAAGATCTAATGATGGATTTCATCGCATCAGAATGGTCGAGAAGAGGAAAAAATCACCTCTCACTAAAAATAGTAAGCCTTCCATCTGGACATTTGTTATCCAAAATTCACCCCCCCAGGGTAATTTTGATAACATGCATCAGAATATTCAAGTCCCAGGCAAATAGAGTGATTCAAGGCAAAAAATCATGTTTTGGGGGTCCCCTCAATTTCTTTCTAACCCTCCTCTGTCAAGAAGAAAACCCAACATTTTAAAAGTATGTGAAAAAGTTGCAAAAGAGGCTTGAGGCCGAAATACAGAGAAAATTGACTAAGGCAGCACTAGGGACAGTTGGGACGTCGGGACCCAAATCGGCCGAAAAACCACCAGACGGTCCGCACATCAAAGGGACATCCGGGCCGTGAGTATGTGCGGGATGTGAAAGGGTGAACTAGTCGAAGGTGAAAAAATTGACTAAGCTGTTGTGTAGACAGTCGGGACATCTCGGGCCATTAGTACGCGTGAAGTACGTGAAGGGCCCGAATCAGTCACGAGAAGAATAAGGATGGGACATCGGGGCTGTGAGTATGCGGAGGACACGAAGGATGTAAAGCGGCCGTTTTGGCCAAGCGGGACTTTCATCCGGGACAGTTGGGACAAAGGGACGCGAAAAGCCGAAAGAGCCGAGAGCCAATAGAATCTCGCCATGTGTCTTCACCGCAAAGAGGGACAAAGAAGCCCGAATTGGGCGGTTCGGATATATTTGTCTGGGGCAGTTTGGGACAGCCGGGCCAAAGGTACACGAGGGACGTGAAAAGCCAAAAGAGTCGCCAACGAATCAGAATGTGCCATGTGTCAAAAAGGTTGAAAAGTTGCCAAGTGCGCCCCTCAGGCCTGAACTAATAAAATAGTGCCACGTGTCCAAGTTTAAATGCCCAAAAAAAGTTTATAGAGAAAGAACCCGTGGATGAATTAGAGTCGACACGTGTCATCCAAGTAGGCGAGCGTGGGAAAAACTCAAATATTTTCCCACCGATCCATTTTGGCCTTTTGCCTTAAATCTTCAGATTGCCATAACTTTCGATCCAGAGCTCAGATTTTCACGTTCTTTATATCAACGGAAAGTTGGTGAAATTCTCTGCACGATTCTGGGGTCAATATTGCATTTTGGTTCAGTTTGGAGTGAGAAAATTGAGAAACACCTCTGGCATGTAATAATAGACAGAAGTGACGTTTCAACAACCAGCTTTAATACAACAGACAGTTCACGTTTCTGCTAGACAATCTACCATTTTGCCAGGATTCACCGCTTCTACCATAATGAGATGAGTTAAATGCAACCTAGAAGTGGTTGGGGTAGATCTGGATTTCCTCTCTCTTCCCTCTCTCATTCTTCCTATATATTGTAAAGAGGGGCTTCTTTCTAAAGGTCAAACTTTCCTGTTTTTCCCCTCCCTTCTTCTCTTCGGTAGGTGAATTTGTGGAGTTCGAACCTCCCATTTGAAACTGTAATGTGACTCTACCTCTTGGCATTTTGTAGTGTATTGTATCAATTTTTGGAGCAAGTAATGCATGTCTGTGGATGATTCTCAACCCTCTCTGTGTTCATTTGCATCCTCCTGGTCTTTCACTGCAAATTTTGTTATCTGTGCATGATCTTGCATCACATTTGAATGGTCTGTGTTTATTGGCAAGATAGGTGTTCTTCATTCCTCGGTGCATCACCTCTATTAGCTTAGGTTTATTTTTGTGCATCTTCTTACCCTGTCTCCTTGGTAATATTAGATTAGGTTTTGAGTAAACCCTCTACATTTTTCATGTGCATCTAAATAGAGGAATAGGAACCAGCCTTCTATGGAGATTCCTTTCTCATTTTCCAAGTCCCACACTTGGAGAAAGGATTCAATGTTATGCAATCACACCGGATGCTAGTATGATCAGCCTAGAAATCTGGTCAACATCTAAAGTCTTTGTGATTTTGCATCAACAGCTTTTGGCACGCACGGTGGGACACTAGAGGTCTCATTTTTATTGCAGCAGAAAGTTGATGTGCATCTTCTCTGCAATTTTCTTGCTTGAAAATAGCTATTATTTCCATATCTGGTGACTCTAAGGGGAAGAATCAATTGGTTTTAGCGAGTGCAGGCCTGAAAACTCATGAGAAGAGTCACCACAAGGTCAAGAGTTGGAGAAGAAGAAGTGTTGTTTGAATACCTGTAATTATCTCCAAGAAGAAGGCAAAGAGGAAGAAGGATTCAAAGGTCTCCATCTCCACCAAACAAAACTCTCTCAACTCCTCCACCTAGTAGGCCTTTCATTCAGTCAACAAGGGTTTTAAGACCAATTAGAATGGCACAAAACAACCCCTATGTCAACTTCACAGGAAGCAGCCCACTTGCCCTCAATGCACAACATCCAATTCCTATTACAGCCTTGAAGAACATTCCGTACTTCACTGGAGAAAATCAGACTACTCCAGGTGATCATGTTAAAGATATTGCTAACCTTTGTGTAATTCATGAAATCAATGAGATGCAAGTGGCTGTCAAGTTACTGGCATCTTCATTCAAGGGGAAAGCATTGCAATGGTTTAGAAGCCTTGGAGCTGGTTCTATCACAAATTGGAATCAGCTGTGTATAGCACTTCATGAGCAATTTGGAGAAAAGGGAGATAACTTGTCTCTTTTGGAGTAGCTGACAACCATTAAGAGAGCTCCCAATGAACAGCTGACTGACTTCAACTTCAAATTTCAAAAGACTTGGGAGAGAATTCTAGTGGTAGTCAGGCCAGTAGCAGAAGGTGCTTTTCTCTACTATCTCAAAGCTCTAAATTCTGATATTTATATGTTGATTCAGTCCATGGGAGGCATAACTATCCCTATGGCTTATAGCATTGCCATTAGGACTGAAAATTGTTTGATCCAAGCTGGCAAACTTGCCCCTAGACCTCCCATGCCATTGTTTCCAAGTTTAGAGAGTCCAAACACCAATCAAGCACCTAATTTGGCTCCTTCTCCCACTCCTAGAAATCAGAGTTCAAATGAAGCTTCCACTTCATCTCCAAGTGCCCCAAATGAGCTTCAAGAAGTCATGAAGCAATTGCAAAACCTAGGCAATGAGCTGGTTACTCTCAAAAGGCAGCAGGCCCAAGGTCTTAGACCTTCTTATCAACCCCAATTTTAGCGTAACAGGCAGCCATACCAACCACAAAGGCCACTTAATCCAGCTGCAAATATGAATCAAACAAGGCCTCCTGCCAATAGACCATTTCAGCCCTATAATCCAAATGCCATATCTTCCTCTTAAGCATTGGTGCCAACACAAAACAACATTGCCCAAGAGTATACTTGGTGTTTTCCATGCAATGAGCCTCATAACCAATCCATGTGCTTCAATGGTGCTTTCAATCAAGCATTAATGGTGACAACTACTGGTGTGGAGGGTGAGGGCAGTCAAGGAAACAACCAACAACAAGAAACATTCCAACAGCAATCAGCCCCAAATGACACCACATTGGTAAATTGGCAAGCAGAGGATTTTTGTGGCATGAACCAGGTAGTTTCTCAAGGTGTTGCAGCCAACACAAGGTCAAAAAGGAGGAATTTGGGTGAAGAACAGCCATTAGCCCCAACCAATCCACAACCTTCCATGGTTCCACAAATGGTTGGCAAGCAAAATCCAATTTCAAATGCACAAGGGCAGCCAAGAACAGCCCCTAGGCCAACTCAAATACCAAAGCACGTACAAGGAGAAATGTACAAGCAAAGGGATAAGCAAAGAGACCCTTCATCACCATTCAAGTATCATTGATTAGATGAAGAAGACAAACGTCAATATATCAATGGGAATCCCTATCCATCCCTGAGCCAAAGAGATCGATGCAAGCTGCCATGAAGGACTGGCCAACTTCGAATCAGCAAGTTTAGATGCAAGACAAAGTGCTTACAAATGCTGCCCAGCCTGAGGGAAATCATGGAGGACAGCAAGGTAAAATGTTGAAGCCCCCTCCTTTCTATGTTTCATTAATCATTGGAAATCAGCTAGTACACAATTGCATGATAGACTCCGGGGCAAGTAGCTCAGTGATGCCTAAACAAATAGCTGATCAGCTAGGGCTTCAGTATGAAACAATATCCAAAGGGGTAGTGCAGCTAGATGGGACAACAGTAGCAATAGTTGGAGTGATTAAAAACTTGAGTCTTACCTTGCATGCATGTCCAAACATTGTTGTTTTACAAGATGTATCAGTCATAGACCTTCCACCACTCTTTGCCCTTTGCTTGTCAAGGGACTTCATAGCCAAGATTGGGGGATATTTGTCTGCTGATTGGTCACACATGCTGTTCAGAATGAGGTATGGAACTAAGGCTACAATCAAGTCAGAACCTATTGCAAACTTCCACATTGAGCCTTACACTCCAATTTAGATTAATGCCAATTGCTCAGCATTTGATCAAGAAGATCACCCAAGCACTGATGAAGCTGACACTAAGGTTGGAAGCATCCTAGATCTAACTCTTGATGAATGGGCAAGCAAGGTACATGCATTTGATCCTTATCAAGAAGTGGAAGAATCTGAGCTAGGGGTCTATTGCATACACGAAGAAAATCAACCTATTCCTAGCATCACCAAGCCAAACCACAAGGATGACAATGAGGTATGGTAGCTATTTTTTGATGGATCAAGGAGTAGATAAGGTGCAGGAGGTGGAGCCATGCTTGTTTCACCTCAAGGAGTAAAGTACTATTCAGATTTTAGATTTCAGTTTACATGCTCCAATAACACTGCCGAATATGAAGCCTTGGTGCAAGGGATGCATTGGGCAATCAAGAAGAAAATAAAGAACTTGCAAGTCTTTGGGGATAGTGAATTGATTGTAAATTAGGTCAAGGGACAGCATGCTGCCAAGAATGATCTACTCAAGTGCTACAAGAACGGTGTGGGACCTCATGGAATATTTTGAAGGTTTTGGCATCAAATCCATTCCTAGAAAGAGAATCAAGCTGGCACGATAGGCTTGCAGCGGAGGGGCAGCCTTTGACATTGTGGAAAGTATTCAACAAGACAAGGTACATCCAAACATCCACGTGATTGTGAGGCCTTCAGTGCCGGATAACAATGTCAGTTGGCAAGTGTTTGAAAATGACTAGAAAATCATCCATTTCTTGCAAGAAGAAGTTGAGTTCTCAGCCAAGAATCAAGAAAAATTGGAACAGCAGTATGGTGACCAAGTGGTACAGTTGAGAACTAACAAGCTGCCCAAGGACTTATCACTTTGGAGTCCATTTTTAATCCCAATGATCAGGTTAGAAAGGAGAAAGTAAACATTCGGAGTCAAGAGAGAGGATTCAAGTATCCATCTTGGTGGAAGAGAACAAACCATTACAAATTGGAAGGATGACAACCGAACAAGAAAGGTATGAGTTCATACGGTTGTATCAAGAGTGCCACGACATGTTTGCTTGGAGCTATGAAGACTTAAAGGTTTTAATCCCAACTTAGCTCAAAGCATACCATCGAATTGGATCCAAATACTAAGCCTGTCAGGAAGAAACAAAGACCACCAACCCACACATGGAGCCTCTCATGAGAAAATAATTGGAAAAGCTGATTGAGTCAAGAATCATATTCCCAATCAAGCATTCTAGTTGGGTTGCCAACTTAGTCAGTCGAAAGAAGAGTGGAGAGATTAGATTGTGTGTTGACTTTAGAGAATTGAATAGATCCTCTCTCAAGGACCATTACCCACTCCCTTCCATGGAGCAAATATTGCAGGTAGTAGCTGGTTCGAAAGGTTTTCATTGCTAGATGGATATTCGAGCTATAATCGATAATGGTGAAGGAAGAAGATCAATTCAAGACAACCTTCACCACCAAATGGGGTATATATGTCTACAAGAAGATGCCATTTGGCCTATCAAATGCTTGAGCCACTTTCCAAAGGGCAATGGATATGGCATTCAAGGGGTTGATCAATAAAATAGTTCGATATATCTTGATGACATCACCGTATTATCCAAAAAGCGGTGGATCACCTCTTTCATTGAGGCGGGTATTTCGAGAGGTGTAGAATATTTGGGGTATCATTGAATCCCCAAAAATGCATATTCCTATCTCATGAGGGAAAACTTCTAGGCTATATTGTTTTAAAGGAGGGATTAACGATTGACCCCAAAGAGTTGAAGCAATTTGAGCGTTGCCATTGCCAACTCACAAGAAGGCTCTTCAAAGCTTCTTGGGAAGGATAAATTTTGTCCGCAGGTTTGTTCCAAACTTTGCAGCTCTCGTAAAGCCAATAACGCTGATGTTAAATAAGAGCATGGAATTTAAGTGGACATCTAAAGGCAAGGCAAGTTTTGAGGTAATAAAAGAGGCTATATCTCAAGCTACCACTCTCGTCAATCCAGACTTCTCTAAGGGTTTCATGTTATACGCCTTTGGTGGTGGAGACACAATTTCTGTAATCCTGGCACAACAAAACAAAGAAGGATTAGAACAACCAGTTGCTTTCTTCAGTCAAGGCTTGGAGGAATACGAAACTAGGTACTCTTTCATTGAAAAGCATGTACTTGTAGTGATCAGGAGTTTAAAGAAATTCAAGCACCTAGTCTCAAACAACAAGATCCAATTATTGGTCTCCCATGCAGGAGTCAAGGACTTCCTTCTAAACAAGGATCTGAATGAGAAACGTGTAGGATGGATAACCTGTGTCATGGAATATGACATCGAGATTAAGGTCACCAAACTAGTACGTGGGAAGGGACTATGCGAACAACTAGCCTTGAGTCAGCAAGTTGAAGCAGGTAATGGAAAAGAGGTTGTCTTGGTACTACAGGATGGTCAAGAACAGGAAAATGATGATGTGCCCACTCCCTGTTGGACTCAGAATATGATACACTTCCTACAGACATGGCCTATGCCCTCCAGAAATGAGTAAAGCAAAGAGGAGATACTTTAGATTACAAGCCATTCCATATGTGCTTGTTGATGGTGTTTTGTTTAAGAAAGACATCAATGGAGTTCTATTGAGGTGCATTGGGACAGGTCAAATTGAGAGGGTGTTACAAGATTTTCACGATGGAGATTCGGAGGACATTTCACCCCATGAGTAATAGCTCTCAAGATAATGAAGGTAGGGTATTATTGGCCCACAATGTTCAATGACTGTTATGCATGGATAAGAAAGTGCAAGAAATGTGCACTCTTCACGGGAAAGGAAAGACTAGCAGCGCTTCCATTGCACCCAATTTTGGTTGACCAACCATTTATGCAATGGGGATTGGACTTCGTCGGGGTCATCAACCCAAACTCAAGCCAAGGCCACAAGTGGATTCTCACATGGCGACGGACTATTTCACCAAGTGGACCGAAGTAGTAGCGCTCAAAGAGGCAAGTGAGTCTAACATACTAGACTTTTATGAAGAAATAGTGACCAAGTTCGGTGTGCCGGCCACTATCATATCAGATAATGCATTAGCATTCATAGGTTCCAAGATTACAAAATGGGCTGTCAAGAATGGAATCTATTTAAGCACCTCTTCAAATTATTACCCACAGGGTAATGGATAGGCAGAGTCCATGAACAAAAAGTTGCTAAGGATCATCAGAAGAACTCTGGATGAAAACCAAAGGACATGGCATACCAAGCTAAAATCAGCATTATGGGCTGATAGGATAACACCAAAGAGGTCTATAGGTAGTTCTCCCTATAAATTGGTCTATGGGAAAGAGGCAGTATTGCCTATATCATTAGAATTTCCAGCATTGGAGCTCATGAAGTAGTTGGAGTTGTCTGAGTTCAAACCAATGGAGGCCAGGTACGCAGAGTTGATGGAATTGGAAGAAATAAGAGAACATGTAGTTCTGATGATTGAAAAGGATCAGACCCTAGTAAAAAGATGGTTTGACAAGAAGGCAGGAGCAAGGACCTTCCAGGAGGGGGACCTAGTTCTGAAATGGGATGTAGATCGGGTGAAACCTGGAAGGCATTCCAAGTTTGATGCCATTTGGAGTGGCCCCTACATGGTCACGAGATGTAAAAGTGGTAATGCCTTCCAATTGTCTACATTGGATGGAGAAGAACTCCTGATTCCAGTTAACGGAATCTATCTTAAACATTGCTACTAAAAAGGAAAAGGTTTACCCTTGTAAATATTAGCCTAGATTTCAGTTCCTCTAAGTGCATATGCACATTGTCTTGTTGTAGTTAGGTTTCTTTTTCCCTAAGTGCTTTGGCACAGGTTTTGTCGCTCTCAGGTTGAATTTCTATAGTTCAGAGCGCTCTCGAAGAATGAGTTGTGGTATCAGGATCGGGATCAGAGATCAGGTTGGTTTCAGGTTATTACTCCATGCCCAATGGATTGTTAAAAGGCCACTGATCTTCTACCTAGCAGGTAGGTGACCCCACTGAGTCGCCAAATTGTTATCCAAAATTCACCCCCAGGGTAATTTTGATAACATGCATCAGAATATTCAAGTCCCAGGAAAATAGAGTGATTCAGGAAAAAAATCATGTTTTGGGGGTCCCCTCGGTTTCTTTCTAACCCTCTTGTCTAAGAAGAAAACCCAACATTTTAAAAGTATGTGAAAAAGTTGCAAAGAGCTAGGCTTGAGGCCGAAATACAGAGAAAATCGACTAAGGCAGCACTAGGGACGCCATTGACGGCGTCGGGGCCCGAATCGACGGAAAAACCGCTAGACGGCAGTCAAAGCAAAGGGACATCCGCCGGCCGTGAGTAGTACGCGTAGGACACGAAAGGACAAACCGAGAAGGTGAAAAAATTGACTAATTGTGCGAGCGATGCAGGACATCTGAGCCGTTGGTACGCGAAGTACGCGAAGGGCCCTGAATTGGCCGACGTGGAAGAATAAGGTGGGACATCCGGGCCGTGAGTATGTGGAGGACGCGAAGGACACGAACCGGCCGATTCAGAGACAAAGCAAGGGACTTTTGTCCGAGATAGTTGGGACAAAGGGACGCGTGGGATGCGAAAAGCTGAAAGAGCCAAGAGCTAATCAAATCTCACCATGTGTCTTCACTGAAAAGAGGGACAAAGAAGCCCGAATCGGGCGGTTTGGAGATATTTGTCCTAGGCAGTTTGGGACAGCCGGGCCAAAGGTACGCGAGGGATGCGAAAAGCTGAAAGAGCCACCAATGAATCAGAACGTGCCACGTGTCAGAAGGTTGAAAAGTTGCCAAGTGCGCCCCTCAGGCCCAAACCAATAAAATAGTGCCACGTGTCCAAGTTTAAAGGCCCGAAATGAATTTTCAGAGAATGAACCCGTGGATGAATCAGAGTCCGACACGTGTCATCCAAGTGGCAGAGCATGGGAAAAACTCAAATATTTTCCCGCCGATCCGTTTTGGCCTGTTTTTCCCTAAATCTTCAGATCACCATAACTTTCGATCCAGAGCTCGGATTTTCACGTTCTTTATATCAATGGAAAGTTGGCAAAATTCTCTGCACGATTATGGGGTCAATATTGCATTTTGGTTCAGTTTGGAGTGAGAAAATTGAGAAACACCTCTGGCATGTAATAATAGATAGAAGTGACGTTTCAACAACCAGCTTTAATACAACATACGCTTCGCCATTTTTGCTGCATCTGCCATTTTCCAGGATTCACCACTTCTACCATAATGAGATGAGTTAAATGCAACCTAGAAGTGGTTGGGGTAGATTTGGATTTCCTCTCTCTTCCCTCTCTCATTCTTCCTATATATTGTAAAGAGGGGCTTCTTTCTAAAGGTCGAACTTTCTGCTTTTCCCCTCCCTTCTTCTCTTGGTAGGTGAATTTGTGGAGTTCGAACCTCCCATTTTAAACCGTAATGCAACTCGCCTCTTGGCATTTTGTAGTGTATTGTATCAATTTTTGAGCAAGTAATGCATGTCTCATGGATGATTCTCAACCCTCTCTTTGTGTTCATTTGCATCCTCCTGGTCTTTCACTACAAATTTTGTTATCTGTGCATGATCTTGCATCACATTTGAATGGTCTGTGTTTATTAGCAAGATAGGTGTTCTTCATTCCTCGATGCATCACCTCTATTAGCTTAGGTTTATTTTTGTGCATCTTCTTACCCCGTCTCTCTTGGTAATATTAGATTAGGTTTTGAGTAAACCCTCTACATTTTCGTGTGCATCTAAACAGAGGAATAGGAACCAGCCTTCTCTGGAGATTCCTTTCTCATTTTGCAAGTCCCACACTTGGAGAAAGGATTCAATGTTATGCAATCACACCAGATGCTATTATGATCAGCCTAGAAATCTGGTCAACATCCAGGGGTGCTGTGATTTTGCATCAACAACATTTACTATTAATAGCAGGTCTTCTCAAAGGTAAATTTTGGTGAAATTATACATAGAGAGGTGATCATCTCAAAAAATTTGATAATATTTTTTTACACTCACTACATAGTTTGGGTCACAGGTATATCATACGCAGGTTAGGAGTTGCAGTCATTAGCATAATAGTTCAATCAACTTGGTGAGTGTTCGTGAGTTAATTTGAAGGATTTTCACGATTACAGTGCGCAAAGAGTTCAAAGATTCATATTTTCACTGCATTTGAATCTTTCCATCAATGAGGATCAACAGACTTCATCAGAACGACATCTCCTCTTCTTCTTCTCTCTTTATTTCTCTCTCCTCTTCCCCCAACTTTCTCTCACTTTCCAATATTCTAATTTTACATTGGGGTTGCACTTTTTCATATGTCCTAATGTTTCTAATGTAATAAGTCACCTTTATGTTATAAAAAGGGACTTAAAATTCTCCTAGGAAGTTGAAAAGTTTTAAGTTACACAAGGAAATATGAAAAGCCATTGGGGTAGACAATAATTCATTTCTCATTCTATAAATTATAATGTCATTCCTATTCCAATTGGTTGGTCATTAATTTTGTAAGATCAAGAGTGCATTATACCTTGAGAGAACAAAGGAGATAGCCAAATTCTTCTATTCCCCTCATTCTCAAATTTCCTCTATTTCCTACACTATGTACAATTTCTACTTGAAAACCAATACAAGAAGGAGTTTCTATCCTTTTTGATGAGAATATTTTAGAAAATTTGAGTTCTCAATCTTATCTTATCTTTTTGTTGTTTGTAGTATTGTTTCCTCTTAATTTCAATGCATGTGATGTAATTTCCAACTAGTGTAATGCAAGTCTCTGATTTCCTACTTGTAACATTAGTTTTTCTTGTCTAATATTCTCACTCCCTTTCCTGCTCTCCTAGTATATTCTTCTCTTGTAGGTATCTATAAGTTTTGCCATAGGGTCAGTGGAGTGTCCTTATTGGATCCCCAGTTGAAAGGCCACCATATAAATCCACCTTTTCACATGCATGCATATACGGAAGATGGACCAGTTTAATTAGAGGGACTTAGATTCCCAAAGCATTGGAAAGAAATCCACAAGTTTTTCCACCCAAAAAATTTTTTTCTCACCAACAATTTCGGTGCCCACCGTGGAACATATTTAGTAGCATCTGCAACCAAAATACAACCGTAAGGTCCCAAAATACAAAAAAATGAAATATTGAAAAAAAAAGAGAATTCATGAAATCCATCACTAAAAGATACATTCTCAGTTCCTACACTTGACCTTTCATGTTCCATAGTTTATTTTCATTTTCCCACTTTAATAATTTCTAAAATCTGGTTGAAGGAAGATACACCAAGTTGAACAGGTCGAGATATGGTGTTGTTTCCAATTTCGAGGCTTTGCAAAATCAGCAAGAAAAAATTAGAGATAATACATACTTCTTCTCTCAAGATTCCTCTCCATCTATATTTTTTAGCAGTTCACCTATAAATACTATCAAAACTCCTATTGACACTCGCCCTTAAAATTGTCCCATTTTTCCATCACCATTAAGTACCGAGTTCTTAGAAGAAGAAGAGTTTGAAGAAGAATTTGTAGAAGAAAGGGTTGAAGCAGAAGCAGAAAAATGATGGCTGATGAAGTAGAAAGACTTCAACCCATTGTTTCATGGGGAAGGAATAGGGGCCCACTTTCTCTTAAACATCCTCTTCATGATCTATCAATGGGTTCCCACAAGAACTTGCCAAAGTTCAAAGGTGACAAAACAAAACATCCTGAAGAGAACATCATTGCCTTCACGACATCATGCAAAATTATTGGTTTCCAATATGAAGGCGTTACTATGAGACTATTCATGTGTTAGGTTATGGAGCCCTGTTTTCATGTGTGAAAGTGTTGAAGACTGTACACTAAGAGTATTGTACACTTTTCATGTATCCTCAAATTTTTAGGCGTAAATTTTTGGCCTAAAAAAATTACACCGAAATATCTGGGAAACGTGCTTTTTCTCATATGGGTGAGTTTTTTGACCCATAGGTTTATGGGACGGGTTTTTCCCATGGTTTTGATACCCACAGTTTTGTAAAACTACTTAAGCAGTTGTCTATTTATATGGTCTTATGCATATGATAGATGTACAAGCAAATGTATTACAGATGTGTTTTGAATTCGGGTGTGAATTTCAGAGAGTTTGTTGAGCATAGCTCCAAACAGATTTGGGTATTGTATTGAGAGAGTGGTGGCTTGTAATAAAATCTGAGCAAGTGATTCTTGATGGACGTAGCCCAAACTGGGTGAACCATGTTAAATACTGTCTCTTTGTGTTGTTTTATTTTATTCTGCAATTTTATTTGAGATCTGTAATAATTTATGCATATTAGTTTCTATTGCGATTCTATGAGGGATTATTCCACATATTTTATCCCTTATTTCCTAACAATTGGTATCAGAGCCTGGTTTGGTTTGCTGAAGTGTTGAATCGTAGGGAAAGTTTTTAGCTTGAGTGGGAGCTATGGCAGATGAAGGAAGATCTAGGGTTGATAAATTCAACGGGCAGAATTTCAGTCTTTGGAAGATGCAGATGGAAGATTACCTTTATCAGAAGGATCTTTATACTCCGTTGTCTGAGAAGGTGAACAAACCCTCGAGTATGACAGATGCGGAATGGGATTTTTTGGATCGAAAGGCACTTGGAATGATCCGACTAAGTCTTGCATCTTCAATATTATTTAATGTTTCAAAGGAAAAGACTACAAAAGATCTAATGGATGCATTAGGGAAGTTGTATGAAAAACCCTCTGCCTCTAATAAGATATTTTTAATGAAAAATTTGTTTAATATGAAGATGTCTAAGAATAGTTCAGTAGCAGATCATTTAAATGATTTCAATACGGTAGTGAATATGCTAGCTTCGGTTACAATAGAATTTGATGAAGAAGTTAGGGATTTATTAATTTGTGCTTTTACCCGAGAGTTGGAATAGCTTGGTAATGGCGTAAGTAACTCGGTTCCAGCTAACTTGAAGTTGAAGTTTGAGGATGTCAGTAGGGGTGATTCTAAGCGAGGAAATACAAAGAAAAATCTCTCTCGGGAATCTTCTACTTCGGGAATGCTTGACAAAGTGGAAACTAGAGGGAGACAAGAATAGAGGAAACCGTGGAAAATCAAAAGATCGGGCAAGGTCAAAATCCAAGAACAAGATTGTATGCTTTGGAATTGTGGAAAGCTTGGGCATGCAAAGAACAACTGTTGGGAGCTTCGGGATAAGAAGAAACAACAAGAAGAAAACAAGGAGGCAAATGTGGCAATGGGTAATGTATGTCATGATGCTTTGATTCTTTCTTTGCACAATATTACTGAATCTTGGGTTTTAGATTCAGGGGCTTCTTTCCATGCTTCTCCACATAGGCATTATTTTGTTGATTATGTTCAAGGAGATTTTGGGCATGTTTTTCTTGGTGATGATGAGCCTTGCAAAGATAGTTAGAAAAGGTTTTGTTCAGTTAAGATGTAGAATGGGAATACTTGGCTATTGAAGGATGTCAAACATGTGCCTACATTAAGATGAAATTTGATATTGGCGGGGTGGTTGGAAAGTGATGGTTATACTGTGATATTTACAGTAGACTCTTGGAAGGTTACCAAGGGTGCTCTTGTGGTGGTAAGAGGTAAGAAGGTTGGAACCTTGTATTTAACCACTTATAGTACTAATGATTGTAATCTTGTGGCTTCAGATGTAGATACAACATTATGGCACTATAGGCTCTGGTCATATGAGCCATAAGGGCATGAACATCATAAAGAAGAATTTTCCTGGATATACGTAAAATGTGTTTGGATTTTGTGAGAACCTGCATATATGGAAAACAAAAGCGAGTAAGGTTTCTCAAGGTTGGACCTACAAAGAAAGAGAGTAAGTTAGAGCTGGTGCATTCGATGTGTGGGGGCCACTGTATCATCTCTTGGGGTTCAAGTTATTATGTTACTTTTATGATGATGCAACAAGGAAAGTTTGGGTTTATTGTATTAGAAACAAATCTGATGTATTTGACACTTTTGTTAAATGGAAATCCTGGTAGAGAATGAAACAGTCTTAAGCTAAAATGTCTCAAAGTTAGATAATGGAGTGGAGTATCAGTAAAGAATGAATTTGATGATTATCTGTTCTAAGAATGGAATCCATAGGAAAAATATGGTTCGGGAACTCCGCAAAGAGAATGGGGTATCGGGAAGGATGAACAAAACAATAATGGAACGTGCTAGACCATGAGGTTACATGCAGACCGCCTCTTTCTTTTCGGGTAGAAGCGGTGAGCAAAACTATGTACTTGATAAAACAGAGGACCCTCAAGTGCCTTGGATGGAGGCATACCTGAGGAGGCTTGGTCCGGTAAGAAAGTTGATTATTCATTTCTTAGAGTCTTTGGATGTGAGGTGTTTGTTCATATAGATAAGGATGATAGGACCAAGCTAGAGGCTAAATCAAAAAAATGTACTTTCATTGGTTATGGTGGTGATGAATTTGGATTTAAATGTTGGAGTATTAAGGACAAGAAAATCATTCGGTCTAGGGATGTGGTCTTTAATGAGAAAGTCATGTATAAGCAACATTTGCAGGAAAATAGGGAAGAATCCAAGAAAGAATATGCAGTGGTAGAGGATCTTCCGGATGGGAAAGTGACACATGAATCAGTTCAGAACCCCTCAACAGGAACCCCAAACTCCTATATTGAGGAGGTCTTCTAGGGTAAGAAGAGAACCTGAACGTTTTTCTCCTTCTCTTTATTATTTATTACTCACTAATAGTGGAGAACCAGAGAGCTTTGATGAAGCAATGCAGGTAGATGCCAGAAGAAGTGGGAGCAAGCCATGGATGAGGAGCATCAAGATCTCATGGAGAACTAGACATGGGATTTGGTAAAGCTACCGAAGGAAAAAGAGCATTAGAGAATAAGTGGGTGTTTAGAGTCAAAGAGGAAGAAGGAGGAAAGAAAAGATATAAGGCCCGGTTGGTGGTCAAGGGGTTTGTATAGAAAAAAGGTATAGATTTTGATGATATTTTTTCTCTTGTAGTAAAAATGACTTCTATAGAATCTGTTCTTGGAATAGTGGCAGTAGAAGACTTGCACTTAGAACAGCTTAGATGTAAAGACCGTATTTCTCCACGGCGATTTGGAGGAGGAGCTATATATGCAGCAGCTAGAAGGATATGAAGTCAAAGGTAAAGAGGAGATGGTGTGCAAACTGAATAAGAGCTTATATGGCCTGAAACAAGCTCCACGTCAATGGTATAAGAAGTTTGATAGCTTCATGATGGAGCAAGGTTATATTAGATGTCATTCTGACCATTGTGTATATACAAAGAAATTTGAGGATGGAAGTTATATTATCCTGTGTTTGTATGTTGATGACATGTTGGTTGCAGGTAAAAACATGCAGGAAATAAAATTACTCAAGAAGTAGCTAAGTGAATCCTTTGCTATGAAGGATTTTGGTGCAGCCAAAAAAATCCTTGGTATGAGGATATCTCGGGATAGGAAGGAACATAAGATGACTTTATCTCAGAA
Source organism: Taxus wallichiana var. yunnanensis (assembly GCA_018340775.1). Taxonomy (NCBI): domain Eukaryota; kingdom Viridiplantae; phylum Streptophyta; class Pinopsida; order Cupressales; family Taxaceae; genus Taxus; species Taxus wallichiana. Next base: position 385,605,706 of record CM031241.1, read on the forward strand.
GAGTACATTAAGAAGGTCTTGAGAGGTTAAATATGCAGGATGCTAAACCGTTGGGACTCCTTTGGCAGTGCCATTTCAAGTTATCAAAGGAGAAATGTCCCAAGACAAAGCAGAGAGAACCAAATGTCCAAGGTACCTTACTCATCAAGCAGTTGGCGAGTTTGATGTATGATATGGTGTGCACTAGGCTCGATATTGCCCATGCAAAGTGGGGAGCTGTGAGTAGATTTATGAGTGATCCAGGTAAAGAGCATTGGAAAATAGTAAAGTGGATCCTTTGGTATTTGAGAGGGACCATGGGGACAGATTTTGTGCTACAGTGGATCAAACACCACTTTACATGGTTATGTAGATTCAGACATGGCTGGAGATGTAGACAGCAGGAGGAGCACGACAGGTTATATTTACACTGTAGGTGGGACAACAGTGAGCTAGATTTCATGACTATAGAAGTTGGTGGCTTTGTCAACCACAGAGGCTGAGTATGTTGCTGCCATAGAGGCAAGAAAAGAGATGATTTGGTTACAACAATTGCTTGAGGAGTTGGGGCATAAGCAGGAGGAATGTAAGCTACATAGTGATAGTTAGAGTGCTATACACCTAGCTAAGAACTCTGCTTTCCACTCTAGGACAAAGCATATACAGTTAAGGTATCATTTCATCAGGATAGCTTTAGAGGAAGAGAAGTTGAAGTTGGAGAAGATTCATACCAGTCAGAATCCTGCAGACATGATGACCAAGGTGGTCACAAGGGAAAAACTAAAGTTGTGTTCAGCTTTGGTTGGTCTTCACAGAAACTAGTGAAGGGGTGAGAAGCTTGCTCAGAGGAAAACTAATCTCCAAGTGGGAGATTGTTAGGTTGTGGAGCTTGTTTTCATGTGTGAAAGTGTTGAAGACTGTACACTAAGAGTACTATACACTTTTCATGTATCATCGCCGGGGTTTGGGGGTGCAGCCCCTGAAATTTTTTTTTAGGCATAAATTTTTTGGCCTCAAAAAATTACACCTGAAATATCCGGAACCGTGTTTTTCTCATATGGTGAGTTTTTTGACCCATAGGTTTATGGGATGAGTTTTTCCCATGGTTTTGATACCCACGGTTTTGTAAAAATGCTTAAGCAATTGTCTATTTATATGGTCTTATGCATATGATAGATGTACAAGAAAATGTATTGCAGATGTGTTTTGAATTCGGGTGTGAATTCTGTAGAGTTTGTTGAGCATAGCTCCAAACGGATCTGGGTATTGTATTGAGAGAGCGGTGGCTTGTAATAAAATATGAGCAAGTGATTCTTGGTGGACGTAGCCCAAATTGGGTGAACCACGTTAAATATTGTCTCTTTGTGTTGTGTTATTTTATTCTGCAATTTTATTTGAGATCTGTAATAATTTCTGCATATTAGTTTCTATTGTTGCGATTCTATGAGGGATTATTCCACATATTTTATCCCTTATTTCCTAACATCATGGAGTCCCTCCAAGAAAAAGAAGTAGAATGATTTTACCTCCTACCTTCCTAGTCCATCATGGGTTGGAATGACATCAATGATACCTTCACGAGAGAGATTTAAATAAACCGAGTAATCGTTAGGACCTCATGGTGCGGTTGACTCAAATAAATAAAGGATAAAGTGAAACGATGAGAGACTTCATGGATCACTTCAAACGATTGCTTCACAAAATATCATAATAAGATTCTCCATCTACAAACAATATGAAGAGATTCTTCATCGATTCTCAATCATAAGAAGTAGGATTTTTGCTGTGAAGATCCCAACTAAGAAACATTGTAGAAACATAAATGATTTCCATTGAACTTGATTATGTTCTCTTCCTCTCTGGAAATATCAAGAATCCATCAAAGGAAAAGGCCCAACATCCTAGAGATGAGAGAAGCAATCCATCAATGCAAAAATTGGAAAATTAAATGGTGTTATTGATGAGGGAGATATTTTAACAAGTTTCTTCCCAAAGAAGAAAAAAAAAACAGCATTGCAGGAGAACTCGAAGGCTTTCCTTAGAGGCCCCACCTGTGATCGTAAATTGTAGATTTCAAGAAAGTGAAGAAGATCTTGAACAAGAAATTGAAGGTGGCAACTTCCTAGAGATCAATGAACTTGAGATAGAAAAATCAGATTTTGTGAGTATTTAAGAGGTGATGAAGAAGACGAAGAGGATGTGATTGGTTTCTCATGTGTGGTATTCACTCATTCTCAGTTTGAGAAAAGAGCATCTCCCTCCACTTGAAAAATAAAATAATGTTAATTATCCTCTGTGGTGACTCCACAAAATAGAATAATTAGTCAGGGATCCCCACTTCCATCTTCTATGAAGTCTGTATTATTAGAACTCGATCATGTAGTAGGTAAGAAGGCTCCTGCAATCCCAAGTAAGTCTTATGATGTCTCTTCCAAGTCTAAATCTATATATTGTCCTGTAAAATCTATTACTTTGAAAGCTCCAAGTGTACCTTTCAAAATACCCTCCATTCCCCAAAAATCTACTCTTTCTTCCAAACCTGTCCTAAATTCAAAAGGAATCCCTTCATCACCCTCACCAACATCTGCTTATTTTGACTTCATAGAATAAAAAAACAAAGCCAAAGTCTAAATTACTGAAAATGAATATTTGTGGACTCATCATGATCAATTTGAGAGGTTCGTTTGATATATCAGGAGTGGTAGTCTAACACACAATGAAATAAGTTATAGTTCCAAAGGCATGTTGCCAAACCCACCTACACCTCCCTCACAAAACATGCTTTCTTTGAGTGCATCAAAGACTGATAAAGTTTAAAAATTTTATGTCTCCCTTCTTGTTAGATAATATGTATTGAACAACTACATAATATATTTGGGTGCCTTAGATAAGTGTCATGCCCATGAAGGCAGGAAAATCTCTCAAAATCACCATGAAACCACCCAATGGCTCTTGTTTGATCCATAATCTTCTACTTTGGAACTCTACGAATCAAACAACTATGTTATTCTAATTTCAACTTCGGAAAATGAAAAATTTTCTTTAAAAAAACTAGAGCTTCATGACTGATTATCTAGTGCTATAGAAAGGAAATTGTAGAGAAGGAAATAATTCAAAAACTTCAACACCAACAATTTTATCCACGAAAACCCCTAATGGAGAAAACCATTCGGGAAGGGAAACTACTCTTTCTTCCAAATTTTCTTGTTCTAATATAGACAATTACATATTACAATAAGTATGAAAAGAAGAAAAAATTTAAACGTTCTCTCTAATTCCTTTCTCTATCTGTTTCTACACCTTTCTCATACAATTCCACTCTAACACTAAAGATCTTGCTCACTACTCATAATAAGATCTACTTCTTGATCTCTTTGGATCTTTGAATGATCATTCTCTTGCTCCTTTCATGCATTTATAGGCCTTCCCATGTCCTCCCATGCACTGGAGGATGTGAAAGGGCATGGAAGGGAAGAGACACAATTGGGCGCTTCAAATTTGTCTCCATTCGCAATCCATTCTTATTATTTGTTCAAAAGTGTTAGGACCGACGCCTTGATATGACTAGTAGTCTTAGGACCTCTACACTAGCTAGGAGGAAGTTACAAGACCACCGCCCTATAGGGTGGCGGTTCTGAAAATCCCTCTCTGCAGAGAACATTCGTTCCTTTTAGAACCTCCCATTACCTCATTTTATTCACTTTTCTTGTTTGTACTTCTTGGTGCTGATGGAACTGGTGAAGTGGTGTGTTTTAATAGATCCCTATGGATCATACCTCCCCTAATTAGGAAGCTTTTGGTCCCATAAAATCTTAGTGGGGGAGTGGTAGAGGAATTAACTCCCTCTCGTGCTCATTCAAGTACCACTATGTTTTTCTTGGTGTCTTCTCTCTTCCAACCTACCAAGACTCCTATGGATCTCTATTTTTTTGCTCCAGTGTTACATCCTCCTCCAAGTTTCCTTGAGTACAATCCTCTTTGGAAGGAAACTTCTGTATCTTTCCTTATTTTTCATGCATAGATGGCATTAGTAGATGTGATCTCTTACAACTTGCTATCACGTGCATCTACATAAAGTATGGCCTAAAGGTTTCTTCTCCAACCTAATCAAGTATGGTGAAGGTCCCATACCATATTTTTTAGTCATTCTTTCTTTTCTTTATCTCTTGAGAGGGATTGGCTGAATCCTCTCCAAGTACGTTACCGCTATATTCTCTACCGTCCTTTGTATCTCCTCTTATTCTTACTGCCCCATGGTTAGGTCTAGTGAATCAGAGGTAGATACAAAGGTCGCATAGCGAAATCTTTTTTTCTCCTTGAATGAGGAGTTCCTATGGTGGCTTCTTCTACATAAACTGAAAAATGTTATCCAAATTATCCATCCTTTGGTCATAAATATCCATGCTCTCATGTCTAATTTTATTTTCTTCCAATGAGAGAAAAAAAACTGATGATTTTCCTAAATAAGTCTTTGTGCTTGGTTGGCACTTACGGATCCTTTTTTATTTTCTCGGGTGTGCCTAGATGTTAAAACTGGATACATCCTTGACCCATTTTGCACGGTTCTCCCTCCTTGTGAAAAAAATCCTGGAATACAAGTAAGGAATTTCAAGACAATGTCAAATGCATCAAGTGGAATAATATCAACCTCTAATAAATATATGTATTAGGTATTTATTCCAAACTGAAACTTACACTTCCTTGTAACTTGTATTTCTACACCCTTCTTCACCCATCCCAATGGGGATGGATGTGGATGTGCATAATTTTATAGACCAAGTTGTTCTACTGTTGCATCGAAATCAAATTTGACTCAAAACTAGAATCTACTAAAGCGTTTATTAGAATCTACGATGGGAGACATGGAGAAATTTATTCTCAAGAAGAAGATGAGTACACAAGTATGAAAGTATGGAAGCCTATAAGCTAAAATTTTGTACCAAGATAGCAGGTAGATGAATAAATTTGTGACAAACAAGGAGGAAGAGGGTATTCCCATTTTGATAGGTCATGACATGCCTTCCAAAAGATATTTAGAATTTGAAGAATCATTGAGGATATTTGAGTTACAAGAGAGAAACCCCAAATCGTCGGATGATGCAAACCATGAAGAAGAGGAAATGGTTCTTAATGATTTTCAAATAGAAAAATACAATTAGGTGCTTATCTGTGATGAAGAATTTTTTTCATTCCCATTCAAAGATGAGGAATCCTTTGATCATGTCACCCAAGAAGATACCAAGTCAGTCTATAATGAACCCTTGAACAATGGGGAAGAACCATTTGTACAATAACTTCTATGTTCCGTGGAAGAAGCAGAAGACCCTGAGCCAATGATTGATGGATGTAATGATGAAATGGAGATATTTTCTTTCCCAGTTGAATAAGAATACTCTTTCCATGATAAAAAAAATTGAAGCAAGGAATTATGAGGCCTTTGAATCTGAGGTTCCTCTTGATGAAGGATTGATAGAATGAAGTGATTCCCAAGATAATGAAGTAATCCCTCCAGATAGTTGCATTTAGTTGTAAAAACAAATTCTTCAAAGGCATACAAAGATGAGCTAGAAGCAGTAATAAAGGAGATCTATGTGCACTAACTATATGATGTAGTGGAAGTTGTTGAATACCCCAGAGAGCCGATTTTTGATCTCTTAACTCGTTTCATGGCCATACAAGATAATTATGAGTTACTCAAGCACCTCATAGTGGAGTAAAGGAAAAGGATAAGTTTAAGGTTTCTCATGGAAAAGAGGTCAACAAGCATAGACCTGGGAAAGAAAAGAATCTATAATGTTCAAGTAATTTGAATGAAAAGCAGCCTTGGGGCAGCGATAGCATGCTCAGTGAAGAATCATCTATGTGGATAAACATGGAATGCAACTGGCACTATGAAACCAATTTCAAAGAGGATGAAGGTAGTGGAATTTCCAAGCAAGGACCTGAGCATCAAAAATCTCACATGGAATCATTCCTACTAAGTACAATTTTTTTTTTGAAAGCACTTGGCTTTCATAAGTAGTTGAGGAGGGGAGGCTACTTTCTGGAACCCGTCAACAACTTCTGGAACTTCATAATTCAGTTTTGCGTCTTTAGGGGTAAAATTTGAGAAATAAAAAGTGCCTCAATGAAATTGGGTTGTCCCCCACCTTATACCATAGGTGATTATTAGGTGTTTTTTCCTTTTTTTTTAATTTCTTTCCATTCTACATGCATTGTGTGTTTTACTATTTTCTTGTTTACGATGTGTTTCCTCCTTCTCTCTATTGTCGAGTTATAAATGAATCCATAGGGCCTAATGGATAAGTCACTGGTCAATGAGTTATATGGTTTAAAATTTATATTTTGTGATTCTCCATGTCATGTATTCGCTATGTTCAGTCAATGCCATGTCCCTAAGCTAGAGCTAGTTATTGTCATGTAAAAGTGCAATAGGAAATTGATAATTCCCGAGCATGAACAATATATCCTAGTGTTAATTTTTTCAATTCTCATCGTTCTAAGACCCCCGAGTATGTTCATTCATTCCAAGTGACCTCCCGATTAATGAGTTCATTTGCAAGCTACAGCGGTTGTTGGAAGGGCTATCACCGGCCTTCCGGAGTTAGAGCAACCTCAAGGAGTGGAACATAAGAGCGTAAATGGATTTTGAGGTGACTCAAAGGTCTTGGGACATCATGGAGATGATTCAAAAAGGATTTGGAAGGGTTATCGAAGTTGGGGTAGTTTTTAGCCGAATTAGGGTTCACAAGCCTAGCAGCGGTGCACAAGCCTAAAAAGATGTTACACTTCGAAGAAGATTAGAAGAGATTTGGATGGAGTAAAAATTAAAACATAACATCAATGGAAATAGGATTGAAATACCTACATGATTCTAAAATAATTATTTTCACAACACTTTTTCACATTAGGTTTGCATGTAGCTTTACTTAGGCACAAGTAGAGTACCAAATAACAATTCCAATTCTTTAGGTATCAAATGGATGAATCAAGATATGAGACCCCCAAAATTGGATTAAAAATGCCATTTATAGTCAGGATCATATAAAATTTTCCCAAAACATTCCTCTAAGAGCTCAAGTTATCATCGTTCCAAGTTACCCTCTTGGAGACCGTTTGAGAGTTAGTCAATTTTTGGGAGGACACGTATCAAGACCAAGATCCTAATGGGATTTTATGTTCCTAATGTCACTAAGATTAGGTATATCAGACCTTGAAAAATGCACCCAACCCCTATGGTGAGTCTTTTGGTAACCCACGTGACCAGACTTTCAAACCCTAAGTGCATTTTGGAGCTCAAATCTGTGCAATCGATCAAGTGCCACGTGTCACTCTAGGACCACCATAGAAAATGATGTTCCTCAAATCCCTAAGTTCAAGTACATCATAAATTGAAAAATGTACCCGGTTTGTATGGGGAGTCTTTTGGTCACCCATGTGACTTGCTTTCATCCCCAAGTGCATTTTGGAGCTCAAATCCCCTATCCTCGGATGAAGGACACATGTCGTCCTCTTGCTCACCATGGGAATTGATGTCCCTCATGTCCCTAAGGTTAGGGACATTAGACATGAAAAAATGTGCCCAGCCCCTCCTTGTTTAGTTTTTGAAAATTTAAATCCGGCACTTAACCATTTTATCCCTCACATTTCTCCTCCACAACTCCTCACCATGCCATGGCTTTGCTCAAGCTTATCGAGACACCCAATCTGCCATTGCTGATCCAAAACATCTCTCGCCATGACCCAAAAATACTCTACTTCATGAAAACACAGCAATATAAGAGAAAAGTGGATCGAATAAATGAAGAACGGGAAGAAAATGAAGGTTTTTTGGCAGATAATTGTGAAGTCACCTAATCGAGAAATCTTCATATCTCACAAGATACAAATCGGATCGAGGTTCCATCTTCTCGTAGACTTCCAAAATTTTCAAAACAATCACGATGTAATAAAATAGAGGTCAAAAGGTTCCCATAATTATTTATTCCAACAAAAAATCGACTTCGTGCACCGGCTCACATTTGTCAGATTTCCCATCATTCTAGCAATGGAAACGAGCTAAAAAATTGCACACGATCTCTAAATGAAAAACCTATTGCAATGGAATTTTTTTCATTGGAAATGGAGACAAAAACAAGACCTACAAATTTTGAGCTCCATTAATGGCTACCATGGCAGCTCCATGCTTAAAGCCATTGCACTGGTGAAATTTTTAAATTTTATTTCGACATTCTAGTGAGTAAAATCATGTGAAATTCGGAAGATGTGGTCATAACAATGAGATGAGTCAAAAATATATATTCCATCGCAAATTAAGCATTAGAAACACACTTTCTTAAGATAGTAAGTTTTCTATATAGACTTGCTATGTTTGGAAAGTCATCATCAAAAGCAATTGTGGTGAAAGCAATCTCTACTCAAGACCTCCAAGAACCTAGAATGATTATCCGAGTAGAAAATAGTAAATATGGTCACTTAATAAAAATAGTAAGTCCCTTATATAGGTGTTTACTAAAAATAATAAGTCACCCCAAGAATTGGTCAAAGAAAAGACAAGTGTGCACAAGATCTAATGAGGGATTTCATCGCATCATGATGATTGAGAAGAGGAAAAATCACCTCTCACAAAACATAGTAGTCCTTCCATATACACACTTAATATTAATAGTAGGTTCTTCTCAAAGGGCAAGTTTGGAACAATTATACATAGAGAGGTAATCATCTCGGGGAATTTGACAATTTTTTTGACACTCACTACATAGTTTGGGTCACGAGGTATATCATACGCAGGCTAGGAGTTGTGGTCATCAATGAAACAATTCACTTAACTTGGTGAGAGTTTTGAGTTAATTTAAAGGAGTTTCACAAAGTGTGCAAGGAGGTCAAAGATTCAAAGTTTCCATCAATGAGGATCAACGGACTTCATCATCTCCTCTTTTTCTTCTCTCTCTCTTTATCTCTCCTCTTCCCCCAACTTTCTCTCACTTTTCAATATTCTAATTTCACATTGGTGTTGCAATTTTTCATATGTCATAATGTTCCTAATGTAATAAGTCACCTTTATGTTAAAAAAGGGACTTAATATTCTCCCAGGAAGTTCAAAAGTTTTAAGTTCCACAAGGACATATGAAAATCCATTAGGGGTAGATGATAAGTCACCTCTCATTCTATAAATTTTAATGCCATTCCCAATCCAAAGGGTTGGTCATTAATTTTGTAAGCTCAATAGTGCATTCTACCTCAAGAGAACAAAGGAGATAGACAAATTCTTTTATTCCCGTCATTCTCAAATTTCCTCTATTTCTCACACTAAATACAATTTCTACTTGAACACCAATACAAGAAGGATTTTTATCCTTTTTGATGAGAAGATTTTAGAAACTTTAAGTTCTCAATCTTATCTCTTCTTTTTTTTGTTTTTAGTATTGTTTCCTCTTAATTTCAATGCATGTCATGTAATTTAGAACTAGTGTAATGCAAGTCTTTGATTTCCTACTTGCAAAATTGGTTTCTCTTGTCTAATATTATTACTCCCTTTCCTGCTCTCCTTGTAAATTATTCTCTTGCAGGTATCTATAAGCTTTCTTTGTAGGTCGGTGGAGTGTCCTTTTTAGATCACTAGTCAAAATGCCACCACATAAATCCACCTTTTCATGTGCATTCATATATGACAAATGCACCGGTTATGTAGAGGGACTTATATTCCCAGAGAATTGGCATGAAATCCACAAGTTTTTACACCTAAAAAATTTTCTTGCCAATAATATGATTTGGGTGCTCATCAATCTCTGGATGTGCCACTATATTATCACCCCAAATTTTTGCAACAAATTCCAAAATATATTGCTTCCTCTCCTTATCCTTCTTTAACGCATGCAATAAATTTATCAACTTTTTCCCTCAAATTATTTTTATCCTTGAGCAATTACCCGAGTGATTCTTTATCTAGGTTCATCTATGCCACTTCTTCTAGCATCTTAGTTAAGTCATTACTTTCCTTCTCATCACTAAATTTTTTTGGTTTCACAGTCATGTGTGTAACCTTTTCCCCCTTCTTAGTTTTTCTATAGACACATACTTCCTCCTTTACATAAAAATCAGGCTCACCCATGTGAGTCTACATGCTCCAAGATAATTTATTCCTTGTGCACATGTTTCCACCATGTGGGTCCATCAATTCCCATCTATAAATAATTTTAGGATTAAGTGTTCTTTGTAACCTGATGTACATGATTTTGGAGGGGTCATTAATGTACCCCAAATCTGACATATTATACATCTCCTCACCCTTATTTATCCTATACTCGATGCCCTCTAGAAATATGTATTTCTACATCATGAATTGGGCCTTCTCCCATCTCACCCACATATTTACTAGTAGACTCACTTGATGGTTCACCTATACTCTTCTCTTTCTCCTCCTCTTATAAGAAATAGGTACATATTATATAATGTGTGTAGTATCACCTAATAGGTCCTCCTCGTTATCCTTTATGGGCACATACTTCCAGCTATTCTTTATTTTATTTACTACAATTTTCTTCATGAGATATACTCTTGGTGATATCCTTGGCGGTTGTGATCATGCCAAACCGGTGCCTTGTATTCTAGTTCTCCCGAGTAATTTCCTAAAACCTTGGTATTTGACACCCTCACCTCTTTATGTCTCCTCAACATCCTCATCATCTCTCACTTCTTCTACCTTAGGAGGGGAAGTACTTTTTCACTACCTATTTCGACCCACTATTGGTTTCCTCCACGTTCCATGATCCAATCCACCACCATTTTCCTTCTCTTCCTCTTCCTCAAATTCTTCCTCATCCGTGTGAGGAGGATTAGGCTCATCATCCTGTAAGGTACCAATAGTGTGCTTTCCTCTAGGAAATTCATGAACCTTGAACTCATTCTCAATATACTTCCCATCAACTAACTTGGGCTTAAGGTAAATGTATACCTTAACCATTCTAATCATCACAACTTCCAAACTCATGGAACTGATATTAATGTCATCAAATATCAACTTTACTATGTAATAAGACTTACCCGAATACACGTATGTTTTTAGAGTGTATGATATTCAAAGTCTACTTTTTATACATCAAATCTTAACCTACATGAATTTGAAAATATGTTCATAGAATCTTGGAAGTAGCGCGTGGTGAAAGCATATGGAATATTACAAAAAGGACTCCAAGTACCATACTTCATTCGAAATGCAAATGCAAAATGCTAGAAGACCGCAAATTGTGTCTTCTTGTCCAACACAATAGGGAGGTCCTTTTGTATTCTATATTCATGCTTGAAATCCTTGCGCATGTGCCCATACTAAATTTATAGCCTCTATTTATAAGGACCACTCATAGTCCCATCACAAGTTTAATTTACAAATCTAGATTCAAGAGATTTCTTCTCTTCAGGGAACTTCCAAATATTCTTCTTTGGTTAATGGGCACCCCAATCTCCCAAAAAACAATAGAAAACAGAATAGAAAAAAAATTATCTTATCCCTATGGTGTGCTTATTCAATTATAGTTTCAGAAATGAAAGAATAAAAATTGAATACAAATCCCTCAGACATAGTTTTAGCCATATGGAGCTACCTTCTATTTACCTGGCTCCAGAGCTCCTAGTTATTGAGCTTAGTGAGGAGGTGTGCAACAATCTAGATCATAGGGAGATATTTCAACTTCTAAATGTCCATCACATGCCCTCCTTTTGCATATCCTAACTCAGCAGAAGTTTCTTCTGTTCCCTCATCATCATTAAGGTCACTACTAATCTCAATGCCCTAACTCCTCAAACCTATCATATTTGTCATCAAGGGTGCGGTGAGGTGCACCCGCGTTCGCAAAATATAAAAAGTCCTTATGGATGCTATACATTAACTATTGGTATATATATTTTGGCTTACCAATATATGATAACTCTAAGACTTGCAAAAATACAATGCTCTCCAATAGTTTTTTCCCGCATCAACATAAATGGGCGTATTATCTTATTTTTTAAAAAATTCTTCGTTACTAGTTCCTTTTCCATCTCATATTTTTTTCCTTGGTGTGGTGATTATAGTCACTCACCTTATTTCTCCGATGTGAGACTCCTAATCTGACCCCATGATTATGCCTTTGGGTGGTATTGCATCTAGTAAAACCTATTCTTGGGAACATCCTCAACTTATACTTCCACATCCTACGCTTCTTTCCTTAGGTAGTTTCTCCAAGTGCTCTTTATGGTTCCATTGATATAAAAAATTCATCCTTATGTTTTTTCAACCTCTACAAATCCGAATCTATGTGCCCTAGCAGCAATTTTGTCCTTCGCAAACCATAGCCCTATGAACCTTCCTTTCTACATGCCTTTTACTTTCTCAAACACCCTTCTAATGGATTTCTATAATGTTCATTTAGAATTTCAACAGGTTTTTTGTTTGTATATGATCACTTTCGCACTTGACACTTAAATTTCTCTTCAATGCTCAAAAACTCAAATTATGTAAGGTAGAAATGAACTCGAAAGCACCCATTTAATAGAATTTTTTTCAAATTTTAAGACATAAATTTATCCTTACCTTACCACCGTACTCAACATTAATTACACCATTTTGCTTTTTCTATGTTTTTGCTGATTTTTCTGCCCCAGCCTTAACCTTCTAGTGCGCCTACTACTTCTTGGCCATAGACCTCCTTACGTGCACCTCTATGCACCAAAGTACATAAACATATGTACCTTATACTAAGTAGTTTTCCATGCTGTTTCCTACCTTATGTTACACTATGTGATCATCCTTCTATGTGTGGTCTTCAATCTGAATAAAATTTCCTTAAAAAAACCTTTAATCCGAGCACCTATAACATCTTTCTTCTATGCGCACCAATATTTTAAAGGAGGTTCAAGTTTCAACCCATATATGTACTTGTATACCCCTTGTATCTACTCCACCCCACACTAAAAGTATGTGTGGTCCTTTTGCATGAACTCAAAATATAGTAATCAGCCTTCCCGCACGTAATCGCTTATTACAACAAAATACAAAACTAAATTGAAAAATCATAGCAATGATGAAAAGAAACACATTAAAGGAAAATGAATTAAAGGGATCTCTAATCTAAGTGGAAATATTGCCTTATTACAAACACCCAAAATACTTATTTATAGTAAGACTTCATCCTACTCTCATTGAAGTAATCAAATGAGAAAGTGTCATCCAATGTCCGCAGTAACAAACACTGAATCAATTATCTTTATTACAAAAAGGTCCTAACTAATTTAATTTCAATTTTCTTGGGTGGTGAATAAACATTGCATCATATAGAAGAACCATATTTCCCACCTCAAATGTTTTGTTCATGATATGCCTATCATGCCAAGCCTTCTATGTCAAGTTTTTATATCTTCCGCTCCATTGGGAAATAGTGCACCACTCAGATAACTACACCAATTTTTTATATGTGCTCCTCAACATCTTGTTCATCATCTAGTCCTCTTGTGTGCATAATATGTAGTGATGGAAACATGAAATCCACAGAAAATATAACCTCTATGTCAAACACAAACTGAAAGGGTGTGTGCTTATTTAATATATTATAAGTTCTCCTATATGCCCAAAGTACAGTAAAGACTTTATCATACAAATATTTTCTTCCAACATCAAATATTTTTTTCAATGTTTATCCTAGAATCTTGTTGAAAGATTCAAAACAGTACCATTACCCTGTGGGTTATAGGGTGTTGTCTTATGGTGTGCCACCATAAACTCAGCCAAAAGAATTTTAATGGTAGCATTAAAGAAATGAGTGGCTCTATCAATTGTTAAAATAAATGGACGTCCATGCCTACTGATAATGTTCTCCCATAAAAATTTCGTTGTTATATTTTTGTGTAATCCTTAGTAGGTTTTGAGTTTCTTCCCACCACATTATATAATATGTATAGTTTATAACATAACACGCATCGAGTCCTATGCATGGGTGGGGAAATAGGACATACAAAGTCAATAGCCCATTTCTAAAAAGGTTTAACACTTACAATAGGCCTCAAAGGCTCTCATCTCGGTTCTAATCTTCCCAAGGTGCAACAATGATCACACACCTTGACATATTATTTGATATCTTTATACAAAGTTTCCCACCATAATCTTTCCATCGAATATTGTGTGTAATAGAATCTCTAGTATAATTTCTTCCTAAAATTCCACCATCAACTTCCTCCATAATGGCTTCACGGTCATGTACTAATACACACCAACACAAAAATTTATCATGGAATAGTTTATACAAATCTCCACCTATAAATTTATAAGGTGTCACACGTATTACAAGTTTCTTCTTTTATAAATTATTTATCCCTCGGGTGCTCGAATAGTGCACAATAATACTATAATGTATTATAAATATGTGGGCACGTGGTTTAATCTAAAAATTTGTGCATTAGACATGGTGTCGAATGTGCGTGTCCTTTCCAACATTAATTCTTGAAAAAGTGTCATGTACTAAATTAATTTTCCAAAGTTTGATAACCACTACAAACTGAAACACCTAAAATAGTAGTATCCACCTACAAATGTGTCCTTGCAAAATAGTCTTGCTAACCAAATACTTAAGTGTCCAATAAGTATTTTTGAATTTGTGCAACACTTAGATCATAGACAAGGCCTCTTGATCAGTAGTTGTATAATTATATTCCACAAGAGTCAACTTCTGCTAAAAAAATATGGTGGTCTACAATTCCATCTACGGAGTTACGCCAATAATGTGCCAATCATCATTCCGGAAGCATCAACATGAATATGAAAGCGCTTATGCCAAAAGGAAAGGAAAAATAGGTGCAGTAGTTAGTTTTTCCTTTAATGTTTTAAATACCTAATGTTTTGTGTCACCCCAAAGTAATATTTTCATTTAACTTTCAATAATTTCTCCAAGGGCACAAAAATCCTTGCATATCCTTTAATGAAATTTCTATAATATATTTTATGTCTAAGAAATCCGCACACTTCACTCGATTATTAATTTCTTCCAAACCTAAGATCACAACTATCTTGGCTGGATCTACCAACAACTCTTCTTTACAAATCATCTTCCCAAGTAAAGTGCCAAAATTGGTTGCAAAATACACTTATCAATATTCAGAGAGATGCTCAACTTCCTACACCTCTCAAATATCAGCCTTAAATTTTCTCAATGGTCTTTGACCAAGCCATAGACTTTCCAAGTAATATAGATACACTGTAAAAATTATGAATGAAATCCTCAAAATCCTACACCACAATGCGCAAGAACATTATTGGCACATTATTCCATCCCAAAGGCATTATACAATTGATAATATACTAAAACCAATCTATAAAAGAGTATATCTTGTGCCCTGCAAATCCTTGAGGATCTCTTTTATAAATGGGGTGGGGAAAGGATCAATAACACATGAAGCATTTAAATCTCAATAGTCCACATAGATCCTTATACTCCCATATTTTTTAATACTAATGACCATGGGGATAACACATTTAGATTCCTCAATGGGCTCAATTATACCATATTTGAGCATATTATCAATTTCTTCCTTTACCTTGATGCATAGATTAGGATTCATCATGTATGGCCTCTTCCTAATTGGGTGCACACATTCTTTAAGATTGATTATCATTTCTCCTAAAGAAGGGTATAATCCTTTCAACTCATGATAACCTCATAGAAACAAGTCTTGAAAATCATGTAAGAGTTCAATAATCTTAGCTACTTCCTACTCGACTAGTAGTCACCAATAATAGCCTCCTTAGGCTCTATATCTATTCCAATGTTAACCTTCTTTGTTTTCATAGGCTCATGATATGTATGCACCTTTCCATTTGTTATGTCTATATCCTTGCACATACCTGTAGATGTTTAACATCCTAGTTATCATCATCATCATCATCATGATTTAACATGCATACTTGGTTTACCCTTTACCTTTTCTTCCTAGGCTTGGACAATTTCTTATTCTTCTGTCTCTTCTAGGTGAAGGGGTTCCCTTACATCCATATCATCAAACATCTCTATTAAAATGCTATCCCCTAGAGTAAGGTGCTTCATAATCTATAGTGCTTCATTGACTAATGGCTTATTAGAAAAGTAATAAAACGTATGAATCATACATGATTTCATCTTCTTCCATTAACAGTTTCTCTTGTTAATTTTGCATGGACATACCATGTGCATGCACAACTTCCTAGGGTGGCATAGAACTTACGTACTTATAGTGATGGTGGTAATTTCTCCTACCCCTATGTCCAAAGTCTCTCACACTCCCGTATGTGATGTGAGGAAGGATACTTCCCATGGAATTCACATTTCTAAGAAGGTACATTTATCCTTAGAAAACTAGTAGAAAAGGTGATTCTCACCTCTCACCATTCTAATAGGTTGTCTCTATGTGTAGCCCACTAACACATTATTGTCCCATGCAGGGCATATACTAACATATTTATTCTATCACCCTCATCCTTCCACTAGGCTTCTATTGTGTGTGAAATCACATCAAGGTTACTTTCCTAGTGTATTGAGCTACTGGTTATAACTTAAGTGCCTAACCATGCGCGACCCGATCACGCGAGTAATCTGTGTTCTTAACCTCTAACCCAAATACTTCACACATTCCATAAACCTAGTTGTCATAAGTAATACTTATGGTATCACTAACTAAATCAAAATAATTCATTTGTATCACTCCTTCCTTAGATGTCTTAGTTACCTTAGGGTAATTGATTGTGCGCACATACATCCTATTCAATTCCTCTTCACTCAAGGGGTCAACATATGAAGCATAATTTCTATAAATCAAAGGTGTAATAATGCACTCTTCCTTGATCTCAAAGATAATGCACCAATTTTTGAAGAAAAAAATATTCATTGTTCACTTAACACTAGGGGAGCCCAAGAAATGTTGGGAAACTATCTACTTCAACAAGCTTTAATACTTCAAAATTACTAGTAAACCTTGCTCCATGTATTGTAATAATTGCATCCTTTAATAATCCAAGAGGCATGGCCCTACTTCTATTCTCAATGTACAACACATTTGAAGAAGGATAGAATGGTGGGATTCCCATCGATTCCAAACATCCAACGTGAGTACATTAACTTTTGTACTTGTATCTATTAGAATGTTTCTCAAAAGACATCCATGTATGATTATTTTCAATGTAATATGCTTATCATACTCATGACTATTGGGAGGTAGATTTACATGAATTATCTTCCTTTCATGGTCACTACCTATGCATGGTACCTGCTATCCAAGTAACTCTCCTTGTTATTTGGATAAATTATATCTTCATTCCGACTCGATGTTTCATATTTCAGGTTGCGCACACTCAAGATTGTTCTTTTAACACCTTGGAAAAGTTGTAGTTCCTCTGCATGACACCTTACATGCCTTCTTGCTTTTCCCTCTTCATTCTATTATCTTCTTTTCACTTTCCTTTTGGCCTTCCTTTTGCGGTTCCACATTCTTCCCTATCTTGTCATGCATTCCTTGTGTGCACCTCTCGTAAACTTTCCTTCTAAAATCGATAAGTCCCTAACATTCCTCTTGTGCACTTGCATACACTTAACTCTCACGCGCCCACTTTCTTCTTGTCTCTGTGTGCTCAGCTTCCATACTTTCCTTCTGAAATTATTCCTTATTTCTTGCCACATGTATTGCACACATGCCTTCCTTTTTTTTTCCTTTTGCGCATCTTCCTTTTTCTTTCGCGTCTTGCACCTTCTTCTATACTAGTCGGTGTGCCATGTCATCTCTAAGACTTGAGTGTGCTACACACAACTTATCAAAGTGTACCAATAGGGTGTTGAATATGGACAACCAACTACTTTGTATAACACATGATAGAAAAGAAAAATATATGAATAGTTGATTGAATCCTTGAAGAAATCTACGTGCACCACATGTCTTATGTGCCCAAATGGCTTTGATATCTTCCAATAGTTGTATCTTCTATTAAAAATCCTTGATCAGCATGCATCTGGGCTTGTCACAGAGCTTCGACATAAAATACATGTTGGACTATTCAAATTTAAATTTAGGTGGGATTTGGTAGGTGGAAAATAGGGAAACATCTCTTAGCTCATCAATGCACACATCTAATCAACCTCAACCACCAAATTTCAATAAGATCTTTCCTTATTCCTTCTTATACATGCCAAATAGACATGGGGAAGTACATCTAATAGCCTTGCAAGTTGATTTATAGGCATTTATCATTTTTTGTTAGTGGTTGAATATTTGAATATGAGTTTCCCTCTCTTTCTCCTTCTCTTCTCTCATTCTTCTTCTATAAATAACATAGTTCTACTTTGTAAAAGGGAACCCTCTATGTTGTAACGACACCATGCAAAAATGGTGACTAAATTCCCATGGGTCTTAGACTTGGTGTGGTCTCTCGTAATGTATTCTTGCCTCTTGTCATGAATGTAAATGACTGTTAAGCAATAAAATTGTGTTTTGTTGAACTCTTGTCTTCCCTTTCGTTTTCATTGCATTTCACCTCTCTCTTTTCATTTTTTGCATGATGTGCATACTTTCCACTTGTATTCCACATGTTCATATATGCGCATGTTAGAAGGAAAATCCTACGTGTTGATTTGTGGTATGTGCTATCTTCCCTCTTCTCCCACACCCTCTCTATTTCTCTCGTTGCTCGTGGAGAGAGATCGAACCTTTCCCTGGTGCTATTGCCTTCCTTAGCTTAGGATTTCCCTTTTCTACACATCCTTCTATCCTTGGTCCCTTGGCATGTTTAGTCTAGGATTTTATTTTAGCATTAGGAGTAGCAATAACATTAGAGGTAGATAGAGGAATCGACTATCTCTGGTGATCCATCCCAAGTGCACGAGGTCCCACAACTTGGGGATGGTTCCATTATGGTCTCAAATAGCTTGGCTCTTCCTAATCCGAGATGCGGGTGCATGTTTGAATGACCAATAGTTTCTAGCATGCCCACGGGATACGATGAAGATATTTACATATTCTTTTTAGGAAGTTTGATGTGTTATTGTTGAGATCCATCCTTTGGAGGTATGTTTCAATCCATCTAGTGACTCCACTAATCAAAACACACTCATTATTTCATTCACAGACTAGTCTCCCCTCCTTCTTTCATTCATTTTCCCTTCTTTGATTGTTCAACCTTCCTCTTTTGAAGTTTTGCAATCATGACTTCTTTCCCTTCATGGAATTCTCATTTGCAGAAGAATAACTATTTTTCTCCATCCCCACAATTCCAAATTCCTCCTCCAGATCAATTTTATGAGCACTGTCATCCTGAATATGTATACAACCCACTTTTTTTAACCAAAATGTTTATAGATAATAGGTTTATGTAGATGATGGTGGTGACTCCTTGGTCAAAGATGATTTTGAAAGGCAGGTGAAAAATATGGAGATGGACATGATGTAGGTCAAATTCAAGTGCTCCATAAAGGTAGCTAAAGTTGGCTATAACATCCTTTGTCCATGGGTTGTACTGTACCAAGTTTCTTTAGCACCCAACAGAAGCTGCACTTTATCACTAAGATGTTTCCCTAGATTATAGAGTGGGAAGAAGAAATGGAGGCTCAAAAATCTAGCGTGCAATAACCCTATCAATGGGGAAAACCTGCACTACCATCTTACATCCCTCCCACTCCTTCGTACCAACTAACATCATTGGATCCCGTTGCGCATGTTCCTAGTTACTTGCGCACTTCCCCATCAAGAATTCTTCTCCTCCATCCTCTCACCTTCATTTCTATTCCATCACCCTCATGCATGTACCTTTGCCACTCCTTGCACACATGTGCCATAAACACCTTCTAAATCCATCCGTACACCTTCTTCTGAGTCCCCTCTACCTAGTTAGACCATAGAAAAATAACCCCTTGCTAATGCACCTTTCCCAACTAGGGTCATCATGTTCGATGAATGGAGATCAATTGAAGAATGACACGACTCATGTGACTCTGACTGGGAAGAGGAAATAATATGGGCACCTACTTCATAAGAAATCCCGTTAGTTCCCGAGAGAACAGGTTTTAACGAGACCGAGTTACTTATAGAGGAAGAACCATGTGCACCCTAGCTTTGCATGACTCATCCTACAAGAACTCCCTTTAGAAGGAGAGTTTACGAGAAAATCCCATATGTGGGATTGATATTCAAAGCAATGGGAAGATCAAAAGGATTAGACCATTCCTTAGAAAATATCTGGATAGTCTAGAGCCAAAGAAAAAGTTACCTCTACTCATGTTCGCTCCAGAGCATGAGGTTGAGCTTCAGCACACCAAAGGTCAGTAATAATGCCTCCCGAATCCAAGCACATAACAAATTTAGGAGGTATATATATATTTTTCAATACTTTGAAGAGGGTGAAATACCATTTGTAATTTGTTTTTTCACTCTTTTTCCAGACCATGTCTAGCACCAAATCAATTACATGGTCACAATTTTTGAGGAAGGGCAACTACTTCTCCCTGCCTATTGTAGGTTTTACTTGAGCAACCTTTTCCTCTAGTTAGAGTAGGTTAGTTAGGTTTTCTTTCAGTAACACAAGTGCTCACACACACTCTATAATTTCCCTATGGGACATGTATTATTTTCATATTTTCTACATAGTGTTATGCTTATATTTCGGCGTGCTCCCTCGGCACATTTCCTTTTGTTGCACGTGCACTTTTTTTTTTGCTTCCTAGGATGACAATTCAATTTTAGTAGAGGCAAGTTCCAAAATTTTGAACCTCTCATCAATCCAATTCATAATATATTCATATGAGAGCAGTAGTTCAGTTCAAATTTTAGATAGAGCTTCAAGTGACTTCAAGGATGTTATTCAAGTTGTAGATCGAGATATTCAAGTTTATAACTTGAATCCATGCCCAATGGACTTGTAAGGCTATTGGTCTCTTAATATAGTATGAAGATGGCCCCCAAAATTCACCAAAACTTTTATCCAAATAACTCTCATTATTTTTATAACTTATATTTTTGTTCGACTACGATGTTTCACAATTCAAGTTGCTTGCACTCAATATTGTTCTTTTAACACCTTAGAAAATTTGTAGTTCCTCTACACACCCTTACATGTCTTCCTGATTCTCCCTCTATATTATTCTATTTCCTTTTCCATTTCCCTTTGCACCTTTCTTTGTACACCCACTTTCTTCCCTATCTTGTCACGCATTCCTTGCATGCATCTCTACAAAATATCCTTCCGAATGGCTAATTCCCCGACATTCCTCTTGTGTGATTACATACACTTGACTCATGCACACCTTCTTTCTTCTTCCTATCTTTGCACACCTTGCTTCCATAATTTCCTTCTATAATCATGCCTTATTTCTCGCCGCACGTGCGTTGCACACATTCCTTCCCTTTTTTCCCTTTTGCACACACTGTCTTTTTTTCTTCCGTTCCTTGAGCCTTCTTATGTGCACAACATTGTACCACATCATCTATCAAACTTGAGTGTGCTACACAAAAATGATCAAAGTGTGCCAATAGGGCACATGAATCTAAACATCCAATTAGTGAATGACACGTGGTAGAAAAGACAAAACAAATGAATAGTTTGCCAACTCCTTCAATCAATCCACACGCACCATGTGTCTTACATTCCTAGAAAACTTTGACATATTCCAACGGTTTTATCTTCTACTACTATGATCCCGATCACCATGCACCTAGGCTTGTCAGAGAGTTGCTAACACAAACTACATGTTGGACTATTCAAATTGAAATTTAGGTAGGATTTGGTAGGTAGAAAATAGGGAAACATATCTCATCTCATCAATGCACACTTATAATTAGCCTCAACCACCAGATTTCAATTAGATCTTACCTTCTTCCTTCTTCTACACACTAGAAAGACATGGTGAAGCACATATGACATCATTACATGTAGTTCTACATACATTTATCACTTGTTGTTGGTGGTTGAAGATTTGAATACGAGTTTCCTCCCTTTATCCTTCTTTTATCTCCTTATTCTTCTATAAATAACAAAGTTCTAACTTGTAAAAAGGATCCATATTTGTTGTAATGACACCATGCAAAAATGGTGGCCAACTTCCCATGGGTCTCGAGACCTTGGCATAGTCTCTATAATATATTCTTGACTCCTACCGTGAATGTAAATGACTCTATGTCCCTTAAGAAATAAAATCATGTTTTGTGGAAATATTGTCTTCCCTTTCTCATTTTCATTACATCTCACCTCTTTGTTTATGTTTTCTTATATGTTGTGTGTAATTATTGCTTGAAGTCCCCATGTTCATGTGTTTCACGTCTTTGGATGGCCGACCCTACGTGTTGATCTCTGTGGTGCATGTTGTTTGCCCTCTTCTCCCACACCCGCTTTGTTTCCATTGTCACTCATGGAGAGAGATCAACCATTTCCCCTGGTGTTATTGCCTTCCTTAGCTTAAGATTTCCTCTTTTTACAAATTCTTCTATCCCTAGTCCCTTAACATGTTTAGCCTAGTATTTTCTTTTAGCATTAGGAGTAATAATAGAGTTAGAGGTATATAGAGGAACTAACCTTCTCCGGATATCCGTCCTAAGAACACAAGGTCCAAAAACTTGGGGATAGTTCCATTGTGGTCCCAAACAGCTTGGTTCTTCCCGATCTAAGACACAAGTGTGCATTTGAATGACCAGTTGTACCTTTTATCTCAACCATTATCCTAACAAAGTGATTTTGTTTTCTTGATGCAACATTCAACATGCATCCTTTAAATCATATAAATTCTTCGTGGGAGCTCAAAATTCTTCACTCATTCCATCGACATACCGATCCTTAAGGTTCTTAATATTTCCTTGTATATCACTATTAACATTCATGGTCTCTTTATAAACCTCTTTTTGATGTGTGACATCAATATGCTTTACGTTTATCACGTATTTCTTTGTTACAGTCAGATGATACTTCATAGGCTCATGTGTGTGCATAACCTCAATGCATGTAGTGACTAATACGAGTTGTAATTAAGAATTTATTCCAACCTTTGGTATTCACTGATCTCCATCTATGCATTGCATCTTAATCATAACTGCACCCTTGTGTTGTTTGTGTTTCTTTCTCATATGCTCATACAAATCAAGGAATTTTTCAAACATTTGATGTTTTCCACACCAATAGAAAACCACATTCTAAGGACACTCATGATGATAATGATCAAGATATCCACATGTATAAGAGGTTCCTCTAGGGAATCCTCCTCTGCCACTGCCATGACCTTGGCCTCTATATCCTCCACAAAATCCTATATTCCTGTTATCACCAACATTATGCTTCTCTCCCTATTTCTTAGAGATACCTACTATGATAGTCTAGTACACACCAGTCTCAATGGCTTCATGGATATGATCAATCACCCTATATTCAATGGTGTCATGACTATGAGGCTTCCAAATATTTCAGTACATAGATACATTCTTCTCGGATCGGACACTGTAACATGGGAATCTACTCACATCATGGTCTAAATGAAAATTTTCACAATATAATAACATGTGGTACACTAACCTTTGTGACAACACATATCCTTGGTATGTCCTTTAACCTTATAGTTCGTACACCATATTCCACTATGCACCTCATGAGTTGAATTAGTAGAGAGCTTCTCCAATTGTTTCTCCATAGTTGTAATCTTTTCCTTTAAAAATGGACTTACTTTGATGTCTATACTCGAACTACCTCAATGTGTAGAGATGCTTCCAAATAATCACATGGATCTAAAAAGGTCTTGTAAGATAGTTATGTTCTAAATGGAGTCAACAAGCCACCAAAAATTCTTGTGCATGTTAACTAGGGTGTTTGTCATTAGACAACTTTGAAAATAAAGTTTTAAAATGTATGTCATATTCCCTCACACTCTTAGATAAGTCCTCCTTTACATCCTTAAGCGTGTTAAAAATTTTATTTTCAAACTAAGGAATATGGAACTTTGGTAGAAACAGAGTGTGAAGCATTATAATCCACCGTAATCTGATGTGGGTCATATTCCTATACAAACTATGTGTTCTCCCTTGAAGTGTAGTAGAAAACTGAATTTCCTTCCTATTTGAGGATGTAATTCCCTTAGCGCACCATTTTTTTTGCACTTGTGCATGTGCTCTATAAAATATTCAATACCTCTATATTATGGTAAGTGAAGAGACATTTTGTAATAAACTTGTTGTGCTTTATGAGGGTATAGACCTTGTCAATGAGATCCGAACAAGAATCCCACAAGTATTTTCTCCACCACTAGAACCACCTAATAAAATGTAAGCTATGAAAAATAAAAATAATGAAATATACACAAATAGTTTTAAGAAACCTCCAAGTAATTCTTCATTGAAAACCCTAGTAAAGGTTGTAGAAACTTTATTTGTGAACCTTGTAAATGGATGTGGGTGCTCTTGAATGTTCTCCAAATTTGGGATGACGATTGCTACAAGCAGTTGGAAAGCTTTAGAATGTAAATTGACAGAGTTTACTTGCAAACAATTCAGGAGGATTTGGGATAAGACAAGCCTACATTTTATAGAGGAAAAAGTGGTTGGAAGTTAGTTACATGTGGGTGAATGCACATGATAAAAATACCTTTGGATGAGGTTGTAGCACTTCGAGGAATTTAGGGGTAGTAAATGAATTAATTATAGAAGTTACATTCAAAAAGGTGGTTGTACGTGCAATTCAATTGTCCCTACCTTTCTAGGATTCTATAAGTGCATTTAACTAGGATGAAGATGTGGAGTCCAAGTAGTTGTTCGGTGAGCGAAGTTGACTAGGATGTGCACACTAAATTAATTAAACATTTAATTAATAAATGATAATTAAGCGAGAAAAATGGGGTACTTAGGAATAATTTAATTAATCCAAAGGGTGAAATGTGTATGATTTAATTTATTTAATCAATCAATCACAATTGGGTGAATAACATGATGTATTGGGATAGTAGTGGGAGCAGGTGGAAACAAGTGTGCAATTTTGAAGTTTCTACATTTTCCCCTCTTTTAAGTGCTATTGCAAAGTAATAGTTATTTAAAGATAGTAGACGCATGAAGAGTAGCGATTAAAAATAAATGATGCATTAAGAGGCCCCATTTAGTAGGAACCGATGAAGCATTTGAATTCCCCAGTAAGTAAAATGGTAGAGGAATGCCCCCTCAAGTGGGTTGGTGATGCAAAAAAATGGTGGACAACTACTTGATAGGAAGGAAAGTAAAGGATTAGAACAAGGATGGGAAAGGACTATGATCATAGCATGAGCATCATTTAGAGAATAATTTTAGAGAAACCTTATTTTTGTTGTTGCACAATAGAGTTGTCACCATGATTATAAAAGAATCAAGATGGTTAACCCAGATGCGTGTAAACAAACACACATAGAAAGAAAAGATAAAAATTAAAACAAACCCAATATACAAAATAGGTTCATGCATCAAGGTTATAAATGAACCAAGATGTAATAACACTATTTGTATGTGGTCCAAAAAGTAAACATCAACAATGAAACACAAATTCAAACAAGAATAAAATCAACTGTGCCCCTAATGCATGCCACAATGATGATGAAATAGATGAAAATTATCCCAAAGAGGGAGTAAGATCAAATTGGAAGAGTGAAGAGAAGTGACTCCATATGAAACTCTTGTCATATACATTTTTAATATTAGCAGATTTGAAATTTCCCTATGAAAAGTTATATTGTGAAGGAAAAATAATTTTACAATTCACCCCAAGCAAAGTCACCATATCATGCAAAGGGATGAAAGTGATAGTTGTAAGATTGACACGATCGCTAGGAAATAGATAAAGGTATGTAGTTTATCAAGATTGTATTTAAATTTTTAAAGAATCACTTTAAGGTTTTTCCAATCGTAGGATTTCTATGATAAGTGAATGTTTGTTCAAAATTTTGTAATATTTTGTATTTTTAGTTTTTTTAGTTTTGAAATATTTGAAATAAAAATGCAAACAAACATGAAGACACAAAAAATAGGAAAAAAATCTATGGCGTAAAGGAACCAAGAGGAAAACAAAACACATGCAAGTGAAAAAAGACACAATAGAAGTAATGGGAACAAAACCCAATATGAACATGAAGGATCCACACCAAAGTTATATGTGAACTAAGATGCAAACAAATTTCTTACAATTGGTCTATAAGTACATTCTAGATACACAGAGTACTGGTTATTCTAACTGACAAAAATAAGAGATGAAGCTAAGAACATATAAAACAACATTCTATATGTAAAAACATTAGACTAGAAAATATGAAAAACAAGCCAGTGAACAATGCACACCAATGTTAAATACTAACAAGTAAGAAACAATATAACATAGTCCATAAAAAAATTGCAAAAAAATCCTAATGTGTTCCACAATGAATAGATAGACAAATGTTAAGTTTACCCTAATAAAAATCCAAAGCCAAGTGGTATCCCTATTATAAAAGTGGCTTGATCAATTGGAAACATGCAGAGGAATGGGAACAATTAGATGACAAAAGTGGTGAATGAAGTGACATAATCACAAATGTTTTTGGAAAGCATTTTAAAAGATTTGTATTTTTTTAATTTTCTAAACAATTTTATATTATTTTTGGTCTTTTATGAGACATTTTTGAATGTTTTTGGTTATTTGGAATTTTGAAGCACATGCCAAACAAGAGGGAAAAGGATTTCTCAAGTCAAAACCAACATGCTACATATGAAGGAAGTAAACAAAAGCATAATGGAAGGTTAAAAATAGTGGTAGAAAATAGGTATGAGGGATTAATAAGGAGAATATGTGACATAAGGTGAGGTGGAAAGATACAAGTGTGAAAAAGGTGAAATCACGAAAGTGGTAGGCGTCTTGATATGCCCCCAAAGACAAGGGTTACTCTTCGAGAGACTAAGGAGTAGAAATTCTTTAGATGAATGGAATTCATAGGCTCCTTCAACTCTTTTCCATCCTCATTAGATAGCTTATATGCACTAGATCCAAATATATTAGTCGAAACATAAGGACCTAATAAATTAGGCTTAAATTTGCATTGTTTTTCTCATGGTTTAGTTGTGTTCTTCTGATTTTCCTTTTAACTAAATCAATATTTCAAACTATTGAGGGTTGATCTTGTGATTATAATTATGATGCAGTCAATTCTGATATACCTATAGATGGTTTAGGGTACCAATATGTCTCTTGTCAAGTACTTCTAACTTTGCAAGGCATACAACACAAAAATCCTCTTCATAAATGAGGTGTTGAAGGGAGACTTGAAGTGAAGATAGTTCAACTTTGATATGCAATATGGATTTAGAGCCATATATTAGGGAGCATCGATTAGCTCCTTTAGGAGTATAGAAGGAAGTGTGGTAGGATCGGAGGGTGGGATATGACTATGTATGCTAATTACGTCCATTTTTATTGACTATATTTTCCAGAATGGATTTTATAGTCTTGTTTGACGATTTGGATTGAAAATTACATTGTGGATAGTAAGGTGTATCCCATTTTAGGTGGATATTATATATTTTAGCTAGGTCCTTGATATTCTTATTTTTGAAGGAACCACCATTTTTAGTGACAATAGTAGCAGGGATTCCAAAAAGACAGATAATATGGTTGAAAATGAATTTAGAAATATTGCACCGAGAAACATTCTAATAGGCATAGTCTCAACCCACTTGGTAAAATACTCAGTGGTTGTTATTATTAATGTATGGACATAAGAAGGTGTGGGCTTTATTTTTCCAATAAGATTGAGTCCCAATTTTTAGAAAGGACAAGGTGAAGTAATGGGATGCAAGGTGAAAAAGGTGAATGAATAAGATTACCACATTTTTGAAATCTTTAAATTTCTTCATAAATATACATGCATATGTCTCCATTGTGGGCCATTAGTATCCAACATGTAAGATCTTCTTTAAAAGTACCATTCCACTGGTATTTGTACCAAAAATTCCTTAATCAACTTCAACTAGTATTTTTTAGCTTCAACTTGATTAAGACATCTTAAGAGAGTCCCATCATAGCCTCTTCAATACAAGGTGTAAAAAAAAGGGTGTAGTATGAAGCACATTGTGCTAAGGCTCTTTTATTGGATGAATTTAAATTAGGAGGGTATGCTTTGGTTTGAATGAAGGTATATATCTTGATACCAGGGATGATCAGGACCAACAATCTCACAAACCATGGTGGACTTGGTAATTCATATGTAGGCACCAAAATATGTTCAATGAAGAAATTATTGTGATTTTGATTAGTGTCAAATGAAAGAAGGGATGCGATGGTTGCCATGGCATCCACCGATTTGTTTTGTATGCGAGGAACTCGATCAAAGTTGATAATTTGTAAATACCTTCTAAGGCTATCTATAGACACCTATAATTTAGCCTAAACAATTTAAAACACTTAAATTGTGCTAATTATCCTTTTGCTTGCAAATTGATGACATATCATCAATAGTTCTCATCTTATCTTCTATCATCATTAATTAATTACAATAAGTCATTAATTAAGTCTTGTATTCAACAAGTACCATATTTCACGACCTTTCGTTAATTAATCCCCCTTTATCTAAACTAACTAATTATTATTAATTAATTAGCTTCCCTTTCATTAAACCAATAAATCATTATTTAATTGATTTAATCCTTCTATAGTCTAAATCATGCTAATATTCCTCTAAAAAGCTTTTATAAGCTTTCACATCTATTAATTAATCATCTTGATCAATTAATAAACCCCTTTATCCACATGAGTAACTAAAGAACAAGCTAAACTCTCCTAAAGTTAACTCAACCCTATCTAAAGCCCCCTTATCCACAACTAACTCAATATCTCTATTATCCTACATGTAAAGGGATGTAGAGATTGCTTTATCCATTGGGCTATATAAAGATCCCTCATCCTACCTTTATATTGACACCTATTGCTTGAGAAACAAAAGTGAGCATATAGCAAATAAGCTATAGCAATTTGTCATCTTGAAGCCCTCTTCATTGGAGAAGCTAGCTACATTCATTTCTTATATTCATCCACCTAGGTTTTGAAGTCATATGGGGATATGTCAAATGGTCTTGTAGCAATGGATTGAAAAGACTTCACTCTTGAAAACCTTGGGATTAAAACATACAATCAAACCTTTGATTTCTAAGGATCTAAATAGGTTCATTTCATTTGATTAGCATTCAATAGAGATAGAGATTAATGGATTAACATGTTAGTTTGAATATTTGTTCATGTTCTAATGCAATGATGTTAGTAGATTAGTTTTTCTTAAGATCTAAGAATGATGGTGCATTTAATTTGATTTAGCTTTGTTTTAGGACTACTAGGTGTTAGTTCTAACTCTTTTTACATTGCTAACAAATACATGTACACATATGGCACGCCTGGTGGGACGGGTCCTTAGTCCCTTAGAATTCTAGCTCAAATTTTATTGTTATTTCAAGTTTTTGGCTAACCCTTGATATACACATATGGAAAATAATGTTCAATTTCTTAGGATTTTGCTAATATTCCATGTGTAGGATCTCATTTAGAGCTTTAATTCTAATGGGTTGTTGTCAATTTCGAGCTAACATACTAAAATTTGGAGTGTTTTGAGCTTTTGGTGTCTTTTGCTAATATTACATGTGTGAAATAATGTTAAATTTCTTATGATTTTTCTAACTTTGCATGTGTTGAGTCTTGTTTAGGGGTTTAATTTTGATGGGTTGTTGTCAATTTTGAGCTAACATATCAAAAATTTGACCTTTTTGAAGTTGTTTATCTTAAAATGACGTATTTTTGACGTCACCCAGGAAAGGGAGTGCACACATCATTCTGTGCGCACAGGCATAACTCTCACTTTTTTTTACATAGGGTGGTGTAGGTACCTAACCATGGCACATGCACCCTAACCTTGGTGTAGGCACCCTAACCTTGGCGCAGACACACAAATCCTAGCGCAGGCATCATTAGCAATCTTCCAGAGGCCATAACTTTTGCTCCCAAACTCGAAACGACTCTTTTTTGTTGTGTTGGAAAGGTATTGAAGAGAAATACACAATGAAAACATAAATTTGGGTTTTTGAGTTACCAAAAATTTAAGGTTTTAATTTTTAGTAAACTACTCATTTCTAACATGTCTAAATGTTTTGGAAAATTTGGTCTTTGATGTTCTAACACCTTGCAAGTTTTATTTTGAATATAAATTTTGTTTTGTAGGGTGTTTTTACATGTTTGATGGTAATTTAACTTGTTTAAAAGGTTAATTAACCTTTCATATTTAATCATGAGATTAAAGTCATGTATGCTCTTCCCTCACACCTTTTAGGTGACCTTAGGAATCAGAAACAATTTCTATGTATCTTTTTAGTTTTGAAAAATGCCTGTTCTTAAAAGAATGAATGTCGAAGTTTGTTAAAAAGAAAAAATATTTCATTTGAACTAGGTGTTTTCAATTTTTATTTCATAGGTGGATTTTACGTCACGTATGCTCTTCTCTTGTGTCTTAGGACGATCTTGAGAATCAAAAACGATGTTTTATCCTCATTATTTTAATGGAAAATTACTAATCCATTGTACAAGACAAAAACAATTTTCAAAGAAAAGGTGGTATTGAAACAACATTAAGATACTAATACGGTTTATGTGTAGGTTTTCCAAAAGGTGTTCAAGCAAACCACATCAAATTAAACAAGATAAAAAGCACACCACATTCAAAACACTATATTTGCAGGTTCGGATAAGGGTACATCCCGTATGCTTAAAAATAGGACATAACCACTTTGGCATAAGCATTAATCTACGATAATGGGGGTGGTCCTAGGAACCCCAAAGTAGCCCATGCAAGAGGGAACCTTATGGATGAAACAGAAGTTCTTCGCACAACCTACTTGACTAGTTATTCCTTATGAGTTAGCGTTACTAGTTTTCCGTATAGCAACCCTACTGATATTACATGTGGACGCACTAGTTTCCCACTGTGCTTAAAGGGGGTAAAGTAAATCTGAGATACTCCCAAATTAGTCATTGTGAATTTTTGGTAAATCGAGCTTGCTTAAGACAACTTTGTAACACCTAGTTGAGAGAGCCACCTAGGAAGATATCTTTGGCCAGAGCCCACTTTGACCATTTCAAAGCCAATTTTGAGTTAAGAGCTATTGTTCATCATGAAACATGTGAAGCGTTACTTTTTCTTAGTTTTTCACTTGCCCTAAGGTGAGGCGAAACTCTGCCGAAGTGAGGCCAACATTTTTCAACCCCAATTGATCTATTTCCTTCACTTTATTTCAACACTTTGTTGATCAAAATAAGATTGACTACCTTTGCATTAAATATTGATTGTTTTCACCACTTTTTTCCATTTACACCCATCCATGTTTGTGGCTGGGTTGTTAAACGTCTAAAGTGTGTGGAGACATTTTAATATCATTGGTAGCCTTTTTGATCTTGATACCCAATTCAAGATCGTCATCATAGTTAGGATTGATTCATCACGTTGAATCTCCTTTGAATTGTTATCTTGTTTATATCGTGTCTCTATAATTTTGGTATTTATGTCTTGTTTCTCATTAACTTGACCTAAATATCTATATTGTGATGTTACGCTATATACACTTTAACAATTCCTAGGTATACTCTAGCTTTAGTTTGATTTCAATTAATACCTCAATTTTGAAAAGTGTTGAGTGTTACCACTTGTGTGCTTTATATCAATATCATCTTGATATTAATACCTTAATTTTTCACAAAGTTTGGTTAACATATCTTGGTGGTATTGTTGTGTCGTTCACAATCGTAACTGCCACTTTTTGGGATATAGGTCTTGATTGAATTCAATCTCACTTTTAGTATACTTTGTTTGGGAACCGCATTAACTTCTTGTTATTACTTACGCCTTGTTCATTTCTTTGAACTTGACATAAATGGTGACATTTTGTTAATCATCTTGAAATGCCAACTATCATTTGGAAATAGACTTAGGAAGTAATTCAATGATTGATTGGTTAAAAATAAAAAGCTTTGTGTGATTGTGTTTCATTTGTCACATTGACATATCCATTTCAGACAATCACTTTGATCCATTGAGTATTTATCGTTCATTATTCTTTGGTCATTAATTTGTCTTTGTGTTTTGAATTTGCATGATTGTTCTTTGTGTTTATCCATCTTATAAATTCATTTCCAGGAAAATATTTTAGGTCTTTGATCCTCTTAATCTTCTTGTTTTTTCCTAAGCTCATGATCATTTTTGAACACATATTTCAAACTTTGGCAAAAACATTCAAGAAAATTTTGCATCAATCAAACATTGGAAATATTTCCTTTGTATCCTTTATGTTGCTAATTTTTTATCAATCCTTTGACATTTATTCCTTCATACCTTGTTGGATTATCAGTCTTGATTCATCACGATGTATGTTTTCCTTAGCTTCCCTTTTGGAAAATCATACAAGCATCCCCATATTTATGAAATGTCTAGTTGGTTGTCGTTATGCTGCCCAAATCAACATGAAACCTTCTTCACTTTGAAAAATTTTGATCATACAGTCTAGGTTTAGACCTTTGAACCCAACATGCGCCAACAATGACTGATTATTGTAAGGTCCCTTATACATACGATAATAAGGAGTCAAAGTTTCAGTGTTCAAATAAAAAGATGCCAACCATGAAAAAACATTGTTTGGTTCTTCATGCTAGAGAACCCATGAAGAAACTCGTTTCCCCACCTTCATCTCATAGTCGGTGGTATGATTTGGATTCTTTTGATCCAAATTATTATTCAAGTTCCCCCCACTCTTCTTCTAATTATAATCCAAATATTTCCTCTTCTTCTAAGGATTCCAATCCAAATATTTCCTCTGACTCTTCTAATGATTCAGATCCAAACTACTATTCAGATCTAAACTACTATTTAGATTCATCTAATTCGACTCCTAAGTCATCTAATGTGACTCTTATTTCATGGTCATCCCTATCTTTGCAAGACTCTCCTCATCATACATTTAATATGACTCCTACGTATTGGTCCTCTTTGCTTTTCAGGACCCCTTTTATTAGTTACCTCAATGAGCGTCTTCTTCCTTTGAAGATACATGTGACTCCAAATCCCTTCAATAAAACATATAATACAATTCTTGAATCATGGTTCTCTCTTTCTTTGTAGGACCCTTGTTATTATTCATCTAATGTGAACCCTATGTCATGTTCCTCCCTTTCTTTACAGGAACCTCATCATCATACATTTAATATGACTCTTATGTCGTGGTCCTCCCTTTCTTTGCAGGATCCCTTTTATTAGTTTCCTCAATGATGTATTTTTCCTTTGAAGATACGTGCGACCCCAAATCCCTCCAATAAAACATCTAATATAATTCTTGAATTGCATTCCTCTCCTTCTTTGTAGTAACTTCTTCATCAATCACCCCCAATAAGTCTTCCTTTGAAGATTCGTGTTACTCAAAGTCCTCTGAGTCAAACGTCTGAATCAACCCATATGTCGCAATCTATAAAATTTGGACTTAATCTTACTAGTTTACAGATGATATACCATCATATAGGTAGGTCCACACCACCTTCTTCTACTCCTAGGACATCTAGCTACACATATTATTCATCCCCCACATCATCTTCTTCTATCAATCATCATCAAACATCTTCTAAGTCTTACACACCAAGTGAACCTCTTTCTTCCAATCAACTCCCTGGTAGTCGATCAACAACTCATACCAATTGACCTCTTTTAGAATGAAGAAACAATCAGGGAATTTATGGGGACATATGAAGATATTCCTTTAGCAGATTATGAGTAAGGATTCTCTTTAGAATTTGATGCATCTACGTATTGTGAGGAAAAGGTTGATTCCTTTTATCAAGAAATAGAGGAATAGCCTCAGATCATGCAACTTTATCCTCCTCTTATTTTTCCATCTTCACATTCTTCATTACGCGAGGACACTCCCAAGTCTTACGGTGATCATGGCCTATCTTCGATCACCCAATCACTCTTTTCTATCATAATTCCTCAATCACAATCTCTTATGGGGTTAACATCAAGTATCCATTCATCTTCATCTAGGTGTGGGTCACCTTACAGTAGCTCTCCCTCTACTATTTGTGGGACATTTTTGAGTAGTCAACTATCTTCTATTCTTGGGACACGTCCAACTAGCGTCTTGTCTTCTATGTATGGATCACCCCGAGTAGTCCATCATCTTCTATTATTGGGCAACATCCTAGTAGCCCATCATCTTACATCTATGGGTCACATCGTAGTAGCCCTTCTTCTTATATTCTTGGGCCACATCCTATTAGCCCTTCATCTTCTATCTATGGGTCACATCCTAGTATCTCTTCTTCTTCTATTCTTAGGCCACATCTTAGAATCCCTTCATCTTCTATCTATGGCTCACACTTGTACGTACCCAAAATTGTATGGTAATGCACCACCTTTGAAACAATGCTACACATGCCCCAATGATGATATAGGTCTCCTTGCAAGGTGTTTGGGATCCGAAAAATATCTCCATGTACACGTTAACATCCCGGATGCCCCGCTTAGCCCCTGTGTGATTTGTTTTTCCCTTCCCCTATTTTCCTTTACTTTTTGGTCTTGATGATGGCGGCGGTCCTGTAACCGCCACCCGCTCGAGTGGCGGTCCTTCACGTGTTTTTCCAAAACGTTCCTTTTATCATGACTCACATAAATTTCAATGTTTACCATCTTTTTTCACCACCTTTGTTCATATTTATGATTCTGGTTCCCTAGAATAGTGTTTTTTTATTATTTATTGTAAAAGATTTAAAATTGGTTTTCACCTTTGGGTAAATGTGAATTCTATAAATAGCTGGTTGATTTTCAAGAAAATGGCCTCTCATAACTATGCCTCTCATTCTCTCATTTCAAATTTTAGTCTTTTCAGTTCTTGCTTAGGAGTTGAATTAGTTTATTTGTTGCATGCATAGTGTTGTTTTGTTGTTTGGAAGCCACATAATCTTCTTGTGCTAGTGTTGTTACTATTTCATACAAGTCAATTGAGGTAGGATAGTTCCATTTTTAGTCGGAAGCCATTAAAGTTACAGGTTTTGTTTGTCAAAAGGGATAGTTTTAGGTTCTGGACATTTTATGTTGTATGACTCATAATAAATCCCGATAGGAATTGCATACGCCAAGCTCTGTTCTCTTGTGCTATCCCTCTCCTACTCACATTATATTCATCTGCATCCAAAGCTACCATTATTTCAATACCAACTTTTGTTGATGCTAACATCACATGCTTTTCTAGATTCACGTGAGCATGAAGGAACAAGGAGACCACATTGAGGGGACAAAGCCACACACAATCGGATTGGCCCTTTGTTATGAAAAAATCCAGTTCAAGCTATCAAAGTTCTAGTTAAAACATATCAAATAGAGTAGTGAATCATTTCATTTTAGTTAATATCGCTTTCGATATTTCTAGGGAAGCTGTGGGGATTGATAGTTTTTGAGAAACTATGATTCACTCCTCACTTCTAAGGTAGAATCAAGAGTCTTTAAAATATTTTATATCATTTATTTAGTTATTTAGAGTAGATTTATAACTACATAGGCAAGTAGTTATACTCGGATGCTTTGTTTGTTTTTAATTTCGTTATTAGTTTAGTTGTCAATTTATAGATATATTAAATAATTGCTCTTTCAATTCCATTCAATATTTTATCAAAAATACAAAATTAGTTTAGTTTAATTTTATATATGTTGTGGATATACTTCATATAATTAGTTCATTTTACTTTTAGTTAAGATTTATATTGTTTCTTTTGTATGACAATCACGGGATCTAGGGAGCCCAGAGAATACGTATTTGAGCCAATAGTGCCTCAGCCCAATATTGCTGTAGTGATAACAGATATAGACCAGAATCTTAGAATCCAAGTCTTCTGAAAAACAATAGACTTACAACAGATCAGCTCACAGTTAAGAGGATTAAACATAGAAGACGACCAAGCACACATGTTTTGGATAAATCAGCCAAACTACAGATTTCCCTAAATAGATATCTGCATGACTGTAGAAGGGCTTGAAAGATAGTAGGCATTCGGTTGTGATCCCTTGGTCCCACAGCCAGATGCAGGAGATATCCTCGTTGACATAGACACTAGCTTAAGAATTCAAGTTGCAGGACACCTATAAGGTACTCTGAGAAGATCGCACAACTTTTAGTTCTAAATATAGAGGCCGAAAAAGCATACGACTACTAGATATTAGGGATTAGGGATTAATTCTACACATGACCATAGAAGGACCATGACAACCAGGAATTTACGGTTGTGATCCACAGGTCCCACAACCCAATGGACCTACAAATCAATCGAGACATTGACATGGGTTTACAGGACACCGGTGTTTAGATCCTCTCCATTTCCACCAGATATTATCACATAGTTATCCTTATTAGATATAGTAGCTAACCAAGCTAACGATTTTTGGAATAGACTAGAGAATCACCCATAGAATCTACTATATATCCATCATCCATCTTATGACCCTTCTCGGAGATATACACGAAACAATTCCGAGTCATTTTCCACGTATCCCACAACCTATAGATTGGATCATGCGTAACTCGATATTGATTGGAGCCTTGAGTAGTCATCCTCACAAACCGATCTATCACACCAATCCAGGTTAGGAGGGCCTTCTTTTGCCTTAGATTTATAGATTCCATTAGTGTGTGTTCAAGATATAATATTACCTAACTATTCGCCTATACCCCATGTATATTCCATCCCCACTGGTTGTCTCGAAAGCACGACCTCAAGAGGTGGTGTGAGGAAGAGTTACTTGTAGATTCCCATGCTCACTTGTCACTTTTCCATTGTACAAAATTGAATAGACATGGATGTTCTTTCTTCCCTTTCTTTCATATTCATCTGCAATTCATCTACCATTTTCATCCCTTCGATGTTATTGTGGTTAGCCTATTCACATGCATTTTGTGACATTTATCTCTATGGTATCCATTTGACCTTGGTCTTTCATAACCTTGGTAAATTAAAGAACGACTAACCTCTTAGATATTTCTATCACTATTTTCATCTAATAAACTTTTTGGGAAGAATTTTTGGGCATATTTGTTGACACTAGCCAATGTCATCATTGTAATTACTTTCATATCCTTCCATCAAGACATCAAAGTGGTTCTTAACCCTTGTCAAATAAGTTTTGAGAAAGTAAAATAATCAAAATCAATCAATTAGAAAGAAAAGATAAATGCAAAATCAAATTGATATATAATCTCTCTTGGGGTATTTCCAATAATCTCTACCGAGGCTATGGATGCCCTGACTGGTAGTAGATAAATGTTGTGATTAGAATCAAATGCATCTCTATCGGGGCTATAGACGCTTGGATGGTAGTACATAAATTTCTGTTCTCCTTCCATAATCCATTCACAAATCACCTTTCAAATTAAATCATTCCTACACATTGGCTAGTGTCTTCACTTATTGTCTATCAATTATTTCCTTCAAGAGGTAATTCATTTCCATGTGCACACATGGGATCTCGATGAGTAAACATGATTAGTATGTTACCAAGTGTTACTTTTTGGACCTTGTTGAAACTCTTTCTTTAGCGCATGTCTTGTCTCATGATTTGT
The DNA here is from genome assembly GCA_018340775.1 of Taxus wallichiana var. yunnanensis. Taxonomy (NCBI): domain Eukaryota; kingdom Viridiplantae; phylum Streptophyta; class Pinopsida; order Cupressales; family Taxaceae; genus Taxus; species Taxus wallichiana. Next base: position 385,643,305 of record CM031241.1, read on the forward strand.
GCCTTGGGCTAATCACTTTTTATCAACCACCTTCTAAATATTTTCATAGCATCTTCTTGTTCTTCGAAAATCATTTAGAACATCCATGTGTATAGGATGGCCTTTTGCTATGTTTTTGGACACCTTTGTCCCCCTTTAATAAATCAATCACCCACTTCCTTTCTATCACGTGTTTCTTGGCCATCTTACACTAGGGGCATCCTTTCTCCCTCATGATTGAACCTATTTTATATATTGGCCTTGATCCCCCTTCTATCTGTGAAGAGTTTGTCTTTGAATACTCCCACCTAATCATTGGGGCATATCACATCTTCACTTTCTCGTATGTATGGCATTCTGCCCTTTTACATCCCATCTATCGCTGGGGGCATCCATGCTTCTTTGTCTTCCTGTACATAGCTTCAGAAAACTTATAGAAAATCAAAAAAACATTCAAATATGTTTCAAGAAAAATCAATCCTACAAAACATCACTCTTTGGTTCTCGCCTATTCTTGTGCATGACTCGCGGATCATCTTGATCTATCTCGATCAACAAAGTTGGTTTGCTTACTATGTCTATACTCTGGGGCACAATGAGTTGTTTGGTATTGTTTCATAGTGCACGATTACTTTTCATAGGACCCAAGTGTCCTCCGTTATTACCCTTACATGTATCCTTTCTTAGGGCACCATATTTTAACCCTTGTTGTTAATTTACATAGGTCAAAATCAAATCTTGATAAAAAAACATTACATTATGTTTCTCTGTTAGGTTAGCTTATTTACTTTCTCGTATTGCATTACATTATGTATGTTGCAAGGAGTTAGGAATATTTTACTTTCTCATATTGCATTGCATTTTGTATGTTGCATGGAGTTGGTATTTTCAGCAATGGACAATTGTTCATAGTATGGATTTTCATGTCATTCTACTTTTTCGTATGCTTATATTTTTCATCTGGATTGATTATGTATATCTTTTGGAAATATGATGACAATAAAGTTGTTTCAATACACTAGATGAAATTTAGCTCTTTTCTTCCCATCTTCATTTCTTCTACGTCACCCTCCTATCGACACTATTCTTCTGCTTCACCTGGGGCATCCTGCTCCTCTCCATTTCTCACCTTTTTCGATCATCGATCGTCTTCCTTCATCACCCCATCGACACTCGAGGGGCATCTCTCACTTCTACTAATTTTTCTTCTACCCCTTCAAAATTTTATCGGTCTACTATCTTTGAAGTGGTGTTGCTCATGCCACCCCAAAGAGGGGAAAATGTAGACACCTATAATTTAGCCTAAAAATGTAAAACGCTTAAATTGTGCTAATTATCCTTTTCTTGAAATTGACGAAATATCGTCAATAGTGCTCATCTTCTCTTCTATCATCGTTAATTAATTAAGTCTTGTATTCAAAAAGTACCCTAATTAACAAAATTTCATTAGTTTATCCCCCTTCCATCTAAACTAATTAATTAGCTTCCCCTTTCATTAAACCAATAAAACATTATTTAATTGATTTAATCCCTTCTATAGTCTAAATCATGCTAATATTCCTCTAAAAATCTTTTATAAGCTTACACATCTATTGATTAATCATCTTGACCAATTAATAAACCCCCTTTATCCATATGAGTCACTAAAGGATAAGCTAAACTCTCCTAAAGTTAACTCAACCCTATCTAAAGCCCCCTATCCACAACTAACTCAACATCTCTATTATCCCACATGCAAAGGGATGTAGAGATTTCTTTATCCATTGGGATATATAAAGAGCCCTCCTCCTACCTTTACACTTACACCTATTCCTTGAGAAACAAAAGTGAGCATATAACAAATAAGCTATAGCCATTTGTCATCTTGGAGCATTCTTCATTGGAGAAGCTAGCTACTTTCATTTCTTGTATTCATCCACCCAAGTTTTGAAGTCATATGGGGATATGTAAAATGGTCTTGTAGCCATGGATTAACAAGACTCCATTTTTGAAAACCTTGGGATTCAAACATACAATCAAACCTTTGATTGCTAAGGATCTAAATAGGTTCATTTCATTTGATTAGCATTCAATAGAGATAGAGATTAATGGATTAACATGTTAGTTTGAATATTTTTTCATGTTCTAATGCAATGATGTTAGTAGATTAGTTTTTCTTAAGCTCTAAGCATGATGGTGCATTGAATTTGATTTAGCTTTATTTTAGGACTACTAGGTGTTAGTTATAACTCTTTTTGCATTGCTAACAAATACATGTACACACTATCAACAATTTTTTTATAGGGTAAAACCTTCTCATCTTTTACTTTATTAATGATGAGAAGAGATTCACTAATAACTTTTAGTTATTTTTGGCACAAGGAGATAACAAAACCTAAGCCTGCTAGTAATGTTTCATACATGTCTATGCTATTTGTGTAAGGGAATATCATATGATAAGATTTAGGCATGAGGTTCCAATTTAATGTACGCAAGACAATTCCTGCTCCAGAACCATGAATGTTACAAGATCCATCAAAGAATAATGTCCATAAGGGGATTGATTCTATGTACTGAGGACATGTCTTAATTTGGAAATTCAAAATTTAATGGTTGTGAACCTAAAAGTGGCGTTGTAGCTAATTGATCTACCAATTCTTGACATTTTATAGACTTTTGATTGATAATTCAAGTTTTCTAAGGAGTGCAATCCTACTAGACATCCATCCTCTTATGACTGGTCTTGAAAGTAAGTAATTAAAAGGGTCAACCCTTGAAATTAGCTTGGTGGTATTATTTAGTAGGTAGTGACGCAACTTGCCAAAAGTATAGGCAACTGCTAAACAAGTCTTTTCAACCCGCGAGTACTTGGTCTCATGTTTAAGGAGAGTTTTACTCAAATAGTACATAGATTTTTCCTAACCCTTATCATTTTTCGCACTAATAAAGCCCTTATGGCATGATCAGTTTCAAAAGTGTATAAAAACATATTATTATCTTATATAGGTGGCATGAGAACTAGCGGAGAGGAAAAGTATTCTTTCAATTTTTCAAAGGAGTCTTGAAAGTCTTATGTCCATTTGAATTCGACACCCTTCTTAAGAAATTGGTTGAAGTGATGGTACTTATCTGCTAGTTGAGAGATGAAGCAATGGATAAAATGTATCTTTCCTTGTATGCCTCTTATTTGTTGAAGGTTTTGGGGAGGTGGCATATCCATTATAGATTTTACCTTTGTAGGGTCCACTTTGATTCCTGTTCATAAGACAATGAATCCCAAAATATTTCCCGAAGTGGCACCAAAGAATTTTTTTAGATTAAGGTGAACTTTGTCTTCCCTTAATCGCTCAAATATACACCTAAGAACTACTTTGGATGATCCACTCGGTATTTTATTTACCAAGAATATAATTGACATAATCCTCCATTATGTCATAAATAAGGTCATGGAAAATAATTGTCATAGCATGTTGATAAGTTGCACTAGTGTTTTTAAGGCCAAAAGGCATGACCTTGTAACAAAAAGTCCCCCATGGGGCTATGAAAGCTATCTTATCTATTCTTCTTCAGCAATTTAAATTTGGTTATACTTGGAAAATCCATCCATAAGAGATAACATCTCATGACCCACAATAGAATGGACAATTATGTGGATATTAGGAAAATGGAAGTCATCCCTGGGACATGCCTTGTTAATGTCATATAAATATGTAAAAATACAGATTTCGGCGGTCTTCTTCGCAACTTGTACCATATTAAATATCCATTCTTAGTAGTCAAGGGAACGTATGAATCCCACATCTAATAAATTTTTTAGTTCATTTTTAACAATCAATGCAACCTTGGGGTGAATCTTATCCATTTTTTTCTTTACAAGATTGACATCTGGGTGCACCACAAGGTGATGAACCACAAGAGAGGGATCAAGGTTTGGCATATAATTGTAATATCAAATAAATGCATCCTGAAACTCAATTAGAAGTGATGTGAAGGCCTTGATTTCAGTTTATGATAAACTAGCACCTAGTTGTAACAGTTTTGGTTGGTCTTCAGTCCCAATGTTGATGGTTGTTATCTCTTCTACTAATAGCTTAGAAGTGACATTATTTTTAAATGACGTTGTAGGATTGTGTATTTTTTTATATATTTCTAGATCTGAATATCCTCTCTTTAATTCTACTGAAATATTTTCACTAGGAGATGCATCCTTTTATTAATCTTTCTGTTTCATTTTTGGTTGTTCGCATAGCGCCTCAGAAAGGTTTTCACTATGTGAGATATAATTTTTCTTCCTTCGTATTTAATTTTTTTCTTTAGGATTAGAGATTGCAAGTTCTTCATGAAGTATATGGTAACATCAAGGTTTATATTGAAACCCTTCTTGTGATCTGACAAGGGAAAAGGGTATCGAGCCCCGAGGAACTTCGGATGGCCTCATCATTTTGAAAGAGGTCCATGGAAATATGAAGCAGTTGTTATTTATCAATGAGGGAGGATAAACAACATCAAGGGTTTGAATGGATAAGTTTCTAAGGAAAATTGTAGTTTTGGTGAGGTATTCATGGAGGCTATGTGTGGAATGACTCTCAACTTTGGAGTCTGAGTCCACATCGCTAGTTAATACATCAAATACAACTGGTATCTTCTCAAAGGTCTCATATCCTAGACCATATGCATAAAGGTTAGTCTTAATCTCCATATTTTCAAGAATGCCATGTCCTTTTGGACCAAGGTCTCTTCCTTTCCAGGTTCTTTTTTCATCATTCTATGGGCCTTGGTGTAGTCATTAGATTCATAAAATTATATCATCGTGTCATCATACAAACAAGAGTCACAGATATTTGAATATATTCATCTTATAGATATCCATATCCGCTCCATAAATTTTTTTTTGAGTTAGTAAGTTTGGAGGTTCTCGTAGATGGGAAGTGTTAGGATGGCTTTTAGTGTAAAGTGATAATGGTAGTTTGAAAATGGGAAATTCATTTTCTAGCATATATTCACCTAGGCCTTTATGGGAGAATGTTACCTTGGGTAACACCTGAGATGTAGAGTCTTCAAAAGAAGACATGGAACCATGAGGGTGCAACATTATTTCAGGGTCGATATGGTTAGTAGCGATGAGAGTTGCACTAGAATTAGTTGTGCTATCAGTAGATGGAAATTAGTTTTCCTTTTTGTACCTTTCTTTGAAAACCTTACAATATTCAAAGGGATTAATATCTCCACACAAGGTGAACTCTCTCCGCTTTTATGTGGAAACTTTATATATTGATTGAATGTGGAAGGTACTACTTGCATCACATGTATCCAAGGTCTACTACAGGAAGAATGTTATAAGACATTTTTACATCAACAAAATGACATATAGTTTCAAGGAGCCGGGCCTACTTGTATGGGAAGAATGATGGTACCATAGGACTGGCACTTAGTATTATCATAACCATGAATTTCTTGGTGTGTGTGACATGCCTAGTCATCATCCACATCACACTGGTGCGTCATCTCACCTTGTGAGAGTCATAGGTGTTAGGAAGTCAAATGAAAAGTGTCGATTCTGTCATTGTAATTTGCATCAAGTATGTCATAGGAGATACATTCCTTATTTGGAATTGTAACTCCTCTTTTAGTGGCATCATATGTGTCGATCCACGTCATATGTGTCAGTGGCATCATTGAAATTAGTTCCTTGTTTATGCATGGGGGTTAAATAACACCCCTATTTGTACTTCCTTTTTTTGATCTATGAGAATGAGTAGACCTATTTTATTACTTGCATTTTCTTTCCATTGATTCAAATCTTGCTTATTGCGTTGGAGCCTCGATGTTACCAATGGAGTGCAACTTCGTTATGGTGCATTTTTTTTACATCGGTTCTCATGCATCCCTCTTTCATGGTATTAGAGCTGGTTTCGAGTAAAACATGCACTCTTTGTTTATCAAGTTGTTTATTACTTCAGGTTTCTTCTTATTTTCCTCATGAAAGTTTTTATTATTATTATTTTGGAATTGCATTACTCACCTCATATTGAGGTTTTAGTAACTAAAATTTTGAGAGTATTTAGTTGATTTGCTTTATCATGGGTTGTTAAGTTCATTCAGGATTTCTTCTATTATTGTGATCTCATTTTTACTCTGGCGTGGACATGCGGTTTTTTGTTTTGAGGTTACCTTTGCATTGGTGAACCCACTGCTTGGGCACGGTTTTGGATTTGGAGGCTTGTTTTTGGTCTTCTCATGCATTGCTTTTTGCATCCATTGGGTATTGATACCTCTCGCCTCGGATCTCTATTCTTAGTTTAACACTCTCAGCATTGGTAATTCCTACATGTTGCATCCACATCTGCACTAGTGTTTCGTGTATATTATTTTCTTTGCTTGGCATTTATTTTAATCACCAACTACCTGCGAGTTGTGACTTATCTCTGGTTGATCATTTGGAGCACCTCGACCATGGGAATCCCTACACTCTTCACTACTGGTACTCATTCTCGAGTCAACATGTGATATCTTATGCCTTCCTCGATGGTTCTTTGTAACTTATTTGCATGGTTGTGTCTACATTGAGTTTTGTTATAGCTCTTCCTGCATGCATTTTCCAACTCCTTCACTATCGTGATCAACTTGGGATCATCACATTTTCCTCGCATCTCTTATGCAAGACTTTCAAAGCATCACGGAGTTCTCTTCATTCGCTAGCTTGCTGCTCCTCAACTTAACCATCCTCCACCTACCAAAGGATCATCGTCGTGAGTTTCAACTCTCGCACCTATGCGGACTCCTTCTTGGTAAGTGGTTTCAACATGGCATATCTAGTCTAGCTTGCACTCAACTGCACACCCTATCAACTTATTTTACATTAAATAAAATGACTGTTTCAACTCAATTGTTAACTTGCTAGACTTCCACTAACTGCAGCTTGTGCACGTGGCTACCTTGACTAGAAACTCGGAAATTAACTCAACATTCTCACAACTTGGCTCGGTCAATCTCCACTAGTGATTTTTCCATTCTCCTTTACCAACTCAATCAACACTATCATATCTCGGATAATACACCTTCCTTCCTTTAGAATTGATTATTGGTAAATCAATAATCACTTTTAAAATATTTTAAGGTGTAAAATTTTTAATTGGCATTGTAAACCTTTTTTTTGGGGTATTTTTGCTTGTTTTAATAACCTTTCTTCAAGTGATGAAGATGGAGGGTGAGGTTTGGGGTTAGCAGGAGGCTACCCCCTTGCAATTAAAAAAAACCCTATTTAAAATTTGATGCCATTTCCAACGAGCATACATATGACACCTTTGCATGCATTTAGGGCCCTTTTTAATCCATTTGCAAGCTTATTATCATTTTTTCATCGATTCATGGGAATTATTTTTGCTATAACTTTTGACTCGTTTTTCGGTTTTGAGCACTTCATTTGTCAAAGTTACATGTTTTTCATAATCTAGATGATGAAATTATCAATTTTGTAAATACACTATTTTATAAAGTGCCACATCGGGGGGGTGTCTTTGTATTGCTTAATTCAACTCATTTCGAATCATCTTGAGCTTTGTTCTATCCCTTTTATTGCTTGTGGACTTGTGAGCGTGTCTCCACAGTCTTACAACAAAGGGATTCTTTCATGTGATGTGAGATGCTATTTCTCACAAATCCCTCTCTTTCCCTTCTTGTTTTCCCTTGTTCTTGTGATTTCTTGCAGTGTCGGTGTGCTACACCCAATGAAACTTGATTGTTGTCTCCACTATTATGTGTTATTACATTGATTGCAAGGTGAGTGGCAGACTGGTTCTCGTCACATAGTCACATCTAATTATAATAAATGCATTGAACTATAAAGTGCCAAACTCGGGGTGTGATATTGTTCTGGGGTGGTTGTTTCCTTTCTCTCTCCTTCCTTCTGCATCCTTTGGTTCTATCTCTTCATTATGGATATCTCTAAAGTACAAGTGCTCACACCTTTTAACTTCTTTGAATGTAAATCTAAAATCATATTGGTTTTGTGAAGTAAAGGGTTATACTATGTCACCATGGGGTTAGAGACCGAACCTAATAATGAACCTGAAAAATCTAAGTGGTTCAACCATTGTGATGAAGTCTTAGGTCTTCTTTATATGTATGTCTCTCCTAACTTGCTCTTCCACATCGAAACTTCATCGAGTCTTGATGCTACATGGAAAACACTTGATGATATGTTTGGGAAGCAATATGACATGAGAGTGCATGAGTTGGAGAACAAACTACTAGGGTTAAATCCTAGTGACTTTGAAAACCTACAGGCCTTCTTCTCAAATTTCGTCCACACTACACTGCTTCTAAAGGAATGTAAAGTGGAAAATAAAGACTCTCAATAGATTTTGTTGATTCTTTCTAAATTGGGTCTTGAATACTTTGTCTTCATTTTAACTTTTCACGCTAAGAAAGTTGCCTTGGGTAGTACTTGGAATATGCCCTCCTTTGACATTTTTTCATCCCAAATCATTCGAGAATAGGACAAACTCATTCAAATGGGGACTCTAAAATCCAAGTCACATGCCCTTGTGGTGAATAAGGGAAAGAAAAATGAAAAGAAGAAAGAAACAAAGGAACAACCTAAGAAAGAAACCAAGACCAACCAACCCCCAGCTAAGCCCAACACTAACACTTTGACTTTTGAGCCTAAAGTGAAGAATGAAAAGTTTAAATGATCCTATTGTAAGAATTCTCAGCCACAATGAGCATCATGTATTTGGAAAAAAATTGATCACTTAACTCATTTTCTTGAGAAGAATAAAATATTTTTTCCTGAATCTATTAAACAAAATGCTCGAGAAACGGTGAGTCTTTTAAAGCAAAGAAGTCTAAAAATGAAAAGAAGAAAGGTATGGCCCTCATAGCTAGATCAAATCCATCATCAACTTGGATTATTGATTCCAGTGCCATCCACCATGGCTTCATCAGAGGTTGAATTATTTAGCATTGAACCATGTGGCATGTCCCAAATCATGTTAGGTGATAACACACATGTGTCGGTTTCTAGTAGTGGATTGGTAGAGATAGAAGGTGGAACATTTAACCAAGTGTTGAGTGTTCCCAATCTCTCTACTAATATCTTATCGGTTTATCAAATCACCCACCTTGGTGAATGAATCGAGTGGAATTTGGTCCTAACTTGGTATCATTCATGAGCTTAACTCGATTGCACTCTGGTGAGGGAAAGGTGGATCACCTGTTCTCACGGTTATATACCATTTCCCACTTCTCTTTGATTTGATGCCCAAAGCCTTTGTCACTCATGCAAATGAGGTTAACAAGCTCTAGTATGAGTGTTTTGGGAATCTAAATTATAGTTACCTTGAACAATTGAGCCAAAATGAAATAACGGGTTACCCTGAGTTAAGTTTTCTAAAGGTCTTTGTGAGGGTTGCACCCTGAAAAAAAATTTGATGAGGGAAAATATTGGAGAACTACTCGTCCCTTAGATCTTGTTCATAGTGATGTTTTTGGATCCTTTCCATCTCCTTCTTTCACTACATATCTATATATACTAACCTTCATTAATGACTTTTGCGTTATACTTGGGTATATTTTCTTAAGATTAAGTCTGAAGTCTTTGAGCATTTTCAACACTTTAAGGCTCTTTCTGAGAAACAAGCAGAACGGTCTATCAAGGTTCTTCAAACCAAAAATGGAGGAAAGTATGTGAGAAATAGGTTTGAGGATTTATGCACTTCTGAGGGGATTTCTTTGCAGCGTACAATTGCTTACATCCCTTCCTAAAATGGAGTTGTAGAAACAAAGAACTAAACTTTAAAGGAGATGGCCACTTGTATGGTTCACTTAAAGTCCCTTCCTCCGCAATATTGGGCTGAAGAAGTGAATTATGCTTGTTACATTCAGAATCATGTTCCACATAAGGTAGTAAGAGGGATGACACCCTTTGAAGCATGGTTTGGACACAAGCCTAATTTTAAGAACTTTCGAGTCTTCGGATCCAAAGATATAGCTTGGATTCCCAAGAAGAAATGTAAGGAATTGGATCCACAATCCAAACCTTGTATCTTTGTTAGGTATCCTGATGGCATGAAGGGATATCAATTATTGAACTCTACTACCCATGAGCTCTATATTGAGAGGAGTGTGAAGTTTGATGAGTCATCCTTGACTTTTACTTCCACCTTTGAAGTTCTTTTCCCACCGATTTAGATTCGACTCATCGGATGATGATGTTATTGAGTGATTTCCTCCTCCCCTGCTCCTCTCGATCCTCAAACTTCTGAGTCTTCTAATATTGATAGTAGTGATGATGGGGACTATGTCCCTTCTCAATCGAGTGAAGAATTCCGAATCTAAGCTTGAACCTTCAAGACCTCTTTGGACCATGAAAACTTTACAGAGTTTTGGAGATTTAGTTGGAGATCCTTGGATGAGAGACGTATACACTTAATTTTCATTGGACCCCACTCCTTCTTCACCTATGCTTCTAATCCACTGTCTTTCCATGAAAATTCTGGGATTCTGAGTGGGATTCGGCTATAGATGAGGATTATTCCTCATTCATAAAGAATGACACTTGGGATCTTACCCCTCTTCCAAAAGGAAGAAAATTTATTTGGTGTAGATGGATATATCAAACAAATTATGGAGCCAATGGAGAATTCGAGAAGTATAAAGTGTGACTTGTAGCTAAGGGTTTATCCTAGGTAGTTGGGGTTGATTACTTAGAAACCTTTACTCCGGTTGTGAAGATGACTTCCATTTGATTGACTCTTACCATCGCTGCCACTGAAAGATGGGAATTCCACTAGATAGATGTTAAGAGTGACTTTCTTCATGGGTACCTAGAGGAAGAGATCTCTATGGAACAACCTTCGGGTTATGTCCATGATCCATCCCTTGTTTTCAAGTTCAAGAAGTCTCTCTATGGCCTTAAACAAACCCCTCAGGCTTGGTATGCCAATATGGACTCCTTTTCACTTGCATCAAGGTTCACTCGGTGTCACTCTGACCAAAATGTGTATATTCTATGGTAGGATGACTCCATGCTTATTCTTGTTCTCAATGTTGATGACTTGTTGATCACGGGTAGCTCTTCCTCTATAATTGATTCTATGAAGATCTGTTTGGTCAACAAGTTCTCCATGTCTCACCTGGGATTTCTTCATTACTTTCTTGGGATCCATATTTCACAATATGACTTAGCAATTATGATCTCATAGCCTAAGTACTCTCTTTATTTACTTTCTTAGTTTCACATGTTTGATTGCAAGTCCTCACCTACTTCTTTTCATTCCTAGGTCAAGTTGTTTTTTATTGCTCTTCCCCCTTGGTTGACGGTACCTTTTATCGGAAGTTGGTGGGGAGCTTGATCTACCTTACTCACACTCAACCAAATATTTCATATGCTATCGGGATCATGTCCAAATTTATACAAGATCATCATGAGTTTCATTTAAAAGTAGAAAATTAGATATTTCACTATGTTCATGGCACTCACACCGATGGTATTCATTACTTAGGAAGGACTGAGATTGACTTGGTTAGATTTACAAACTCAGATTGGGCTGGTGATCTAGATCATCGAAATTCTACCTCAAGCTAAAGTTTCACTCTTGGTTCAGGTCTTGTCAGTTGGTCTAGTAAGAAGTAGAATGCCATTTCCATATCATCGATAGAAGTAGAATATAGAGGATAAATTAATGCTGCCACATAATTTGTTTGGTTGTAGGGTATCTTGATAGAGTTTTGCATACATTCAAAGCAGCCCACCATTATCTACTATGACAACATGAGCACTATCTCGGTTTGTAGAAATCTAGTTCATCATCGTGGATGAAGCACATTGAGATTAACATGCACTTCATAAAGGATATGATACATGAAAACATCATTGAGATACAATAGATTAGGTTGTAGACATATTCACCAAGCCCTTCACTGAGGTGAAATTTCTACACTTGCGGTCTCTTCTTGGGGTGAGGTATGTTGCAGCTTCACATCTTCTTCGGGCTATATAGTCCTCCTTCTTCTCCTCTTCTTCTTTCTAGAAATATTTTGTTTGTATATCGGCACCTTATCAGGTCTTTAGTTGTGGGCCCCATTGGAACCTCTTTCTTAGTTGTCTAGGGAGTCTTCTTTCTTTTCGGGTTACCTTGACCTCTTCCTCGACTTCGATGAAGGGGGTATGGTGTGTGTGACATGCCTAGTCATCATCCACATCACTTGGTGAGTCATCTCACCTTGTAAGAGTAATAGGTCTTAGGAAGTCAAATGACAATTGTAAAATTCTGTCATAGAATCTATCATTGTCATTTGCATCAGTGCATCATAGGAGTTACATTCCTTATTTGGAATTGTTACTCCTCCTTTAGTGGCTTCATATGTGTTAGTCATGTCATTGATATTATTTCCTTGTTTAGGCATGGGGGTTACACAATACCCCTATTTATACTTCATTTTTTTATCTATGAGAATGAGCAAACCGATTTTCTTACTTGCATTTTCTTTCCATTGATTTGAATCTTGCTTATTACGTTGGAGCTTGACATTCTTGTCGGAGCGAAACTTTGTTGTGGTGCATTCTTTTCAACATCGGTTCTCGCGTATCCCTATTTTATAATGGTAATAATATTATCTTCTTAGTCGTTTGTTGTATGACCAAGGTAGTGAAGCATTTTTATAGAGAAAATGTTAAGAGTTGCTCCAAAGTGTCGATAAGAAATTTTTTGACTTATGGTCTATAACGTAGGCTTCAATTTACAAGGAGTTATTGTTAATTATATTTGTGTTCAACTTATCTTGAGGGACAAAAGATAGGAAAGGAATTTTAGGTGTAAGGTTTGAAATCATATCCTGAAACTATTGAACAATGAGAGTAGGAGGAACACGTGATTAATGAAGAACACGAGTAAGGATGTCCTGAAAGCTAGTTATCTCTTTTAACAATTCCATTAGGGAGATATGTTCTAGCATGCTTACTAATTTTTTTATGAAGTCATAATGAGCAAGAGTGGAAGATTTTGCATTAGAGATTGACTTTTGATTTGAGGGAGATACTAGTCTTGGTGTTTGAGGCTCTGTAGAAGACTTAGAAGGTTGGTTTGTTGCGGTAACCCATATCTTCCTTTGATGCATGGCCCTAAATTCTTGAAGGTTTGAATTTAATGGTCTTTATTGTATAAGGTAATTCCTCAATAAATGATATAATTAAACTTTGATCAGTTTTATTGGTGGAGGAACCTTTGTTATCATTTTTATCATCTCCACCATGATTGGGAAATGAGTTTGAGAACACCTTGGTATTTTTTTGAGTGTTTTATTTTGTGATGGTTCTTCATCAGTTATATTCGCACTATAAATGAGGTCTTGGACAAAGGAATGTAAGTGAAGGCATCATTCAGTTGTGTGATCGTAAATGTGATGAAAATTACATTAAGTATCAATTTTATACCAAGTGGGCTTGGGTTCTACCTCAACCCAAGGTTTGGTGATGGGATAGGTAACCATGTTCATGTTAACAAGTTTTGGAGGGCACTGAGAGAGGTTCTCCCAAAGGTTGAAACGATGTCACTTAGAATCAAGGGGAAGAAACCTCTTTGCTAGAAACAACAAGAGGTTGTTTACCTGTGTTTGGTTTATCTTGAGTATTTTGGATGTTGTGGACATTTCGGTTTCTGTAAGACCATCATTGACCATATTACGATTACGGTTAACATGTTTGGATTTATCTTGGTGAGAGGTATTAGGATTGCTACTATGTTTCCCATTATCCTTTAAATGAGGTTTGATCAAAAAATTTACGACCATGGATTTTTCATTCTCCGATCCTTTCTCAATAAATTCTTCAAAATTATTAAGGAAATACATTTCTATATGGAAGGATAGATCACTATTGAGGTTAGGTACAAATATTCTCACAAGACATTTCTCAGGAATGGAGGATGGGAAGTGATTAGAAATCCCACAACATCTTTCTAGGAATTGTGCAAAGTTTTCATTTGTTTGTTGTTTGGCATTACACAAATCCATCATTTTCATTTCAGAGTCTAGGTTGAATGTTAAATGTTTAATGAAATTCTCTAAGAGGTATAAAAAAGTTTGTATATAACCCTTAGGAGGTGTAGAAACTAGTCCAATGCCTAACCACCCATAATTTTTAGAAAGAGATGCATTAAGAAGATATCACTATAGGCCACCTCATGGAAAACCATATGGAATTCCTTGATTTTTCTCTAGGATCAATTTTTCCCTTGTATTTTTTGAATTTGGGTGTCTCAAAATATTCAGGAAAGGGTATGCACAAGATGTCCTTATCTAAGGGGTAAGGATAAGGTTCTTCAAATTTGAATTGTTTTCATTGATGTTGCATACCCAAGACAAATTCCTTCATCATTTTCCATTATTGGGAAAATGGTGAGTTTTTCTACAAGATAGATAAGAAACCATCACTCATATATTTATTGGTCTCTTTGGTGGGTGTGGTACGGTTCATAAATGAAGTGTCACTAATTTTATTTGGTTTGTCTTTTTTATGTTATTCATTAGTGACTTTGAAATTTAGGATAGCAAGTTGCTTAGACATCTCATTAATTTTGATCATGAGAGATTTAGTGGGATCAAAGGTGGAATCAATTGATTTTCCTTTGCTCCCGATGTCATATTTGTACTTTTTTGGTGTATTTTATTTGGTATTTTCGAGGTGGATTTGTTTCGATCATCATTGTTTATGAGACTAGGGTCGACCCATCGTCATTATTTGTTGAATGGAAAGGTTCACCCTTTGTTGGGTGATGCTTTTCAAAGTAATGCTCACAAAACATCCTTGCAAAATCAAAGGGTAATTTTTCTCCCATATAAAGGATATGAAGAAAAAATTAGTCTTTACTCATATCTAAGAAATTTTCAATGTGCGATTGTTCTTCGGAAGATATGTCATTCTAATCATCCTCATATTTTTTATGATTTTGACAATTGGAATTTCCAAACGGACTATAATCTTTGTGTCATGTTCCCACCATTTTTAAAAGAACGGGGAGAAAAAAAGAGATGAAATTGATAACTCGACTCATATAAATTGAATGCTATGATGGACGAGAGGCATGTGATTAAGTTTGGTAATAACTTGTCCCGTAAAAAATTAAATGCTAAGAATGGAAATATTTTTGGAAGATACGAATGACGTAACCATTAACAAAGTCAATGTCAAGATGAAAGATAGTGAAAGTGATTGATAACCTCAACCCTTGATAAAGTGAATACTAAGATGGAAGAGTGGTTCAATGTGGGAAAATTTCTCATCCTCTAAAAAAGTGATTGCTATATGGGAGGAGGGTTATAGTGACAAAATATCAAATGTGCTCAACCTCTAACAATGTGAATGCTAGAATAGAGAAACGATGATAGATTGATTTCAAATGTACTCTTCCACTAGAAAATTGAATACTAGATGGGAAGAGGATATGAAGAAGGAGTCAAATCGTATGCGATGTGATCAACCATTAACATGAAATATTTAAGAAGGAAGAGGTTAATGAAAGGATAAGACTCAAATATCAACAACGTAAATGTTGGGAAAAGAATATATGATGAAGTGTGTAAAAAGAAACAAATATTTTGTCAAGTTAGAGATGTGAAGAAATAAAATGTATATAGTTCAATGTTGATGATGTCAAACTAAAGGACACAAGAAGAGAATGAAGATAATATGTGATGGAATTGATTTTTGACAAAGTGGAATATAACATGGTCAAGAAGTTAGTCGTGACGATGATGAAATTTATTGAGAGAGGATATGGATATCCACAACTCAAGACTTGATGTCGAAAAGGAGGTGGAAACCTAAACTTTGGGAAATGTAATCCAAATGTTTAGGTATCTAATGAAATGGGAAATAAAATAAAAAATTAGGTGAGAATGAAAGAGAATTTTTTTGATTATCATGAAACAGGAAGAATAAAATAAGTAAATTAGAATTCAAAATGAATGAAATAAGATCAAATGGAGAGTGTAATGAGGATGAAAATATTGAAATAATGAAAAAGAGACAAAATCTCTAAAAAGGGGAATTTTGAGAGTAAAATTAAAGATAGTGAATGACTGATGATGAAGAGAAAAGATGATGAGAAAAATAAGTGAATTTCAAGTACTAATGAGGACAAATTTGGAGATAGTGAACAAAATATAAAATGAACCCAGATAAGGAGTATTTGGGATTTCAAAAGGAGGTGAAAACTAATCCAAGATAAGTATACTTGTAAAGACGAGGCGAGGATGAAAGTAGAATCCAAACAAGGAGTGTTTGGAAATGAAAAAAATATATGAACATGAATAGAGAATTCAAACAAGGAGTGTTTGGGGAAAATTGAGTGTGGAACACTACTATGAAAAAAGAAAACAAAATAATTAAAAAAAAGTTGTTTTTATCTATTTGTTTGTGGCCTCTACCTTGGATTGGCTTGGACAATGTTTTGCTTCCTAGGTGGCTCTCTCAACTAGGTGTTAGTAGTATATCCAAGCAAGTGCAACGCTATTACTAGCTGAAAAATTTACTTTACCCCCTTTAAAATCCTAAGAAAATATATTCCTCATAATAAATTGTGCTAGGGTCGCTACTACGATATCTGAGACTCTAACTCACAAGGCTTTACTAGTTAGTTGGGATAAAAATTTCCTATTTTGTCAGCTAACTCCCTCAATGTGATGACTACTTTGGGGTTCCTTTGGTAATCCTCAAAAGAGTTTTATGGATTAATCCAAGGAGCTTGTCATAGTTATGCGAATGGGTTTTGATCATTTTTGAACTCAGTAAATAAAGTGTGTGTAGAAAATGTTAATTTTATCTTGTTTATTCATAATTTCCGCACACAAGAATTAATATTTTCAATTTCACGAGCAAAGGCAACCTATAGTTAGTAGTTTTGAAAAGTGTTTATTTTTATCGTCATGCGAGCGGGTCCTGCAAGAAAGGATTAGAATTTTTTCTAGAAGGAGGTAAAAGAGAAGACAACAGAAGTGAACCCATGTCTCTGATTTCCAAGACCACTTATAAAGCATGAGGAAAGAGCATACATGTGGGTTTGATTTGATTTATAAAACCGTTAATTCCATAAAAATAAAAAAGAGAAACAATTACATTTTTTATTCCCAAGATCACTTAGAAAAGTGTGAGGGAACAACATAAATGTCGTCATACCCTAATTAGTTTTACCAAAAATAAAAATGACAAAATAATAGCATGCAAAACATGCCAAAAAGTGTTAGTCTAGTTTGAAAAATTATGAAACATGTACAAAAATGGCTAAATTTTTTGAGAAAAATGGGTCCGAAACGCCCAATAACCCTATATTCGCAAGTAGAAAATGTGATTGGAAAGGGGCCAAAAAGTGAGTGTAGGTTGATTAAATTTCTAAAACCGAAGAAGAGGTGAGATTGAATGCGCCCGATATCTCTGCAAGAGTGGATAACACAATTAGTCTATTTTAGCAAGAATAACAAAAATAAATTACAAAAGCACCTAATTGTGTATTAAAAGGTCTAAGGAAAGTAAATAGATCAAGTAATTGACATAATTAAATGAAGAATGAAAGTAAGTAAGATGGATTGAATTAGTATTTAAAAATCCTAAAGGAATTGATTAAACTAAGTAACTAAAAAATATGAGAATAAAGGTAATCTAATAGTTAAGAAATTAATATAATGAAATGAAAATAAAATTAACACTAAAATAAAGTTAGGAAATGAATTCTAATTTAAACACTATATTTGAAAGTTCAAACCTAAGTGGGAAACCCTATGAAAAATTTACAAACAAATAGGTAAACCTAAAACCAAATTTCGTGTAAAACTTCAACCAAAACCTAAAAAGACTAAGCATAGGATGTGTTTTGTAGTTTTTCGTAAAGGGTTAGGTTTTGGGCTTGGTAGTGAGAGGTTCACTTTGTTTATGAATTGGAATGGATGGGAAAGGTGTGTGATTGGCTGGAGGAACCGAGTGATATGATTCGACTAGTAGGGAAGGAATTGAGCGGGGGTGCGGTGAGTGGGTATGGGGATCGAGAGAGAGTGGTGAATGAGATTCGGGTCGGTGGGATGGTATATTTTCCCTAGCTAAGTCGGGGGATAGTGCAAGGAGGGTGAGTCCAAAATTCGGGGAGGGGGCTCATGGCTAGGTCGGGGTAGGGACATGTGTTCGAGGATGGGGAGTTGGGAAACTCGGTGGGTCCAAGATGGGTCAAGGCGAGGACATGTCTTTGGGGAAGGGAGATGGGTAGAGTAGGGGATTGGGAGGGGTTGGGTCAATGAGGGAGTTGTGTGAATGTGGCTCGGTTGAGCTAGATGAGTGGGAGAGGTGAGGGAAAGGGGTGAAGGGAAAGAGAGGGTATTGGGATCTTAGGCTGAGGGTTTTAATTTTGTTTTTTAATTTATTTTTAATATTGTTATTTTTTTGCTTTTAATTTGTGTTTGCAAAAATCTGATTTTTTTCTTTTTAAGATAAAAATCATGAACTTGTTTTGAATTTTAAGAAATATAATTTTTATTTTTTTATTTTTGATAATAAAATTTGATTGCTTGTATTTTTGTATGAACGTTTCTATCCCAAATTTTCACCCCTAAAAATTCATATAAGCTATTAAATATTTGAATTACATGATTTTGGGATGTACGAGAAAACCATCAAATTCAACCCCATTGGAAGAGAAAGACAACCCTTGCTTTCACTCGAACGATTTGGTCTTTACTCGTAGCGAGTTGGCTCACTACAAAAATTGTTCGAGTTGTTGGTCGGGATCATTGTGGAAATTAAAAGCTCCTATGTTGGATGCATAGGTTGTTGGACCGGGGTTGGTCAATGATGTTGCGTACGGACCGGGGTTGGATGGGTGGAGCATTGTACGGAAAGATGTTGGTTGGTCGGGTTGGATGGCTAAGATGGATGGCCTCGAGGTTCGATGCCTAGGCTAGATGAATGAGATGGATGGCCCGGAGGTTGGTCTGCGATGTTGTGTATGAACGAGGGTTAGTTGGCACAAGGTTATATGTTTTGGTTAATTAAGTAGTATGTCATATAAGAAGAGATAGATGGTTATTTAACCTCCTAAGTTGGACGGATGATGGTGTAAGATGATGACTCTTAGGTTAGTCACTAACCACAAGAATGTACGACGTTAAAGTTATACGTTGTCAAAACCCCAAGGGTTGGATGATAATGAGGTTGGACATCCCACTCATATTTTGTATGGTTCATGATTAGACAGGTTGTCTAACCCGAGATATAGAGGAGAGATCACGGGCCGGTTAATTGTTTGCTTAAATGGGTTCTATACGAGACCATATGGTCGAGATGTTGTCCAATCCTACATGGTTAGACGATCCACAAAATGGACAAGTCACGAGTTAGGAAAAGGTAAGTGGATGAATTAAAACTCAATAACCATATTTAAAGAGGTATGGTGCCCATGACATCTCGTGTAATAAAGGTACCAAATTATATGGTTACACATACCTCGTAAAGGCATCCTTCCGAGTTGGTGACCCAAGTTTCCTATATATTGTAAAATCCACCTCATTTTGAGGGGATTCATTTTGTTTTGCAAAGGAACTCTTTAAAAATTGTTCTAAAGCTATTGTGAGCTAAAATCCTTGAATTTGGGATTATTGTAAAGGATTTTTCCATGTGCCTATATTGTAATGGATTGTGCATGTTTCTGAGCAATTAAATTTGTGTTTTGTGGCTTTTCTCATGAAAACTCCAATTATATTGCATCTTTTTCCTTCCATTGTGTTTTAAGGGTATATTTTGCGTGCTTTTATCTCTTTGTAGGACCTTTAATTTTTTGTGCTTTATGAATCTAGGGAATTTAGTATTGTTTCATATTACGACACTTCCATATACCCTCCCTCACTTTGTTTACTCCCAAATTTTCACTCACTTAGAATGTGTCACACCTTTTCTTATTACATCAGCTTCCCTTAGAGTACGTTTACTTTTTGAATTCTTCCATCCTTGTCTCCTTGGAAATAATTAGGGTAGGATTATTTTGGTTTTGCATTCTCTACACTTTGGAGAAGTTATCACTTTGGGTTAGAAGAATAAGTGACTTTATTTGAAGGATTATTCTACTTGAAAGGTTCAACACTATAGGATAATCCCATGTTATACATGTTACACGAGATAGTCACAAGAAATCGGGGTGTTGTAATTTTTAGTAATAGTTTTGGTACACTCGATTAGACCAAAAGATAATAATTCTAGGTTTATCAGGATTTGATGTTTATCTTGGTGAATCCCCAGCTTTTGGAGGCTTTGTAGCAACACATTTGGTGACTCCTAGTATTTTAATTCAACTAGTTTTAATAGTAATAGTGGCCCGAGTACATGAGAAGGATCCAAACTCAGTCCAGAGAAAGAGAAGAAGGTGTCTTTGAGTATTTTAAGTTATCCCCAGGAAGAGGAAGGAGAGGAACAATAGTACAAAGGTCTACATCTCCATGAAACATAACGTTATCCACACCTCCACCTAGTCGAACCTTCCTTCAATAAACTAGGATACTCAAACCAATCGGGATGGCATATCTGGCGCAGCTACTACAAGGATCAATGAATCCCTATGTCAACATCACTTTGGTAGTATTCCACTTGCCCTCAATGCCCAAAACCCTATTCTGATGGCAACATAAAAAAATATTCATTCGAATTCATGGGGAGGACCTCACAACTCCCACTAACCATATTCAAGATATTGCAAATATCTATACCATTCATGAGATCAATGAAGTAGATATTGCAATTAAATTTTTGGCTTCCTGTTTCAAAGAAAAGGCCTTGCACTAGTTCAGGAGCTTAGCAATGGGGTCCATTATAGACTAGGATCAAATATGCACAACCATCCGTAACCATTTCAAAGAAACAGTGGACAACCTTTCCTTATTGGAGAATTTGAAAATGATCAAGAGGGCTCCCTTTGAATATATGACATACTTTAATTTGCAATTTCAATAGTGTGGGACCGGATCCCAATTCTCATAAGGTCGGTCTTTGAAGGTGCACTTATCTATTTCCTTACAGATTTAAATTATGATATATATATATATATATATATTATGATATAATCTAGGGGAGGGATAACCTTACTAGAGGCTTATGCAAAAACAATTAGAGTTGAAAATTTTCTAATCCAAGATGGTAAATAAGCACCCAGGCCACCTATGCCCCTATATCCGGAATTGGGAAACCCTCTACTAGTCAAACACTTGAAATATCCCTTGTCCCATCCCCTAGAAATCAAAGCAATATTGAGGTTTCTACTTCTCGGGAACTTCTAAGGAACGCAAGAGGTTATGAAGCTGCTTAAAAATATCGGGAATGAGTTAGTGGCCATAAAGAGGAAACATGCCCTGAATTTCAGACCCTTTCGGCCTCAAGTTCAATGTCAATCAAGACCCCCATATTAGTAAAAGAAACCTCCTACTCAAGTTGTTAATAACAAAAAGGGGCAACACATTGTTTCCAAACCTCCCCAACCTTATAATACCAATGCAAGATCAACCTCTAGGGCCTTAATTCAAGTTCAAAACAACATGACACAAGAGTATGAATGGAAATATATATATGGCCAACCTTATGATAAAACATAATAATTACAAGATATGTAAAATCATGCCTTTGTGGTGGAAACTATGGGTGTGCCTCAAGAGGTGAGTCAAAATGAGAATCAACAACAAATAAGTTAATAAGAGGCTTATCCAATGGAAACCGAACTAGTCAATTCCAAAGCTAAACATTTTTCTGGGATGAATCAACCTCATTTTCAAGGGGTAGTAGCAAAACAAGGTCTAAGAAGAGAAACATATATGAAGGAAAATCATCTAGTCTAATTGTTTCTTGGTCCACTCCCACACCACAAGTAGTCAATGAGACTAAATGCAACTCATAATGTAAAAATCATCCTAACGCCTCTATTGTAGCACCCCTAAATGTACATAATCAGATAAGGGTACTAGTTGTAGTGGCCCGGGAATCAATTGAGGTGCTATACAAGCTCATGCCTATTAAGGGAAAAAAATAATAACCCACCATCATTCAATATCATCGACGGATGAAGAAGACCAATACAAGTATTTACATGTGGAAATCATTGGTAATTATAGGGAAACAAGATTTGTTGCAAGTAGTTATGGAAAATTGGTCCCCTTCTAATGAGCCATCCAAAAATTAGGAGAGGGTTATTAATAATATTGTGTAATAAGGAGAAGGTCATTTAGGTAAGAATTTGAATCCTCCACCATTCTATGTCGATTGATCATTGTAAAAATGTTAGTGCATAATTACAAACAACAAAATCTCAACTTGTAGGGATTATTAGCTATACACGCACTCTAAATTAGAAAAATTTATATAAATATGAATCGTAGCATTCGGAATCTAGTTTCTAAAATACTAATTTTTGTAAAAAATGGACAAGTTTAGCTATATTAAACACTTAAAATTATATGACTTAGTTTTTTTTTTTTGAAAAAACTTATAAGATTGTAGTCGTTTGCCGCATTTTGGATGACCAAATCTTGTTTTTTTTTCCTTTGGTGAAACGTTAGATGTAGTTGTCTATCTTGGGATGGATTTTATTTTGTATTTTTTTAGCAATATTTTTTTTATGATTTTTTCCGTGAAAGTGGTCTGAAAATATTTAGAAAACGGAGCGCTTTCCGTTTGCCCGCCATAACTATATCAAAAAATATCGAAATCAATTTTTTTTTTTTTTAACGTGTATAGAATTTGTCCACGCTTGGGATGGTATAAGTTTTATCATATTTTGATAAGCGAAACAAAAGTTACAGTCTTAAATGTAGACATGAACATTCACGGGAAAAAATGTCTTAAAGACCTATTGTTAGTAAAAAATTATAAAATGATATTTATCTTATTCTATTCACTTTAAAAACAATATTTCTACGAAGCTAAGAGTCTCCCCTACGCGATGGCACCATTTTTGTGAAATGTTTTCAGTTTTTAGCACGGTTCAAGTCTTTGGAAGAGCAGATTTGAGGTTTTTTGACCTTTTACACTTCATAATGACCTTCCATAGCTTTGGTTGGTGAAAAACAAAGATTTTCTGAGCCTTAGGTTGGCGAGATAGATCCGCGATCGTGGTTTTTAAACATAAAGCGCGATCGTGCTTTATAAACGAGCGCGCTTTATAAAAAGCGATCGCGGTTTATATAAAGCGCGCGGTTTATAAATGCGATGGTTTATAAATCATATTTACACACATCGATGCTCGAATTACCATGTGATTTTTACTCTCGACCTTACCGTATGAATTCTTGTGAAATTCTGTCTTTTTTGCACGTTTTTCTTATCATGGAAGCAAAACATCATGGGAGACAAAAAAGCGAAGTCAAAAAAGGAAGTCATTAAGTAAAAAAGCACCAAAGCGAATTAGAGGCCAACAAAATTCAAAATCTTTGAGCGAATGCGGAAACTTCGTGAATCTAGAAGAGGTTCATCTTGATCCCAACTATTGTAAGCAATGAAGAACTAGGTAATGTTTCTCTTATCGATGTTGAAGTTGAATTAAATACTCGTGATGAAGAAGTTTTTCTTGTCGATGTTGAAGAAGAATTAAATACTCATGATGTAGCAAATGTTGAAATTGAAGGAGGCGATGAAAATGTAAATAAGGAAATTCATGTTGAAAGCTGTAGACAAGCAAAAATTTGACAAAAACACCTCCTAGGATTTTACGTAAGAAACCTAATTTTTATTGAAATTGATGAAAACATTTTGAAACCAATGTCGACAAACTTTACGAGCGACAAATCGGAAGAAAAGCCACTTTGAAATTTGGGATAATCATTTTGAAATTTTAAATGATTCCCAAAGATGTCGATTGTTGGTTAGTTTGATGAAATTGATTAAAATGAGACCTACATTAAACACCTTAGGATTGAATGACATCTAATATACGTGGACAAACCTCTCTGATTGTTGAAAACCTTCATGATGCATATCACACTATTGGTGTCGAGAGGCGCACTAGGGATAGTAATATTGTGCGTCGTGTACTTGCTTTACTAGTGTTGTAAGTGAATCAATAAAAAAACAACGTTTGATTACGCAAACAAGTCGAATGTTGCAAGTTAATCGAAAAACTCTAATGAAAGCAATTGAAAGGCGTAATATCCTTGATCACTCAATAATGCCGATTTTTGGGCATTTTACGCTGAGAGCACCGCGTAAGGACAAAAATAATTACGATCTTTATAAGAGAAGTTGTTATTAAATTTTGGCATGATAACACTAGAGTTTCACCTAATACTGAGAGATGTTATAAAGCGGAGAGTTGGTTCTACTAATCGTGAACCACATCAAAGCATTTCTTAGATATGACTCAAACTCAATTTTTCGTAAGTTTGAACAAGAGAATCGGAAATTAAAATTAGTCAACGTTTTTTTGAAATGTTGAAACCATTCTATGTGAAAATCAACCATGCTCGCACCACTTGTTGTTGTAGGCAACATGTTGAATTTGCGATGCATTATGCTAAATTTTTACGTATTCGTTCTAATTTTCATTACGAAACTATGTTATACGAATGTGGTGTTCAAGTTCCACCAATATCTTCCGGGGATTTCATTCTACTATATTTTGTGAAAAAGAAGTTGGACAATTTTTTTATAGTCGGGATTGTTTAGATGGAAGTTGTAGTACATGCGGGGATTACCTAAATTGGAAAGTTACATCCATGAGAAAATTGAAGTCTGTACAATAGGACATAATTTAGTTGAATTTGATAAATATAAATCGAGTTGCATACCGGTTGAAAGATGGAAAAGAGTCGAAGCGGTGTGAGCTAGTTCTGAACAAATGCCCATTTTTCAATTTATGAGAAAATTTAAGGATGAAATTGTTTATGAGTATGCGAGGCATACACATAGAGCTCGATGGTTGGATGAACAATTCAAGCTATGCAAAGACACATTTCCTATTGGTACTATTGTTTGGTGGTCGATTTTTGAGAGAATTACACATTGCGACCACAAATGGAGGTTGATCGCAATATTACAACTCGGTACAAGTTGCCATTTTTGTGCATATAGCATTTCTACATTCTCTGACGAGTCTGAGAGAATGATCGAAAAATCTTAAGAAGTACCACTTTTATATCGGTGATGATCGTACTCATTCTCTTGAATTTGTGCGAGGTGTTTCGGTTATTTGGAAACTTGTGCGATAGGGACATCCACTTCAAACAACATTATATATGGTGAGATAATTACACGTCTCGGTTTAAGAATGCATGAATGTTTTATTATTGGGATGAGAGAATGCACGTCAAGATGGGTGTGCTGACATATTTGGAGTTTCATTTTGAAATTTGGACATGGAAAAGGAGAGCATGACGGTGCGGGGGCATGTGTGAAAAGAGCTCTTGCAAGAGAAGAGTTGAAGTACAAAGATGGTGCTGAATTAAAAGATGCAAAGAGCATAGTGGAATGGTGTCTTGACAACATGGCCGAGGTTCTCAAGAAAATTCCACGGTTTGCGAGATATTTTTGGTTGATAGAGGAAAAACATATTGCTAACTACGAGGATTGTATGACACTCACTTTGGGTCGGTGATATGCACTCATTTTGTAGCTCGAGGCAGCTACTTCATGGGCCGTATGGACAAGAAAGTTGACATGCTTTTGTGCATCTTGTATCGAATTTGTCAACTTTGAGTGTGATTCACAAGAATGGGTGGAAGGATGGATTTGTAGGCCTCTAACTCCGCTTCTAGTTATCAACCTCCACAAGCATTACGACTTGACTTTTTTGCGAGATGAATTCTGACATCGAGGACTTTGTGAAATTTCAATTTTGGTGCGACAAGGTATGAATATGGTTATATTTATTTAATTTTTGTAAATTGAGTTATATGTCCATTGAAATTTTAATATGTAATTTAAATTTGATTTGTTCAACTTTCCTTGGTTATTTTTTTGTAGGACATGTGTTTGCAATAATTGCGACAGAAGACAATGAAGAAGGAACAGACTATTTCTTATGTCGTTGCATCGAGGAAAGAAAGAAGTTGACTTCTCCTATTATAGATGGCGAAGATATTGAGTATCCTACAGGGTCAGTGGTAGTTATTGGAACTTGGCTTCGACGGTATCCATTAAAAAACTCCTCTGTTTGGGTGTTTGAAGACTTTGAGACACACAGGAAAATACTCTTATATTCACATCTAGTTCTAGCGACAAATATTCAGTTGTATAGATATCGAGGAAGGCCTAATAACAAGATTCTTTGGAAGGTTCGAGAGTCGAGATCATGAAGCAATCTTATGCTGCTTTATTGAGTAGATCCGATCTGATGGTTCATTGGAATGAATTTCTGATGCGAGCATATACAGTATATATATAATTTCTTTTCAATTATATATATATATATATAATTTTTTAGAAATTAAAGATCTAGATTTAAGTTTGAATATATATTTTATTTTAAATTTGTGTATTTTGCACGTACATTATATCTATCTATAGTATATATGGTTTTGATTTGAAACTTAAATTTCTTTGACTAACACTTTTATTTAGGTTAGTGGTGCCATAAAAGCTTCCACCTTCACGTGGTTGGCACTGTTAGTAGAGAATTTTAAATTCTCGAAGCTAAGAGAAGCTTTCATTGTTTGAAAAAGTTGTAAATTTTGAAAAAGTTGTAAATTTTGAAAAAGTCAAGTAAATTTTGAAAATGTTGTAAATTTTGAAAATGTTGTAAATTTTGAAAAAGTTGTAAATTTTGAAAAAGTTGTAAATTTTGAAAATGTTGTAAATTTTGAAAACGACTCCTCCCCAAGTGTTTACAAGACCATACTTACGCGTGTGCACCGATATGAGAAGGAAAAAACTGAGAGAGGCTATTATAGAGGGTCCCTGCTAGAGGTGTCGGATCGGGAGGCGAGGCCTCTCTAGGTGCCACTGAGTCAGAGTAGTCACCGTCGAAGTTGAGCGATATTTTAGTCTCGGGGCTCTTAAGGGACTGCGCCGAGCGAAGTAGCCGAAAGCAACGACCATTTCGCGCACCAAAACACCACCTCCTCTAGCGTTCACACAGCCACCGGACGTGTCGGTAGATCCGTTCGGTGCCACGACCCACCGTTTGCAAAATATAGCGTTTGTGACCTTACTGGTGGCTCATTGCACTATTTCGCGCGTTTGCAAAAGTAGGACAGCGAGAGCACGAAATGAGAAGGAAAAAAGCGAGAGAGGCTATTGTAGAGGGTCCCTACTGCGAGGTTTGGATTAGGCGAGGCCTCTCTAGGTGCCTGAGTCGAGTAGTCACCGTCGAAGTTGAAGCGATATTTTGGTCTCGGGGCTCTTAAGGGATTGTGCCGAGCGAAGTAGCCGAAAGCAACGACCATTTCGCGCACCAAAACACCACCTCCTCTAGCATTCACTGGCCACCGGACGTGTCGGCGCGATCCGTTCGGTGCCACGACCCACCGTTTGTAAAATATAGCGTTTGTGACCTTACTGGCAGCTCTAGCATTTGCACTATTTCGCGCGTTTGCAAGCAGTAGGACAGCGAGAGCACCGAAATGAAATGAGAAGAAAAAAAACGAGAGAGGCTATTGTAGAGGGTCCCCTACTGAGCGAGGTTCGGATTAGATGAGGCCTCTCTAGGTGCCACGAGAGTCGAGTAGTCACCCGTCGAAGTTAAAGCGATATTTTGGTCTCGGGGCTCTTAAGGGACTGCGCCCGAGCAGAAGTAGCCCAGAAAGCAAGCGACCATTTCGCGCCAAAACACCACCTCCTCTAGCATTCACCTAGCCACCGGACGTGTCGGCGATAGTCCGTTTGGTGCCACGACCCACCGTTTGCAAAATATAGCGTTTGTGACCTGGCTGGCTCAGCTCTAGCTGCACTATTTATTTCGCGCGTTTTGCAAGCAGTAGGGACAGCGAGAGCACCGAAATGAGAAGGAAAAAACCGAGAGAGGCTATTGTAGAGGGTCCCTATGCCGAGGTGTTGGATCAGACGAGGCCTCTCTAGGTGCCACGAGTCGAGTAGTCACCGTCGAAGTTGAAGCGATATTTTGGTCTCGGGGCTCTTAAGGGACTATTGCGCCGAGCGAAGTAGCCGAAAGCAGCGACCATTTCGTGCACCAAAACACCACCTCCTCTAGCATTCACTGGCCATTCGGATGTGTCGGTGTAGTTTGTTCGGTCATGACCCACCGTTTGCAAAATATAGCGTTTGTGACCTTACAGCTGCTGGCTCTAGCCACTGCACTATTTCGCGCGTTTGCAAGCAGTAGGACAGAGAGAGCACCGAAATGAGAAGGAAAAAAAACGAGAGAGGCTATTGTAGAGGGTCCCTACTTTGAGGTTTTGGATTAGGCGAGGCCTCTCTAGGTGCCACATGAGTCGAGTAGTCACCGTCGAAGTTGAGCGATATTTTGGTCTCGGGGCTCTTAAGGGACTGCGCGACAAGTAGCCGGAAAGCAACGACCATTTCACGCTTTGAAACACCACCTCCTCTAGCATTCACTGGCCACGGACATGTTGGCGTAGTCCGTTTGGTGCCATGACCCACCGTTTGCAAAATATAGCGTTTGTGACCTTTGTTTAGCTCTGCTCTCATTTGCACTTTATTTCGCGCGTTTGCAAGCAGTAGGACAACGAAGCACCGAAATGAGAAGGAAAAAAAAAGAGAGGCTATTGTAGAGGGTCCCTACACCGAGGGTGTTAGATTAGATGAGGCCTCTCTAGGGTGCTGAGTCGAGTAGTCACCCGTCGAAGTTAAATGATATTTTGGTCTCGGGGCTCTTAAGGGATTGCGCTTGCGCGAGCAGAAGTAGCCAGAAAGCAACGACCATTTTCGCGCACGAAACACCACCTCCTCTAGCATTCACCTGGCCACCGGACATGTTGGCGTAGTCCGTTTGGTGCCACGACCCACCGTTTGCAAAATATAGCGTTTGTGACCTTACTGGCTGGCTCATTGCACTATTTCACGCGTTTGCAAAGTAGGGAGGACGAGAGCACCGAAATGAGAAGGAAAAAAACCGAGAGAGGCTATTGTAGAGGGTCCCTACGCCGAGGGTTTAGATCGAGGATGAGGCCTCTCTAGGTGCCACGAGTCGAGTAGTCACCGTCGAAGTTGAGCGATATTTTGGTCTCGGGGCTCTTAAGGGATTTGCGCCGAGCGAAGTAGCCGAAAGCAGCGACCATTTCGCGCACAAAAAACACCACCTCCTCTAGCATTCACCTAGCCACCCGGATGTGTCGGCGTAGTCCGTTTGGTGCCACGACCCACCGTTTGCAAAATATAGCGTTTGTGACCTTACTGTTTGGCTCAATTGCTGCTTTATTTCACGCGTTTGCAAGCAGTAGGACAGCGAGAGCACCGAAATGAGAAGGAAAAAACCGAGAGAGGCTATTGTAGAGGGTCCCTATCTGAGGTTTGGATTAGACGAGGCCTCTCTAGGTGCCATGAGTCGAGTAGTCACCCGTCGAAGTTGAGCGATATTTTGGTCTCGGGGCTCTTAAGGGGACTGCGAGCAAGTAGCCGAAAGCAACGAAGTAGCCAGCTGGCCAGCAATGACCATTTCGCGCTGCCAAACACCACCTCCTCTAGCGCGTTTGGCGGCCACAACTGGAGGATGTCTAGGTGTCGAAGTGGCGTAGTCCGTTTGGTGCCCACGACCCACCGTTTACCCACCGTTTGGAAAATATAGCGTTTGACAACCTTACTGTTTGGCTCACTGCACTATTTCGCGCGTTTTGCAAAGCAGTAGGACAGCGAGAGCACCAGAAATGAGAAGGAAAAAAGCGAGAGAGGCTATTGTAGAGGGTCCCTGCCGAGGTGTCGGATCGAGATGAGGCCTCTCTAGGTGCCATGAGTCGAGTAGTCACCGTCGAAGTTAAGCGATATTTTGGTCTCGGGGCTCTTAAGGGATTTGCTGCTGAGAGCAAAGTAGCCAGAAAAAGCAACGACCATTTCGCGCACCCCAGAAACACCACCTCCTCTAGCATTCACAGCCACCCGGACGTGTCGGTGCATCCGTTGGTGCCACGACCCACCGTTTGCAAAATATAGTGTTTCCTTATTTATTTAAATTAAATTACAATGACTTGGTTGTTATGTTATCTCTTGTTGTCATCAAGTGTCCTTGGTAGGATGATATATGGGGCTCATGAATCTTATTTTCTACCTTATCCTTAACACTTGGTTTTGTTATAATATTATGGGTAATATTGTTCTACGGTTTTCTTTTCCTTTCTCTTCTTTCTCTCTTTTATGAAGACCATCGGTTGTCTTTACCTCTTGATTGACTCTCGACCTCTGTGAAACCATAATTATCTTCTCTTCATCCTTTCTTCTTTCTCTCTCTCTCTCTCTCTCTCTCTCTCTCTTGTACCTCATTAGCTCTATCAACCTTTGAATCACATTTCTGCTAGTTCTTCTTCTTCTTCACCATATATCAAGTCGATTCATGAGGCCTAATAACCTTGATTACCTTTCTCTACGTTTCTTCATCTTTTCTATTTTTCACATATGTTCTTGAACTCTCTTATCCTTTCATGTAATTGCTTTAGTCTAGCATCTTATCTCTCTGATACTAACTTCTCCATCCAATGTGGCATTTTGTAACCATGACCTCACTCTTTACTTCACCCATCATTTTCATCTATCTCTTTGTCTCTCTTCTTGGACCACTGTATCAACCTTATCTCAAATCCTTTTAGCTAATCTTCCTTGATCTTCAAGTTATGATATACCACATGTTGCAGTTCAAAAAATTTATAACATATGTATTCAATGGTTTCTATGTTTCCCTAAAAACTCAACTCTGTCTTTTGATCAAGTTCAAACAACTCCTTTTCACTAGTTAACATGTACTCCAAATTTAATATTATCCCTTATCCTCTATATGGTTTCTTACTGATATTATTTATCTAACTCTAATGTAGATACTATGAGCGTAATCAAAATGATCAACTACCAAGTTCAATATCCATGTTGGAAGGTACTTACAACTTCTTCACAGTTTTGGAACTCAAAATACATGAAGCAATCAGCTAAAACAAATGTACAAATACATTTGAAAATAACTTCTAGGTTGTGATGCAAATACAAATACAGTACAAGCTTATGATGCAAATAAAAATAATATAAAGATATGTAGCCACATATCATTCAAATTTAACAATATTTCAGGATTATTATGAGTTCTGAAAAAGATGCGGCTACGAGTTGGAAAATCAATACGGATTACTTGAGGATTAACTCATATGTACACAAAATTCTACAAACAATGCTGAGACCCAATTTTGGGTATACGTAATATTATCAAGATGATAAATTGATGAATTCCATATTAACTTCAAGGATTAACTCATATTGCACACTTTTCCAAATACAACAGGATGATAAATTGATGAATTCCATTAAATATATAAGCTTTAGTTACTAATACTTAAGTTGGTGATAGAGCTAACAATATTGTTTTAGTTTGAAAAATAAAAATTCAAAATGCCCATGGTGAAATATACCACAAATAATAATCGAGAAAGATACTAGAAAATATATAACTAGAAGTAATACACTAAATCCACCTCAAGATTTAAAAGACTGAAATAGTTCAAATTTATAGCCTCGGAAACAAAACCGTAGCGAGAGATATCCATAGGAGTTCCATATATGGAGGAATCGCTTTTATCAATCAACAAACAAAAACTATGATCTATGTATACTTTTGAACACTAAATTTTATTTAATAAACAATACAAATATTATTAACCTAGTTTGGAGTACGAGATAAATTCACTGAGATAGAGAATACTGGGGCATCTACAAGTTCAATGACAGAGATCAAAACCCACTTTCTCGAGTTAGCAATAATACCAAAATAACCAAAATAAATATGATTTAACCAACACACACATATATATATATATATATATATATATATATATAAGAATCAAACAAAGTGTGCTCAAAGTGTGCGCACGTCTCGAAAATATATATGTACATAAGTTCATAATGTATGTATACATCTCGAACTAAGCACGTGTCATAATGTACATATGGGACCACATGCGGTCGCAAAAGGCTATATATAGTACTGATGGTGTGAATCTACTCATGACCACATATGTACATCCGGTGTCCACTATAAATCTACTCATGAAACATCTTCCCTCTCTTCGCCTGCTTTAGAAGTAGCACGTCCACGACACAGGGATGTAGTGGAGGAGATGCCACTCTGGATTTCATCGTGTGGTCCTAGGTGTCTCTAAGCATGCTGTGACCTAACTTTGCACATTCATAAACAACAAGTTTTTAACACCCAAAATTTTAAAATACATTCAAAATTTAGAAACTTGTACAATTTAGTTAAAATGCATGTGAAATCTTACCGCAATGTCATGATCCCTATCAATTTGTTGTTGACGCGTCGCAGGGACAACAATAGTCTCACGAGGGGTAAGCTACATACAAATAATTAATTTTCAAATTAAATATTTCACATATATACCTACAAAATTTGATATTGTAGATTTAAGTTTAATAAGAAATAATGAAGGTCTCCAAAATTTAACAAATTTAAAAAATTGTGTACCTCAGTTAGTGGATCTGCAGATGTTATGGCAGTATCTACAGTAGCCTCCACAGTCTGCATATATGGAGGAGTCTCTCTAGCAGTCATAAGCTATACAAAAAACATGTACAAATCAATATTAAAATCTACTTAAGAGCTTAGCACTCCTATCGAAACCTATTGAAAAAAATAATAGTAAAGGAACTCAAAGGTCCCTACACTCTAAACATATCTTTTCACGTTCATCAAGGAAACACCAGATCTATATATAGGTACATGAAACATTTACAAGCACTCATTCCACATGTTGAGATTTTAAGAAGGTAAAAAAACTATACAAAGGAGGGAAATTATACATTCATTCCCGTCCCTACTATACAATCTTACCCCAGGTGGTACTTTCAAGACATGTAAAACCAATATATGATTACATTGTATGGCTAGTTATATCAAATGAATTGGCATTTCCTACTAAATAATATATAGGTTGAGTATAAGAAAGTGAAACTCATGTACGAGAGGTCAAGCATGCGATCCGTGCGTGAACTTCCGGTAATTAGAAACAAAGTGTAAAGAGATTTACTAACTGCGTAAAACTCATGTGAGGCGTGCCGAGTAGCCTCGGTTCACTGAGATGATGACCCATGAGGAGGCTCTGTGTATATAAAAAGAAAAATATTAATACATGTACAACATACACGTGAAACAAATTATAATAATAATCTAGTGCAATTAAATGATTTATTAAAAATGTAAGTTTGTCTGACTTGAAACTTACGTTTGAAACACGCCTACTGCGTGATTAGCTAGCATGTCGACACACGGATGTTTCCTTCACCGGCTCTTGCTATTTAAAATAAAATAAAAAATTAGTTTTTACATGTATGTACATGACGTACTGATCATATATATAATATATAATATATATATATATATATATATATATATATATATTAATATCTCAAACATGTGAATTAAACTATATATATATATATATTATTTAAATTTATTTAAAATTTACCTGTGAAAGACCAATATCGGTGGCTCAGTTCAAAAACACTCCCGACATCTCATCTATAGAAAAGAAATCTGTGAACCAGCAAATGATGTCTACGCTGCGGTGCATACGGCACCACATGATCCACGGTGGTGTGGTGCACTAGGCCCTGGCGCCTCCACCAACATCATCGGATCTGATCTGGGTCTTATCTTTGGGTGAGTGTCGGTGAGCTCCCTCAATGCATGCGATGTATCAATCTCCACAACCTCCTTCCTTTGTAGGAGGGATAGCGAAGGTAGTGGGGTTTTGGGGCATGGGGATCTAGGTGACCTACGCGTGCACCGGAGTGCTGCTGCATGCGAGCCACCTCCTCGACGAAAAAAAAGTCGAGAAAAGTCAAAATAATTCGGGACCTCATTGAGCACGAACTCATGATATAATTTCTTGAAAAAAATAAAGAGGAACCTCATTGTTGTTGCATGGTGGATAGTCAAAAACCATCCACCATCGGTCCCAAAAATTGTTTTTGATTCTATCATCATGGCACCGATGGATTGGGAACCGTTTGCAAGTAGCTGCGGGGGCATTGGTTTAGGGTCGGTAAATAATGCACAAATGAGGTCTTTTCAATTTTTTTTTGTCTTTGTGACCGCATGGGATAGTTTATCCGCATACCACCGCCTACTGAGTCACTTAAAGGTGTTCCATCTATGTATTTGGTTGGTTGCGAGACTCGACTTTGCAATCAATGTTTGCAATGTATTGGCTAAAGTCATGCGGGATGGATTTGTAGCATGATTTTGTCTTATATTTTGAATTAGGTTCTCAATGGCAATTTTATTTTCTTGGATTCTTCCAATGATATTATCTTGCGTTCCTGTTGGCTCAGTGGGGATAGAAGGAGCCACAGGAGGCGGATCTATGTTTGGAGGAGGGTTTTGAGGAATGTTCGGAGGGTTTTGAGGAATGTTTTGATGGTTTGCACGATTTGAGCTTGCCGACCAACTGATAAAACAAGAAAATTGTATACATAAACAAACATTTCAAAAAACCCATGAAAATGCAAAAAAAAACCTAAAATGCAAAAAAAAAAAACCTAAAATGCAAAAAAATGATTACAATCGGGGACTTACCTCCTCGTCTTGGTGGCATGGTTGAATATATCGCTATCCAGAAGTCGATGAGCAATTTTGAGATGGTATTGAAAGCGCGAGTGAAAAACGTTTAGGAAAAGTCGCGGTTGAAATGAAAAATGAGTAAAATAACGAGTCGTGGGACTGTTAAATTTTGTCTCAGAGTTCCGCGATCGCGGTTTAGAACCGCGAGCGCGGTTTTAAACCGTGATCGCGGTTTTAGGTTCGGTAATTACCGAACCTAGAATAAAGGAAGGTGATTGATTTTCCACTCTTGCTATTTTCCTTGTTCCTTTCAAAGGATTTTATATCAATATTGGTGGGTAGCTATCAACTGATTTGTCCCACATGTTATCCAGAATAAGATATGGAGCTAAGGCTACAATCATGATCATGTCGAGTGAATTGCCAAATTTCACATTGAGCCTTATGTGCCAAGTCTAATCAATGCAAATTGTACCATATTTGATCAAAAGGAGTACTTGGAGACTCGGGAGGTGGATACTAAGGTTGGGTATATTCTAGATTAAAAAATTGATTATTTGTCTAATAGGAGACATTTTTTTGATCCATACAAGAAGATTAAAGAAGATGAGTTAGGATTTTATTGCTTACATGAGGAGAATTCATGTCTCCCTAGCATCACTAAACCTGAAGAGAGAAATGAGAATGAATTATGAAAATTATTCTTTGATGGTTCAAGGAGTAGACAAGGTGTTGGAGGAGGTACAATGCTTGTGTCACAACAAGGTATTAACTATTACTCATTTTTCTACTTCTAGTTTGCTTTATCCATGGATTGCATTGAGCGAGAAAGATAGGTATAAATAACTTACGGTGTTTGGGGATATTGATTTCATTATCAACTAGGTTAAGGGATCCCATGCAACATTAAATGATCTACTTAAATCCTACAATAATTAGGTATGGGATCAAATTTAATACCTTGAAGCATTCAATATTCAGGCCATACCAAGGAAGAAGAATGAGGTGCGGACGAGCTCCCAAAAATTGGATAAACATTTGATGTGGTGGAAACTATCAAGAGAGACAAAACAAAACAAAATATTCATGTAATTTTGAGGCTAGTTATACCAGATAATAACATAAGCTGGCAAGTGTTTGAGAGTGATCAACTCATCATCAACTTCTTGTACGAGGAAGTCAAGTTCTCAGTCCAAAATTAGGAGAAATTGAAGCAGCGGTATATGGGGATCAAGTGGTGTAAGTACGGAAAAAAATCCAAATGGTTTAGTGACTTTAGATTCAATATTCAACCTAAATGATCAGTTCAAGAAGGATAAGTCTAATATCCAAGTCAAAAGGGATTATTCCAAGCCCATTTCAGTTCGAGAAGGTAAGATTCTCCAAATTGATAAGATGAGTAGTGAACAAGAAAATTCTGATTTTGTGTTACTTTACTAGGAATTATCATATGTGTTTTCTCAGAGCTATGAGGATTTGAAAGGTTTTAACCCAAAATTGGCTAAACATACCATTGAGATGAATCTAGAAGTTAAGCCTATCGGGGAAAAAGAAAAGGCTGATCAACCCTCATATTGATCCTCTCATGAAGAAAGAGCTGAATAAATTGGTGAGGAAAACATCAATTTTCTAATCAAACACTCAAGTGAGTAGAAAATCTGGTAATGGTTAGGAAGAGAAATGGAGAAATCAGGTTTTTGTGGAATTATGAGATCTAAATAGGTCCTCCTTAAATACCACTACCCACTTCCTTCCATGGAGAAGATATTGTAGGTAGGTAGTGGTCGGGTCGAAATATTTTCCCTCTTAGACATATATTCGGGCGACAATTAGATCATGGTGAAGGAGGAAGATCGATTTAAAATGGATTTCACCACAAAATGGGGTAGTTTTTCCTATAAGAAGATACCATTTTGGTTGTCAAATTCCATAACAAAATTTCAAAGGGCTATGGATATTGTGTTCAGAGGGATTTTGAAAAAATAGTTCTTATCTATCTTGATGACATCGTTGTGTTATCCAAGAATGTTGAAATCCACCTCATTCACCTCATGAAGGTATTCCAAAGGTGCAAGAGGTTTTGAGTGTCTTTGAATTTGAGGAAATGTATATTCATGGCTCTTGAAGGTTGGCTATCAGGTCATATTGTATCTAAAGAGGGGTTAACTATCGATTTGGAAATAATTGAAGTCATTGGAGTATTGCCACTACCAAGTCACAAGAAGGCTCTCCAAAGTTTCTTGGGGAGGATTAAATTTTTACTAAGGTTCATGCCATATTTATCCACTCTCATCAAGTTGATAAAGATGATGTTGAAGAAGAGAATGACATTTAAGTGTACAAAGCAGAGGAAAAGATATCTTTGCAACTATCAAGGATGTTATATCTCAAGCTCTGAGTCTCATCAATCTAGACTTTTCTAAGACTTCATGCTCTATGCTTTCAGTGGTTCAAACACCATATCCAAAATTATGGTGTAGTAAAATAAATAAGTACTAGAGAATCCTATTGTATTATTCAGCCAAAACTTGGAGGAGTATGAGGTGGGGTACTTTTTCATTGACAAACATATCCTCACAGTTATTAGGAGTTTTAATAATTTCAAGAATTTGTTCTCAAATAATAGAATTCAGTTGCAAGTATATCATGTTGGAGTTAAATAATTCCTCTTGAATAGATATTTGAACAAGAAGTAGGTAGTTTGGATCACCCATGTCATGGATTATGACATGGAAATTAAAGTCACCAAATTGTTCCATGG
This sequence comes from Taxus wallichiana var. yunnanensis, assembly GCA_018340775.1. Taxonomy (NCBI): domain Eukaryota; kingdom Viridiplantae; phylum Streptophyta; class Pinopsida; order Cupressales; family Taxaceae; genus Taxus; species Taxus wallichiana. Next base: position 385,680,721 of record CM031241.1, read on the forward strand.
AAAGGGGTTATGTGAGAAACTAGCTTCTAGTCAACATGTTTATAACATTCCCATTTTTAGACTTTATAAACAAGGAATTTTGTATTTTTTTGCATAATGTTCTATTTTCTAAATTAACATAATTTAGAACACACATTCAAAATTCAACCTATCCCATGTGAAAACCATATATAGTTGTAAATGACTTGATGATACACCAATCTCTCATTTCATGACTTGGTATCATACCTATCTCTCATGTTAACTTTATAATTTGTATACTACATATAATTGGTTCCTTAACCCCATTAAGGGTATCAAGTGTTTTGTTTAAGAGGCCCAAATGAATATATGTTACCGATGTTCATTTGAAATATTGCTTCTTAATCTTGGTGACATAAGGCAATGCAACCAGCAGCTTGTGATACTTTGGCCAAATATTTTAAACATATGGTTCATGTTTATATTCCTAGATGACATACTCATAAAAAGAAATAATTCCTTCACCTCATTTGATTTGTTATCTAGAATGGTCCTTACTGAATTTTTTCAATCCACTCATTTAAAATTTTAACCCTAGCCAAGGTTAGAAATATGTCCTAGTGTGGATGACTGCTTACGGTGACTAAGGGTACATATACATACTCAATTGAATTATGTCGATTGGGTGTGTCTATTTATCCTAAGTCAACATGAGTTGACCCCAACACTAGATCATGCCCCTATCACTACCTAGGGTAGGCTGCGTGATCAAGTAAAATATATGTTAGTCTAGTTGAATGAACTCTGAGGGGTGTTGATACATGTCAATTGAAACATATTATCCTCATAAAGACCTTAGTTATAACGATTGTACTACACTGCTGCGGTTGGCTTGTGTCAACATCCAAATGAGTTTTCCTCATCTGGATGAACATACCTTAGATAGAAATTTATATCATATTAATTTCCTCGTTCTGAGATTAATTACAATAACCCTACTAAACAAATAGGTTCCTTAACCATTAGGGTTTCAAGTTAAAACTATAATAGATGTAGTTATGTAGATAAATCTACTTCCTAACCAATTGTAACATTGTGAATTTTGGAACTCGATATCAATAATAATCTGTTTTGTTGTTTCTTCTTGGTTTTTGTTTGTGTTTTCATTAGTCATTCATCAAAGGTATGAGTATACATCACAAAGGAATGGATATTCGTCCATATACCCATATGGGTACGATCATAGGTATGCGAGCGTATATACTTATTTATATAAGCTAGCATAGTTGTGTGCATACACATGCGAGTATACGCACTAATGCCCACTCTTCCGTGAGTTAGCACTCACCCTTTTGATTCGGTGACAACATTTTGGTAGCTTCTGATGTGATATTATTTAATATCGTTTGCTAGCCTAACTAACCTAAGATATAGGTTACGTAATCTAACCTAAGCCTAATTTATGATGGTATGTTAGCAACATAAATGACTGTGAAAATATTATTTAGATATTTTGACTCAACTATAATAAATGCATGGCGAGTTTGATTTCTTAGTTAAGGAGCTCGAAATTTAAATGATGCTTGATTAACATGATATTTTTATGGAATTCGACTTATGAGTTATTTTCACATTAACTTATGTGTTAATTATTCCTTTTGGAATGTGGCACATAGTTTCATTTAAAATAAATAAATAAAATTAAACTTAGCCTAAAAGCTAATTGGAGGCATTTTTGAAGTTTATTATGTTTAAATGAATTTTGGAATCCATGGAATAAAGGAGAGTTAGGTTTTTATTTTTACCATTTAGCATGGCATGAAGAGAGGAGGAAGTAGAGGAGAGACCATGTCAAAAAAAAATATGGAGGATTTCATGGAAGTTTTATAGCCATCTGGAGCTGATTTTGGGCATGTATTTTGGGATCTTGCCACTCTTTATTGCTGAACAATGTTGGGAGAAATTTTCTAGAAAATTAAATAAGGTTTTGGGGTTTTATTTTGTGTGGTGTGGAGATAAGAAGATGGAGGAAGAAAAATAGAGAAGGAAAGAGGAAATCACAAGGGTTTTTATCTTATTCATCTCAAATCTTTCGAGCAAGGGTTTCTTTTTTTTTTATCTATGTAATATTTTACAAATAAATGCATATTCAGTTTATTCCTCTTCTGGGTAATGAGAAATATGGATTATCTTTTGTGGGTATTAATAATTTCGAATCAATCCTTTATGGGTATTTGGAAAATGTGTTTAGTTTATTATGGATAATATAGATTTCAGATCTCTCAAGTATGAGAGCCAGTGATTTCATTTTTAATCCTTACTTGATATCTGAAATTAAATAAGGTTATTTACTTGGGTGTTGAGAGAAGATTTCTTGACATTTTTCTATGGGTTTTGGACTGATCTCCAAGGTGCATTTTTAAATGTTGGAATACTACATTTTTGTTGATTCGTTGATTTTCTTCAGCTGTTATAAGTTGCGTTATTTTTTACTATAACAACTGCTGGAAGTGTTGTTTTCTTTATTGATTTATTTGCTACTGAAATAGCTATTGGAAGTGCTTTTTTAAAAATAAATTATTGTTGCATTTCTTGCTGTAGCGTTTGCTGTTATAACACCGAGTTTTGGGTAATTCCTTATTGCATGTAGTTAATATTTGATGTGTTATTTTGTTGTAACATTAGCTTTCAAAACAAAGTGTTTTGGGGTGATTTCTATGCTTAAGATTCTTTGTCATTGTTATTTTCTTTACTACAATTTTTGTTGTTAGTACGTTGCATTTTGATAAATGGTTAATGTGCAATCATTTGCATAGCATTTGAAAGAATGTTTTTCTATGAAATTTTCTCAAATGATTAGTTTGAAATCATTTGGATAGAAAATTTCAAGAATGTGGTGTTGTGACATTACGTGAAACATTTGATATGTAGTCTTTTATTGACATAAATATATGAGTGTGGATTATGAAATTTTATCATCTTCTTTGGAATGAATTCGTTGGAATTTATGTGAAGTTATTTTATGGAATTTTATTATGATCTTTGGATTGGATTCATTGGAATTTATGTGAACTCTTTTTATTACACTTTTTCATGCTGCTGAAATGCATTCTTGGATTATATTGGAAGATTATATTATGACATTTTGTTATATGGTTTACATGCATTCCTTGAGTATAAAGGAAGCTGTTGTGCCTTGTGAAAATGCGCTATATTGTTGATACGATATGGCATGTTGTTCATTATGATCTTGTGAAGTGAAGTTCATGACATGAAATTTTTTCATACAATTGGTATGCATTCCTTAGATATATGTGAAGTTCATTCTATGGCATTTTGTCATGTTGTTGGCATGCATTCTTGGGTATAAAAGATATTTTGTTCCTCTTGGAAATTATGTTATGTTGCTGATCTGATTTGGCATAAAGTTCATTGCAAGAATTGTAAAGTGAAGTTCATGATGATGCTTTGATAATTGCTTATCATGCCTTCTCCTTTTATAAGGAGCCTATATGTGACATTTCTTCAAACGGCTAGTATGCTGATTTGATTTGACATGAAATAATATTATGAAATACGTTATTTAATCGGACTTACGTGAGGTAAATTTTATGCATTTTCATGTAAGATTGTTAAAGAAACCACTCTTGAAAGATATTTTGAACTTGGTTAGTTCTTGCATGTATACATGCTTTTTGAAATCATTATTATAATAATGAATGAATTAGTATGTTGATGCATGACTTATAATCTTAATACATTTTCATTTGTAGAATACTACATATATGAAAATGGAAATCCTTTCCAGATTCATTTTGAGCTGACCCCTTTGTGGAAATACGAGGCATTTTGGAGATAAGGGAAAGGAAAGAATCGCGGGATTCAAGCAGATTTCAGATCTTGATTAGTTACTTTTATATTTCAGTTATGGAATAAATTGTACTTGATGTATTGCTGGAATAATCAGTATATTATATAAGCTTATGAGGCTCTTTTCCATTGCATGTAACCTTATAATATTGTACTGAGATATTGAAAATAATGAAATGTCCCTTAGACTAAAAGCTTATTTTTAGCAATATGTTTAGCACATATGTTTTGTTTGTATAATTGTATGTTTTGATTATGTGAGAAATCAACATATCAATTTAGTAATGGGAATAATGGGAGTTAAAAAAATAAAAAAATTGGACCTCAGTTTTCGAGGTCCTTACACCAATTCACATGCTATAATTCATATTAATAACATCCGAATCATGTTTTACATAAAAGGTCCAAACACACATAGAAGTATTATTTATTAATGGAAATAATGGGAGTTTAAAAATAAAAAAATTGGACCTCAATTTTCGAGGTCCTTACACTTGGTATCAGAGCCAAGGTTGTATAACACTTAGGCCTCTAGGAATGTTATCTAATACTTCTCTTTATAGTTACCAGGAACACTGGTAAGAACTGGGAGCAACGGTGGTGTGAATAATCCAAACCAAGGTGTGGTGGCCAAAGGGGAGGAACTGGAAGAGGTACAGGTAGAGGAGTTGGTGGAAACATCAACCCTATACTCAACCCCACTAAAGAAGTCCTAAATGAAATTCTCAAGACTGTCAACACTTTACAAGATAGATTGACAGCTCACGAGAGGAACCTAGAGAAAAATAATGGCCTAGGGGGTAATCAAGTAAGACATGACCAACATGAGGTAAACCTAGGAGACTTGAACAACCAGTTGTATGCTCATGAAGATTTAGCCATAGGGAATAGAGTAATAGATCCCTTCCTCAAGGAATTGAAGAAAGTGCCTATTCCTAGATTCAAAGGGTTATCCACTGACTCGGGTGATAAAGCCGAGGCTTGGTTGTTTAACTTACAATAGTACTTTGGCTGCATGATTGCAACTCCAATACTAAGGCCCGTATTGTAGTTTACCACCTTGAAGAGCATGATGTCCTATGGTGGGCTCATTTGAAGCAAGTTAAGGGTTATGTGGATTCCACCATTACTTGGGAAAAATTTGAGAAGAAATTTAGAACTAGATATGTCTCGGCTAATCACCGAGAAAGGAAGCAAACTGAGTTTCATAGTTTGAAACAAAATAACATGACTGTAGTTGAGTATGAAGCTCAATTTTTAGATCTGATGTCATGTGGACTATAAGAAGGATGAATAGTCCAAGGTAACTAAGTTCAAATTGGGTTTGAGAGAGGTTATCCGGCAAGACGTAAATATGGTCAACCCTAAGAGTCTTGCACAAGTAGTTAGTGTAGCCTACAGGGCGAAAGAAAAAGAGCAGTCTCGATTAAAATACCGCCAAGAAATGAAAGAGAAGGCAAAAAATAGTAAGAAGACTGTTATTTCCTCTTCTAGACCTTATCGAAACCTAATTTCAAAAGGACTACTTTTAATGGCAAGTAGAACAATGGAAATTTTCATGGAAATAATAACCGGGAGGGCCAAGGCCTCCCATTAAACAACAAAAAAATAATCAGTAGGTTGGTGGTAATAGATACACACCTACTATAGGAGCCAACAAGGTTCCGGTGGAAAACAAAGAACCTCAACAAGGTTGTTGGACATGTGGTAAGAACCATTACCAAAGAGATTTCCTAGAATTCCTTGCAAGCAAGACAACAAGCCACCAGTCTACACAAAGTAGATAACTATAAGGCTGAGCACCAATCAACCCCTATTGAGACTAGAGGTAAAATATTTGGCACTGAAATTTTTGTTCTATTTGATTCTGGAGCATCTAATTACTTTGTCTCCTAGAATAGTGAAAAAGCTAAATATGAAAACTCTTCTTATGAAATAAAAATGGAAATTAGAATTTGGGATGAGTAAAAAGGTGTATATTTCTGAATATTTAGATCAAATAGATGTTGATCTAGGCATGTTTAAAACTAGATTAAATCTGCATGTTGTTCCTTTGGGATCTTATGATATGTTTATCGGCATGGATTGGTTGCAAGAACATAAAGCTCAGATTTATTGTTTTGAAAAAATAATACATTGTCTTGATGATTTTGGCTTTTAACAAGTTCTATTTGGTATAAAAAATAGCAAGTTTTTACCCACTCTTTCTACCTTATAGTTGAAAAGAGAAGTCCGTAAGGAATGTCTCTTATTTTCGTTACACATGGAAAAGTATTCGAGGTGAAGGAACCTATTTTTCATGATTATATAGTATTAAATGATTTTAGAGATGTTTTTCCCAAGGAATTTCTAGGTCTACCCCCAAAAACAGAGTTTGATTTTTCAATAGATATCATGCCAGGTTTAGCCCCTACCTCTAAAGCACCTTACCGAATGAATATTGTGGACTTGCAAGAGCTAAAATTTCAGCTGCAAGAACTTCTTGAGCAAGGAATGATTAGGCCAAGTGTGTCCCCTTGGGGAGCACTAGTGGTCTTTGTTAAAAAGAAAGATGGTACATTAAGGTTGTGTATTGACTACCACATGCTCAACAAGGTTACCATTAAGAATAAATATCCACTTCCTACGATAGATGATTTATTTGATCAAATGAAAGGGGAAACTGTATTTTCTAATATTGACTTAAGGTATGGTTACCATCAACTTAGAATTAAAGAGGAATATTTGCATAAAACAACTTTCCGTACAAGATATGGTCACTTTGTGAATTCATGGTTATGCCTTTTGGTTTGAAAAATGCACCGGCTACTTTTACAAACCTAATGAATAGTGTTTTCCATGATTTTCTTGGTAATTTTGTATTAGTCTTCTGGATGGCATTTTAATTTATTCTAGAGATGAGAAAGAACATGAAAAACATTTAAGAATGGTTCTACAAAGACTCAGGACATATCATTTCTAAGGATGGGATTTCTGTGGATCTATCCAAGATTAAAGCTATGAAGAATGGACAGCTCCTAAAAATGTGACAGAAGTCCAATGTTTCATGGGTTTGGTTGGGTACTATAGAAGGTTCGTGAATAAATTTTCACGAATAGCCCATCCTATCACATTGCTACAACGAAAGGGTAAACATTTTGAATGGACTGCTAGGTGTGAGGAATCATTTTTAAATTTGAAACATGCTCTCACTACAACACCTATCTTGCTGGTTCCAGATGTGAACAACCCTTTTGAGGTCTGGATTGATGCATCCCTAGATGGTTTATGGGGTGTAATAAATCAAGAAGGAAAGGTAGTGGCTTATGATTCACAGAAATTAAAGTCTAATGAGATGAAATATCCCCACATGACTAAGATTTGGCTACAGTAGTTCATGCTCTTAAGAAATGGAGACATTTCTTGTTGGGTAAGCCATTCAAACTTAGAACAAATCATAAAAGTTTGGAGCATCTGTTTACTCAAGACAACTTGAATGCTCGACAAAGGAGATGGCTAGAATTGATTAGTGACTATGATATGGACATAAAATATGTCAAAGGTAAAGAGAATCAAGTGGCTGATGCACTCATCTGTAGAGTCCACTTTGTTGTTGTTTCTAGAATAAATTTTTTGCTAAAGGATCAACTATTACAACAATAGAATATAGATATTTTTCTATGGGGAAATGACTAAAAATATGTTGCAAGAAATAGTGGATAGCAAGTATGTTGGGTACTCCTTGGAATTAGATGGTCTTCTAAGGTTCCAAGGTAGAATTTACATACCTTTTGAAGGAAATTTCAGAACTATTCTGATGCAAGAAGTGCATCAAGCTCCTCATTTTGCACATCCCGGGGTCACTAAAATGACTCATGAATTGAAACAATTTTATTTTTGGCCTAGTATGAAAAAGGATGTGGTTATATTTGTTTCTAAATGTTTAGAATTTCAAAAGGTGAAATTTGATCATTGCCATCCTGGTGGTAAGCTTTTTCCCCATGACATTCCAAAAGACAAATGGGCAACTATAACTATGGATTTTATTTCTGGTTTTCCAAAATCTAAAAAAGAGGCATGATACTATCTTAGTTGTTGTTGACAAGCTAACAAAGGTTGCTCATTTTATTCCTGGTAATTTGACAGATGATGCACCTATACTTGCTGATAGATTTGTGAAGGAAGTTGTAATATTTCATGGAGTTCCTGAACTGATTATTACTGATAGAGGTACTTTGTTTACATCTTGGTTTTGGAAAACTCTGGCAGCTACTTTTGGCACAAAGTTGCATTTTAGTTCTTCTTATCATCCTAAAACAGATGGGTACACTAAAAGAGTAAATCAGGTATTAGAAGACATGCTAAGAATGTATGTTATGGACCAACAAAACAAGTGGGAAGATTTTCTACACTTAGTTGAATTTTCTTATAATAATAATTATCATACTTCTTTGCAAATGGCTCCATTTGAAGGTTTATATGGAAGGAAATGTAGAACACCCTTAGGGTGGGAAGACCTTGAAAATTGGGTAACCATAGGTCCTAATGTTTTACAAGAATACAATCAACAAATGATTGTTATAAGACAAAAATTAAAGGCTGCAAGTGACAAACAAAAGAGTTATGTTGAAAAGAAAAGGACTGAAAAAGAATTTTAGGTGGGTGAAAAAGTGTTTTTGAGGGTGAAACCTCATAAAAGTTCAATTAAGTTTGGAAAGGCATCTAAAATTGCACCCATATTTGTTGGTCTATTTGAAATTTTAGAGAAAATTAGTGTTGTAGCCTATAGGCTAGCATTTCCTTCTTCACTTTCTAAAATTCATGACATATTTCATGTCTCACTTTTGAGAAAATATGTGCATGATCCGTCACATGTGCTAACTTGGCAGAACTTTCAAGTAGATGATAAGCTATAATTTTCATCTTGAGCCAATAAGGATATTATCGCAGCGAAGTAGGAAGTTGCGAAATAGAGATATCCAACAAGTTTTGGTCCATTGGGATAGCCTAAGTGAAAGAAGTGCCACTTGGGAAGATGCAAATTACGTAAGAAAGAAATTTCCATTTCTTTTTAAGTCTTGGTAATCAGGACATTACCCTTATTAAGGGGGGAGGATGTAACATCCCGAATTTTGAAACTCAATATCAATAATAATCTGTTTGGTTGTTTCTTCTTGGTTTCTGTTTGTGTTTTCGTTAGTCATTCATCAAAGGTATGAGTATACAACACAAAGGAATGGACATTCATCCATATACCCATATGGGTATGATCATAGGTATGTGAGCGTATATACTTATTTATACAAGCTAGCATAGATGTGTGCATACACATGCGAGTATACGCACTAGTGCCCACTTGTTTCGTGAGTTAGCACTCACCCTTTTGATTTGGTGACAACATTTTGGTAGCTTCTGGTGTGATATTATTTAATATCATTTGCTAGCCTAACTAACCTAAGATATAGGTTACGTAATCTAACCTAAGCCTAATTTATGATGGTATTTTAGCAACATAACCGAGTGTCAAAATATTATTTAGATATTTTGACTCAACCGTAATAAATGCATGGAATTTAGATTTGCTTAGTTAAGGAGCTCGACATTTAAATGAAGCTTGATTAAAATGATATTTTTATGGAATTCGACTTATGAGTTATTTTCGCATTAAATTATGTGTTAATTATTCCTTTTGGAATGTGGCACATAGTTTCATTTAAAATAAATAAATTAAATTAAACTTAGCCTAAAAGCTAAGTGGAGGCATTTTGAAGTTTAATTATGTTTAAATGGATTTTGGAATCCATGGAATAAAGGAGAGTTAGGTTTTACTTTTTACCATTTAGCATGGCGTGAAGAGAGGAGGAAGTAGAGGAGAGACCACGTCAAAAAAATCTAGAGGATTTCATGGAAGTTTTACAGCCATCCGGAGCTGATTATGGGCCTGTATTTTGGGATCTTTCCATTCTTTATTGCAGCAATGTTGGGGAGAAATTTTATAGAAAATTAAATAAGGTTTTGGAGTTTTATTTTGTGTGGTGTGGAGCTAAGAAGCTGGAGGAAGAAAAATAGAGAAGGAAAGAGGAAATCACAAGGGTTTTTGGTCTTCTTCATCTCGAATCTTTCATGCAAGGGTTTCTTGTTTTTATCTATGCAATATTTTACAAATAAATGCATATTCAATTTATTCCTCTTCTGGGTAATGAGAAATATGGATTATCTTTTGTGGGTATTAATAATTTCGAATCAATCCTTTATGGGTATTTGGAAAATGTGTTTAGTTTATTATGGATAATATAGATTTCAGATCTCTCAAGTATGAGAGCCATTGATTTAATTTTTAATCCTTACTTGATATCTAAAATTAAATAAGGTTATTTACTTGGGTGTTGAGAGAAGATTTCTTGACATTTTTCTATGAGTTTTGGACTGATCTCCAAGGTGCATTTTTAAATTTTGGAATACTACATTTTTGTTGATTCATTGATTTGCTTCAGCTATTATAAGTTGTGTTATTTGCTGCTGTAATAGCTGTTGGAAGTGTTTTTTTCTTTATTGATTTATTTCTTTGCTGAAACAATTTGCTTGAAATGTTTTTTTTTTTATTAAATTATTTCTGCATTTCTTGTTGCAACATTGGCTATTATAACGCTTGAGTTTTGGGTAATTCCTTATTGTGTGTAGTTAATATTTGATGTGTTATTTTGCTGTAACATTAGCTATCAAAACATAGTGCTTTGGGGTGATTTCTATGATCCGGATCATTTGTCAAATTGCTATTTTATTTACTACAATTTTTCTCTTTGCTAGTACGCTGCATTTTGATAAATGGTTAATGTGCAATCATTTGCATAGCATTTGAAAGAATGTTTTTCTATGAAATTTTGTCAAATGATTAGTGTGAAATCATTTGGATAGAAAATTTAAAGAATGCGATGTTGTGAAATTATGTCAAACATTTGATATGCAGTCTTTTATTGACATAAATATACGAGTGTGGATTATGGAATTTTATCATGCTGCTAGAATGAATTCGTTGGAATTTATGTGAAGCTATTTTATGACATTTTATTATGTTCTGTTGGATTGGATTCATTGGAATTTTTGTGAACTCCTTTGATGAAACTTTTTCATGCTGTTGAAATGCATTCTTGGATTATATTGGAAGTTTATATTATGACATTTTGTCATATGGTTCACATGCATTCCTTGAGTATAAAGGAACTTTTATGCCTTTTGAAAATGTGTTATGTTGCTAATCTGATTTGGCATGTTGTTCATTATGATCTTGTGAAGTGAAGTTCATGACATGAAATTTTTTCATACAATTGGTATGCATTCCTTAGATATATGTGAAGTTCATTATATGACATTTTGCCATATGGTTGGCATGCATTCTTGGGTATAAAAGATATTTTGTTCCTCTTGGAAATTATGTTATGTTGCTGATCTGATTTGGCATAAAGTTCATTGCAAGAATTGTAAAGTGAAGTTCATGATGATGCTTTGATAATTGCTTATCATGCCTTCTCCTTTTTATATGGTACCTATATGTGACATTTCTTCAAACAGTTGGTATGCTGATTTGATTTAGCATGAAATAATATTATGAAATGCGTTATGTAATCAGCCTTACGTGAGGTAAATTTCATGCATTTTCATGTAATATTGTTAAAGAAACCACTCTTGAAAGATATTTTTAACTTGGTTAGTTCTTGCATGTATACATGCTTTTTGAAATCATTATTATAATAATGAATGAATTAGTATGTTGATGCATGACTGTATAATCTTAATACATTTTCATTTGTAGAATACTACATTTATGAAAATGGAAATCCTTTCTAGTTCATTTTGAGCTGACCCCTTTGTGGAAATACAGGCCATTTTGGAGATAAGGGAAAGGAAAGAATCGATGGGATTCAAGCTGATTTCAGATCTTGATTAGTTAATTTTATATTTCAGTTATGGAATAAATTGTACTTGATATATCTGCTGGAATAATCGGTATATTATATAAGCTTATGAGGCTCTTTGCCATTGCATGTAACCTTATAATATTGTGCTTGAGATATTGAAAATAATGAAATGTCCCTTAGACTAAAAGCTGGTTTTTAGCAATATGTTTAGCACATATGTTTTGTTTGTATAATTTTATGTTTTGATTATGTGAGAAATCAACATATCAATTTTAACGGGAATAATGGGAGTTAAAAAAATAAAAAATTGGACCTCATTTTTCGAGGTCCTTACACCAATTCACATGCTATAATTTATATTAATAACATCCTGAATCATGTTTTGCATAAAAGGTCCAGCACACATGGAAGTGTTATTTATTTACTCACTTATTACAGCCCTAGCTTATATAAGTTCTGAGCAAGCCCTTTTCTATATCAAACTTCATTGAATGAAGTCTAATCCCTTTTATTTTTCTTTCTCTATATCCCTATTTTGGTTAAGGAAGTCTACATGAGAAAGAACACCTTCAATTATCTATAGATAACAATCAAGATTCATTTCCAAAAGGTCTTAAGTCAAGTCTATGATTCATTTCATGGGAGTTGTCTTTCCTTTCCCTTATTAAGGGTTAATGTCCATTTATAATCCCATTGTACATTATAACTTATAATCAAAGTTTAATTCTCATACAATCATTTGATTTAAATATAGTCCTAATGATATGGTTGAATATTTGTGTAAGAATGTCAACTTTATAAGTTGCATCTTCACTAGAGAAGGTAATACAAATAACACCTCATATCTCTATTTATTCTATTCCAAACCATAAAAGTATGTTACTATCTATAAAATAGAGTAATACTTATCATTTCCATTCACTGTGTCCAAAAAGGAATTACATCAAGTTCAAAAAAATTCACACATCTTTTATTCATCATGGAGGAATTATACATTTACAAGTCCAAACACTTCAGACATTACTAAATGTCAAAAAATTAATATTAAATAAACTCTAATACAACCCTCTTTTTCATCAAGTACATTTCAGTAATGAAACCATATTTCATCATAATAAAGATTCTAGTCCCTTTGATAAATAAATGAAACTTTCTAAAGATATTTCTCCTTTCATCTTTTATAAAGTCCATCTGCAAAATTGCTAGCATAGGTTAGTTCATTGAATTGAGCATGATAAGCACTAAATCATTAAAATGATGTGCTTTTAGCTAACTATTTCATATAAATAACTCTGTATTGTTATGAAAGCTGTTCAAGAAGCAACTCAAAAATACTCATCCAAATAGAGACGCACAATATAACAAAAGATAGGGAAAGAGATATACTTCAAATAAAAATCAAGGTTAGGTCATGAGATATAACAACTTCAACCTTCCATCCTATTTTATTTTTATCAAAATAATTAAACAGTAAGTTAAGATAAGTAACATTTCATCAGAATCTCACTACTACTTTCATACATTTCTTTTCATGTTCCCTTAGTTAAACATGTTTAACAAAAGAAGGTAACTACCCTAACTATCTTTTAGGCATAGCTCAACAGTAGATCATTTACAAACATTACTTTCCATCCAAATATTTCATTAACCTAGATTCATCCTAAGTCAGAGATGTCAACAATCGAAATTAAAAATCATAAGAAAAGGTTTAGGATGATCCAAAACATCATAACCTTAAATGTGTCCCGATTTGAGTATCCTAATACTCAAACTCAGATCTAGGAACCAACTCAAGTTAAAATTCAAGCAAGCTAAATCAGACCTTATCAAAGGGTAAGATTATTTTAACAAGTAAATGAGTTAACACTCAATCCCAAAAATATACACCATTTCTATCATTACATCAAGAGAGTAGAATGGAAAATTTTATAATTCAGATCCAACTCAATACTCCATCTAAATATTTTCATACCATACACAATAATCTATACAAATATTTTCAACTTCAACTATACTGCTCTAAGAACATTCTACATTCATTCTATCAAATAGTCAAGGATTTGCATTAACGTAATAGTCTAGAGAAGGGACAATTACCTTATCAAATTTCAAAAAGCTTAATTTACTAATGACTTAAACCAAACCAAATAGAAAGGATTACCCAGGGTTTGAATTATAAGAACACCAATATTCTAAGAGAAAGGAAGATAAAAAAGAGCAACATCATTCCATTACCTGTCGTCATTCAAGGAGAAGGGTTTAATAGCCTAATTTCCCTACAAGACAACATGTATTCCATTTTCCAAAGACTCAAAGAGGAAGAAAGAGATTAACAAGTGAAATTTTGAAACAAAATCCCTAAACTCATATCTTTAAAGGAAAAGGAATAAGCAATACAATAAAACCAAACCAGAGCCATCGTTCCATTTGCATGAAGAAATCATTGTCTAAGTTCTGAAAGAACTGAAACCAAGTTTGATGGCCCAAAATTATAAGAACATGCGAATACAAAACATCAAATCAATGTCAACAAAATTGTCAAGGAGTTCGAATAACAATAAAAACCAATAAGATTAACCACTACTCAAAAGAAATTTCCCCCTCTTAGCACAAAGTGACACAAATTTGTTGGTTACCCAAAGACCCAAATGAGTAGAAACAAAATATTATTCCCCTACTCTCTTCCTAAAATATGATTTCATGTAACAACTTAATCAATTCTAGAGATTAATAGAAGTATGCTTTTGCAGGTCCTAAAAATAATTATCGAAAGAATTCATGCAAGTTCTACTACTAGTCGCTCCATCAATTTCCAAGCAAACCCACGGTAAAATTTATCATACGTAATAGTCACGGTGTCATTAAACTTGAACAAGAAGAATTACTCACAATAACCAGAATCATAAATCACGAACAACGATAAGAATTCATACAAGTTCTCTAATTTTTGAGCCTTTCATCAGTACCCAGAAGAATATGTTTAAGCTAGAGTCACAAAATTTTATCTTGTAAAAGAGTCACATAAGATCCAACAACAAACAACATATTCATATATAGTTTTATCAATTAAAGGTTTCTAATGAGAGATGAAACAAGATAATTTTTAACAAGATCTTTGATTTGAAAAAGAAACTTACCTACAAGGTTAGAGTACTATTAATTATGAACACTACTGGATCTATGCTTTACCCCCAAGCTTCTACATGAAGAATAAGCAAAACTAGCTATTCAGGAGTATGAAACTCTCAATTAGAATACACTTTCCATATTCCAAACAAGGTAGATAAGCAATCCCATAACCAACACAAAAACTAGAAGCAGAAGAATCTAATCAAAAACTAGATTATTCCCTAAGAGCAGAGATATTTTTATGAGCACTTAAGTAAAAGCATAAAAATTAATGGATAGATCTATCATGCACGATATCTGTTCACATTTACTAATTCACAAAGATATCCAAGCAGAGCTTCACTCCTTCTTTTGA
The DNA here is from genome assembly GCA_018340775.1 of Taxus wallichiana var. yunnanensis. Lineage (NCBI taxonomy): Eukaryota > Viridiplantae > Streptophyta > Pinopsida > Cupressales > Taxaceae > Taxus > Taxus wallichiana. The sequence goes on from CM031241.1 coordinate 385,695,931, forward strand.
ATAATAAACAAAAAAAAACTTCCTCTAACTCCTCTTTATAGCTTCTTAGTGCCAAATCTTTCCCTCCACGCCATGAAAGGAAGATAAACTCATGCATAACCACAGTGTATGCAAAATTCAAATTGGAGGTTTGAAAAAAAAACTACATGCAAAGCTCAAGCTTCAAACCAAATGAATCAACAAAAACAAAGTCCTCTATCTTCTTCCTAAGCGGTTTCACTAGTTTCAAAATATTAAATACAAAGTAGGACTCTCAGTTATTTATACCTTCCCACCACCGCCATCTCCAATTTTGGTGAAGATTTAATTCAAACAAAAAGATGCATCCAAAACTTTAGTGAAATTTTCAACTCACCCATCTAAAATTTCCAATTTTCCTTTGCCAAATTTGGCTGGAAAAAGAGATAAGGACTTAATAAATTTCCTTTAATTCCTTGGATTCTTTGCCTCCAACTTACCCCTTTTCCCATGTCATTTCATAGGATCCCTTAGGTTAGACACACACACATTAGGTTAGATCAAACATTAGTTTAGGAACCAACATAGGTCCATAGGTAAGTCTTTAGTCTTAGGTTAATTAATCACCTAAAAGAAAATAAACTTAGTAACTTAGGTTAGATTACCCATTTTAGGATAAGGTTCTAGATTTAAGGAACATAGAGTAAATAGGTCCCATGTCCTCTAAGAAAACTTCATCATACCAAAGAAAAAAAAGAGGAACCAAATTGTTACTCAATTCAAATACGAAAAAGAGATCCATGGAGAGGATTGTACATAGCATAGCCTTCGCAAATTCAAGGTTCAAAACCTTCCATCTGTCTGAATTGGACATAATGACAATAGGATATGAAAATTAGAATCATACCTTGGATAAATGGAATTGATCCAAGGTAAAAAAATTTATTCCCATAAATTATGAAAATTAAAACTCAAATTCTTAATCTCAAGAAGTGAATTTATTTTGCATAAAAGAGATGGATTGCTTCATTTTCAATTAAGAAAAAACATGACAAAATGTACCTATTCCCAACAGATAACTTCTTATCTACTGCAAACATGATTTCTTAAGTCATAAGAGTACACTGTCTTAAGAAAAAATCACTGTTAATGTTTGAACCTTCTATGGCAAAAGTCATCATAGGTGTTAGTCATGCTAGAGGTGTTACCTTTGTTGAGGCGAGGTGATAAAGGAGAGGTTATTTTTACATTAGAGGATAACTAGGAATAGGTAAACGATACCATTCATACTCCTTTCTAGACTCTAGAGATGAGCATAACAAAGAGAAGGTATTTTAGACTCAAATCCATTCCACATGTTTTGATTAATGGTGCTTTTTTCAAGAAGTATGTGAATGGATTCCTATTAAGGTAAATTAGGACAAACCAAGTTGAAAGGGTGTTGTAGAAATTTCATAATGAAGAATTTGGAGGTCATTTTGCTCCACGAGTGATAGATCTCAAGATCATGAGAGCTGGTTATTATTGGCCTACACTATTTAGTGACTATTATGCTTGGGTCAGGAAGTGTAAAAAATGTTCCTTCTTCACAGGTAAGGAAAATATAGTAGTGCTACCACTTCCCCTATTTTAGTAGACCAACCTTTCATTCAATGGGGATTGGACTTGATTTGATTCATCAACCTAAATTCTAGCCAAGGAAACATATTATTTCACCAAGTGGACCGAGGCAGTGACACTTAAGGAGGTAAATGAGTTTAGCATATTGGAACTTTATGAAGGGATACGATAATATTTGGGATCTGGATACCATTATATCAATAATTCTTTTGCATTTCTTGGCACTAAGATCAAAGAATGTGTTGTTAGGAAAGGAGTCTATTTGAGAAAATCCTTAAATTATTAGTCCAAGGGTAATAGGAAAGTAGAGTCCACAAATAATAATTTGTTGAGAATCATCAAGAGGACTATAGATGAAAATCAAAGGACCTATCATAAAAATTTAAAATTACCCTTGTGGGCTGATAGAATCACACCAAAAGCATCAACAGGAAACTCACTTTACAAGCTAGTCTACCGGAAGGAAGCTACGTTGCCCATATCACTTGAGTTGCCAACATTGGAGCTCATGAAGCGATTGGAGCTATACGATTTTAAGTCCATGGAAGCTAGGTATTCAAAACTCATGGAGTTGGAATAAATAAAGGAGCATGTAATACAGGCCATAGAGAAGGACTAAGCCTTGATCAAGAGGAAATTTAAAAAGAAGGCCAAAGCAAGGACCTTTTAGCAAGGACACTTGGTTCTAAAATGCAATCTGATTGGGATAAGTTGGGAAGGAATTCAAAGTTTGATGCCATATGGAGTGGCCCTTACATGGTCACAAAATGTAAAGACAACAATGCTTTCTAGCTATCTAAGTTGGACAGAGAAGAACTTCTAATTCCGTCAATGGAATCTATCTCAAGTAATTTCATTGAAAGGAAATCCTCACCCTTGTACATATTAGTTTAGGTTTTAAATTCCTCTAAGTTATTTCAGCACATTACTTTATTTTTAGTGCAGTTTTGATTTTTAATAAGTGCTTGTGAACTCTCTACATGTTCCATTTGGGATATATATGTTGTTTTCACATATGTACATAGTTATTCCTTTGTTTATCTTACACTTTTCATTTTTAGGCAAGGTTTTATGGTAGTTACATATTAGTAACAATCCATACAATAGTAATTGAGAAGAATTCAAGGGAGGGTTTTCAATGACAAAATAGTTCGGGATGGTGAATGCTTAGAGGTAGTTGTTCTTTACATCTAGCGGGAAGATGTTCCCTGGAGGTCACCAAAGCTTATTATCCAAAATTTTCACCCCTAAAAAGTTGGATAACCTACTCAAGATTCTAGGATGTGTAGACGGTCTTCAAATTCAACCCCACTAGAAGAGAAAGAAAATTCATTCTTTGGCTTGGCGATTTCATATTTAATCACACCGAGATGGTGAACCACAACAAGGTTTTGACTCAGTGGTCGGGCTCATTGTGGAAATTGAAAATATACCCGGAGTTAGATGCATAAGTTAGACAACCCGGGGTTGGTTAGTGATGTTGTGTATGAATCGAGGTTGGATGGAACAAGGTTAGACACACAGGTTGGATGGGTGGAGAAGCGTATGGAAATAGGTTAGACATCTAGGATGGATGATTAATATGGATGGCTCGGAGGTTGGATGATTGAAATGGATGGCCCGGGGTTGGTCGTCGATGTTGTGTATGTATAGGGTTAGATGGAAAAGGTTTAGATGCCTCAATTGGTCGGAGTAGCATGTCGTATGGGAAAATATAGATGGCTATCCAAAATCCTAAGTTGGATGGCCCAAAGGGTGAAGACGGTGACTCCCAAGTTGGTCAAAGACCACAAGAATGTACAACCTTGAAGTTAGAAGATGTCCAAACCCCGAGGGTTGGATGGAAATGAGGTTACAGGTACCACTCATATTTTATATGGTTCATGGTTAGATGTCTGTCTAATCCAGGATATGGAGGAGATCTCATGGGATAGTCGATGTTTTCTCAAAGGGGTTTGTATGGCCCATATGGTTAGACATCATCCAACCCAACATGGTTGGATGACCTATAGGATGGATGAGTCATAGGTCACAAAATGTTAGGTGGACGAATGAAATCTCAACAATGATATTTAATGATGTATGGTGCCCATGATTTCTGTGCAAACAAGGTACCAAATTGTATGGTTTCCCATACCTCTTTAATGCATCCTATTGGTTGGTGACCCAAATTTCCTATATATTGTAAAATTTACCTCATTTTGAGGGGATTCATTCTGTTTGGAAAAATAAATCTATCAAAAAATTTCCAGATCTATTGTGACCTAAAGGCCTTGAATTTGGGCTTATTGTAAATATTTTTTTCCTTGTTCTATATTATAATGGATTGTGCATGTTTCGAGAAATAAAATAGGTGACTTTTGGATTTTCTCACCCTAACTTGATTTTTATTATATCTTTTTCCTTTCATTATGTTTGTAAGTATATTGTGCATGCTTGTATCTCTTTGCAAAAAAATTAATTTTTTTTGGTTTACGAATCTATGGAATTGAGGATTGTTTCAGAATGTGGTGCTTCCATCCACCCTTCCTCAATTCGTTTACTCCCTATTTTTCAATCACTCATAATGTCTCACACCTTTTCTTAGTGCATCACCTTCCCTTAGAGTAGGTTTAATTTTATGCATTCTTCCATCTTTGTCTCCTTGGAAATAATTAGGGTAGGATTAGTTTGGTTTTCCTTTCTCTACTCTATGGAGAAGTTGGCTCTAGGTTAGGAGAAGAATCCAAATTTCTCGTGAGGATTATCCTACTTGCAAGGTTCCACATTGGAGGATAATCCCATGTTATAGGTTACATTTATTGCATCAAAATCAAATCTTGAAAAATCGGGGTGATGTAATTTTGTAGTAACACACATTGTGCAAGATGATTAGAAAACATATAAATAGTAGAAATAAATAAACCAAGAGTAGAAATTATATAAACCAAGATAAAAATTGTATAAACTAGAAGAGAGAAGAATTTTGCAATCTCGATGCAAATAATGCAACAACTATTTGCAAAATCATCAAAACACTTGCAAATGGAAAACACTTGCAAACAATAAGAAACCCCCAATGAACCTGGAAAAGATGCACACAAATAAGAGATGTATTGCGAAACAAATGAAACAAAGGAAGAATCAATGAAACTAAAAATGAAAAAAATGGGGTGTGAGTCCCACTGGGCATGCCAAAATGTAAGCTATGAAAAATCACAGTAATGAAAGATACACAACCAATTTTGTAAACCTCCCTATAATTTTTAGTACAAACCTCAGTAAAGGTTGTAGAAAATTTGTTTGCAAACCTTTTAAATGGATTTGGGTGCTCTTGAATGTTATCCAAATTTGGGATGCAGATTGCTATAAGTAGTTAGAAAGCTTCAGAATGTAAATTGAGAGTTTACTTGTAAATAATTCAGGAGGATTTGGGATAAGACAAGCCTACATTTTATAGAGGTAAAATTTGTTGGAAGTTAGTTACAAGTGGGTGAATGTACGTCAAACATAGCTTTGGATGAGGTTGCATCAGTTCCGAGGAATTTAGGGGAAGTAAAAGATTAAATAAATGAAATTTCATTTGAAATGGTGGTTCTACGTGTAATTCAATTACTCCCACCTTTCTATGATTCTAGAAGTGTAGTTAAATAGGATGAGGATGCGGATTCCAAGTGGAGTCTAAGTGGTTGTTTACTAAGTGGTAGTTGACTAAGATGTGCACACTAAATTAATTAACCATTTAATTAATAATTGATAATTAACTTGTGACAAGGGGGTACTAGGGATTAATTTAATTAATACAAAGGGTGAAATGTGTATGATTTAATTGATTTAATCAATCAATCAAAAAATGGGTGAATAACAAGATGTATTCGAGATAGTATTGGGAATAGGTGGAAAAAGGTGTGTAATTTTGGCGTGTCTACACCTAATCCACTTGATCCTGAGCCTCCCAATCCACTTGATCCTCCTCATGTAGTAGGTAATAGAACATTGGATTTACTTCCTTGAGTCCCAACAATGGTACTAAAATAAACTCCCATAGTCTGTAAAATTATACTACTTCCAGACATATTCCCAATGTTCTACACACCTACACTTTGTCCTGATGACATGCCATAAAATATTCTACCAATCAGCCCCAAACAAAGATGATGTCTATGCTACCATAGGTGTATGTGTTTTCTTATTTACTTTTGTATTCAAAGGAAACCGATACGTACTTGTATTCACCTGGATTACCTATACTCACCTATTGATCAAAGATTACTTTTGGGGCTGGAACACATAATGCAGAGGCTAGGTCACCGAGATGGGATAAGATGTGCACTAGGGGTTCTCAATATTTAATCATTTAACGTGCTCTCACTAGAAGCCAAAGGGTATTCTCTACCACACTTTCCTAAGTTTGGGAGAACTATATGCTTTGGCTCCATGTTTTTATGTGAGCTTCAAATCCATCATGAGACATTATCCTCCGCAACTCCATAGAGTCCTCAATATCACAATTCTTCTCCAATTCTCTCTCCCACGCTTCATTATACTTAAGTCTCCTTTCTTCTCTCTTCCTTTTTGTCTTAATGCCCACCATATTTCACCACACCTTCTCCTTCCCCTACGCATGGTGGTATGTTTAGCTAGCCATAGGTAGGTGCTCTAAACTCAACACCACCATCAAGATATTAATTTCCAAAGGAATAACATTTATCTAAGATGATTTAGGATAACACAAAAATTAAAACTCAGTAACTTCTAGACAAGAATGCATCGAAATGACGTATTCCAGAGTATAATTGTGCACAACATCGACCCACCAATAATATAAATCATGTGTCCAAGGTTCATCTGCATCAACAAAATTGTGGTAATATTCCTAGATTTAAAACCTTTGTTTGTAACTTCATAAATTTTCTTTGATGCGTATGTGGAAAACCACTCATATAGTTTTATATGAAAGAAAAAAAGAACATTTCATAGAGATCATGATATATATTATCTTCCACACACTCGCGTGCATTAAAATCAGGTCGAAAAATATATCTTAAAGCACACTAATCTTATCCTTTGATTACCCAATATTCAATGGTCGTAAGAGTCAATTGATACACCATGATCATGCAACAACATGAAAAGTAGTTTGAAAAGTGGTCTCGAGAAATGTAACCAAAATATAATTTTCTTTTCCTACTAAATTACCAAGGTGCACTTTGGTACTTCATCTAGAGAGATTTAAATGCTCACCTGAAGTATGAGAAGCTACCGAGCCACTCTTTTATACACTCTTATCAATATGTTGGCATGAATGTCTAAATTAACCATTATCAAATCATATATCCCATCACAAGTAACAAATTAATGAGCTCAAATTGGAAACACATGTAATAAGGAAATATAGTGATCACATAAGAATTAATATCAGATTTACCATATAAGTACCATGAACAGAAACATCAACAACAAATGCCATCCAAAATGGTCCACTATATCAACTCATCATAAAAATAAGCTGAATACATCACAATAATTGGTCGAGAGTCATGCACGTTACTTCATATCATTAGCATAACCCTATTACAATTCAAATCACTTAATACATCCTCTCAATACTTATGTAAATCAACTAATATATATATAGGGGTGGGGAATTTCCCTTCACTTCCCAAAAATAGGCTATATACTCAAAATATCCATGTGTACATATAAAAACATCTTAGAACGCATCCATTTAGGATAATAATAGTGTTTCACTAATAAGTTTTACACCTTCTAGGATGAAACATCTAGAAGGTAAATGGTTAAGGAGGAATACCTATGAGGCGAAAGTGGAAGGTAAAATGCATGCATTGTTGACGTTATCTAAGTTGGTCATAGAGAACTCCTTTTTTTTTTTTTGAAAGGACTACTTGTAGATGCAAAGTAATGCCACAAAAGTGTGTTAAATAGCATATGATAGTGGACTTCCTAGTGTGTAACATTCCCATTTTAAGACTTTAAAAACAAGGGAATTTTTTTAATGTATAATAATGTTCTTTGTTCTAAATAATCATAATTTAGAACACACATTCCATGCCAATCAATCTCATAAAAGATAACCATATGCAGTTGTAATGACTCGGTGAAACACTAATTTCTCATGTTAACTCATTAAATTGTATACTAGGTATACTCGGTTCTCATACCCCTTTTGAATGTTAAGTGTTCTGTTTAAGAGACCTATCTGAATACTTGTTACCAATATTCATCTGAAATATCACTTCTTAAAATTAGGTGACATAGGACAACACAACCAGTAGCTTGCGATACTTTGGCCAAATATTTACAACATATTGTTCATGTTAATATTATTAGATGTCATACTCAAGAAAGCAGAATACGTCCTTCACCCCACTTCATATGTTATCTAGAATGGTCTTCACTGACTCCTGTCAGTCCACTTGTTCAAGGTTTAACCCTAACAAAGGTTAGCAACATAGTCTAGTGTAGAAGGATACTCACGGTGACTAAGGGTACATAGACATACTCAATCAACCTAAGTCGATTACATGTGTCTAGTTATCCTAAGTCATCATGAGTTTCCCCTAACACTAGATCATACTTCCAACCTAACCTAGGGTATAACTAAGATCAAGTCCGAGTTTATGTAGATCTAGATGATTCAACTCTGAAGGGTGTTACAACATGTCAACTGCAACATAGTATCCTCATGAAGACCCAAGTCTACATAGAGTACGATGGTGTAGTTGGCGAGTGCCAACCTCTGCAGAGTCATCCCATCAATATGTAAGTTCCCAAGAGAAAAGTTAATTATGTAATTATTTTCTTTAATCAAATTCTAATTACAATAACCATGTTGAATCCCTAGTTCATTAACCATTAAGGTTGCCAGCAATAAATGAATTGTAATTGCTTTGCAGAAACATCAAGATTGATTTTTATTCATTAACTTCCTAATTTAGGATTCAATTTTACAAATAGAATCAACATACTAACAATATGGTTCAATTATTTAACTTAACCATGACTTAGCTTGTTTAAGTCCCAAATCAGATTCTTTTATAATAGACTTCATTGAAATGAAGTATACTATTATATATTTATATATATTTTTTTTATTCAGATTAAGGTATTAGTCGAGAGGAAGTACATCTTCCTCTTTCCAAGATGACATTAGGTTTAATTCCAAAGGATTCTAAAACAATCTGATTATCATTGTAGAATAGTTGTCTTCCTTTTTCTTATAAGAATTTAGGGTCCATTTGTAACCCCTTAATATTATCCAAGTAATCATAATGGTTTTTTTCATCCATTAACATCATTTTAATAAACCATAGTGATTTAATTAAATGATCAGCCATGAATTCCAACTTGATAAGTTGCATTTAAATAAAGGGACAAGTATATCTAATTCCCTTACCACCTAGTTCATTTTATTTCAACCCGAAAGGGTTCGATTTAAATATATATATAAAAAGAACAGAGATAAGGTTATCACTACTATTCATAGAATATGCAAAAGGATGACACATCTAGTACGGATAACCTCACAAACTTTTCCATTTATCAAGGAGGAATTCTTACATTGCAAGTACAAATAACTTCAGACTTCTTTAGTGTCAAACAACAACAATAAGCTCTATAAAATTACAACTTTCCTTTCCAACAATACATTAAATAATGAATCATATTTCCTCATAAGAGATCCAATATTTTGATAAACAAAAGAAACATCATAAAATATCTTGTCTCCCTTTTACCACTTACGAAGTCCATCTGCAAAAATTGCTAGCACGGGTCAGTTCAGTGAATTGAGCATGATAAGCACTAAGCATTAAAACAATGTGCTTTTAACTAACTGTTTCATAAAAAGAAATCTATTTTTATGAAACAGTTAAAGCATTACAGAAAGACACATCATAAGAAATAGCAGTCATAAGAGGGAGAAACAAAGTGATAATCCATATCAACATCAAGAAAAGATCATGGTGTAATCAAAATCAATATTCAAATTGATGATTTCATAAAATAATTATTTCAGATAAATAATATTTCAACAAGATCACTAACTGCATTTCATCTATAGATATTTATGATTCATCTCTTGATTTATTCCATCTAACCAAAAAAAGATACTAACTCTAATGATTCATAGAAATAGAATTACTTTAAATGGAATAATAATTCAAATTACACAACATTAACTTCATCCTAGAATATTTAATGCCAAGCTCAATTAACTTTATGATGAAATTTAGGATGAACCAACAACACCTTAAAGTAAGAGTTTCTTATTTAAGAAACTAAATCCAAGTTCAGAGTCAAACTCTAGCCTAAATTTTTAGAATCAACGTCAACTAATTTGACAAAGGATGAAGTTAATTTACATGCACTTAGAACTAGTCACACATCACAAAAATTACATCCCTACCAATGTAACAGTCAAAGAGAAGAAATAACATATTTATCCATCAACTACCCACCCTGCAAATCCTTCAATGTAATACAAACAAAATAGGTAATCTATTTTCACAGGAGTAATATAGGTGAGGGATGAACTAAAAAGAGATAAATTTAACAACCTATATTTACATTCATAGTTCGAAGAGGATGGTATTGTGAATACCTTAAATCAGAATAGAAAGAAAGGATAACAACGAATAAAGATGAGATAAGATCTCATTATTCCTTCCTAAAAAGAGGTATACTTACGAGATTGACAAGAACAGAGACAAATTTGATTGGCCAAATCCCAAAAAGCATTTAACTCCAACAACCATTGAAGTAAAAATAACTATTCAATATTACAATCGATATCAACAACTTTAACATGAAAGTCGGAAATGAAAATGATGTTTTCATAACTTAAACGAACAGATAAATGTAGTGCAAAAGCTACAAACTGAAAATGGTTATTCAAATGCTTTTAGTTAATAATAGTATCTAAAGAAAAAAACCAACAACTAAACATTACATTCATTCCAAACATTAATATCATCAACTCCAGAAGTTTCTCTAGTTTTCCCAAACAAAGGAGAGACAGAGTAACGTTGAAGTAAATTACCCATTTTGGCCATGATTTCTTTTCAAAGTGACAACACACACAAATCTTGCCCATCCATTGATGGTGAAATGAAAAAGGAGAGATCAAGATTTAACAGTCAAAGTTTCCATTCAAGCCAACCCAGATCCACATACTTCACAAGAATCAATGGAACAAACTACTAGTTCAGGAAGAATGAACCCAACCCAGATTCGACCACAAGGAGAAACAATGAAACAATGACACAACCCCAAGTCAGGTGCTCGAAGTTGAGCTCAAAAGAATAATTGCTAAACTGAAAATGTTATAGTCCATTTCCTTAAGATAGACATGGTTGAGTTATTCAATAGTTCAACCTAATATTACTTGTTCCTACTAGTATCAATGTACATCAAATTTAAATGAAAATATCCAATCAATCCCAACAAGATGAAATGATAAGGAAACTCTTGAAACACTCAAACTCACTTCAAGAAAGATGTAAATAAATTCAATAAACCTTTCCATGGATCACGCTAGCAGGATAACTATCAACCATGCTAATTAGATAGATTGTTTTGAGGAGATTCATTCAAACCCAATATCAAACAAGTCACTAACAAGTCTTCTCAAAACTTTATAGGTGTAAGTAAAGAATTGAATTCATTTAAGTTCAAGAAAAATTTAAACATGATTCTATCATTTTTCTAGCAAGGGAGAACAAAACCCAAAACATATTTCTTTCATAGCAATAACTCCTACTAACTAGTTTCATTATAGTCAAATAGGTGTTCTCTGATTCAACATCTCAAAATCATTAGAATTAAAAATTATTTACTACCTTTTTCCAATAAAGAAAAAAATCCCTAAACATTTTCTAGCATAACCATGAATCATACTACCTAGTTTCAGTATAGTCCAACAGGATTTCTCAAGATTCGACTACATCTCAAGTCCAAAGAAAGAATTAAGTATGATTCCTTTTTTTTAAGAAAAGAACAAACCTAGAACATATCTCTACCATATCATTGAATCCATACAGATAAAATATTGAGAAAAATAAGTTTCAAAAGAAAGATCAAACAACACATAAAACTCATTTGTTCCCCAAGAGTAGAGTTCTTTTAATGAAGACATTTAGGAAAAAGTAGAACAACTTAATGGGTAGAGCCTATCATGCCTGATAGAGCTTCTTCTCTATTTGCAGACTATTTCCCAGTTGAGCCTCAACAATCTCTTCTTTTTCCAAGTGATGTCAACCACTCCAATCTTTCTACTTCTTCTTATACTTCCATAGGATCCAAAAATAGCTCAAGAATGCCAAGAATATAGATAGATCAAAAATAGAACTACTGGTTTGAAGAACCAAAACCCCATGTAGAGAAAAAATTGAAATGAACTAAAGATCAAACAACCTTTCCAAAATCTACCATGCATTTCTCCTAGGTAGTTTCTTCACCATAACCGAGATCAATTAATGTGAAGGATAATCAATTTCCCTCCTAATTCTCCATGCCATTGCCATCCAATTTTGGTGAGCCTTTAATTCAAAATTTACATGCAATTTCCATTTAGTGGTGATGCCAACTAGGCATCCCCTAAACTCCCAATTCCTCTGCCAAAATTTCCATTCGTAGCATTTAAACCAAAATCAATTCCAATCAATGTATTGAAAACCAATGCCATCGACCTTACCATTTTCCAAATAGTCCATAGGTATCTCCTTAGGTTAGCAATAGTTTAGGTTAGATTTTTATTAGGTTAGAAATCAACCTTAGTTCCTAGGTAGGTCTTAACTACCTTAGGTTATAATCCAAACTAGTATATAACATCCCAACTTAGGTTAGGGTACCCATATTAGTGATTCACTATCAGGTCTTTGACTCTTATATGCTTCTCAGCATTTATAAAATTTAATAAGAAGGCCTAGGATTATCACCCTAAGGCTTGTTGTCGGTCAAGGACCCCTAAGAATAATTCTTCACCATGGTAAACAAAAAAAGTCACAGTTAAACTTACCTTCCATTTCCGAATGACAAGACAACAAGACGAAGGCGAGCGGTAAGAAGAACTAAAGCATACCTTGGATCAATGGAATTGATTGAAGGTATTACTATTTATGCAAGATAAATTATGTATACACAATACAAATTCATGACCTTATTAAAAGTGAATTTAAGTTGTATAAAGAGATGAATGGCATTATTTTCAAGTAAGAAAAATTTACAACCGGAACTAATTCTTTTCAACAAATAATGAATTATTCATTGCAAACGTGATTTCCTAAAATCATAAGAGTACTTCTTCCTAAAACACATCACCTCTCACCATTTGTAATGTCAAGAGTGGAAGTCATCACCATAACAACTCGGTCAAATATGTTACATAGTGTATGCTTGATCCAAGAACCGTAGTGATTGCTAGAGCGGATGTCAATCCACTATTTAATAACAATTCAATGTGAATAAGAAATTGAAATAAATAGGTCCTATTGAAATGTAATGATTTAGGTTTCTCATACACACAATACACTATATTTTATGTTAGATGTAACGTCTTGGTCATGACTGTTACTATAATGACTTCAACTTTTGACATTGGAAACGCGTTGACATGTGATTTTTCTTGGAAGGTGTATTCTTTTGACGTTGAAAATAATGTTTGTAATGGATGAGTTATTAATGCTTACAATTTGTGCTTGTTGTAATTATATTTACTTGGAAGTAAGGCCATTATATTTTGTGAATAATAAGTCATAAATTTGTATTGTTATTTTCACATTTCTATATGATAACAACACACCTTGAATCAATTCCATTGATCCAAGGTATGATTTTGTTCTTATTTGCTGTCATCTTGTTAATTGACATGTGGAGTGAAACATGTTATGGAACCGAGTAGTGTTTTGGTGTAAATTGTGAAGGGGTTGGGTTCAGGTGTCCTAACTCGGCACCATGCTGCAAATTGTAAAGTTTACCTATTGAATTTTTGACCTAAGGTGATAATAATTGCATAGGATCTATCACTAAACTATTTTGGGTTGATGCTTAAAACTATGTTGCAGTGACCTACCCTATATGGATTCTAACCTAAGGTGTTATGACCTAACCTAAGAAGGTATATTATATGGTTATGATTTTTGAACTAACCTAAGATAAATTTGAAAGACCTAAGAACTAAGATAGAAACCTAACGATGCTAAGGTGGTTGAAAAGGGTACCTATGGGTTATGGAAAATGGAAGGTTGGTGGAGGTGGTGTTTAGGGTATTAATGAGAATTAAATCCAAGTCCTTACATTTTAAATTTTCCATGTTTTACTGAGACACAAGGAAGGTAGGTAAGATGCCTAGCTAGCATCATTACTAAATTTAAAAATGCATGTTAAATCTTGAAATCAACTTTGCCAAATTTGAAGTGGCGGTGGTGTAAGAAAAGAGAGGGAATTTGCATTCAATGCATTCAATGGCATTGATTTCAGCAAAGAGACCACCTAGGAAAGAGGAGAAGGGTGTTTTGTGGAAGTTGTTGGTCATTTTGGTCTTTTTGGTTTTTGCTCTGCATGTGGTTTTGGTTCTTTGAACCAGCAAGTCTATTTCTTTCGACCCATAGCGATCTTGAGCATCCTCGAACTGTTTTTGAACCTATGGAAACATGGAGGCAGTTGGGAGAGTTGGTTGTTGACGTTGTTGAAAAGAAGATATTGTTAAGAATCCTAGCTGGAGATCTTCTGCAAAACAACAAGAAATTTCATCAGGCATGATAGGCTCTTCTTATTAAATATTTTTTCTTTTTATTAAGCATCTTCATTAGAACAACTCTACTCTTTGAAATGAATGGCTTAGTGGAAATGTTTTGGTGTAATATGGTTGTGTCCTTTTTTTGAGTTTTTGATTTGAAAGGATGCAATATGGGTAATTTATTGATGCATGTTGAGTAAATCATGTTTATCTTATTTGAAACTGGACTGTTGCTTAAGTCGCGTGGGCTTTTGACTTCTGTAAAAAAATGGATTAGGAAAAATTATTGGGAAAATATTTGATATGGTTTGTTTCCTTTGTTAAAGGAAAGTATACCTGTTATGTCTTTTGTTGTAGCTTGAGTTGCTTTGAATCTTGTCGTTCCTGTTGATTTATAATGGAAAAATGGTTTATACTCTACATTGTGTAGATTCACATATTTTAGATGTAATAGAAAATGAGTTTATTACTTCAACCTTGCACGCTTGAGTTTTGAATCTCTGTTAGAATTATTTGAAGGAAGATAACCTTAGCTCTCTTGAAGTAGTTTCGGTCTATGTCACTCTAGTTTGACCCTTTGTTGTCATGGTTGTTGGTAGCCTCTGTTTTATGGAATCAAACTTATTGAAAATAACAATAAGGAAGTCTTATTGTGCTTGGTATGAATAAATTCTATGGATTCTTGTGTATCGTTTGAAACAATTGATAGAAGTTCTTGTTGTTCTCTTACCTGTATGTATGAAATGGTTTGTGGAAAACCTTTTGATTTACATCTATAGATGTTGATGTGAAAATTGACTACTATAGTGGAATGCGAGTTAGTTCGATTTTGGTTATCTGAGGGGTAAGAGTTGGAATGTTCTATTTTATTCTTCTCTCTTTTGTTTGATTTTAGGAACCAATTTGGGGTTTCATTTCCTTTGATTGCTTTCATCTTAGTCAAAATTCAGTTGGAGCGTAAAGTTTCTCCTTCTCCTTTTATTCTTGATGATAAACACATGTGTTGGGGAATATCAATCTGCATCGTTGAACCCAATTGTATTTGAATTTGGTTGGAATTCTTTTATTATATCTGAAAAACAACTTCTTTCCTTCATGTGGAATAGGAAACATGTTTTTACTTTACTCTAATATATTAATCACTTTCTATTTGGGGTGATTAAGTATTTTTGTTAGCTTGCAAAGCTATCAATGTGGATGAATTTAGAAGATAAATTGTTGCTTGATGCTTCGATACGGTTACGGTTGTACAATGAGTTTTTGAATATTTCCTTTAGTGGTAGCTAGTAAGCTATGGAAACTATCCATGTTTTATGTTGAGGAAAGCACATTGTTGTTAACTAATTTACATTTTATAGTTTATATAATTCGGTTCAGTATTGGGAAAAAATAGTGAGAATCTCTTTCTCCTTTCTAAGTTGTGGATTTTGTTACTATTATTCTTGTGCTCAAAAGGTAGTTGATTGTTGTCTCTCTCTCTGACTATTTATTTCTCATTATTATTACACCTTGCTTGAAGCTAACCATTTGGATTAGGTTAGATGAAAGGGATTACAAATTAGATAGTTGGATGAATTAGTTTCTTTCCTTTTTCTTTCCTTCTCAATTGATTGTTAAGAAGGTAATGAATCGATGTGTGACTATCTTCAAGAAAAGTACATGGAATTTAAACCTTGTAAAATTTGTTGATGTTGAACAAAAGGTTAGGCTAGAGTTGGCTTAAATTAGAATTATTCAAATACACTATAGTATGGAACAAATAAGTAATTGGGATGTAATATTACTTGTCTGTTGTAGCTTTTCTTATGAAATTTCTGAATGAAGATTGTTGTTTAATCTTAATACTTATTTAATGTGATAAGGATGCTCACTCTGTTCTTTTTTGTGGTACTTAATTCTTTACTAGGTATCTATCTGTATTGCTTAATGTTTCATAAGAGTAGAGTTATTCTTATGAGACAGTTAGTCAAAAGCACATCACTTTAATGATTAGTGTTTATCATGCTCGATTAATGAACCTGACCCGTGCTAGCAATTTTTGTAGATGGATTCCATAAGTGACAAAGAAGACAAGTTCCTTTATGATGCTTCCTGGGTTTACTTAAAGGCTACATTTTTAATGAGGATTTATTATTCTTTTTGAGATGTAATTGAAAAGGGAAAAATTTGTAAATTTTACTTAATCTTATCAATGTTGATTGACATGAAATATGTGCGAAATTTTAGATACGTAAAATATGTATTTTACTTGATAAATGGAAAAGGGATTGAGAGTTATTGATCTTTGAAGTGCCATTATCTTTTGGGCTTACTACAAGGGGATTGAAAAATTATTTTTATTCTCCTATAAACATATATGTTTTGGATTATTTCAGTTAGACTCAAATGAAATAGAGAAAAAGAGTATTGATACTCTATTCTCCTCTTAAATGCAAACTTCTAAGTTAGCATACATAGATGAACACTCAAATAGGTCAATATGGATTATTAATTCACATTAATAGAAGAGTAAAATACATATAGATCCTTGTATAATAAAATAACTGGAAATGGACCCTAACTAGTATATGTTAAAGGAAAGACAATTAGTCTTCGAGATAAATATTTTGTTGTGACTCTTTTGGGTATTCTACCTAAAGGACATTTGGAAAGAGTAAATTATACCTCTTCTTAGAAAACCTTAGTTGAGGTAAGGTAATTGAAAATAAATGGATACATATGTATAAGAAATAGACTTCATATTAATGAATTCCATTATTAAGGAGTCTGGATTTAAATTCAATCATGAATAAACTTGGTTAAGCTTAGTAAGTTAAATCTTACTGTGTTAAGCTGATTTGGACTGTAATCCTGAACTTAAATTAAGAAACCAAGGAATGACATACAATCCTTCAGGTAGAAGGATTGGTTGTAGATTAATTTACATGACAACCATAAGTCATTTATGACTAGCAACCATAATGATTGAAGAGATTAGAAAATTTATAGGGTTGCTGAAACTAAATCTTAAATTAAGAAGATAAGAAAGTATTTAACCTCTTATCTGGATATGTACCTCTAGATGAGGGGATTCCATGGGATGTTGGTACACACCAACTACAATAATGTGTCATCATGAAGACTGGGTCTTCATGAGGACACAATGTTGCAGTTGACATGTCGCAACACCCTTCCAAATCGAATCATCTAGGTTTACATAAACTTGGACTTGATTTGGCTACACTCTAGGTCAGTTTAGGGACATGATTTGGTATAGGGAAATACTCCTAATGACTAAAGGTACCTAGACACATGCAATTGACCTAGTTTGATTGAGTATTTCTATGTACCGTTAGTCACCGCGAGTGGACATCTATACCAATCTATGTTGTAACACGAGTTATAGTTAAACCTTGGACAAGAGCACTGACGAGAGTTAGTGAAGGCCATTCTAGATAACAGATGAAGTGGGGGTGAAGGATGTATTTCGTTGATGAGTATATTATCTAGGAATATGATCATGCTAAGCATGTGAAAATATTTGGCCAAAGTATCGCAAGCTGTTGGTTGTGTTGTCCTATATCACCTAGTTTAAGAAGTAGGATTTCAGATGAATATTGGTAACAAATATTCAGATAGGCCTCTTAAATGGAACACTTCAATACCCCAAAAAGGGTAAAATAACCAAGTATACTTAGTATATAATAAATTGAGTTAACATGAAGGATCGGTAAGAAATTGAGTCATGAAATGAGAGATTGGTAGTTCATCGAGTCATTACAACTATATATGGTTATCTATTATGAGATTGATTGGCATGGAATGTGTGTTCTAAATCATGATCATTTAGAACAAAGAACATTATTTAAAAACTTGAAATGTGTGTTCTAAATTATGATAATTTAGAACAGAAAATGCTATTCAAATAGAAATATCCCTTGTTTCTAAAGCTTTAAAATGGGAATGTTACATCTTGGTATCAAAGCTGAAGGTTACAACTCTTGGACCTATTGTGTCCATAATCTAATAAAACTTGCATTTTCTTGTTAAAACAAAAAATGGTTAGAATAAGAGGAAATGTTGCAAACAACCCACCACCGGGTGGAGAAGCAACTACTACCCAAAAACTTGATGAGATCCTTGCTGCCCTGTTGGACATGAGAGATCACCTGGCTGTATTGGAACAAAAAGTAATGGGAAATGAGGAGGAAGAAGATGCTGATAATGATGATCAGCCACCTCCTATGGACAACACCAATGGGGGAAATCTAGGTGTTGATAATAGTAATGTAAACATACCTAATCATCCTGAAAATAAAAAGGCAAGATTAGCAGTGGAACTCACCAATGATATAAAAAGAATAAGTCCTCCTAAGTTTGATGGAACTACACTTGGGGATGGGGCTGAGCACTGGCTCAGTGAAATGGAGAATTAATTTTCTATAAGAAACTTCTCTGAGGAAACAAAAGCAATATGGGGAGTGTATGAACTTTCTCATGAGGCATCTTTGTGGTGGGAAAACCGTAAAAGTTGAGTTGAATATGGTCAAAGTAGACATAACTTGGGATCAATTTAAAATCATTAGTTGATATTTGAATAAATGTAATAAGTTAAAGTATTTAATTAAATACTTTAAACTTATGTCAATAGATATTAGTTGTCCTTAGTTGTTAGTTAACTAAGTGATAGTGTTATCATCCCAATGTTTGTGGGATCATGTTCTATCTTGCATATTTTGTTCGGATGATTTCCATGAGGGGAAATAGGGGCAGTTAGAGGCAATATGCTATTTCTGCATATTTTCTTAGATTAGATGATTTGTTTCCATATATTGTGGATGAGATAGAAGTTGTCCAATATCTATAAATATTACAACTCTCTCATTTTTTGTAATGCTTGATTTTGATATTAATAAAATACACAAGCACCATCTTGTTTTACATGCAAAGCTTCTATGTCAAATATTTTTTCAAGTATTCATTGTCAAGATTTGGTATCAGAGTAATATTCTGATCCAGAGAGGAGTGTAGGAAGTTTTAGGGAAGTTTAGGGAGATCTGGAGAAATTACAGAGCTAGGAGGAGCCATAGATGCCCCTAGCCATTTCACATCCCCTACCCAACTCCACACCCTGAATCACGGTTGATTTTCAATTGAAGAACACCTGGAGTGCAATCACAGGCCCTTTGCAGACTTTGGATGCTAATCTGTTGTAAAAGGTGACATTGTTTCATTCTCTAGTTTTTTTAAAAAAAAATTACTTGTACGTTTTTTTTTTTAAATTGGAAGCATTTATATAATATATATATATATATACAATATTTTTGATCTATGGGTACCCAAGATTTTCAAGCTCCCCACATTACTTGTTCTTCCTCTTCTCTGTATTTTTTATTCTTCTTCCTCTTCTCTGTATTTGAGCATTTTAAAAAAAGAGATCCAATCAAATGTGGAAGGTTCTTTGTGAACCTGCATCTGCCAGAGGAGTAGAAGACCGCATATTTGAATGATCTGCAATGCGTTCTGCATCCAAAACAAAAGACTAAAAATTGAACGGGGAGAAGATTTGCAACCTGAAAAAAAAAGAGTTGCATTGGAAGAAGGAAGAACAAGTTTCCTCCAAGCAAAAGAAATACCTGCGTACAAAGAGAAACAATAAAAGAAAAGTGCGGCCAAGGGTTATTATAACGCATATGCAAAGTGGATGAATGAAATGCATTTTTGCCTAAAAAAATGCACTACATGCATGCATGTAAGTTGTTTATTTGTGTTTAGTTTTTAAAAAATCATTTTAAAAAAATTTTTTTCCATTTTGGACATAGTGAAAAAATTAGAAGGAAAAAAAAAAATTCCATTTTTGGAAAGGGGCCCGAGAAAGATATTAAAATTGCAATTTAAAAAAGGCATAACTTTCAACTGGTACCTCGGATTGAGGTGCCATTTTTTTTTTGAAAAGTGTGTGTTTTTGTGAGCTCTACATCTTGGTCTAGTTTTTAATCAAATTTGGAAAAGATTTATCTTGTAAAAATTGCAAAAATAAGTTTTTGTATTTGAAAAGAGACCAAAGAGTCCAAAATTTTTTTTTTTTTTCAAATCGGCCAAGAGAGCCATTTTATTTTTGCAAATCAACCACAGAGCCAAATTTGTAATAAGGCCAATAGTGCCAAAAATTCATTGTACATGGCTGAAAAGGAGCCCAAAATAAATAAAATAATATTTTTTGGGGGGTGTGTATGCTTTAAGGGGGAAATTGTTCAATTCTTCTTCTTTCATTATTCATTTTCACAATGCTGCGTAATTATGGCACCAAAATTCTTTTTGCTAGATTCTCAACTTTTGCGTTCTGATAATTATCTAGCATGGAAAACAAAAATTCACGCACAACTTGATTTTGAAAATCTATGGACCATTGTTTTTGGTACATTAACAAGATCTACAACAGATGTTACACAACAAGCTACATTTGATCGTGCAAATCAAAAAGCAAAGTTAATAATCTTGTTTAGTGTTTTAGATGAGGTACAACCTCATATTCGTGAGTCCACAACAACAAAAGAATCTTGGGACAAGTTGAAAATGGTATATGAGTCAAAAAATAAGAACACAATACTTCATCTCCAAAGTCAACTATTAAACTTGAAAATGCAACCAACTGAGAAAGTTGAAATGTTTTTGAGAAGAGTGGCAACTTTACGTGCATCACTTCAAGCTTTGGAAGAAGAAGTAACTGACACATCACTTGTGCCTATAGTATTGAGAGCTCTTCCTCCTTCTTATAGGATTTTTGTGACCACGTTAAACATAACTGGTCAAACAACAACTTTTGAAGAGTTAGTGAATATGCTCCAACAAGAAGAATCTATTCACTCAACTACTAAAACTGAAGAGTAGGCACTTGCTTCTAATAAAAAAGGAAAAAAAAATAGGCTAAGTCTAGTAAACAGCCTCAGAAGCAAGGTAATACTCAACAAGGCCAAAAGGACCAACAAAAATGTCTTATTTGTGGTCGAAAAGGACATGAGTTAAAAAATTGTTGGTACAACACATTCCAACAAGGATCATCAAGTGGTAAAAAGACTAATTACCAACAAACAAAATCAGGCCAACAATAGAGTAAACAGGGACAAAATTATCAAAAGTGGAAGAAGAAACCAACTCAACAAGGAAATGTAGCCGAATAGGAAGATCAATTTGATGATGATGACTTCCTATTCTGCACATCAAATGAAGTATCCAATTCTACAAATGAAATTTGGTATGTCGACTCGGGTGTAACTCGACACATGACAGGAAAGAAAGATTGGTTCTTCACAATGAGTAAAACACCCACCAAAAATCATGTCTCTTTGGGTGATGATACATCATACAGTGTTGAAGGCATTGGTTCCATTTCACTACCACTTGGGCAACATAATTGTAAAATTACAGATGTTCTTTATGTCCCTGGTTTAACAAAAAAATTGTTATCCGTGAGTCAATTATTAGATCACAATCTCAAAATTGACTTTGATTGTAAAGGCGGTAAAAAGATGTGCCTAATTCGAGATAAGTCACGAAGCTCAAAAATTGTTGCAAAAGCTTGAATGTTGGAAGAATGTTTCAGTTGGATTTTGTTCAATGAAATGATCAAGCACTTTTAGCCAAGGATACATCATCAGCTCAACTATGGCATCGAAGACTTGGACATGTGAGTTTTGGCTATCTTGACACACTTCATCGATATGACATGGTTAGGGGTTTACCACCTCTAAAAAAGGGTACAGATAAATGTCAACATTGTTTGGTAGGAAAACAAAATAGAGCACCATTCAAACATAGTACATTTCAAGCTAAGGAAAAACTTGACTTGGTGCATACCGATTTGTGTGGACCAATGAGACCTAGCCACTCTAGGTTTCAATATTTCATGCTCTTTGTTGATGATTTTTCAAGAAAAATGTGGATATATTGTCTTTCTACAAAAGACCAAGCTTTTGAAACTTTCAAGAAGTTTAAAGCCCTTGTTGAAACAAAGTCTGGTAGGAAAATAAAAACACTCCGCTCAGATCGAGGGGGAGAATACACCAGCAATGAGTTCAATGATTTTTTGAAAACACATGGCATTCGTCGTCAAATGGCTCCTCCTCACACACTGCAACAAAATGGTGTTGTTGAAAGGTGAAATCATACTATCATGGATATGGTGTGATGTATGATTGATGATGTAGGTTTATCAAAAACATTTTGGGCCGAAGCAGCTAAAACAACAGTGTATTTACTAAATAGAGTTCCCACTACAGCTCTTGATGGAGTAACACCACAGGAAGCATGGTCAGGGCATAAGCCATCTATTTCACACCTTAGAGTTTTTGGATGTAAAGAAAGTATGCACATTCCTAAGAAACAAAGAACTAAGCTTGATATGAAATTAGAAAAACTTATCTTCTTGGGATACAGTGATGAAGCACTTGGCTATAGACTTATGAATCCAAAGAACAAGAAGGGTATACACTAGTCGGGATGTTGAGTTCTTTGAGAAGAAAGAAGAAGATGCTCCTTCCATACACTCACATGATGAAAAAATCATCCCTATAGTGAAAACAGAGGATGGTAATCACTTTGATGATGAAAATGATGATGGGGAAGATAATGAAATTCAACCTCCCACAAGAACCACAAAAAGTATGCCTAAATGGTATACAAGTATGATTAGAGATGCAAAATTGGATAGTGTCCCGACACATCTACCACTAGAATGAGGACTCGCAGTATGGCTCGAAATGAGGTCAATTTGGCCTTAATGAGTAAAGTTGTTGAAACTATTGAGCCATCCTCAGTTTTAGAAGCCCTATAGTCTAAACCTTGGAAAGATGCTATGGATGTAGAATATAAGTCACTTATGAAAAATAATACATGGAAACTTATAGATCTTCCACAGGTAAAAAATGATTGGATGCAGATGGATCTTCAAAATGAAGTACAAAGAAGATGAAAAATTGATAAACATAAGGCTAGACTAGTTGCTAAGGGATATGCTCAAAAAGAAGGCATTGATTATGAGGAGACTTTTGCTCCCACAACTAAGATAAAAACTTTCAAGTTAATATTTGCTCTAGTTGCACAATTTGGTTGGAAAATACACCAAATGGATGTGAAAAGTGCCTTTCTTAATGGTGATTTATAGGAAGAAGTTTACATGACTCAACTAGAAGGTTTTGTCATACCAGGTAAAGAGGAAAAGGTATGTAAACTAATAAAATCACTATATGGTCTAAAGTAGTCTCCCAGGGCATGGTACATAAAAATCAATGAGCATCTCATTCAACATGGATTCAACAGGAGTCCATATGATCCTAATCTCTATCTCAAAAAATCAAGGGGGAGATAGTGATCATTGTAGTATATGTCGATGATCTAGTCATCACTGGAGGATCAGTGAGGATGATTGAGTCAACAAAGAAAGATCTAACATGATCATTCGACATGACCGATCTCGGGCTTCTGCATTATTGTCTTGGACTTGAAGTTTGGCAAAGAGAAAATCATATCTTTGTGTCACAATTGAAATACGCCAAGACAACGCTCGAGAAATTCAATATGATGGATTGTAAGCCATTTTCCACACCTATGGAGACAAGACTTCAATTGTCTCAAACAGATCCATCACCACAAGTAAATGCAACTCTCTATCGGTAGTTGATCGGGAGTCTCATCTACTTGACTTACACTAGGCGGATATCAGCTATGCAGTCAACTATCTTTCATGGTTCATGCAAGAACCAAGGTTTTCACTAGAAAAAGCAAAAAAGTGGATATTGAGGTACACATAGAGGAACTATGGACTATGGCCTAGAATACAAGAAGAATAATAACTTCTTCTTGACAGGATATTTAGATTCAGATCATGTAGGAAACATAGATGATAGGAAATCCACTTTAAGATTTGTATTCTTTTTGGGATCTGGACCGATATCATGGGGAGTAAGAAGAAGACTTGTGTTTCAAGATCCTCCATAGAATCAGAATATCATGCAGCAAGGTGGAGTTGTTTATGAAGCGATATGGCTCGACGTATACTTGAAGGATTGGGAATACCACAGAAAGATCCAACTATCCTACATGTTGATAATGAAGGAGTAGTAAAACTTGTTGGAATCCAGTTTTTCATGAGCACACCAAACACATTGAGGTGCAGGTACATTTCATTCATAACATGTTTATAACAACAACATCCAAGCTCAATATTGCCCAACAGATATGTAACGTGTAGATGTCTTCACAAAGTCACTTGCTCGAGGTAAATTTGAGGGTTTTAGAGAATTTCTCTCTGTTCACTTGAGACCATGTTGAATTAAGGGGGGGAATGTTATGAATAAAACTTAGCTTAATTCATCATTAGTTGATATTTGAATAAATGTAATAAGTTAAAGTATTTAATTAAATACTTTAAACTTATGTCAATAGATATTAGTTGTCCTTAGTTGTTAGTTAACTAAGTGATAGTGTTATCATCCCAATGTTTGTGGGATCATGCTATTTCTGCATATTTCTATCTATTTACATATATTTTGTCCCGGATGATTTCCATGATGCTTGGATATTAATAAAATACACAAGCACCATCTTGTTTAGGGGCAATATGTTATTTTTGCATATTTTCTCAGATTAGATGATTTGTTTCCATATATTGTGGATGAGATAGAAGTTTTCCAATATCTATAAATATTGCAGCTCTCTCATTTTTTTGTAATGCTTGATTTTGATATTAATAAAATACACAAGCACCATCTTGTTTATGTGCTGTGTAAAAGCTTCACATGTCAATATTGTTTTCAAGTATTCATTGTCAAGATATAAATTTGATCCTAGGAAGGGGCCTATTAGAGGCTATTTTAATTATGGAAAGGACCATTATGTGAGTCATTTTACTATGAATAAGGATTACCATAATTAGCAGCATAAGTTATGCGGTAGTTGACAAACAAGCTAAAAGTATGTCACACCCATAGAATTTATAGGTAAGTTATTTGATATAACTGTGACTATACTATTTGATCTTTAGCTACTGAATGTTTTATTTCTACTAAGTTAGCTTCCAAATTAAAAAGAAAAGCTGAGAAAATGGAAAAATTATGGACTGTGCATTATGGAAACAATGCTTTGCGATACGATTAGTATGTGTCTTTTTGGAGAAGTCCTCAACTTGCCTAGTTTTTCCATAGAAGTTGACCTTTATGTTTCTCCTTTGGGGTCTTATGATGTAGTCATAGGTGTTAACTAGATAGTTGATCATAAAGCAAAGGTTGATTGTTTTGAAAAACATATTAGTTGTTTAGATGATCTGTAGAAATCAGAAGTCATTCAAGGTGTAAAACACAAGATTTAGTTATGAAGTTGTCAGCAATGCAACTTAAAAAGGCCAAAAAAAAGGTTGCACCTTGTATGCAGTAAAGATTTCTAAAACTGCAGAAGAAGGTAATGATTTTATGGAAAAATATCCTTTGTTACGAAATTTCAGAGATGTATTTCTAGAAGATTTATCGGGTCTTCCACCCAAACGGGAGTTTGACTTCACAATAGATATCAAACCAGGAACTAAGCCTATATCCAAGGCACCTTATAGAATGACTACCATTGAATTGGTAGAGCTTAAGGCTCAGTTACAAGAACTTTTTTCAAAAGGATTGATAAGACCGAGTGTCTCACCTTGGGGAGCACCGGTAATCTTTGTGAAAAAGAAGGATGACACACTTAGATTGTGTATTGATTACAAAATGTTGAACAAGGAAACTATTAAGAACCAATATCCACTTCCTAGAATTGATGATCTGTTTGATTAGATGTGTGGAGCATTGGTGTATTCTAAAATATATCTTTGATCGGGATATCATTAGTTGAGAATAAAGGATGAAGACATACATAAAAAAACTTTTAGAACAAGGTATGGGCATTATGAATTCACAGTTTTACCTTTTGGGTTGACAAATGCACCTACCACTTTTATGAATTTGATGAATAATATTTTTCAAGAATACTTGGACAATTTTGTGCTTGTATTCTTGGATGATATTCTCATATACTCTAAAATCATTGAAGAACATCATGAGCATTTGAAGATAGTTTTGGAAATCTTAAAAAGAGAAAGTTGTATGGTAAGTTGTCTAAATGTTCCTTCTATGACATGAAACTACACTATTTGGGACACGTAATAAGTAAAAATGGAATAGTTGTTGATCCTTCGAAGATCATAGCTATAACTAAGTGGCCTATACCCAAGAATGTGCATGAAGTTAGAAGCTTCATGGGTCTTTTTGGTTATTATAGAAAGTTTGTTAAAGATTTTTCTAATATTGTTGCACCAATAACTTCATTACAAAAGAAAGATAAGAATTTTTTGGAATGACAAATGTGAATCTCCTTTTAAGATTCTAAATGATCAGTTAACTACAACACCTTTTCTGACTATACTTGATCCAAATGGGGACTTTATTGTTGTGACAGATGAATCTAGAGAGGGCCTCGAGCTATTTACATTACGGGACAACCATGTCTTAGCTTAAAAAGTAGGAAACTCAAGTTACATGAATGGAATTATTCTCCACATGACCTAGAGATTGCTGCCATTGTTCATGCCCTTCAAATATGGAGGCATTATCTTCTTGGTAGGCCTTTTGAACTAAAAACTGACCATCTTAGGTTGAAGTATATTTTCACTCAGCCAAACTGAATTCAAGACAACGAAGATGGTTGGAATTTCTATCTTAGTATGATTTTGATATAAACTATATTAAAGGAAAGGAAAATAGAGTAGCAGATGCTCTAAGTCATAGGAAGCACATTTATGCTCTTATAACATTAAGAACTCAATTTAAAGATGAGGTGAAAAGTGTCATGGAATCGATTCATATTTTCAGCAAGTAAGGACAACACTTGCTGCAAATCCAAATGATGAGAGATATAATAATTTTCATTTCGACAATGAAGGAATTTTGCGGTTCGAAAACCGGGTATACATACCTTTGGCAAATGATTTAAGAAAGAAATTTTTAGTTAAATTTCACAACTCACCTTATTTCTGGACACCTGGCATTACAAATATGTTGGCTGATATAAAACAACAATATTTATGGAAAGGGATGAAAAAATATGTGATGGAATTTGTGACACACTTCTTGGAGTGTCAAGGAGTCAAAGAAGAACATATGCATCTAGCTGGTTTATTGTACCCTCAGAGTATTCCGCAGTGCAAATGGAAAGTGATAACTATGGATTTTGTTTAGTGATTGCATATGTCAAAGAATAAACATGATGTTATTCTAGTTGTTGTTGATAAACTAACAAAAGTAGGACACTTTATTGCTAGCAATCTACGAGGATGATTCACCTGTGTTAGCAAGAAGATTTGTGCATGAGATTTTCAGGTTACATGGAATACCTAAATTAATCATATCAGATAGAGATCTGAGAATGACATCAAGATTTTGGTAGATACTTAATGTAGCTCTGGGAACTAAACTAAATTTTAGTTCTGCATATCACCTAGAAACAAATGGACAGACTAAAAGAGTTAATCAAGTTTTAGAGGATATGCTAAGAATGTATTATATGGATCAGTAGTATAAATGGGAGGAGTACCTTCCATTAGTTGAGTTTTCTTATAATAATACTTATCATGCCTCTCTAAAAATGGCACCTTTCAAAGCACTATACGGAAGGAAATGCAGAACCCCTGTTAGTTGGGACAACATTGAAGATAGAGAGGTGATAGGGCCTAAAATCCTTATAGAAATGGAACAACAAGTTAAAATGATTCATGAATGCTTGAAGGAAGCTGCAGATAGGTAGAAAAGTTATGCAAACTTAAAGCGGGTGGATAGGAAATTTGAACTTGGTGAGAATTCTTCGGGTTAAGCCAAAAAAGAGTTCTATAACTTTTGGCAAGGCTACCAAGTTATCACCTCGTTATGTGGGACCCTTTGAAATTGTTGAAGTAATCAACCCTGTAGCTTATCGTTTAGCTCTACCTCTTTCTTTATCATGAATGCATGATGTTTTCCATATTTATTTGCTTAAGAAATATGTTTCATATTTATCACATGTGTTAAATTGGAATTCCTTGCAGGTCCAAGACCTAGGAATAATCATGGTTAAACCCATTCGAGTGTTGGAAACTCACCAGTTGCACTTAAGAAATTGTGAAATAAGTCAATGTAAGGTCTAGTGGGACTAGTTTAATGAAGAAATTACAACTTGGGAAAATCTCGAAGATATGAGATTTGTTTATCTATACTTATTTGATCATAATTGATTCTAAAAATTGATAAAATTTGAAAATTTAATTCATGTTTTAATGTTAAATTTTCCAAACTTGGACAGTTACTAAAAAAATTGATAGCTATTTTAAATACTATTTTGAAAACTTTAATTTTTTAATTTTAGTCTTGTTATGGACATATGAATGGAATGACAATAATTAAATTTTGTCCTAAAACCTTAATGGTTTGATTAAGTTAATCATCAAGACAATGATTATTTTAAGGAGGAAGGTATGTAACGTCTTGGTCATGACTATTACTATGATGACTTCAAATTTTGACATTGCAAACGTTGACATGTGATTTGTCTTGCAAGGTGTATTCTTTTGACGTTGAAAATCGTGTTTGCAATGGATGAGTTATTACAACTTGGAATTTGTGTTTGCTATAATTTTGTTTACTTGGAAGTAAGGCCATTCTATTTTGTGAATAATAAGTCATAAATTTGTATTGTTGTTTTCACATTTCTATATGATAACATCACACCTTGAATCAATTCCATTGATCCAAGGTATTATTTTGTTCTTCTTTTCTATCATCTTGTTAATTGAAATGCGGAATGAAACATGTTATGGAACTGAGTAGTTTTTTGGCATAAATTGTGAAGGATTTTGGTTCAAGTGTCCTTACTCAGCACCATGCTACAAAAAGCTGTAATGTTTACCTATTGAATTTTTGACCTAAGGTAATAATACTTACCTAGGATCTATCACTAAAATATTTTGGGTTGATGCCTAAAACTATGTTGCAGTGCCCTACCCTATATGGATTCTAACCTAAGGGGTTATGACCTAACCTAAGAAGGTATATTATATGGTTATGATTTTTGAACTAACCTAAGATAAATTTTAAATACCTAAGAACTAAGATAGAAACCTAACTAATGCTAAGGTGACCTAAACTATTACTAAGTTGAAAGGGGACCTATGGGTTACATGGAAAATGGAAGGTTGGTGGCAGTGGTTTCTAAGGTATTAATGAGAATTAAATCTCAGTCCTTACATTTTAAATTTACCAAGTTTTGTAGAGACAAGGAAGGTAGGTAAGATGCCTAGCTAGCATCATTGCTAAATTTAAAAATACATGTTAAATCTTGAAATCAACTTCACCAAATTTGAAGTGGTGGTGGCATAAGAAAAGAGAGGGAATTTTCATTCAATGCATTCAATGGCATTGATTTTGGTGAAGAGACCGCCTAGGAAAGAGGAGAAGGGTGTTTTGTGGAAGTTGTTGGTCATTCTAGTCTTTCTAGTTTTTGCTCTGCATGTGGTTTTGGTTCTTCGAACCAGCAAGTCTATTTCTTTCAATCCATAGTGATCTTGAGCATCCTTGAACTGTTTCTAAACCTATGGAAACATGGAGGCAGTTGGGAGATTTGGTTGTTGATGTTGTTTGAAAAGAAGAGATTCTTGAGAAGCTCGGCTGGAGATCTTCTACAAATCAACAAGAAATTTCATCAGGCATGATAGGCTCTTCTTATTAAATAGTTTTTCTTTTTATTAAGCATCTTCATTAGAACAACTCTGCTCTTTGAAATGAATGGATTTGTGGAAATGTTTTGGTGTATTTTGGTTGTGATCTTCTATTTGAGTTTGTTGATTTGAAAGGATGCAATATGGGTATTTTCTTGATGCATGTTTGAGTAAATCATGTTTATCTTATTTGAAACTGGACTGTTGCTTAAGTCGCATGGACTTCTGACTTCCTGTGCAAAATGGATTAGGAAAAATTGTTGGGAAAATATTTGATACAGTTTGTTTCCTCTGTTAAAGGAAAGTATAAAATGTTGTGTCTTTTGTTGAAGCTTGAGTTGCTTCGAATCTTGTCATTCCTGTTGATTTATAATGGAATAGTGGTTTGGATTCTGCATTGGGTAGATTCACATTTGTTAGATGTAATAGAAAATGAGTTTATTACTTCTGAACCTTGCATGCTTGAGTTGTGAATCTCTGTTAGAATGCTTTGAAGGAAGATAACCTTAGCTCTCTTGAAGTAGTTTTGGTCTATGTCACTCCAGTTTGACCCTTCGCTGTCATGGTTGTTGGTAGCCTCTATTTTATGGAATCAAACTTATTGAAAATAACAATAAGGAAGCCTTATTGTGCTTGGTATGAATAAATTCTGTGGATTCTTGTGTATCCATTTGAAAAAAATTGATAGAAGTTCTTGCTTTTCTCTTACCTGTATGTATGAAATGGTTTTGGAAAACCTTTTGATTTACATTTGTAGATGTTGATGTGAAAATCGACTACTGTAGTGGAACGTGGAATTAGTTCAATTTTGGTTATCTGAGGGGAAAGAGTTGGAACATTCTATTTTATTCTCCTCTCTTTTGTTCGATTTTAGGAACCAATTTGGGGTTTCATTTCCTTTGATTGCTTTCATCTTAGTCAAAATTCAGTTGGAGCGTAAAGTTTCTCCTTCTCCTTTTAGGCTCGATGATGAACACATGTGTTGGGGAATTGTAATCCTTTCATTGATCCCAATTGTATTTGAATCTGGTTGGAATTCTTTTCATTGTATCTGAAAATAACTTCTTTCCTTCTTGTGGAATAGGAAACATGTTTTTACTTGACTGTAATCTCTTAATCACTTTCTATTTGGGATGATTAAGCTTTTTTTGTAGTGTGCAAAGCTATCAACGTGGATGAATTTAGAAGATTAGTTGTTTCTTGATACTTCTGGTATAGTTGTAGAATGAATTCTTTGAATATTTCCTTTAGTGGTAGCTAGTAAGCTACTGAAATTGTCCCTATTTTGCATTGAGGGAAGTACATTGTTGTTAACTGATTTGCATGTTATAGTTTATATAATTTGGTTTAGTATTGGGAAGAAATAGTGAGAATCTCTCTCTCCTTTATGAGTTGTGGATTTCATTACTATTATTCTTGTGCTCAAAAGGTAGTTGATTGTTATCTCTCTCTGACTATTTATTTCTCATTATTATTACACCTTGCTTGAAGCTGACCATTTGGGTTAGGTTAGCTGAAAGGGATTACAGAGTAGATAGTTGGATGAATTAGTTTCTTTACTTTTTCTTTCCTTCTAATTTGATTGTTAAGGAGGTAATGAATCAATGTGTGACTATCTTCAGGAGGAGTACATGGAATTTAAACCTTGTAAAATATGTTGATGTTAAACAAAAAGGTAAGGATAGAGTTGGCTTAAATTGGAATTATTCAAATACACTATAGTATGGGACATATAAGTAATAGGGATGTAATATTACTTGTTTTTGTATCTTTTCTTATGAAATTATTGAACGAAGATTGTTGTTCAATATTTATACTTATTTAATGTGACAAGGATGCTCACTATCTTCTTTTTTTGTGGTACTTTATTCTTTACTAGGTATTTGTCTATGTTTCTTGATGTTTCATAAGAGTAGAGTTCTTCTTATGAGACAATTAGTCAAAAGCACATCGCTTTAATGATTAGTTCTTATCATCCTCAATTCAACAAACTGACCCATGCTAGAAATTTTTGCAGATGGATTCCGAAAGTGACAAAAGAAGACAAGTTCCTTTATGATGCTTCCTAGATTTACTTAAAGGCTGCATTTTTAATGAGTATTTATTATTATTTTTGAGATGTAATTGAAAAGGGGAAAATATGTAAATTTTACTTAATCTTATCAATATTGATTGACATGAAAGATGTCTGAAATGTTTATATCTGTAAAATATGTATTTTGTTTGATAAATGGAAAATGGATTGAGTGTTATTGATCTTTAAAGTGTCATTATCATTTGGGATTCCTGCAAGGGGATTGTAAACCATAGTTATAGGCAAACCAAATAACTTACCTAGAACTTCTATAGGTGTGTCATGTTTCTCAACCCGCTTTTCACCAGCTCTGCAGATACATATCTTGTGTTCCCTGATTACAATCATCCTTTTTCAAAGAGTATTGATTTGCATAATGATCTTTACCATAGTTATAACAGCCTCTTATAGGTCCCTTCCTAGGCTCAGGTTTATTTCCAACCTTAGAGTTATTTTTTTGAACCCCATAGGACTTCTTTCCATTATTATTGTTCTTAGTAAAGTTGTTTCGTGCATTACCAATAGATTTGTTTGTTGCTATTTTCTTATTAGTATCAAATGAAAACTTACTTTTCATTCTAAATTTCTTCTATGGTCCTTTCTTAGGTGCAAGAGATGATGAAGAGGAGTTGGGAACTTTCTTCCTTACTTCCTCCTTATGAGAAAAATTACCTTCAATTTTTGTTCCTACCTTATGGCCTATTCAACAACCCCTTCCATCGTGGTTCGCCTCAGTGAACATCCACCTCTCCTCCTCTAATGGGATTCAATCCCATGATGAATTTCCATATCCTAAACTTCTCATCATTTTGTACTGAGGTACATACTTAAGGAGTTTTGTAAAGCTGCTCCCAATACTCGATTCTGATTAGCTTTTACGGAGCTAAGTTCTGAAATTCAATCATTTTCTCGATCATAGTAAAGTTACTGAAGCCAACGTTGCCTAAATTATCCATTAAATTGATCCCATGTGATATTATTTTCATCTATATTTAACTCATCCTTTCGGTTATCCCACCATGAAGATGCTTCATGAGAAAGCTGATATGCTCCCCATATCACCTTTGTTTCTTCTGAGAAATTCCTTATTGCAAAGTATTTCTCCATTTCAATGAGCCAATTCTCAGCCCCATATCCTAATGTGGTGCCATCAAACTTGGGTGGACTTATCATTTTATATCATTAGTGAGTTGGTGCTTAGCCTAGCATTTTTGTTCTCATGTTGAACAGGTATGTTTAAATTGTTATTATCAACACCTACATTGGCATTGTCCACAAGAGGTGGCTGATTATTGTTATCAACATCATCTTCCTCCTAATTTTCCATTACTTGTTGTTCAAGTACAACCAAACTATCTCTTGTGTCTAATAGGGTAGCAAGCATCTCATCTAGTTTCTAGGAAGTTGTCTTTGCTTCCTCAAGCGAAGGGTTATTTTCAACATTTCCTCTTGTTGTAACCATTTTTGTTACAAGAAAATTTAAGTTTCATCAAATTATGGACATTCCATGTGAATCAATCTCAAACAGATAACCATATGCAACTATAAATGACTCGGTGATCCACCGATCTATTCATTTCATAACTCGGTGATCTACCGATCTATTTATTTCATAACTCGGTGATCTACTTGATCTATTTATTTCATAACTCGGTGATCCACTGATCTATTTATTTCATAACTCGGTGATCTACTGATCTATTTATTTCATAACTCGGTGATCTACCAATCTATTTATGTTAACTTTAAGTATTGAATACTTATCATATACTTGGTTTTCCTACCCTAAACCGGGTACTGAGTGATCTATTTAAAGAACATATCTGAATATTTGTTACCAATATTCATCTGATATCACGTTGTTTTAAACTAGGTGACATAGGACAATGTAACCAACAACTTGTGATACTTTGGCCAAAGATTTTCAACATACTATTTATGTCACTATTCCTAGACGACATACTCGTCATTTCAAAATACGTCCTTCACTTCACTCTTCTATTTTCAAGAATGGTCTTTCTTGATTCTGATCAGTCCACTTGTCCTAGGTTTAACCTTGACCTTGGTTAGAAAAATATTTTATCATAGGAAGACGCTCACAATGACTTAGGGTATATGGGCATACTCGGTTGACCTAAGTTAACCGAGATGTGCTAAGGTACCCTAATCCATTGAAATCTACTACCTATCCTAAACAGGCCACTAACTTGAGCTAGAGAGAAACAAAGTTCAAGTCCTTATTTGTGTGTAGATCTAGATGATCAATGTAGAAGGGTGTTGTCACATGTCATGTCATGCAACACTATATCCTCAAGAAGACCCCTATCTTCTTGAAGGTAGATCCTCTACATTGGCATGTGCCAACATCCTACTGAAACTTCCTCATCACGATGTACATAACCCAAGGAGGTTATTAATACATTATTAATTTCGATTATTACACTAATTACATCAACCCTGCTAAACCCTAATCCAACACTCCATAAGTTCTTTCCAAACTTTAATTCATTTAGCGCTTACATAAATTCCTTAACTTATGATTGCTTTCTATGTTCATTTTACTTGGCTTAAAAAGAAGTTAACCAAAACAGACAACAATAATATAAGATCCATTAAATATAACTTAATCATTCAAAGAAGGTGTAGTAACCAAATAGTTTTAGCTGTAGTAGAATTTATAGGAAAATGAAGTCTAATGATTTACGATCATATCACCATTCTTTAGATTACATTCCTTTGAGTGAGGAAGAGTCTTCCTCTACATGATTAAGTGTTAGGGTTTGTCAAACCCTTCTTATCTTTCACAATCTCTATAGTTTTACTGCATATTCATTACACTTTCCATTACTATGTTAGAATTGTTTAGATAAAAATTGGTATCTTATGCAACTTAACAAGATGCATCTTAATAAGGGAATCTAATATATTTCCCTTTAACCAACTGATCAAGTTTATCTGAATTAAGCATATAACAGATATGAAAAATATCATCAAGATAGGTTTCCCATCTTCTTCATAATACAAGATAATTTACACAACCAATACAAGTAAATCTTCCAACTTTCAATTCATCATTATAAATTTATACATTTACAAGGCTACACATTTCAAGCACCGTATAACAAAATAGCTTCCATTCCAAAAAGAATAAAACTTTTCTTTTTCAATACAACTCAAGAGAGAATCAAAACTCTATACATAAGATCTAGAATTAAATAAGGCAATATAACATGAAAGTTTTGTCTTCTTTTATCACTTACGATGTCCATCTACAAAATTTCTAGACGGGTCAATTTGATGAACTACGCATGATAAGAACTAAGCATTAAAGTAAAGTGCATTCCACTAATTGTTTCATAAAACAACTCTGCTTTTATGAAACAATTAATAAGCATCATACAAATAATCATAAGTAATAACATCCAGAAAGAAGAACAATTAAGAGAGTCTGAATTCATTATTAAGAAAAGAGCATAATATAATCTGCAACATTAGAATTATATCACAAGACTTAATTGATCCTATCAATCACTTTAAATAGTCAACAAGTCTTTTCATTCAATTATTTCATAAACCCATAGAAATAGAAATACACTTTTATCTTTTCCAAGCAACAAAGAGGTTAGTTACAACATAACTCATATTAGTATGCTTCATCTTTCCATATAATCAAAGAAGAGAATCAATACATATCTAAATCTCAGACACAATTCCTCTGAAGGAAAGAATCAGGTTTAGAACACACATCATTGCCTCAGTCCAAAGATGACAAAATAAGGAGTCCTTAAATAAAGAGGCAACAACCAAACAAGAATCCCAATTCAATCCAAGCAGATTAAAATAGTCTAACTGAAAGTTTTACTAACTTCAGTATATTAGTAGTTTATAATTCAAAAATTTCTATAGCCAATCTTTCCAAAAATCCAAGCTATACTCGAATGAA
Source organism: Taxus wallichiana var. yunnanensis (assembly GCA_018340775.1). Taxonomy (NCBI): domain Eukaryota; kingdom Viridiplantae; phylum Streptophyta; class Pinopsida; order Cupressales; family Taxaceae; genus Taxus; species Taxus wallichiana. The sequence goes on from CM031241.1 coordinate 385,732,007, forward strand.
ATAAATCTCTTAACCAATCCACAAGAAAATTCCCATCTCAGAAGAGAATCAATAAAAGAGAAGTTCAGTCAATGAACTTATACAAAGTACATATAAAGGATCTCAAACCACAAAGGACCCAATCCATATTTCATTTCATTTATACTATGAAATGAAATCCATTATCTAATACAAACTTAGAAATTCTCTAGTTAGTTCCCTAAAGAGAACACAAAACCGAATGCCCAATTAAAGATATGCACACTGCATCTTTCCAATCAAAAATAGCAAGTTGGTTATCCTATTTCCATTCACCAAGCTCAAGTAAAAATTCAAATCTTAGAAATAAATACATAGTATGAGTCCCTAACTATATATCTTGTTCCCATGGTTCATAATTATTTTCTCTTCCTAAACCTAGAGGTTTGTTTTGTAATCCCCAAGGAATAAGAGTCCACAAATAGAGAAGATATACAAGTACAAAAGGAATTGCGAAATCAAGAATGAATTCTTATTACATGGATTTGTGACTCAATACAAAAAGTATGAAGTTCATGTCCCAAACAAGAACAGATATACAAAATTATCCAAACAGAGATATTATACATATATATACTTTAAACAAGATTCAGTATTCTAGTTTTAAATTCAACTTCCAACAAAACCCAATAAACCAATTAAGAAGGTCCAAAGAGAGTAATACTACTTCCCGTAGCATCAAACTTTATTTGGTATTCACTATGATCAAAGGACCAACCAGACCCATTACAGGACATAATTCCCGTCCCCTCATAATATTAAAAATAGTCAAGCTTTCCGCATGACACGGGTTCACTCAGAACAGAGAAGGATAGGTTAAACTTCAATTTCTCTCTCCTTTTAGTTAAGAAGGTTATACAGTCCAAAGGGACGAAGCATAAAAAAATCACCTTTGAAGGAGTGACACGAAGGATGTTATAAGGAGATTACTAGATCAGCTTCAAACTGAAACTAAACTCTCAAGCTCCTATCAAGAAGACAGTCTATAAAGAGAATAAATCTTTTCAAAACCAAATACCAACCAAACCCAACTCACAATACAGGTAATCACTTCGATTCCAACATAAATCTAGAACACGCAATCATGGAATACTTGTACAAAGTGTTGATTATGATCTTCGAACATAAGTTCAAACTTTACATGGCTCTAACATCGGCTCAGACAAACAAAAGATAAAATACGAGCCTAAGAGAAACACGAAGCCCTAAATACAAACTCAAAACCAAATCACCAAGTTTCTAATATGATTCCTAGTATTCTTAAATCCTTAAATGAGAATAAAATCCATGTTTAGAATGCAAGTACGAACAAAACTCAACCACATGACAAAGTAAGTTTGGTATTCGTAAGAACTATATATGAGTACAGTTGTTGAATACGAAGATTCAACCAAAGGTTTAGAACTACACTTAGCTCCAACACAATCCAAAACAAACACAAGGTCCCAATAAAAACTCATAACAAATCCTGAAGCTTCAATATAAGCTTAGAACAACTATGGAGCTCTACTTCAAGCTCACGAAACACAAGACTAAATAGAGATTCAGAACCAAACAAGCAACAAGCCAGTTCACTCAACATTAGTCTCAAATGTTAGAAACAAAGCTTTGAATACAAGCTATAGAGCTTCAAATGCAAATTTCAGAGCTTCAAGTACAAGTCACAGAGTTTCAATACAAATTCGCATGTAAACCTCTAATAACTAGTTTAGAGAAAGTTCCCAAGAACTACCATTAACAACAAAGGATTCACATTCCAAAACCCACATAGATTTCATGAATACATGCAATTAAATAACCAAATATATCATGAAAATATAAATTTCTAGTGAGCAGAATTTTTTTAATGAATCATTTAGAAGAAAGCAAGAAATATTAATGGGTAGAGCCTATCATGCCTGATAGTGCCTTTTCCGATTCGTAGAAGACTTCCAGTTGAGTTTCCAACACCCCTTCTTCTCCAAGCAAGATCAAACAACAATAATATTTTTCCACAATGCCTCTTATGCATTCCTTGAACCGAAAATATATCAAAGAATTCAAAAATAGTCACTAACTCTAGATCAATGTGTTGGTTAGAAAAATCGGATAGCTCCATGCAAAGTAAAAATCACAAAGCATGCAAAGTAAAAAAAAAAACCCAAAAAATCCCCCAACATGCCTTCTAAGATGGTTTTCTCACCAGAACCGAGGTGAATTAATGACATTTAATTACATATTCCCGCCTATCTCTCCTTGCCACCGCCATCCAAAGTTGGCGAGACCACATTGAACTTCCACATGCATTTCTAAACTTAGTGATGCTTCCACGTAGGTTCCTCCAAATTTCACTAGCCCATGCCAAACTGGTAGTACAACCATGCCTTAATGCCAAATCAATCAAAATCCCATCGCATTAAAAACTTAGCAATTGCCACTTAGCTCCCACTTGGAAATTGACCCATAGGTTCCCTCTCATACCCATTAGTTTAGGATAGATAGAATTGCTTAGGTTAGATCTTAGGTTAGTTTAAAATATATAACCTTAGGATATAACCCCAAACAATAAATTGCCACCTTAGGTTAGGATGTAGATTAACAACTTAGGTTAGGATGTCATCCCACGTAGAGTGGTGTAGAAAGAGTTAGGTAAATTACCTGAGTCCGAATCTCTTTAGGATAGACCTTATAGATATAGGGCACATTTTTCTCTCTTTCTCTAGAATCTGAAGCAAATTTCCCCTAACGCCATTGAGCGTCCTACAAATTTCAATCAAGAAGATCCAAGCACAACACAAAACAAAATGCAGGCATAATCTTTTGAGATAGTAAAGAATTTGCAACAAACACAAGTTCAATCCGTTAAGTCTCTTAATCAATGAATGTCGGTTTTCATTTAGTTTAGATAAGAAGATTTAAAACATACCTTGGATCAATGGAATTGATCCAAGGATGAGTCCAATTGCAAAGGATAAGTTTGTAACCATTCAAACCAGATTACAACTTACTCATAAGAAGTTAAATAGATTATTGTAATAAACAACATATCAAACCTACAATAAAACAAAAGAAATGATTTATCCATGGAAAGCATGATTTTTCAACATCCACGAAACATACATTTGTCCTAAAAATCACATGTCAACGCTTGTAATGCAAAAGAGGAATATAACAGTTTGATAAGGTGTTACATACTTCCCTCCTAAAAAGAATCATCGTCCGATGATTATCTCATTTTAATCATTGCATTCAGGATAATCAATTTTTATTCACTTTATTAACATATGTTTGCAACAATATCTGAATTTTAAGTTTTAGAAAATCAGCATTCACATAGTTTTTTATTCAAAACAATAGTTTTATGTCCATAACTGGTAGAATTATTGAAATATAAAGATAAAACAATTTTTTTATTAGTAAACAAAATCAATTGTTCAAATAGATATGGAAAAGTAGTTTTCATATTGTCCAGGTTTTCCTAGGTTGCACTTTCTTCATTAAATTGGTCCCATTGGACCTTGCATTGACTTATCTCACAATTTCTCAAATGCAACTGGTGAGTTTCAAACACTCGTATGGGTTTAACCATAATTATTCCTAGGTATCGGACCTGCAATGAATTCTAATTTAACACATGTGATAACTATAAAATGTATTTCTTAAGCAAATAAATATGGAAAACATCATGCATTCGTGACAAAGCAGGAGGTAATGCTAAACGATAAGCTACGGGGTTGATTACTTCAACTATCTCAAAAGGTCCAACATAATGAGGTGATATCTTAGCAGCCTTGCCAAAATTTATAGAGCTCTTTTTTGGTTTGACCTGAAGAAATACTTTCTCACCAAGTTCAAATTTCTTATCTACCCACTTTAAATCAGCATAACGTTTTTGTCTATCTTTTGCTTCTTTCAAGCGTTCACGAATCAATTTAACTTGTTCCATTTTGGTAAGAATTTTAGGTCCAATTACCTCTCTATCCTCCATGCTTTCCCAACTAACGAGAGGTTCTACATTTTCTTACGTATAATGCTTCAAAAGGTGCCATCTTAAGAGAGGCATGATATGTATTATTATATGAAAACTCAATCAATGGAAGGTACTCTTCCCACTTATACCGCTGATTCATACAATACATTTGTAACATATCCTCTAAAAATTGATTAAATCTTTTAGTCTATCCATCCATTTACATATGATACGTAGAATTGAAATTCAGCTTAGTTCCTAGAGCTGCATTAAGCGTTTTCCAAAATCTTGACATCATTCTATGATCTCTATCGGATATGATTAATTCAGGTACTCCATGTAATCTAAAAATTTCGTGTATGAATATTTTAGCTAACAAAGGAGAATCATCCTTCATATTACCAACGGTAAAATGTGCTACCTTTATTAGTTTATCCACAACTACTAAAATAACATCATGTTTATTTCTTGACATAGGCAACCCTTGTACAAAGTCCATGCTTATCACTTGTCATTTGTATTGTGGTATGCTATGAGGATACAATAAACTAGCTGGGTGCATATGTTCCACTTTAACATGTTGACATTCAAGGCAATGTGTCACAAAGTCTATAACATCCTTTTTCATTCCCTTCCGAAATATTGTTGTTTTATATCAAGCAAGCATTTTTGTAATACCAGGGTGTCTAGAAAAAGGTGAATTGTGGAATTCTGCTAACAATTTATTTCTCAAATCATTTAGTGAAGGTACATATACTCTATTTTCAAATCGTAAGATTCCTTCATTATCAAAGTGAAAACCTTTATACCTCAAATCATTCGGATCTGCAACAAGCGCTGTCTTTACTTGCTGAAAGTAAGAATCAAATTCCATAACACTTTTTACTTCATCCTTAAATTGAGTTCTCAATGTTATACGAGTAGAAATGTGCTTCCTATGACTTAGAGCATCGGGCACTCTATTTTCTTTACCCTTTGTATAACTGATGTGAAAATCATATTGAGACAAAAACTCTAACCACCTTCATTGTCTTGCATTAAGATTGGGTGAGTGAAGACATACTTCAGCCCAAGATGATCGATTTTCAATTCAAAATGTTTACCAAGTAGGTAATGCCTCAAAACTTGCAGTGCATGAACAATGGTAGTAAGCTCAAAATCATGTGGAGCATAATTCAACTCATGTAACTTTAGTTTTCTACTTTCATAAGATATGACATGACCATTTTGTAACAAAATACCTCCTAGACCTTCACCAGATTGCATCGGTTACCACAAAATCTCCATTAGGATTTGTCTTTGCAAGAATAGGTGTTGAAGTTAACTGTTCCTTCAAGGTTTTGAATGTAATTTCACATTTCTCACTCCAAACAAACTTTTTATCCTTCTTCTGTAAAGAAGTTATTGGTGTAGCCACCTTAGAGAAATATTTTACAAATTTTCTATAGTAGCCAGCAAGTCCCATGAAGCTTCTAACTTCATGTACATTCTTTGGTGCAGGCCACTCAGTTATAGCTATAATTTTTGAAGGATCTACAACAATTCCATTCTTACTTATTACATGTCCCAAATAGTGTACTTCTGTGTCATAGAAAGAACATTTAGACAACTTACCAAATAACCGTCTCTTTCTTAATATTTCCAAAACTATCTTCAAATGCTCATGGTGTTCCTCAATAATTTTAGAATATATGAGAATGTCATCCAAGAATATGAGCACAAATTTGTCCAAGTATTCTTGAAAGATATTATTCATTAAATTCATAAATGTTGTAGGTGCATTAGTTAATCTAAAAGGTAAAAACGTGAACTCATAATATCCATACCTTGTTCTGAAAGTTTTTTTATGAATATCCTCATCCTTAATCCATAATTGATGATATCCAGATCAAAGATATATTTTAGAATATACCAATGCTCCATGCATCTGATCAATTAAATCATCAATCCTAGGGATTGGGTATCTATTCTTGATTGTTTCTTTGTTTAACATTTTGTAGTCAATGCACAATCTAAGTGTTCCATCCTTCTTTTTCACAAAAATTACAGGTGCTCCCAAGGTGAAACACTTGGTCTAATCAAACCTTTAGAAAAAGTTCTTGCAATTGAGCCTTAAGCTCTACTAATTCTATAGTAGTCATTTGATATGGTGCTTTAGAAATAGGTTTAGTTCTAGGCTTGATCTCAATCATGAAATCAAACTCCCTTTTGGGTGGAAGACCTAGCAATTCTTCTAGAAATACGTCACTGAAGTCTCATAATAGTGGATATCATTCCATAACATCATTGTTCTCTTCAGTTGTTTCAGCAATTTTCACTGCATATAAGGTACAACCTTTATTTTTGGCCTTTTTAAGTTGCATAGCTGACAATTTTCTAACAAAAATATCACGTTTCACACCCTGAATCTCTGTTGTTTTCTATAGGTCATCTAAACAACTAATGTGTTTCTCAAAACAATCAACTTTAGCATTATGTTATTCTAACCAATTAACACCTATGATTACATCATAAGATCCCAAAGGTGCAACATAAATATCAACCTCAATGGAAAAGTTAGGTAAATCAAGGATTTGCTCCAAAAAGACACATACTAACTTTATGAACAACATTGTTTCCATCATATGCATGTCCCGTGTTTCCATCTTTTATTTTTAATTTTGATGCTAGTTTAGTAGAAATAAAACATTCAATAGCTTCGGTATCAAAAAAATAGTTATAGGTAAACCAAATAACTTACTTGGAACTTCTATAGGCGTGGCCTATTTCTCAAGCTGCTCATCAGCTACTCTAGCATGTATCTGTGTTGCTGATTACAATCATCCTTTTCAAAGGGCATTGATTTGGGTAATGATCTTTGCCATGTTTACAACAGCCTCCTATAGGTCCCTTCCTAGGCTTGGGTTTTTTCCAATATTAGAGTTATCATTCTAAACCTCACGGGACTTTTGTCCGTTATTATTGTTCTTATCAAAAAATTTCCGTGCATTACCGGTAGAATTGTTTGTTGCTTTGCTTTATTATTAGTATTAGATGAAAAATTACTTTTGATTTTGAATTTCTTCCATGGTCTTTTCTTAGGTGCAAGAGATGATGAAGAGGAGTTGGGAACTTTCTTCCTTACTTCCTCCTTATGAGCAAAAATTACCTTCAATTTTTTTTTCCTACCTTATGGCCTATTCGACAACCCCTTACATCATGGTTTGGCTGTGAACATCCACCTCTCCTCCTATAATGGGATTCAATCCCATGATGAATTTTGTATCTTGAACTTCTCATCGGTTTGATACTAAGGTACATACTTAAGGAGTTTTGTAAAGCGCCCGTGATTTTAGTTACATTTAGCTTTCCTTGAGCTAAGTTCTGAAATTTAGTCATTGATCATAGTAAAGTTACGGCCTCAATGTTTCCTAAAGTATCCTTTAAATTGATCCCATATGATATTAGTTTCATCGATATTTAACTCATCCTTTGGTTGTGCTACCATAAAGATGCTTCGTGAGAAAGCTAATATGCTCCCCATATCGCCTTTGTTTCTTCTAAGAAATTCCTTATTGCAAAGCATTTCTCCATTTTGCTAAGCCAATTCTCAACCCCATTTGCTAATGTGGTGCCATAAAACTTGGGTGGACTTATCCTTTTTATCATTAGTGAGTTCATTTTATGCCAACCTAGCCTTTTTTTTTTCTCGGTGACGGATATATGTTTACATTGTTATTATCAACACCTACATTAGCATTGTCCCAGGAGGTGGCTGATTATTTTAACAACATCATCTTCCTCCTCATTACCCATTACTTGTTGTTCAAGTACAGCCAAACGATCTCTTATGTCTAATAGGGTAGCAAGGATCTCATCTAGTTTCTAGGTAGTTTCTACTCCTTCCTCAGGCAGAGGGTTATTTGTAACATTTCCTCTTGTTCTAACCATTTTTGTTACAAGAAAATTTAAGTTTCATCATATTATGGACACAGTAGGTCCAAGAGCTGTAACCTTCAGCTCTGATACCAAGATGTAACATTCCCATTTTAAGACTTTAGAAACAAGGGAATTTTTTTTTTTAACATAATGTTCTCTATTCTAAATAAAGCATTATTTAGAACACACATTCCATGCCAATCAATCTCAAACAGATAACCATATGTAGCTATAAATGACTCGGTGATCCACCAATCTATTCATTTCATAACTCGGTGATCTACCAATCTATTTATTTCATAACTCGGTGATCTACCGATCTATTTATTTCATAACTCGGTGATCCACCGATCTATTTATTTCATAACTCAATGATCCACCGATCTATTTATTTCATAACTCAGTGATCTACCAATCTATTTATGTTAACTTTAAGTATTGAATACTTATCGTATACTTAGTTTTCTCACCCTAAACCTGGTATCTTGATTGATTTGTTTAAAGAACATATCTGAATACTTGTTACCAATATTCATCTAATATCATGTTGCTTTAAACTAGGTGATATAGGACAACACAACCAACATCTTGCGATACTTTGGCCAAATATTTTCAACATACTGTTTATGTCACTATTCCTAGATGACATACTCATCATTTCATAATATTTCCTTCACTCCACTCTTACGTTATCAAGAATGATCTTTACCGACTACCCTCAATCCACTTGTCCAAGGTTTAACCCTAGCCCTAATTAGAAACATATTTTATTATAGGAAGACACTCACAATGATTTAGGGTATATGGGCATACTCAGGTTACCTAAGTCAACTTGATGTGCCAAGGTACCCTGAGCCATTGACAGCTACTAGCTATCCTAAACATGCCACTAACTTGACTTAGAGAGAAATTAAGTTCAAGTCCTTATTTGTGTGTAGATTCAGATGATCAATGCAGAAGGGTGTTGCCACATGTCAAATGTAATGATGTATCCTCGAGAAGACCCCCGTCTTCTCGAAGGTACATCCCTATAGTTGGCATGTGCCAACATCTTAGAGAAACTACCTCATCACAATGTACATACCCCAAGGAGGTTATTAATACATTATTTATTTGGATTATTGCACCAATTACAACAACCTTGCTAAACCCTAATCCAACACTCTCTAAGTTCTTTTCAAAATTTAATTCATTTAGCCCTTAAAGAACTTCCTTAACTTACAATTACTTTCAGGTGTTCGTTTTACTTGGCTTAATAACTTGATTAACCAAAACAAGACAACAATATCATAAGTTCCATTAAATATAACTTAATCATTCAAAGAGGGTGTAGTAACCAAATAGGTTCAGCTATAGTAGACTTTATAGGAAAATGAATTGTAATGATATATGATCATATTACCATTCTTTAGATTACATTCCTTTGAGCGAGCAAGAGTCTTCCTCTACCTAATTAAGTGTTAGGGTTTGTCAAACCTTTCTTATCTTGCACAATCTCTATAGTTTTACCGCATATGCATTACACTTTCCATTACTATGTTTAGAATTGTTTAGATAAAAATTGTTATCTTATGTAACTTAACAAGCTACATCTTAATGAGGGAATCCAATATAATTCCCTTTAATCAACTGATCAATTTTATCCGAATTAAGCATATAACAGCTATGAAAAATATCATCAAGATAGGTTTCACATCTTCTTCATAATATAAGATAATTTACACAACCAATACAAGTAAATCTTCCAACTTTAAATTTATCATTATAAATTTATACATTTACAAGGCTAAACTCGGGAATGAATCATATCTCTTTACATAAGATCCATAATTAAATAAGCCAATACAACATGAAAGTTCTTGTCTTCTTTTATCACTTAGGATGTCCATCAAGTAAAATTTCTAGACGGTCGATTCGATGAACTATGCATGATAAGCACTAAGCATTAAAGTGAAGTGCATTCCATTAATTTTTTCATAAAACAACTCGATTTTATGAAACAATTAATAGGCATCATACAAATAATCATAAGTAATAACATCCAGAAATAAGAACAATTAAGAGAGTATGAATTCATTATCAAGAAAAGAGCATAATAAAATCTACATCATCAAATTATATCACAAGACTTAATTGATCGTATCGATAACTTTAAATAGTCAACAAGTCTTGTCATTCAATTATTTCATAAACCCATAGAAATAGAAATACACTTTTATCTTTTCTAAGCAGTAAAGAGGTTAGTTACAACATAACTCATATTAGTATGCTTCATCTTTCCATATAATCAAAGAAGAGAATCAATACATATCTAAATCTTAGACACAATTTCTCTGAAGGAAAGAATTAAGTTTAGAACACATATCACTACCTCAGTCCAAAGATGACAAAATAAGGAGTCCTTAAATAAAGAGGCAAAAACCAAACAAGAATCCCAATTCAATCCAAGTAGATTAAAACAATCTAACTGAAAGTTTTACTAACTTCAGTATATTAGTGGTTTATAATTCAAAAAGGTCTATAGCTAATCTTTCCAAAAATCCAAGCTATACTCAAATAAAATAAATCTCTTAACTAATCCACAAGAAAATTCCCATCTTAGAAGAGAATTAATAAAAGAGAAGTTCGGTCAATGAACTTATACAGTACATATAAAGGATCTCAAACCACAAAGGACCCAATCCATATTTCATTTCATTTATACTATGAAATGAAATCCATTATCTAATACAAACTTAGAAATTCTCTAGTTAGTTCCCTAAAGAGAACACAAAACTGAATGCCCAGTTAAAGATATGCACACTGCATCTTTCCAATCAAAACTAGCAAGTTGGTTATCCTATTTCCATTCACCAAGCTCAAGTACAAATTCAAATCTTAGAAAGAAATACACAGTACAGTCCCTAACTATATATTGTCCCCATGGTTCATAATTCATTTCTTTTCCTAAATCCCAGAGGTTCATTCTATGATCCCCTCAAGGAATAAGAGTCCACAAATAGAGAAGATATACAAGTGCAGAAGGAATTGCGAACTCAAGAATGAATTCTTATTACATGGCTTTAACAACTTGATACAAGAAGTATGAATTTCATGTCCCAAACAAGAACAGATATACAAAATTATCCGAATAGAGATATTATACATATATATACTTTAAACAAGATTCAATATTCTAGTTTTAAATTCAACTTCCAACAAAACCCAATAAACCAATTAAGAAGGTCCAAAGAGAGTAATACTACTTCCCGTAACATCAAAATTTATTCGACTATTACCATGATCAAAGGACCAACTAGACCCATTATAGGACATAATTCTCGTCCCCTCATAATATTAAAAACAATCAAGCTTTCCGCATGACACGGGTTCACTCAGAATAGAGAAGGATAGGTTAAACTTCAATTTCTCTCTCCCTATCTAGTTCAAGAAGGTTATACAGTCCAAAGGGACAGAAGCATAAAAACCAATCACACTCAAGGAGCAACATGAAGGAGATTACCAGATCAGCTTCAAACTGAAATTAAAATCTCCATCTCCTATCAAGCTAGATAATCTATAAAGAGAATAAAGCTTTTCAAAACCAAATACCAACCAAACCCAACTCACAATATAGGTAATCACTTTGATTCCAACATAAATCTAGAACACACAATCATGGAATACCTATACAGTGTTGATTATGAGCTTTAAACATAAGTTTAGACTTTACAAGGCTCCAACACCAGCTCAGACAAACACAAGATCAAATATGAGCCTAAGAGAAACACGAAGCCCTAAATATGAGCTCAAAACCAAATCACCAATGCTCCAATATGAGTCCTAGTATTCTCAAATCCTTAAATGAGAATAAAATTCTAGTTCAGAACGTAAGTATAGAACAAAACTCAACCACATAGTAAGTTTGGTATTCGTAAGAACTATATACGAGTATAGTTGTTGAATACGAAGATTCAACCAAAGGTTCAGAACTACACTTAGCTCCAACACAATCCAAAACAAACACAAGGTCCCAATAAAAACTCATAACAAATCTTGAAGCTTCAATATAAGCTTAGAATAACTACAGAGCTCTACTTCAAGCTCATAAAACACAAGACTAAATAGAGATTCAAAACCAAACAAGCAACAAGCTAGTTCACTCAACATTAGTCTCAAATGCTAGAAACAAAGCTTTAAATACAAGCTACAGAGCTTCAAATGCAAATTTTAGAGCTTCAAGTACAAGTCACAGAGTTTCAATACAAATTCGCATGCAACCTCTAACAACTAGTTCAAAGAAAGTTCCCAAGAACTACCATTAATAGTAAAGGATTCACATTCCAAAACCCACATAGATTTCATGAATACATGCAAGTAAATAACTAGATACATCATGCAAATATAAATTTCCAGTGAGCAGAATTGTTTTAATGAATCATTTAGAAGAAAGCAAGAAATATTAATGGGTAGAGCCTATCATGCCTGATAGTGCCTCTGCCGATTCAAAGAAGACTTCCAGCCAAGTTTCCAACACCCCTTCTTCTCCAAGAAAGATCAAACAACCATAATATTTTTCCAAAATGCCTCTTATACATTCCTCGAACCAAAAATAGATCAAAGAATTCAAAAATAGCCACTAAGTGTAGATCAATCTGCTGGTTTGAAAAACTAGATAGCTCCATGCAGAGAAAAAATCACGAAGCATGTAAAGTAAAACAACCCCCAAAAAATCTGCCAGCATGCCTTCCAAGATGGTTTGCTCACCAGAACCAAGGAGAATTAATGACATTTAATTACATATTCCCACCTATCTCTCCTTGCCACCACCATCCAAAGTTGGCGAGACCACATTGAACTTCCACATGCATTTCTAAACTTAGTGATGCTTCCACGTAGGTTCCTCCAAATTTCACTAGCCCATGCCAAATTGGTAGTACAACCATGCCTTAATGCCAAATCAATCAAAATCCCATCGCATTAAAAGCTTAGGAACCACCGCTTAGCTCCCACTTGCCAATCGACCCATAGGTTCCCTCTCATACCCATTAGTTTAGGATAGATAGAATTGCTTAGGTTAGATCTTAGGTTAGTTTAAAATATATAACCTTAGGATATAACCCCCAAACAATAAATTTCCACCTTAGGTTAGGATGTAGATTAACCAAAACAATAGGTTAGAAATAACTTAGCATCCCTTAGGTTATTTCCCCTTTTCATATTAACTTAGCGTTAACAACTTAGGTTAGGATGTCATCCCACATAGAGTGGTGTAGAAAGAGTTAGGTAAATTACCTGAGTCCCAAATCTCTTTAGGATAGACCTTATAGATATAGGGCACATTTTTCTCTCTTTCTCTAGAATCCTGAAGTAGGTTTTGTTGTATATATCTTTCCCCTCGGGTAGATATAGACAAGCAGAAGAATCTGGAAATCAAAGAAAATCAGAGTGTCGACATAGAAAAATTTGCGCCTTGGCGCACATAATGGCGCATGACATAGAGTGTCGACATAGAAAAAGTTACGCCTTGGCACACATAAATGGCACATGACACAGAGTGTCGACATAGAAAAATTTGTGCCTTGGCGCACATAAATGGTGCATGACACAGAGTGTCGACATAGAAAAAGTTGCGCCTTGGCGCACATAAATGGCGCATGACATAGAGTGTCGACATAGAAAAAGTTGCACCTTGGCACACATAAATGGCGCATGACACAGAGTGTCGACATGGTAAAAGTTGCACCTTGGTGCATGTAAGAGGATGTCGACACACACATGGATGCGCCGAGGCGCAACATTTTGAGCGCGACAGCAAGAGACCACAGCGCGCAGATATTCAGATGGCCATAACTTTTGACTGGGAGCTCAGATTCATGCAAGGTTGGACTTTTTGGAAAGCTTAATAGGTCCTGTATCCAACTACAACTAGATATCTTTAATTTGGTGAAAAAAATTCTAAAAATGCAAAATACAGTTCGCCACTTTTGGGTTCGCTGGGGTTCTCACCTACCATCATTATGAGATGAGTTAAGTGCATTCTGGAGGTGGTTGGGGCAGATTTCAAATTTCTCTCTTCTCCCTCTCTTTTTCCTCCTATAAATTGTAAGGAGGGGCTTCTTTCTAAAGGTTGGAAATTTTTGTTTTGCCCCTCCCTTCTTCTCTTTGGCAGGTGAACTTGTGGAGTTAAAACCTCCCATTTGAAACTGTAATGTAACCTTGCCTCTTGGCGTTTTGCAGTGTGTTGTATCAATCTTTGGAGAAAATTAATGCATGTCTGTGGATGATTCTCAACCCTCTCTGTGTTCATTTGCATCCTCTTGATCTTTCATTACAAATCGGTTATCTGTGCATGATCTTGCATTGCATTTTAGTGGTTTGTGTTTATTAACAAGACAGATGTTCTTCATTCCTCGGTGCATCACCTCTGTTAGTTTAGGTTTTATTTTATGCATCTTCTTACCCTGTCTCCTTGGAAAGTTAGTTTAGGTTTTGAGTAAACCCTCTGCATTTTACGTGTGCATCTGAACAGAGGAATAGGAACCAACCTTCATCCGGAGAGCTTTTCCGAATTCGCAAGGTCCCACACTTGGGAAAAGCTCCATGTTATGCAATCGCACTGAGAGTCTCAACCCATCGTGTTGCAGACACTCAAGGGTGCTGCAATTCACCATCAACAGTTTCCCCTAACGCCATTGAGCATTCTGCAAAGGTCAATCAAGAAGAGTCGAGCACAACACAAAACAAAATGCAGGCATGGTCTTTCGAGATAGTAAAGAATTTACAACAAACACAAGTTTAGTCTGTTAAGTCTCTTAATCAATGAATGTTAGTTTTTCATTCAGTTTAGATAAGAAGATTTAAAACATACCTTGGATCAATGGAATTGATCCAAGGATGAGTCCAATTGCAAAGGATAAGTTTACAACCATTCAAACCAGATTACAACTTACTCATAAGAAGTGAAATAGATTATTGCAAGCAACAACATATCAGCCCTACAATAAAAGAGCATAAATGATTTATCCATGGAAAGCATGATTTTTCAACATCCATGAAACATACATTTGTCCTAAAAATCACATGTCAACGCTTGCAATGTAAAAGAGGAATATAACTAGTTTGACAAGGTGTTACACAAACTTTACTTGGTTAGACCCTAGGTCGGTTTAGGGACATGATTCAAAGTATAGGAAGGACTCCTAATGTCTGAAGGTAACTAGACACATGCAATCGACCTAGGTCGATTGAGTATGTCTATGTACCCTTAGTCACCACGAGTGGCCCTCTATACCAATCTATGTTGCTAACTTGAGTTATGGTTAAACCTTGGACAAGAGGACTGATAGGAGTCAGTGAAGACCATTCTAGATAATATATGAAGTGGGGGTGAAGGACGTATTCCATTGACAAGTATGCCATCTAGGAATATGATCATGCAAAGCATGTGAAAATATTTGGCCAAAGTATCGCAAGTTGCTGGTTACATTTTCCTATATCACCTAGTTTAAGAAGTAGGATTTCAGATGAATATTGGTAACAAATATTCAGATAGGCCTCTTAAATGGAACACTTCAATACCCTGAAAAGGGTAAAATAACCAAGTATACTTAGTATACAATACATTGAGTTAACATGAAGGATCGGTAAGAAACCGAGTCATGAAATGAGAGATCGGCAGTTCATTGAGTCATTACAGTTGCATATGGTTATCTGTTATGAGATTGATTGGCATGGAATGTGTGTTATAAATCATGATCATTTAGAAGCGAGAACATTATTTAAAAACTTGAAACATATGTTGTAAATTATGATAATTTAGAACAGAGAACATTATTCAAAAAAAAAAAAATTCTCTCATTTCTAAAGCTTTAAAATGGGAATGTTACACTAGATATCAAAATAACATGAAATATAACTAGAATTGGGGTTTTTTTAGGTCGAGAAGGTATGTCAAAGGTCCGAGTAATGGTCTAGGGATGATTGGTTGAGGTATGGGTTGGTTTTAGGTGAGTATAAAGCTTACTGCTCTAAGAATAGAAAATGACATAGAGACATATATCGGTTAGGTGTGATGTCGGTTCGGGGATGAAACCAATGACGTTAGAGTAAACTACCATTGGTAGGGTAAATTGGCAATAAATTAATAAAAATAGTTTTTGGGCTTCTCTTTGATTACACAGAGAGTGAGGAGGATGTGGTTAGGTTTGACATATAATAGAGAAGACTCAAGAATACAGAGGGAGAGGTCATAATGGGTGAAAGGGCTTGAATCGGTTGGGTTGGTGGAATGATGAGAATATGGAGATATCTAGATAACATTAGAAACTAAAAATAATGGAGGAAAGATATTTGTAATAAAGTAAGCACAAATGATTAAGATCACGTTACTTACTTGTTGTTATGAAGATCTCGTGGCTGGATGGAGGCTGGTGATTGATTGGTGAGGTGGTAGCTAGTTTAGTGTCATGGAAGTATAACTTGTGTGTTCTGTGAATGCTCCAATGATCTAGAAGGGATTCCTTGGATGTGCTGCTTCTTTGTGGTTGTGTGTAGACATTGTTTAGATGAAGCAATGCATCTAAAATCTTTATTTTATTGCAATAGCACTCTAAAAAATAAAAAATGACAAACCTAGGTAAAAGGTTGTAAAGTTTTTTAAAAGTAACCGATGGTAGTTTAGGTAATCGACGTCGACCAAGGAAAAGCGGCATCAGTTAGGGCGAATAGGTCAAACTTACCAAAAATAGCTTCATAATTTCTATTTTTAGTGTGATTCATATTTTAAACTTGGTTCTTAAGTGATAGACTACCCGGATAAGTAGAGTCTTTGTTGGAGGAGTTATGGGAGTAAATTGCTTATGGCTAGAGTAAGTATTATTTAGTTAAGATAAGTATAGACCTAGTCCTAGTTAATTAATAGGAGGGGAATGGGTCTTGGGTGAGTTGGATAGGTGAGGTGGAGGGGTGAGGTAGATAAATTAATTTAATTAAGTAATTAAACTAATAATGATGTGAAGATGAGAATTAATTTAATTAAGGATAATTAAATTAAAGTTAATGTATAGAAAGGGTTCATATTTTGATATATGTGTCACATTTTTTGATTGAAAGGGGTTAGGGGGATGTGACCCAATTTTGGGTGTCTACATTTGCCCCTTTTTATCATGTAGCTTGTTTTGATAAGTGACGTAGACAAAAATAGAAGTGGTTTTACTAAGTGTGGGTGAAAATTAGGTTTCCCCTAGTATGAGTGAAGGTGATCCCCCTCAAACTAGGAATTGAGGAGGTGTGAAACAAAATGGTGAATGGTTTGATAAATAGGTAAATGATGAAATAAAGAGTAGGTGGGTTCTAGGTAAGGGTAATATTGGGTCGGGTAATAGGTAATGGAAGTATAACACACACACACATGTATAGATCATGATAAGATACTAGGTTAAAGAGTTTGCAAACACTACGTCGTCAAAGGTTAATAGGTTTACGCAAATTTTTTAAAGTGGTTCAGGTATCCAAGATATAATATATGGTCTGAAACACCACTAGGCAGTGTAAGAACAAGTAATAGATTTTGTTCCAGGGAACCAAAGGTATGGTTGGGATAAACAACATGACATTAGGCAAGGTAAGGTCATTAGGCTGAACAACATGAGTATCACATCACAAGGTATAACGAGTACACAAATTTGAGTGTCACAAAAGGTGAGTTTCGGTTGGGTGATTTAGGAAAGGCTATAGGTAAGGCCACATGAGGGGAAAAAACATGCCCTAACTGATGGTGAGGTTGGGTGAGAGGTAATAAGGTCATGAGGGTGAGGTGTAAGGTCAGGGTCAACTTTGGGTAGGAAGAAAAGGTTTCGGGAAAGTATATGTGGTGTAATATGGTGCAATGAGGCAAAAAAGGAAAACTAACATCAATTATGGCTAACTAATGGCAGTTAATGGAAACCAAGTGTGGTTCACTAGGACATAAGACTGATGTTAAAGTCATGGATAATCGATATTGGTTAGGTCGGGGGTTGGTTAAAAAACAAAAATCCACATTTTATGGATTCATTATAATCTTTTTGTTTATAGAAAATGATAGTGGAGAAAAATTTCATCTCTTTCTAAGGGATAAAAGGACAAGTTTATTTTCTAAGATAAGTTTGAGGTATTTGAGTGGCTATAGGAGTGAGGTAGACAGGTCCACAAGATCACTACGAGTAATTTGATTGGGTGGAGGACTAAGAGGGTGATTTAGGTATGGATAATGTAGGAGAAGGTACTAGAGGACCACATGTGCAGAGATAAAGGTTCCACCCAAGAGGAGACACCAAGTTGAGGTAGGAATCAATCTCGATTCTTTGTTTGTGAGTGAAATTTGATAAAAATAAAAAATGTGGTGGGGAATTTATAAATTTGGGTAAAAATGCATGAAATTGAACACAGGGAGGGTGACATGTAGGTTAAATAGGGGTATAAATGAGTTGGGGTGGGTTCTAGGTGTGATTGAGGTAGAATTTATGGTGTTTCATTAATTATTTTGAAATTTTTGGTGTGGGGGTTTGGCCCTACATCCAAATCGAGAGATCAATGCCGTTTGGATCCGACCGATGTAGTTTGGGTATACCGGTGTCAATGGTTAGAAAGGGAATTTGTACTAATTAGTGGCGTGATGTTGGTTGATTATGAATCGATGTCAGTCCCTATTAAAAGTGAACTACTTCAAAAAAATGGTAAACTATGGGAAAATTGGTGCGAGAAAACTAGGAGGCGGGTAAATGTAGACATATAATATGTATGTATAAGTGAATTTAGGTGAGATATATCTAGGAAAAGGTGGGTATGGGTATGGGTGAAGATAAAATAGATGATAGATGAGGTAAAATAGTTAGGGACTAGATAGTCAGGAAGATCAATGTAGGTATGGGGTGTTCGTAGGGGTGGGTAATTAGGTTTAAAGATATAAGAAAATTTGTTTAGTACTTGAAAGCTGTTAAGTTGGATGGATGCAGGCACAATATCATTTGACAATGCAGGAAAGGGTCCTACCATTATTAGGGAAGGTACATTCCAATGTTATTAAAGATGAGTTGAAACACATGCGATAGGTTGTATTGGTGGGTATTAGGTGCTACAAGAAAATCCAATGGGATCATACTCTCATGGTCACTTTCATCGATAGATGGGATGCAGTGACCAACACCTTACATCTACCCACCTGTGAGATGAGGATCATGTTGGATGATGTTTATAGCATTCTATGGCTACTTATTGTTAATGAGCCATTATATTCAGTATCTGCATATGGAGCCTTTGAGGTGATGATTGAAGTATTTGGGGAGATGGTAAGGGATCTGACTAAGCATACCACCACTTTTATTTATGGGGCTTTGTATGCTTCATACCCACAGGAGGCGCGGTTAGAATTAGTGATGATAGTAGCAATGGGGTGATATGCATATCCAAATTAATAGGTCACTAATTTCCCAGAGGATTGATGGGATTATTGTGAGATATGATTGAGGATCGGGTCTATTTTACATGGGAACCTACATATTTAGTGCAACTATATAGGGAGTTGTGGGATTACTAGAGGATGTGACACTACACTTGTTGTAAGTTCTAGTGAAATGTTGGGTGTACGAGTATATTATGGTAGTGTGGCCATGAGGACTACCGGTACCAGATTGGAACCATGGGGACATAGGGTAGGTTATAGGAGGTGGGTGGCCATAGGTGGTCATCCTTGAGTAGAGGAGGTAGCTCATGATGTAGTATACTATAGGCGAGAGCTGGAGGGCTTATATGCGATGGACATAGTCTAGTGGCCCTATGTCGGTTTTCTAGATTTTAGAGGGATGGATTAGGAGCTACAGGAGTTATAGTTATTGCGGTGGATATAGGGTAGACATGTTAGAAAGCATGAGATGATCCTAGTAGATAGAGTCTAATTCCAGTTCGGATTACACCAGGATGTGCCACCACCCTTCCCACAAGTACCATAGGGATGATGTGGAGATACCTTTGTCTCCACCCCGACCCACATATCCCATAGGATAGGAGGAGGTACCATTTGATATGATATTGGATGATGTAGGTACCACTTTGGAATACAAACATTAGTGGGTAGTGGAGTTATAGCCAGCACCACCATGACCATGTCAGCTGGATTTAACCATAGTGATGGTTCAAAGGGATGCCCTATAGGGACAAGTGATCGTGTCACGAATTTAGTTAATAGTGACACATGCACATGTAGTTACTTTGTGAGGTAGGTTAATATATTATAGGGTAAGTTAACTACCACCCGGGAACATGCATAGGTATAGGAACAAGCTCCTATAGGGGATGGTATAAGGGTAATAGTGCTTATAGGTACAAGTGACTAGTTTATAGGGACACTTGGCATCCAAATAGGCACGAGGTTGTGGCCTTACAGCCCAAGTAGCTACATAGTTACTAGCATAGGCATCGGGACGGGGGTCCCAGTAGGAAATTGGCACCAAGAAATGGTCCTTCATTGGTAGAAGCGAGTCCCTTTGGTGGTAGTTAAGATGATGGTACCACCCCGAGACCATATCTATGACAAGGTTTAGGGATGCCCTGAATGTTGCCCGCTATTACCATGACCATCTAGCCACTACATGTATTTATGTTCCCTCTTATGCCAAGCACAGGGCCTAACAAGAAACCAGTGAGCGGACCAGATCAAGGACTCATAGCTCGAGTAGCACAGGGGGTCATCATCCCTAGAGATAGGGTCAGGGTGAGGTTACCAACACTCATAGAATGGGCCCTCTACAGAGGTGAAGGAGGAGGAGATGGAGGTTAGGAAGGGACCTGTAAAGGGTGGAGAGATAATGGTAGGGTGATTTACTACGAGAGAGGAGGAGACATATGAGAGTTGAGAGGAGGGCCTCAGGTGGGGCTGATTGGTCATGATATTTGATACTTGTATTATCATTTTGATGTTAATATATATTGGCTTTGTGTGCCGAAGATTTTGTGAGATTTTATATGAGAGTTTTTGAGACACTTGTATCCCTATGTACATATGTATTGATACACAGACATTCCCCCTTATATAGTTGATGATTATTATTGGATGGATGATGTACTCTTTTTAATTTCCATTGTTATTGTGTATCATGGGAACTAGGTGAGTTACACAATATTGAATCTAGATTATGTAGGCATGATGGAGTGAGGTATAGGTATGGTTTAATTAGTTATAGCCATGGTTTGGTTAGGTATAGACATGGTGGAGTATAGGTAATTTGCAAGCTATTGATCTTATAGAAATAATGTATTGTATGTATTTTTGTTTAAATTTCCAAGTAATTAATATAATGGAAATATGAAGTAATTTAAGTAGAATATGGTTGTGGTGATAAAATGGTAGGTATGAATGTTTTATGATATATTAATTTCCAATTTTTGTGTAAATAGAAAGTAATCGGGGTAGAATGTGAATGGAAAGGGGAAAATTTGTTAGGTGTAAAAGTGGTGAGCTACCCCCTCCACAGATCACATGCCCTTGGAGTGCTACCTACATAGCCCTGGAAGCTAGGGAAGAATATGATAAGGTAGATTAAAGGGTTGGTATGTTTGAGGCATGAATTATTGTAGGTAATTTAGGCATGGCTGAGTTTAGGCCATTTATGTATGATTGAATTTAGATTGAATAGGCATGGTTGTCATCTAGGTTGAATAGTTGTGGGTGATTTTGCTAGGAGAGGAAGTCCTATAATGTAGGTGTCAAAGGTCTGGTCCTATGTAACAAAATAAATAAGTAAGAAAAGAGGGGAATGTTAGGAGGAGAGAAAAAGCTACCTAATTGGTAAGAACCATTATTATTCTATCATACCAAAGATTGGCTTATGAAAATAAGAACCTAAAGGTGTTGCATGATATTGTTCTAAGGGTGAAGAAAGTCACATGATCATGAAATGAAACATTTTTGGCATGTCCCTTGAGTAAGTTGAAGATTATAAAGGAAATACGGTAATGTGAAATGGGTTGTTTTAGCATAAACTTGGTATATGAAAACATGCCTCTTTTTCCAGATACCCAAGACCAAAATAGGCAAGTCCATGACAAAAAGTTATCTTTTGATTTTTTCTTTTATTCGATAGACATATCGATACGGGAAGTCTATGTGGGATGAATAGAATATCTCCTTGAGGTCTTCGTGAAGTTAATCAATGTGGCAAGCTATAGAATTTTTTTATTGTCTTTTTGTAGAAATAGTCTTATTTTTTTTATAAACTATGTACAAGAGGGATAGCTTTTTATAGATGTCCTTCAAGGGAGTAGTCTATTTATAGTAGCAAGATGGAAAGATAGATGTCTATTTGGAAGGGATTCATCTATTTATAAGAATTTTGACTCAAGGATTTTGAATTTGGAAATCCCGTATATTACCTGTAAGTTTTTTTGGACTTTTAGGTCATGAACAAGACTATAAAGGAGTATAGGCTACCTTTATGAAGGAAAAACCATAACATGCAAAGGAAACTATAAAAAAGGTGTTTTGAGTGATGAATGACCATGGGATTCCATCCTAAAATGGGTGAAAAGTATCTATGAGAATCATGCCATGAGTAGATTTGTGGTACTCATATTTGAGATAAGGCTAAAAGGGCAACGATTAATCACATAATTCTTGTTTAGTCATTGTTCCTCAAAATAGGTATACAAAAGGAATGCGTAATCGGGGATAAGCTCGAGGTTGATTTACCTTAATAAACAAAGGGTGTTATAGTACTTGATTCAATATTAGAATGGTTCAAGAAGATGCAAGGTATTAAGTAGGCTCGTTTTGGTATATTTGAAGTTCGGATTTACCTTGTTAGTGAAGATAAACGATAAGAACTTGATCCTTAGGCATGAATAACGATATAGAGTCAAGCTCTTTTAATTGGGATTTTTGACCCATAGAAAATTTCCCCATTCAATTTTCTCATTAAAGTTGTCACTTTTGTTACATATTTATTTTCCTTGAAGATGAGTTTTTACTAACCTTGAAGGTTCAGCCCAAATTAGGAAACATTTATTGTAGAAAGGCACGTTTGATACGTTTTGGTATATTTGAAGATGATCGAGAGAATTTTGATGGCATTCATCTTCCAATGTTGTAGGTGGTGTGGATCCTGTTTTCATGCGAGAAAGTGTTGAAGAATGTAGACTAAGAGTACTATGTACACTTTCCATAGTTGTCTCAACAACCAATTTCATTTTTGGCCTCAAAAACGTGCTCGATATATCGAGAAACGTGCTCTTTTCATATGGGTGGGATTTTTGACCCATAGATTTATGGCACGTTTAGAAGTTTTTGCCCATGGTTTTGATACCCATGGTTTTGTAAAACTAAGCGAGAAGAAGTTGTCTACTTATATGGAACTCCAAAATTTTATACATATGGTAGTATAATGTAACATTGCATATGTGTTTTGAATTTGGGTGTACGGAGAATTTAGCAGCAATAGAGCTTTTTTGAGCATAGCTCTCGAACCTCAAACCTAAGTATTATATTGAGAAACCAGGTGGATTGTAATAAAATATAAGCAGCTCGGTGTTAAGTGATTCTTGGGGAGGGAGGTAGCCCAAATTAGGTGAACCACATTAAATATCTTTCTCTTTATGTAGTTTGACTTGCTGGCATGGCTGTAGAATATCAACAGATTATGTTACTTCCGTGTAATATTTGTTTTTAAATTTCCACTTGAAGTTCCTAAACAAAATCTTCTATCATTTGGAGTAGATTCTATACTCTTTATGTCTCTTTATGTTGTGTTTATTTCTATAATTTTATTTAAGATCTGTAATATTTTCTGCATATTAGTTTCTATTGTTGTGATTTTGTGAGGGATTATGTTACATATTTTATCCCTTATTTCCTAACAATTGGTATTAGAGCCTAGTTTGGTTTTCTAAAGTTTTGAATCATAGGGAAAGTTTTATCTTGAGTGGGAGCTATGAAAGATGATGGAAGATCTAGGGTTGATAAATTCAATGGAAAAAATTTCAGTCTTTGGAAGATGCAGATGGAAGATTACCTTTATCAAAAGGATCTTTATATTCCACTATCTAAGAAGGTGAAAAAAATCCTCGAGCATGATGGATGCGAGAATGGGATTTGCTAGATAGGAAGGCACTTGGGACAATCTAGCTGTGTCTTGTATCTTCGGTATTATTTAATGTTTCAAAGGAAAAGACTACAAAATAACTAATGGATGCATTAGGGAAGTTGTATGAAAAACCCTCTACCTCTAATAAGATATTTTTAATGAAAAAATTGTTTAATATGAAGATGTATTAGAATGGTTCAGTAGCAGATAATTTAAATGATTTTAATATGGTTGTAATTATGCTAGCTTTGGTTACAATATAATTTGATGAATAAGTTAGGGATTTATTAGTTACTGTGCTCTTTACTTGAGGGTTGGAATAGCATAGTAATGGCGGTAAGTAACTTAGTTCCAACTAACTCAAAGTTGAAGTTTGAGGATGTTGTAGGGATGATTCTAAGTGAGGAAATGTTAAGAAAAAGCTTTGGTGAATCTTCTACTTTAGGGAATGCTTTGTGATTGAAACTAGAGGGGGATAGGAGAATAGAGGAAGTCGTGGAAATTCAAAAGATCGGGCAAGGTCAAAATCCAAAAGCAAGATAGTATGATGGCATTGTTGAAAGTCTGGGCATGTAAAGAAAGACTGTTGAGAGCTTCGGGATAAGAAGAAACAACATGAATAAAACAAGGAGGAAAATTTGGCAATGTGTAAAGTATGTCAAGATGCTTTGATTCTTTCTTTGCACAATATTATTGAATCTTGGGTTTTAGATATAGGGGCTTCTTTTCATGGTACTCCACATAGGCATTTTTTTGTTGATTATGTTCAAGGAGATTTTGGGCATGTTTTTCTTGTTGATGATGAGCCTTGTAGCATAGTTGGAAAAGGTTATGTTTAGGTTAAGATGTAGAATGGGAATACTTGGATATTGAAGGATGTCAGACATGTGCCTACATTAAGATAAAATTTGATATCGATAGGGAAGTTGGGAAGTGATGGTTGTACTGTGATATTTACAATGAGAATCTTGGAAGGTTACCAAGGGTGCTCTTGTGGTGGAAAGAGGTAAGAAGGTTAGAACCTTGTATTTAACCACTTATAACACTAATGTTTGTAATCTTGTGGCTTCAGAAGTAGATACAACATTGTGGCACTATAGGCTCGGTCATATGAGCCATAAGTGCATGGAGATCATAAAGAAGGATTTTCTTGGAAATACGAAATAGGTTTGGATTTTTGTGAGGACTACATATATGGGAAATAGAAGTGAGTAAGGTTTCTCAAGGTTGAAACTACAAATAAAGAGAGTAAGTTAGAGATGTTGCACTACGATGTGTGGGGGCCTGGCTTAGGTATCATCTCTTGGGGTTCAAGTTATTATGTTTATTTTATTGATGAGACAATAAGGAAAGTTTGGGTTTATTATATTAGAAACAAATATGATGTATTTGACACTTTTTTAAATGAAAAGACTTGGTAGAGAATGAAATAGGTCTTAAGCTAAAATTTCTAAGTTCAAATAATGGAGAGGAGTATTGTAGAAATGAATTTGATGATTATTGTTCTAAGAATGGAATCCATAGGAAAAATATGGTTCTAGGAACTCTGTAGTAGAATGGGGTGTTAGAAAGGATGAACATAACAATAATGGAACATGCTAGGAGCATGAGGTTATATGCAGGACTGCCTCTTTGTTTTGGGGCGAAGTGGTGAGTACATTTGTGTACTTGATAAACAAAGGACCCTCAAGTGCCCTGGATGGAGGCATACAGGAGGCTTGGTATGGTAAGGAAGTTGATTATTCATTTCTTAGAGTCTTTGGATGTGAGTTGTTTGTTCATATAAACAAGGGGATAGCACCAAACTAGAGGATAAATCGAGAAAAATGTAATTTCATTGGTTATGGTTGTGATGACTTTGGATATAAATGTTGGAGTATTAAGGAAAAGAAAATCATTCGATCTATGGATGTGATCTTTAATGATAAATTCATGTATAAGAAATAGTTCTAGGAAACAGGAAGAATCCAAGAAAGAATATGAAATGGTAGAAGATATTCCGGATGAAAAAGTGACACATGAATCGGTTCGGGAACATCCTTAACAAGAACCCCAAACTCCTACATTGAGGAGGTATTTTAGGGAAAAAAAGAGAACCTAAACATTTTCTCCTTCTCTTTATTATTTATTACTCACTAATAGTGGAGAGCTAGAGAGATTTGATGAAGCAATGCAAGTAGATGCCAAGAAGAAGTGGGAGCAAGCCATGGATGAGGAGCATTAGGCTCCAATGGAGAACCAGACATGGGATTTGGTGAAGCTACCCAAAGGCAAAAGAGCATTACAAAACAAGTTGGTGTTTAGAGTCAAATAGTAAGAAGGAAGCAAGAAAAGATATAAGGCCCAGTTGGTGGTCAAAGGGTTTGCACATGAAAAAGGTATAGATTGTGATGATATTTTTTCTCCTGTAGTAAAATTGACTTCTATTAGAGTGTTCTTGGAATAGTTGCAGAAAAAGACTTGCACTTAGATCAACTTGATGTAAAAATTGTATTTCTCCATGGTGATTTGGAGGAGGAACTATATATACAACAACCGAGAGGGTTATGAGGTCAAAGGTAAAGAGGAGATGGTATGCAAAGCGAAGAAGAGCTTATATGGCTTAAAACAAGATCCACATCAATGGTATAATAAATTTGATAGCTTCATGATGGAGCAAGGTTATATTAGATGTCATTCGACCATTGCGTGTATATAAAGAAATTTGAGGATGGTTGTTAAATTATCCTATGTCTATATGTGGATGACATGTTGGTTGCGAGGTAAAAATATGTAGGAAATAAAAGTACTCGAAGCAACTAAGTGAATCTTTCTTTATGAAGGATTTGGGGAAGCCAAAAAAATCCTTGATATTAGGATATCTTAGGATACGAAGGAATGGAAGATAAATTTATCTTAGGAAGAGTACATTAATAAGGTCTTGGAGAGATTTAATATGTAGGATGCTAAACCGGTTGGGACTCCTTTGACAGGACATTTCAAGTTATCAAAGGAGCAGTTTCCCAAGATAGAGTAGAAGAGAAACTAGATGTCAAAGGTACCTTACTCATCACAATTGGTTGGCGGTTTGATGTATGCCATGGTGTGTGTGGAGACTGATATTACCCATGCGGTGAGAGTAGTGAGCAAATTTATGAGTGATCTAGGTAGAGATCGGTGGAAAGTAGTAAAGTGGATCCTTTGGTATTTGAGAGGGACCATGGGGAAAGTTTTGTGATACAGTGGATCATACACCACCTTGTGTGGTTATGTAGATTCATATATGGTTGGAGATATAGACAGCGGCGGGAGGAGCACAACGAGTTATGTTTACACTATAGGTGGGACAATAATGAGTGGGATTTCATGACTACGAAGCTGGTGGCTTTGTCAACTATAGAGGTGAGTATATTTCGCCACAGAGGCAAGAAAAGAAATGATTTGGCTACAACAATAACTTGAGGAGTTGGGGCATAAGCGGGAGGAAGGAAAGCTACATAGTGATAGTGAGTCTTTATACATCTAGCTAAGAACTCTTCTTTCCACTATAGGAAAAGCATATATAGTTAAGGTACCATTTCATCAAAAAAAATTAGAGGAAGAGAAGTTCAAGTGGAGAAGATTCATACTAGTTAGAATCCTACAGACATGATAACCAAGGTGGTCACTGAGGAAAAAATGATGTTGTGTTCAACTTTGGTTGGTCTTCACAAAAACTAGTGAAGGGTTGAGAATCTTACTCGAGAGGAAAAATAGTCTCCACGTGGAAGATTATTAGGTAATGAATCCTGTTTTCATGTGATATAGTGTTGAAGGCTGTACACTAAGAGTATTGTACACTTTCCATAGTTGTATCTCTCGGCGAAAATGTTTTTTTTTCCTTAAAACGTGCCCGATATATCGGTAAATGTGTTCTTCTCATATGGGTGAGATTTTTGACCCATAGGTTTATGGGACGGCTTTTTTCCCATGGTTTTTGATACCCACGGTTTTGTAAAACTGATTAAGCAATTGTCTACTTATGTTGTTTTATGCCTATGGTAGTATAATGTAACATTGTAGATGTGTTTTATATTTGGATATGAATTCTATAGAGTTTTTTTAGCATAGCTCCAAATAGATTTGGGTATTGTATTGATAGAGTGGTGGCTTGTAATAAAATATGAGCAAGTGATTCATGGTGGACGTATCCCAAATTGGGTGAACCACGTTAAATACTATCTCTTTGTGTTGTGTTATTTTATTTTTCAATTTTATTTGAGATCTGTAATATTTTCTACATATTATTTTTTTTCTTGTTGTGATTACGTGAGGGATTATTCCTCATATTTTTATCCCTTATTTCTTAACACATCTAATAGCGAAGTTATGTCAAATGGTCTTGGAAAAATCATATCATTGAGAATATGCTTGAGTGAGATATCAAGAGATGGAATTTGGACTTCGAGAGGAAAAACAACCTCTATACCATATACCAAAGAGAAATGTGTGGCAATAGTTAAGGTGTGAATACTAGTTTGATAAGCTCATAAGGAAAAAGGAATGTGCTTTTGTTAATCCTTATCAAGTATCATCAAAAAATTTCATAAGAATTTTTTGTAAGGTTTTTTTAGTTGATTCATCTTTTCCATTTGTTTGAGGATAATAAGGTGAAGAAATACTAAGTTGAATGCCAAAGGAATCACTCGGTTCCATAGGGTTTTGTGTTTGAATTGTTTTTACATTGTCGGTGATGAGGTGCTTAGGAAGACAAAAGCTACAAATTATGTGATGGGTGAATGAATTACATTGAGTAGAAAAAGTATGGCGGTAGTAAGGAGAAGGCACACAAAATATTCTTGTGTGGTAGCGAGGAAAATTTTAAGGTGCAAAAGGATAGGGAAGGAAAGCACACGAAAGATAAGGACTGATCCAGGACTTAGCCATTTTCATGGTTACGGGATATTTTGGAGATAGTGTGTGGCACACAACCAAATGGAAACTTGCGTGGAACGCAAATGCTATTTTAGAAGAGCATATACTAAGTGATTTGCATGAGTTTGACTTAATAATAGAATTACCCTTTGCTGTTAACTAAAAGAGATCTATTATTATCACACTTGCATGTGTGTCTATTATTGTAAAGGAGCATGGCTATTTTCAGCATTCAACCTATTATCGGAATTATGTAAGTGATGAAGGAAAGTACCCACCCCTATAAATATATAGTAAGTTGTGTAGTTAAGTAGTAGTGAGCTAATATGGAGTTATGCTTCCAGAACTTATGTGCACATGAGCTATGATACTAATTATTGTAAGAAGCTTTTGTGTATTTACTGCATTTAACATAATGAAATGTATTGGATGAATAATGGTGTCAAATGTGACTATAACTAGTTATTGTATGGATAATTTCATTATGTTTATCATTTGATTCATGATTCTTTAATAACTATATCTAGAATATGCTCTATCGAAAGTTCATCATTTTTACGGATATGAATGCATTAAATCTTCATCATGTTCACATCCTGTAAAAGAAACTCTAAGGAGGGCCTGATACCTTTGCATGCTTAGGGTGAGTTCTCGGTCTAAATTTGAGTGATGTGTGAGAGCATGTGGGTTATTATTGGTAAATTCTAGGCTACATCATTTGTTGATTTTAGGGACCTCTTTTGATTGTTTTGAGGATGGTTCGGGATGAAGATGTCTTGATTGACCCTAGAAAGTTTTGAGGAGTGGATAAAATATAAAGAAGAAGAATTTGACGCTGGATTTGAGTTTAACGCATGCCCGTGGGTGGAAAATAACCCGTATGACTATCGTATGAGAGATTCTTTACTATTTTACCGGTAGAACTATATGAGTGGCTAGTTTCTTATGTGTCTAAACAAAATTGGAGGTATCACACACTTGTCTAGACACGGGGAGAATTTTAGGCCTTATATGTCGTTGAACTGATTTGGACATGCATTATGGATACTTGGTTCCATGGTGTTTTTAACATCTATATCCTATAATACTCAATATCCACTTATTATTTCCCGAGGTAGTTGAGTTCCAGTTTTTATGGTATCCCGGGAAATTACTTGTAAAGGATTCGACTTGTGATTAAGATCTTGATGGTAACCCTAAACTTAGAGGAAAATCCAATGGCAACCTAAACCCTATTACGCATGGGGAATGAGAAAGTTTAGTGAAAGATGGTAGACAAGCGGCAGAGAGGCGAGAGAGATGAAAGGTTGCTTAAGTACAATGAGGCACATGAGAGGGAGATAGACTAGTAGTGTGACATCAGAGAGAAGATGACGTTGAGGAGAGAGATGGCTCATGAAGGATTTGGAGCTCATGTAAAAGCCATGTAGCCAAAGCATCGGGAACTCCCCATTTTGGCAAGCGTGAAAGGGAACCCTTGTTGGCATCACATGGGAGTGTGCCTACACATACTACCTAGGACATAGGTACGCATCTGAATCTACCTAGAAACATATCCCTTACCCTTGGTTTTCCAGTACTTAGTACATCCAATAGTCAGCAATCTAATTTGGGCATTAGCGAAGTAGGATTAAGTCACATACCAAGTACATCGATGGCAAGGTAAACATATTTATTGTTTTTGGAGGTACCTTTTCCGGTACATCATTTGCACATAATTCGAACACACATAATTAGGGGCTCATTTAAGGATTAGTACCACCATGCAGAATATAGGAGTTCAATACAGTACTACTTTTGGGACATAGGGAAGTACATATTTTGGTCCACTTCTGACTATGGGTGTAGGATAAGGGGGTGTAGGTGGTTCTAGTTCTGGTGGATCTAGTGGTTCTAGAGGAAAAGGAAACACATGGGGTTCTGGATCAGGTGGGAAAGGTCCCCACCAGCCCCAAAATATTTACATGGAGATGTCTCTTTGTCTTCTATAGTATAGGGGCATAGAAGAAGTTGTTGAACATGTGCACATGTGTGAGATACTGTGGTGTGCAAAAGGTATCATGAATTTTTAGAACAAGGAAATTTTATTTATAAATACATTGTAGGGACATGCACATAGTTGGTATAGGAAGTTTGAACCTGATCAAACCTATGTAGATTATTTAGCATTTAAATATGCATTCCTTAAAGAGTTATGTATCCATGAATTTGAGCATAATAGTATAATCGAGGCTCAAGGATATTAAACAAGGTACAACCGAAAGTGTCTGGGAGTATGATTCCCATTTTTAAAAAAATTGATCTAATATTTCTTATTATATTCATGCAATCCAACATGCACAATAGTTCATTGGAGGTCTGATCACACATTTTAGAAAGGCTCTATCACATAAGACATACACCAATACGAGCGATTACCTTGAAAAATATTTATGTCTTTGAGGTTGTCGGGAGTATAGACACTAGAGTTAGCCCATTCTTGGAAGCACATATTACAACCATGGAAAAACAATTTGAGAAACTATCGATGAATTTGGCACATGAGATGCGCACTGGGATTTGGTGTACAAACTGTGAAGTGGAGGGCACACCAAAGATATTTTCCCCATAGAACGTTCATTATTTCTAGACTATGAGATATGTCACACCCGAACCATTACACTAGTTGTTTCCCATTATTAAAACATATGATATGGAAGAATACATCTTGTTATTATAATACTTTCCAGTCCATGACACACAATTTAGAGGATTGCTGAGTTGATTGGTTAGATCCATGATGAAATAGATATTGGTGTGCGAAAAGAATAGTATAATCACACTCAAGGATATTAAACAAGGTACTATTGAAAGTGTCCGAGAGTATGATGCCCATTTTAAAACACTTTTATATAAGATTTCTTATCATATTAACTCAATCTAGAATGTTTAATGGTTTTTTGGAGGTTTGATCACACCTTATAGAAGGGATCTGTCACATAAGACATACACTGATCTATATGAAGCCCTTAAAGTAGCTTTACATGTTGAAGCAGTCGAGAGTATAGACACTGGAGTTAGCCCATTCTTGGAAGCACAAATTTTAGTAATGGAAATACATATGGAAAAGTTATCAGTGAATTCGGCACATGAGACACACACTTAGATTTGGTGTATAGAATGTGAAGTGGAGGGGCACACCAAAGATAATTTTCTTGTAGAATAGTACATTCATTATTGCTAGACTATGAGATATGTAACCTGAACCATGATGTCAGTCCTTGCCCATTATTACAACATGTGAGAAGGAAGAATGCATTATGACTCACGATATGAGAGGACTGCTGGTTGACTAGTGAGATCCATGATGTAATAGATATTGGTGTGTGATAGATAAGAGTATCGAGATAACTCTAAGAGGTGAGCATCATGATCATGATCAAAATCAAGTGAATTATGATTGGAATGAGGGGTGTTATGATGGAGGATGTGGTATATTTGGAGGTTGAGGTCATGGTGGTGGACGAGGTGAGTTTCCTCATAGGATGTGCTTTACATGTGGATCTCCGATCACTATAGGCGTGAATGTCCCAAGAATATTACATGTTCATTCTATGGAAAGAATCATAGCTATGAGGAATGCCCAGACTTATATGAGCATTTTAGTAAGCAACATAAACAGGAATATAAAGTGTAGGGATGGTTGGGATACATTACGTTGTGAAAAATCGGTGGATGCTCAAGTTGACACTTTGGAACCTGAGGCATTAACCATAAAGATTACTACACGTGTTGAAGTGGCGATGCTAAAGAATCATTATAACGGTAACCTATTATCACTAAAGAGGAGGTTTTACTTGTGTGGTACCCAGATCATGCCCATCAAAAGGAGTTTTAACAAGATACCATGGAGGTCCATAGAAATCTTCAGGTGAAATACGGTGTTTAAAAGAGAAATCACGAGAAGATGGAATAGAAGAAGGCATCGAGAGAAGGTACCATCTAATATTGATGACTTAAGAGAAGTTTGTAAAATGTTGGACCAGGAGAATATCAATCCATTATTATTAGGAATTGGCTGAAAGGAAACACTCCACTCGTAGGTGCGAGAGTGGACGACAGATCCTACATGCAAATCTTCCCCTAATAGCATAATTATGAAAAGGAGGTCACTCGAATGCTATTGTGAATGGATGGCTCTTGAGTAATATATTGATTGACACAAGTGCAAAAGTAAATGTGTTTACTTCAGATGCATAGGTATAGATGGGGAGACCTACATTACATCCATATTCTAATGTATTATTTATGGCTAACCAAAATAAGGCCACTCCTATTGGAGTTTTAAAAGATGCATCCATTACTATATAAGGGGCCAAGTTCACTTTGAGGACTTTGAGGTTTTAGAACTTGTAGAAAGGAGATAGTTTCCCAACTCTTCTTAGACACCCTTGGTGTTACGTAAATAATGTTGATCTTCGGTTTAACAAAGGATATATTAGTTTTAAGAATAAGGAGGAAAGAGTTATTATCCCTTTAACAGATGGAAAATCTACACCCTATGTTGAGCCTTTAAGTGAGGAAGGTTTGAATAGGATTTACGTACATGTCATTTGAGACCCGGAGGTCCTTGAGCCATCTAAGGAAGGAATCCTTCAGTGGGAAGATGCATAATCTATTAATGACACTACGAGTATTTCTTGTGATAATTAGGATCATGGTACTTATGATTTGGTAGGGCACGAAGTAAGGAGCACATTTGCATGGAATGACTAACCTGTTGCATCAAAAGAATAGGTAACAACCCTATACTCAATTACAACTGGAGAAGAATACCTGCAATCTTCCTATGCACCGTGGAGGATCGGTGGAAAGACTAAGTTAAGAGAATAAATATGTTAGCATATACCATGTGTGTGAAAACAATGTGCTTTGGTGGGTGGTTCATAGAGATAATCTTATAGAATTGAATGAGGTCGAGGATCACTCTAAAAACACAACTTTTTAGAAGCATTACACCTACTCAAATATGCACTTATCATGGTAATCAACCTTTGTTTAGCACCACGTTCAACAGCAGTGTGAGAGACTTTGAATAGAGGGTAGGAAGATTTACCACCTTCACTCTGGGTGCACAAAATTTATTCCACCTTACAAGGTTGCACACACGCCCGGTATGTATATGCGAGAACTATATAAAGAGCTGGAAATTGGGAGGATTTAATTGTAGGAATGATCTAGAATTTTGACTACTTCTCTACTAAACCCCTAGTATAAGAGGCATTAAGGGTTATAAAGCGCTTAACTATGGGAGATAGTTCCAAGGTGGAAGAAATCATTTAGGAATTATTTGGTGAGATAGAATTAGGAGAGCATTTTTATGAAGAATAAGAGACAAATGCCATGTTACTTCAGCACATTTGCTTTGAGAAATAAAAAAGGAAAATGGTCTACGTAGTAGATGATGAAGAAGTAGAAAATTTGGATGTCGATCATTTGACAGGGACATGTGAGGTTTTGGATAGTGCAGATAAGAACATGTGCACATATCATGAACCTATGAAGAAAAAGAAAGTGAATATTGGCATGGATACTAAACCTAAGGAGGCCATAATTGGGAAAATATTGGTCGACTCTAAAGTGGAAAAACTCATAGAGTTACTATGAGAATTTCAAGACTTATTTCTAGCGGATACCACAATTAGAAAAGGCGTGCATGAATCATTGGGAGAGATGAAGATAAATATTATATAAGATAAGGTGCTTGGTCGGAAGATACCCTACGGGATGAACCCTAACTTACACATAAAAGTGAAGGAATAAATTGAAAAAATGTTGATATCTAGTATCATCAAGCCCCAAGAATATTCTCGAGTGGGTTAGCCCCATGGTTATCGAGTATAAAGAATCATGGTCAGATTTTGATTTGTGTGGATTACAAAGAAATGAATCCTGCATGTGTAGTTCAACCGTTTCCTACACCTTTCACAAGCAAGATATTAGAAGGCATTACGGGGCACAAAATCTATTCTTTTACGAATGGATTCTCTAGGTATCATCAGTCAAGATTGTGTAGGAGGATCAAAAGAAAACAACCTTTACCACCGAGTGGGAAGTTTTGCATATATTGTGATGTAGTTTGGCTTGAAAAATGCACACTGTTATGTTTTCACTCATAGTTGTTCAAGAAATCCAGGATTTCATCTATAAATTTTAAAGGTTTACTTGGATGATTGGACGAGTGTACAAACTTGTTAAATATCATTGTGACATTTTGTGCTTATTTTGAAATATGTAGACTGTTAAGTATTTCTTTGAACATAAAGAATTACATATTTATTACACCATTTGGCACTTTGTTAGGTCACATCATCTGCAAGGAAGTTTTATTAGTCAATCCAACTAAGGTTGCAGTTAATATAGGCCTAGAAGAGCCTACCAGTCAAAGTGAGGTGTGAAGATTCTTAGGTCACACTAGATATTATAGAAAATTTATCAAAGGGTATGCTAAAGGTTGCCACACCCTTAGAAGAGTCACTCAAAGGAAAATGGACATTTTATTAGGGGAACCGCAATAGTGCGCATTCAAGACATTAAAGGAGAGACTTACTACAATGCCTATTCTACACTTTCCCTCATGGGACCAACCATTTCATGTACATGTGCACGCTTTTGGCATGACCATTGGCACGGTGTTGGCTCTGTGAGGAAAGGTATTATAGATCATCCTATCTATTTTGCTATTAGAAAGTTGACCCCTACAGAGCATAATTATACAACTACTAAGCACAAAGCCTTATCCATGATCTATGCACTACATAAATTTAGACAATACCTTTTAGCAACACCATTCATATTTTACACCGATCACATGGCATTGAAGTATTTGGTAAACAATCCCATTTTATAGGGGTGCATATGTCGATGGGTGATTTTATTCCAAGAATTTGATTTTACAGTTGTGGTAAAACAAGGGAAAAGTAATTCTGGCCCATACCATTTATCAAGAATATAGTCAGGGAAATATGTGCAAAAAATTGAAGATAGAATGCCAAATGCACATTTATACAGGTTACATCATGTGCCTTAATACTTGGAGGATATTGCTAGTTTTCTATGCACATGTGTGGCACCAAAATGACTAAAAGCCTTAGAGATGAAACAAATTGCAATTAGTGCAACGCCTTTTATGTTGATCAGTGGTGACCTATACAATTTAGGCCAAGATGAAGTATTTCACTGATCTGTATTGGAGCATGAGCGCACAGATATCATGGAAGAGGCTCATGGTGGTATTGCAGGTGGTCACTATGTAGGTGACGATATTGCGCATAAAATCCTACTTGTTGGATTATGGTGGGAGACCCTATATAAGGATTTTAAGGCATATTACAAGGCATATGATCACTGTCAATGCCTTGGAAAACTAGGGAAACGAGATGAAATGCCTTTATGACCTATTCCTAGTGCAAAAATGTTTGAGAAATGGGCTACAGACTTTGTGGGTCCTACTAGATGCGCATAGGACTGGATCACGCTACATCATCACACTCATAGATTATCTTACAAGGTGGGAAGAAACAACACCTACCAAGGATTGTATAACATCTACAAAAGCCAAGTTCTTATGGGAAAATGTTCTTACAATGTATGGATGCCCATTGAGTTTGACCAAGTGATAGGGCACACACTTTTAAATGAGACAATCATAATTCTATTGCATGAGTTCATGGTTGCACACCACAAGACTACACCATATCATCCTTAGGAAAATGGGACTACTGAAGCTTTCAAAAAAAAATTGAGCCAAACATTGACAAAAATTTGTGATGTTGGAAGGAAATATTGGTCTAATAAAGCTTCTTTCATACTTTTGGCATATTGAATAACATACAAAATATTGGACAAGGTCACACTATTTCAGTTAGTGTTTGGTGTGGAAGAAATTCTTCCTATGGAATTCATGTTACCTTATTTGCATATTACAAGCACTATAGGTCTAGCTAATGAGAAATCATTAGAAGAACGAATTGAAAAGTTGATCAACTGGATAAGATAAAAGCACTAGCATGATGGAGTTAGAAGTAAGAAAAGGCTAGGTAGAAAGCATGGCATGAAAATCACATTAGGAAAAAAAAAGTTTGAGATTGGACGAGATGGTGCTACTTTATGATTCTAAGTTTCGCACCATCTAGGAAAACTTAGAGTACATTAGTTGGGATCTGTATGTTATCACTCAAATACTTGAAATATGTGCTTTCCAGTTAGAGGTGCTTGATGAGATATGGTTACCCAGTCACTTGAATGGGAGTAGGTGAAGCCCTACTATAAATAATACTTCTTGGTATTTGTAATAAGGAAGTGTTATCATTTAGATTAGGTTTTCATTTATGTATTCCCTTAATTTATTTCCTTATTTTTGCTATTCTTTGTTATTTTAGTTGTTGTTTTGTGTAATAAGCACGTTTGCGTGTTGAAGCTAATTACCATTTGAAGAATTTTTATGTGCAAAGTCTTGCACATACCATTTGTTTGGGGTGGCTATTGACAAATGGGTACATATAAAGGAGCAAACTACTACAGGTGTTATCAAATTTTGGATATTTTTTAGAAAGGATATTGCTTCCAAACAAGGACCATAAATGGAAATAAATGAAGGAAAAAGTATAACGCGAGGTAAACAGAGGCCATGGTGACTACCGAGGAAGGCACGGTGGCAAGGCAAGGTACTCAAGAACATGGAAGTGCTTTGAAGAGAAGTTCTTGGCTAGAACATAGGAAGGTGCACTATAAGGTTATAGCTTGGGCATGAAGATGTACCACGCGAGAAAGTGTGAATATGGTCAATTAGTGAGAGGATTTGTGAGTACGTGAAGGAGCAATAAATGCATTAATTTTTGAAAATATATATAAGGATGTGATGTGAGTTTATTTTTACCATTTTAATCACAAGAATTTGAATGAGCTAAGTGTGACCAAGCCGATTGAAGATTATTGAGGTGTACTGAGTGTGAAACTAGACATGGAGAGCATATTTATGTGCGAGAAGAAGCTTGCGTCCCCATTAGTGAAGGGTTTGAGTGAAGCATATGTGTTGAGAAAGAGCTAGGGCATGTGGTTTCAAACTAGGGAACACATATTCAAGCTATGTTCTTGACTTGTTCACTACTGAGAGGACAAAAATTTGAGATTTTTAGATGACACCAAAGAAAGCACCTATCGCATGAGCTAAAGGAAAGAAGAAAGAAGAAACAAAATTTGAAATTAATCTTGAGAGTAGTTTCACAAAGATGTAGTATCCAAAGTGTATGATAATTGGGCAAGAGTGGGATTCCTACACCTGTTGTAAGGTGAGTGATTAAAACCACAAAACTTCGATAACAAGAAATAATCAGCCATGTTATTGATTACAAATACCAATAAGTGTACGGAAGAAGATATACCGGTATATGATGATGTCGGGGAGAAACTATCAAAATAGGTGGGAGTATATCAGTTATATGAGCTCCCATGATTTGGTACATATGAACCACTATACCGGTGGCATATGAGCGAGAGTCCATGAGTACTTATTCTATTTCGTTGGGTGAAGGGTAATGATTACAATAGACCTGATTTTGACTCTAACAGATTAAAAGACATAGGGGTAGACCTAGCTATTGACCTAAATGATAAATTAGAAATCATGGAGACATGGAAAGAGTCAAGGTACATAAAGGGTCCACGTGGAATGGACATTGATAAATTGAATAAGTAACCGGTGGTACAAGAAATTATGCATATAGTGACCAAGCTTAATGATCGGGAGATATGGTCATAGGTGAATACAATGTGGCTCCATGTCGAGAGGAAGATGCATTAGGTAGTAGTATATAACATAACAGGATATATTGTAAAAACCATCATCGAAGAATCACACACATGTGATAAAGTTAGTTTTGGCACTATATTATTGTCTCTTGTATTTGTGGAAATTAGATTGCTGACGGGCAAAAGAACAAGATTTGGGAGTACCTCTTGGAGAAGAAGTCCCTCACGAAGAGGTTAAAGAAGTATTTGTGTGAAGGGTTAGTGGGTTAAACATTTAAATAGAGGAAGAGATGTGGTATGATTGGCTCCATGTGAAATTTGAAGAGGAGTGGCACATACCTAAGGAGTTACCATCAGTGCCGGGTAAGGCGATGCTGATTCGCATTATACTAGCATTTCCGCATCATGTGATTTACTATGAGGGAATGGAGTTGGAGTTCATGGTGAAAACTATTATATGCCTTCACAATGTGCTACTTCCATGCATCATTCCACTGTTTCATCGATGCACCTCACCTAAGTTTTAATACAAATAAGGTAGATTATGACTACTACACCTCGAGGAAAACATATGTGAATCCAAGCTCGACTGCATATATTGAAAGGATCATATTAGACAAGATAAGCATGAAGACTGTAAGATTGGCTATTGGGGATAGTGGATCTATACTTGTATACCTTTAGCTTAAGCATAAGTTGGAGAATAAAAGTACATAGAAAATGTTTTCAAATTCTTAGGGATGCCTAAAGGTAAGCACACAAAAGAGAACATGCCATCCCCACAACTTACATAGACTATAGTGGTGAATGAGGAGGAATAAGAGTGGGAATATAGTGGTGACTTAGAACATTGAGGCAAGAGGGAGCCCATAGATAGAATGGAGACTAAGCACACAGGTACCCCATCCTAGGTACAAGAAGAAGAAGAGGAATTGGAAGTAGTCGAAGGAGAGCAATGTTTCAGGAGGGTGTTAAAAAGAAGAAGTGAACAAGGCATGGGAACTCCTCAATCTATTAGGAGATCACCATAAATATCTCCTCAAAAAGAGATAACTAAGCAGAAAAATAGGAAGTTAAAGCTAAATGAGGAGGTGAAGGAGTCTCAGAGAGAGCACACCCGGATCCCCCTCAAAACCGGAAGAAGTGGAAGAATCCACAGATGAATTTAGAACATTTAAGATCCAACTCAAGCCTTAGAACTCGAGGTACCTATGGGACCAAGAATGAAGCAAACATGTGAAGAATATAATGTTCCACATATGGGCTATGACGAGGACATATGTAAAATTGTCCACACACAATTCCATAATACATTGGGCCTCAAGGAGTTTTATGGATGGGAGTTTATGGACCTAGACATGGAAACCACACACACAAGGAAATAATTGTCCTGGTCCATGCAAACTCACATCGACGAGCCTTATTTTTATGTATGTCAAGAATCATGTGTCTCAAGAAGAATGAAAAAGGCACCACATAATAGGAACATAACTATCAAACCCACTTTGTTATGTTTAATGAGCAAGTGAGTAATGCCGTAGTGAAAGTATCTACTGAGAGGTGGGAGGAATGTAGATAAGCCTACCAATATTAGA
The DNA here is from genome assembly GCA_018340775.1 of Taxus wallichiana var. yunnanensis. Lineage (NCBI taxonomy): Eukaryota > Viridiplantae > Streptophyta > Pinopsida > Cupressales > Taxaceae > Taxus > Taxus wallichiana. The sequence continues at coordinate 385,772,263 of CM031241.1, forward strand.
GTGCTATGATAAGAAAAAAAGGCCAAAGATATCGAAATAGCATGTTTAAAAGGAGAGGACACTGTGAAAGAGATTACAAGAATTGTATCAGCAACGATGCACCACAAAGAGGTTACACTCCAACGTAATCGCAAGGATCGATAAAAAATGGAATATTTGTAAAACATAAACAAATTTGTACATAAGGAAAATACATCAAAATGTCTTGGCATACTCATAAATGAATAGTGAAAGGGTACATATAGGGTGTTGAGTAACCCTAGTGCATGACACACATGTAAACCCTAAACCTAAACCTAAACCTAACCCATGTGAGATGACCCTCAAATATGAGGAGGACACATAGGATAACTCACACCAACACCCCCATTTCATTAAAGCTAGCGTAAATTGGCTATGATGAGACAAATAGAAATAGTAGACACTCCTAAACAACTAAGAAAGATGTGCTAATGGGGCACGGAAAATAAAGGCCGATAATGTGCCCACATACAAACACAATCTTCCAAGAAGAATAAGAAGAAAAGAAGAAATACTTAGCTTTGAAGAAGATGAGTAGTTGGAAAGACGTCACCCCAAGAAGAGACCATAAGTGAAAAACTTCATCTCGGTGAAGGGCTTGGTAAATAAATCTACAATCGATTAGTTGTCTAAATGTCTTGAATTTCAATGATGCCATCATGAATAAGCTCTTGTATGAAGAACATATGGATCTCAATGTGCTTCGTCTCTGATGTTGAACTAGATTTCTACAAATAGAGATAGTGCTTGTGTTATCATAGTAGATAATGGTAGGCCACCGTAAGTGGATGCCAGACTCTGTCGAGAATACCTTATAGCCAAATAGCTTCTATGGCAGCGTTAATTGCTCCTCTGTATTCTACCTCGATAGATGATATCACAATTGCATTCTGCTTCTTAAGTTAGACCAACTAATAGGACCTAAACTAAGAGAGAAACTATAGCCGAAGTATAGTTGCTATGATCTAAGTCACCGCCCAATAAGAATTTATGAACCCAATGAAGTCAATATATACCCCTCCATTATAGTGAATGCCATCAAAGCATAAGTGCCATGAACATAATGAAGGATCTATTTTTCTACTTTCTAATGTAGCTCATATGGCTCCTGCATGAATTTGGACATGATCCCAATAGCATACGATAAATCCGGTCGAGTGTGAGTCAAGTAAATAAAGCTCTCCACCAATTGTCAATAAATAGTAAATCGACCAAAGAAGTAGAGAAATCTGAAACCAACTTAACCCTAGAGATAAAAGGAGTAGGAGAATACTTGCAATCGGATATCTCGAAAATGAGCTAGCAAATCAATATCATACTTAGGTTACGAAATAAAAATTCTGAGTCGATTATTTGAAATCTAGATCTTAAGAAAGTAATGAAGCATACCTAAGTTAGTCATGGAAAACCTATTGGCCAAGGCAATCTTCACAGAATCAATAATAGAGGAAGAACTACCTGTGATCAACAAATCATCAACATAGAGAACAAGAATAAGTATGGAGTCATCTTCTTTGTAGAATATTTGGATCAGAATTAAACCTATTAAACAACGATGTAAGTAAAAGGAGTCCATCTTGGCATACCAATCTCGAGGGGCTTGTTTAAGGCCATAAAGAGACTTCTTTAACTTACAAATGAGGATTGATCTTGGACATAACCGGAGGTTATTCCATATAGATATCTTCCTCTAGGTCACCATGAAGGAAGGCACTCTTAATGTCCATTTGATGGACTTTCCATCTATTCGCTGCGGTAATGGCTAGGGTTAGTGGAGTAGAAGTCATCTTTGCAACCAGAGAAATTTTTTCAATATAATCAACCCCAGCTATTTGGGAGAAACCCTTAGCTACTAATCGAACTTTAAAATTTTTGACATCTCCATCTACTCCATAATTTTTTTGGAACACCCACTTACACTAAATGATGTTTCTTCCTTTCAGAAGAGGGGTGAGATCCCAAGTATGGTTCTTCATGAGAGAGGAATACTCCTCATCCTTGGCAGAATCCCACTCAGGAATACCAGAAGCCTCCTGGAAAGACTTTGGATCATAAGTAGGGGTAAAGAAAGAGTGGGATCTAATGAAATCTGAGTGAGTATGTCTCATATCCGAAGTATCTCCAACTAAATCTCTAGCACTTTGCAAAGTTTTCTTGGCCCAAAGAGGACCAGGAGGATTAGGCTCAGAGTCGGAAGATTCTTCACTTGAGTGAGAAGGAACATAGTCCTTGTCATCACTACCATCAGAATCAAAAGACTTAGAGGTCTGATGGTAAGGAGGATCTAGAAGAGGAGCTCGCTCAATAGTATCATCATCGAATGAGTTAGAATCTGAATCAGTGAGCTGAAGAACCTCAATAGGTGGAGAAGTAGAAGTTGAAGAAGACTCACCAAAATTAACACTTCTCTCAATAGAAAACTCATGAGAAGTAGGATTCATCAATTGATATCCCTTCACGCCTCAGGATACCCTACAAAGATACAAGGTTTGGATTTTGGTTCCAAGGCTTTGCGTTTCTTCTTGGGAAACTGAGCCATAGCATTGGATTTGAAGACTCGAAAGTGCTCAACATCGAGGCTTACATCCAAACCAAGCTTCAAAGGGTGTCATCCCTCTTCTTGCCTTATGTGGAACATGGTTCGAATGTAATTTACACAATTCACTACTTTGGACCAATCTGTGGAGGAAGAGACTTGAGTGAATCATACAAGTGGCCATACCCTTAAGAGTACGGTTATTTCTTTCTCGTGACTCCATTATGTGAAGGGCTATAGGCAATTGTATCTTGTAAAGAGATCCCTTGAAGTATAGAAATCCATTAACCTATAGTTTACATATTCACCTCCATTGCCAATTTGAAGAACATTGATAGACCGTTCCCACCTGTTTTCAAAGAAGAGCCTTAAAGTCTTGAAAATGTTGAAGACTTGAGACTCAACCTTAAGAAAATATACCCAAGTATATCACGAAAATTCATTAATGAAGGTTAGCACATAAAGAGCTCAAGTAAATGAATAAGAAGGAAATGGACCAAAAACATCACTGTGAACAAGATCTAAAGGATGAGTAGCTCTCCAAAAATTTCCTTTGTGAAAGTTCTTTTCAAGATGCTTTCCAAGGGTACAACCCTCACAAAGATCCTTAGAAAAATTGATGCAGGGAAACCCGTTGACCATTTTGTTTTGGCTCAATTATTCAAGGTAGTGATAATTTAGATGTCTAAAACACTCATTCCATAACTTACTAACCTAATTTACATGAGTGAGAAAAGGTGGGCATAGAATTAGAAGTAAAGTGGGAGAAGGTGTATAAGCGTGAATGGTGATCTTCCTTTCCCTCACCACTTTGTAGTGTCATCATTAAGCTCACAAATAATCATCAAGTTAGGACCAAATTCCACTCGCATTCCTTCAACAAGGTGAGTAATTTGGTAAACCGATAGGAGATTGGTAGAGAGATCAGGAATAGTCAACACTTGGTTAAATGTTCCCCCATCCATCTCTACCGATCCACTACCAAAAACCAACACTATCGTGTCATTGCCCATCGTGATTTGGGACATTCCACAAGGTTCAATGTTGGAAAAGTCAACATACGAAGAACCCATGTGGTGCAAGGCACCGAAATCTATAATCCACGTTGATGAAGGTGAAAATTTGGCTACAAGGGCCTTTCCTTTCTTCTTATCATTTTAGAACCTTTTGTAGTAGAAGACTCGGCCTTTGGAGAAATTTGTTTTATGGATTCAGAACACTTATTTTATTCTTCTCAAGTAAATGAGATAAGTGATCAATCTATTTCCAAAAATAGTGGTGCTCGTCATGACTAGACTTCTTGCAATAGGAACACAAAAATTTTCTTTTCTGTGCCTTAGGCTCATAAGTTGAAGTGTTTGTGTCATTTTTAGGTTTGGTCTTGGTTTCTTTCTTCTTTTCAATATTCTTTCCCTTACTAGTACTTACTACAAGGGCATGTGACTTGGACTTGAGAGACCCCATTTGAATGAGTTTTCCTGTTCTCGAATGAGTTGGGACAAAAAATAGTCAAAGGAGGGCATAGTCCAAGCATTGCCCAAAGTAAATTTTGTAGCATAGAAAGTTTATACAAAGATAGAATATTCGGGACCTAGCTTAGAGAGAATAGACAAGATCAATTAAGAATATTTCTTCTCTACTTGACATCCCTTTAACAACAATCTAATGTGGACAAAATTTTAGAAGAAAGCTTGTTGGTTTTAACCCTAGTAGTTTTTTTTTCCGAATCATTTACTCTCATGTCATCTAGTTGTCCAAACATCACATCCAACATTTTCGATGCAGATTTAGGTTTTTGGATAACTCAATGTAGAAGAGCAAGTTAGGAGAAACAAACATGCAAAGAAGACCTAAAGCTTCATCACTACGGTTTAACCACTTAGATTTTCAATATCACCATCTGGTTCTATCTCAATTTCCATGGTGATGTAATATAACCCTTTACCCCTTAGTTTTATAATCATTTTCAATCTCCATTTGAAGAATTTGAATGGCATAAGAAAAGAAATTGAAAGTGCATCCATAGTGAAGAGAGAGAGAAATAAATGTAGAAAAGAAATACAACCACCTAAGACAATATAACAACCCCTTGCATTCGGCACGTTATAGTTTAGTGCGTTGATTACAATCGGGTCCATGTGTGTGGTTTGAAACACTTGGCAACTCATCTTGCAATTAGTGTAATAACACACAAGAGAGGATACCATAACAATTTTTCATGGAGCGCAAAGCAAATAGGACACCGTAAACAAGCACAAGCAAAAAACAAGGAAGGAGGAAAAATCCAATCCTGGGTGTGAGAAAAAGCATCTCACATCGTAAATGAAAACCCCCTTGCTGCAAACTATGGCGGACACATTCACTAGTTGCAAGCAATAATAAGGGTAAAATAAAATGATTTTAAATGAACTCGAAGGAGTTCAGAGGTCTTCAGAATGCCAAAAAAATGTTCGGAAGGAAAAATGAAAGAGACTAGGAGAATCGTATCGCAACGATGCACCACAAAGAGGTTACACTCCAACGGAATCGAGTGGCTCAATGTAATTGCAAGGATCAATCAATAATGCAATATTACTAGTGCCATTTAACTAGAAGAGATCTATTATTAGCACACTTGCATGTGTGTCTATTTTTGTAAATGTGCAAATCTATTTTCAGCATGCAACCTATTCGGGAATTATGTATGCGGTGAAGGGAAAGTCCCTATCCCTATAAATATATAGTAATCTATGTAGTTTATTAGTAGTGAGCTAATATGGAGTTATTTTGCGACAAGTGATGTGCACATGAGCTATGGTATTAATTATTGTAAGAAGCTTATGTGTATTTCTGTATTTAACATAATGGATCATATTGGATGAATAATGGTGTCAAACGTGATTATAACTAGTTAATGTAGAGATAATTTCATTATGTTTATTGTTTGATTCATGATTATGTAATATTTAGATCTAGAATATGTTCTATGGAAATTTTTATTTGTTTATGGATCTGATTCGCATTAAATCTTCATTGTGTTCACATCCTACACAAGTAACTCTAAGGAGGGGCTGATACCTTTACGCGCCGGGTGAATGCTTAGTCTAGGTTGAGTGATGTGTCGTGCACCGGGGTTATTCTTGGTAAATTCTAGGCTACATCAAATTCACATATTATATCATCTTTTGTAGAAATGAGAGATATGAATTCCAACCATTTAGTTTAATATTCAATAGCGGTAATAATCCATTGATGATGTTGTGAAGAATGAGATTAATTTCTTTGACAAGATCCAAACCCCATTGAGAGAAAGGCCGAAGGTCTCATGTGACCTATAAGGCGTGACTAGGAGTGTGATGAAGATTAGCATTTTGTTGACATTTCACACAATGTTTGACATAGTCATATGATCTTGGTTTAGGGCTATCCGGTAATAGTCAAGGTGAAGGATGCACTTAGTGAAAACTAAGCCACTGAAGTGACCCCCACAAATCTCATTGTGAACTTCCTTAATGGTGTATGGTATTTCAGAACTAGTAAGGCATCGTAAGAGTATACTATCAAATACATATTTATAGAGAAGACCACCCATGATGAAAAAGTGAGAGACAGTTTTGAGGAAGGCTCGTTGTCCATTCGAGTAATATTTGGAGGTAGAATTGAAAGGGAAAGGTAGTTAAAAACATGCTTATACCAAAGGTAACAAGGGTCGATTTCAATGTTTCCTAGAAATTTAATGTCTCAAAAATAGATAATAAGGTGATTGTAACCTTTGTATTGTGACAAAGATTTTTGAGTCGGAGGGTAAAGTGGGTATTTGAGAAGCAAGACAAGCCATGGTGTCTGTAAATTTATTAGTGGAATGTGGTATGGTTTGAAGTTCATAATGGTCAAAGGTATTCAAAATTATGTCAACATGATGTTTATACTTTTGAAGTATCTCATTACAAAATTGCTATATACCATTAACTTAGTTCATAACTTGTTGAGAGTTAACAAATATATTAATTGAGCTAATAGCTAAGGTTATGGTGGTTTGAAGAACTAAAATGAGTGCTTTATATTCGGTGATATTGATAGTGAAATAAATATCTAGTTTGAAAGATGATGGCATAGGATTACCATCACTAGGATTGAGGATAACTCCCGCACCACACCCACACTAACATTTGGAACCATCAAAGAATAAGGTCATTTGGTAAACAATATCATCTAGGTAGGGTAGAAATGGATTTATCGGGAAATTGAAGTTAGATATTTGTTTCTCGAAGAGAGGTTTTTCTATGAGTTGGTCATCAATGGTTTTTCCTTTAAAAAAATTTGAATGATGAATTCAAGATCCAAGTCTACAATAATCATGAGCCAATGTGCAACACATTGACATTGTTATGCCTTAGCATACATGTAATGTAAGGGGTCGATATTGGTAACAAAAAGGTTTTTGGTTGAGTAAGTAATGGAAAATTTTATTAGCAACAAATACTACAGCTTGGAAATTTTTTTGGCGTGAGTATATCTAGTTTTTAGTCTAAAAGCATAAGGCTTATATAATAAATCATTTTCTCCATGTGTTTCTCATCGAGATGAGTGAGCATGACACCGAGGAATGATTAGTGGTAGAAATGTAAAGCTAAAATGGTTGGTAATCCTTAGGTGGAATGACAACAGGTGGTTGGAGGAGGTATTTTTTTAAGGCATTGAAGGCTTTGTGTCATTCATCATCCCATTTCAAGGAGACATCCTTTTTTAGAATATGATGAAATGGATGGCAATGTTTGGAAAGCTAAGAAATAAAGAAATGAATAGATTACAAATTTCCTTGAAAACTACAAAGTTGAAAAAGGTTAGATGGTGGATGCATCTCAAGAATAGCCTTGATTTTAGTGGGATCAACTTCAATGCCATGCAAAGAAACAATAAAACAAAGGAGATTTCTTGAGAGAACAAAAAATAAACACTTCTTTTGTTGAAGTCGAACACAATATTTGATGAGATGGTCAATGACAACCGGGGAAAATTTTAGTGGCGAATATTCGTAATATGGTGAATATTCCATTTTGAAAATTTTGAAAAGGCGAATTTTTTTGCAAGTCGGTGACACATTCGCCTAAAAATTACACTTTAATTTTTTTAGGGGTCGACTTCGCCTACCCTTGAAAAATATCCCCTATATAAACCTAGATTATTCTCCAGGTAGAACACTTCTACTTCACATTTTTCAACAATATGATATATCTCGTATTACGACGCGCGACAAGGGGGTAAGTTATTGAAGCGTGACAAGGAGGGTTTGCGAGACAAGGAGATACTATAGATATTGATGCATAGTAGCGCATGACAAAGAGTTTGTTGATGAACGACATGGATATTTTTCGATGCACAAAAAAGAGGGCGAGGCTACAAACGCGCGTGTGAGGATATTTCTCGGCATCGCGCGTCAAAAAAATGCAATGACGTGTGTCACTAGACCCTAGTGGCTCATGTCAACAACCTGTTTATGCGCGTCAAAGAGGTCTAGTGCGTGAGTCACTGACCTCTTCGACGCTGCGCGTCGTGAGGCCTAGTGATGCGCATCACTAGGCCTCAGTGATGCGCGTCAACAACCTGTTGACGTGCGTCAAAGAGGTCTAGTGATGCGTGTCACTAGACCTCTTTGACGCGTGTCAACATGATTGTTGACGTGCGTCACTAAGGTCTAGTGATGCACGTCACTAGACCTCTTTGACGTGCGTCAACACGGTTGTTGACGTGCGTCACTGAGGGTGTTGTCTAACCTTGATGGATAGTTGTGGCGTGATAAGAAGGTACAGCAGATATTGACGAATAATGACGCTTGCGACAAAGAGTTTGTTGACGCGTGACATGGAGATTTTTTGATGAGAAAGCAAAGGGTGGAAATTTGCAGATGTGCGGCAGCAAAATCTCTGTCGCGTCTGCAGCCTTCTGTTGTAGCACTTGACAATCAGGTAAAATTTTTCATACAACCCCCAAAAAAATCACCTTCCCGCGAAACCGGTTCGGGGATATTCACCAGGTATTCTCCACCTCTGATTTCCAAGAGGTCTCTTAAAATAAACCTTGATGACAACATTAAGGAGTGCGAGGTGTTTGACTCAATATTTGGATTTGGCAAGAATATTGTCGACATAATATTCAATATGATATGCATGATGTCGTGAAAGATATAAGTCATAGCCCAGCGATATGTAGCACCAAAAATTTTAAGGCCAAAGGGCATGACATGATAGAAAAATCTCCCCAAGGAGTGATAAAGGTCATTTTTGTTGTTCTTACGGGGTGTGTAATATTTCGTTATAGACCGAGAAACCTTCCATAAGTTATAGCATCTCATGGTGGCATTGAGATCAACTAGTTAGTCAATACTAGGCAAAGGAAATTCATCTTTGGGGTAAGCCAAGTTAAGGTCATGGAAATCCATGCAAATGAGAGTCTCTCTATCAAATTTGTGACAAGAAAAATGTTAGAGATCCATTGGGGATAATCAATGGGTAGGATGAAGGAAATCGAAAGGAGGCATAATGTTATTATTTGATAAGAAGGGCAATACGAGAATGTATTTTTGCATCTTCTATTTCACGGATTTGGCATCTAGAATGATTCCGATATTGTGGACCACAATGTTTGAGTTAATACCGGGATTATCAATGTAGGACCAAGAAAAATTGTTGTTATGATCCCGAGAGGAAATTAGTGAAAGCTTCATGTTCTGCAACATCTAAATATTTTCCTATGTTTAGAATGTCCAAAAAAATTATACTTATGATCCCAGAGGAAATTAGTGAAAGCTTCATGTTCTGCGGCATCTAAATATTTTCCTGAGTGTGAATGTTAATTTCAATGTTTGATTCATTCAACATGGTTTACTTCTTAGAAGGTAACAACCAATGAATATAAGAATATTACTGCACCAAGGTAGGTGAGAATAGACTCATCATCTTGACATTGAACAATGTTAATATAAAGGCATATCATCATTGCTAATATCAAGATATAGGAAGGAAAGAGAAGCAGGAACCTCGCCATCACGTTGATAAGCAAGAGGTCCTAGGAAAAAATGTTCATGAAATAAAAAAGTTAGGAGAAATGGATTACGGATCCATAGACTACGTAGGTGAAGGTGGTGAGGTAGGTGAATGGAGTGCGGAATGTTTATCATCTTCAATAAGTTCAACGAGGGCCTTCTTGGAAGGTGATTTAGAAAATCCGTGCCACTACGGTATTTATGCCTATAAGTGGTACAAGTAATGATAGTATGACATCCATGTTCATAGAAACCAAATCCAAAGACCTTCCAAGCACAGTGATGGAGGAAGGTGTTGGTAAAGTGACACTTAGTGAGATATTGAAGGTCAGAGGAAAATGGTCGAGTTTAGGAATGTTTTTTGGGTGAGAAAGTAGAAGAATCAAGTCCCCCATACGTTAAGTTGTTGCGAACGTGAGAAGGACCATAGGAGAAAACTTATCCTATGTGGTGATCATAACAGGGATTTTGGTGAAGGTTACCATACTCTTGAGGAATAAGGAATGTGTCAATGTTATAAAGGTGATACTCCCCTAGAGTGAGGCATTAAAAAAAAACCTTCTAAGGGATCGGTGGTTGGTATGTGGGTGCTGCAATGGGTGAATCACTAGACAGATGGGAAGAATAAACATTAGATGTTTGAGATGTAGATTGGTTAGTTGATGGGTTAGCTGCGAGAAGATGTGGCGGAAGTGGGAATAGAGGAGTTAGTTATGGAAGATGTAGCGGTAGAAGTGGTGGATGAGGCGGTGGCTAAAGAAGAAGTGGTAGTAGTGGTATATGCCTTAACTTGTATAAGGACATCATTAGGTTGATACAATATGTTATAGGGTTTGAAAGGTGAAGGGTTAGCGGGAATGGTATAGTTTTTCCCTTTATGTTCGAATTTTAAACAAAGGTTTAAGGTTGAAGGAACACAACCCATGGTGTGAATCTAGGGTCGGCCAAGAAGCATGTTGTATTAAAAGTCCCGCTATAAGACAGAATAATTTAGGAATGGTACGAGGGCCCATGCAAATTTGGAGAAAGATGGTGCCAATGGTGCAAGTCACGAGCATCATTAAATGAGCGTAGCATAACTGGTTTATTATGCATGTAATTGGTAGGGATGCGCATTTGGATGTATGCATGGGAGGAAATTATGTTGATACTATCACCTCCATCGATCATAACATGTCGAATGTGTATATTATCAACGTAGATAAATATATTTAGGGAAAGGTGAGGATCATGTGATTGGAGAGGTACAATTTGGTTGTCATAAAAGCGAAAGAAGATACTTGATGAGTGGTAGTGAGAGAAGAGGAAGGGGGTGAAGTGGTGAGAGAGGAAACATGGTGAGGAGTGATAATGGATGTAATAGGTGTAGGTTCATTAGGTATAACCTCAATAGATTATAGGACCTTAATGAGGGCCTGACAATGAGACTCAGAGGTTTGGATGAGGTCATACAAATACATTTTGAGAGGAGATTGCTGTAATTTCTTAAACATTGTACGATGGGTAACTCCATAAAAAATAGGGTATGTGATTCCAAGGATGGTGATTTTGGGTGTAGGAGTAGATGGAATATTGGGTAACATATTATCGGATGAGGTGTTTATGTTCTCCTTTCCCTTTTCCTTCTTGGATCGAGTTATAACTTGAACCATATTGATCGTAGTGAAGGAGAAGGTGAGTCGTGAAAGGAGTAATGACAAGATGGGAAAAAAATATGGAGAGGGAATATAATGGTTTTGTTAAAGCAATGTGGTGCATTGGAATTTTGATGGAGGTTTTGGTAGCTCTCTTATACAAACCATATTGATCTAAATTGTTGGGGGAGGATAAAAGGGTTATAGAGGTGGAGATGGAGGTCCTTTGAATAGGTAAGGAACTAGGATGTGTGATGATAGGTGTAGGAGGAATAGGGTCCTCATCTAAAAGATCATCATCATCAAAGTCTTCTTTAAGAGAACATAGGTGGAGAAGAATAATATTAAGAGCCTTACAATTTCCCAAATCATGCCACGACACATGATGATAAGCACAAATTTTTGTGACATTGAACCATTAAGGTTTAGGTTTGAATGGGTCGTAAGGTCTAAGCGGTGGCAATGTGATGACAGAGGTTTCTAAAAGGTTAGCTAAGATTTTCACATAAGACCCGCCAATGGATCACAATGTGAAGTAAGTGTGGGTTTATATGGAAGTGTGGGTTACTTTGGTGGGAGAGGCATCACTAGAGGCTGAATCGAGAGGTTGATTTAGTTTGAATACTTATTTTCTAGATAGTACGATTTTTGGTTTTGGTTGCACCTTCTTGGGTAAATGTGTACTAGGTGAACTAGTTGTTAAAGGTGGTGTATATTTAACTACTGGTTTGAAAGGTAGTAGGTTTTGGGCTTTGGTTTCAACTTTTTGGGTAAATGTTAAGAAGTGCATGATGTATAAGGGCAAGAAGAATGCAGAAGTGGATGATTTAGCCAAGGTGATAATGGAGGTGTGGTGAAGGCTATGGTAAGAGGCAATGTGGAAGGGAGTAGTTTAGGATAAGGAATTGTCATGGGTAATGATGAGGATAGAAGAAGTGGTGTGAGTATAGGAGGTAGAAAAGATGTAGGTGAAGGTGAAGGTATAAGATGTGTAGGGAATTTGGGTATAACAGAGGATTTTTACGAGGAGGTGGGATGCTATGTTTTAGGTTTACATTGGGTAGGAGGCTTCTTGAACAAAGTTGATGGGTGGGGACCTTAGATAAATGGAAGTGGTGAACATGAAAGAGGGTTAATGAGAAAAGCCTATGTATGTGCCCTAAGAGGTTGGGTCTACTTCTTAGGTTGGGGAATAGTCTTTACAACAACTTATGAGGATGTGGGTAAATCTAGTTTGAGGAGGAGGATGGACTAGGCTCTATGTTGGAATAAATCCTAATGGGGTAATGGGTCTAGACATAGAGGAATATATAGATGTAGGCAAGGTTTTAGGCATTGGAAAAATCTCATTTGATGGTAAAGGTTTAAGTATGGGTGAGGGTGATGAAGAAGGGGTCACTACAATAGGAATGGGCATGGTACTTTTTGTTTTCTAAAACATATTTGGATAGATCATATAAGTGTCGGTAGAAAACATCTGCATTTTAGTTGAGATAGGTAACTGAAGGCATCCCTAAAGCATGGAATTGTCAACATAATCCAAGTGGTTGGCCAAACATGAGAATGAAATTGATGTAGGGGGGTTGATGTTGATTTAGTAGTAATCCTGTAAATAATGTCTATGAGATACGGAAATGGTTGGCTTGGACTCATGGGTAGAAGAGATGAGAGCATATCAACAAGATCCTTGAAATTAAATGGAATATTGTCACCAATAGAAATAGATGCTGCTTATTGGATCCCCGTGGGTAGGGGAAATGGCAAGTTGGATGAGGTAATTTCATATTTTCAAATAAGAAGTTAAGAATGACACTTTTATGGGTAAACAAGAAATCTTTGCAGTTGTTCGTCAAGTTTAGAGGTTAGTGGAGAAACTACATCAGAAGATATGGTGGAATCCTCTATGAGTGAAGGAGAAGATAAGGGAGAATCCTTTATGGGTAGAGGATCAGATGAAATAGGTCCCTCCATGATTGAAGGAGATCATGCAGGAATCTCCTTGATAAACGGAGTGGGAATAAATTGAGTAGGAATATTTGGTATGATGTCAAAAATGACATGAACCTCATGAACCTTACTCTCATTAGTCGAGGTTTTTCCACTTTGTTTAGACAATGAGGTGTGATTTGGGAATGAATTCTTGAATATGTGAAGGTTCTTATTAGCCAGTGTGTTAGGGTTATCCAAGATGAGATCTCCATTATCTACCATTTCTTGGACAATGTTTTTAAAAGTTATACAATTATTGTCGCTATGACCTCTAACGTGATGATAGTTGTAGTAATCATTTTCTTTGTACCATGTAGGCATAAGATGAGAGGGATCAAAACTAGTATGTGGTTTGATGGGTGGAAGAGTGACTACTATGTGTTTTAGAAGTTTTTTAAAAACTAAAGAGTAGGGTTCTCCTACGGGAGTATATTTTGTTTCTCTCGATTGAACTAAAAATATTGAACAAGAGAAAGATTAGAAGAAGGATTTTATTGGTTATATGGATGAGATGGGCAGTTTAAAAATTACTACATTGGTGAGATCCTTTTTCCTTAGAATAATTATTTTCAGTTATGAAGAAGAAGAGGTATCATTTTATTTAAACATAGTGTTCTTGTAACACAATTGTATCTTCTTCCCTTCAATGGTACAAATTTCAAGTTTCTAGGCCATGGTGGATGCCTTGTCAAACATGCTGAAGGTTTGAACTTGGAGAGTTTGTAGATGTGTATAACACAAGCTCTAGTGAAAATATCTCTTAACTCGGTTTGAGGCGAGTTGGAATGTTATTTGGTTGATCAAGCTCTGCCAACATGGAACAAAATATGTGATAGATTCATCTTCATATTGGTGTGTCGTGTATAAGTCATTCATGGTGATCTTCTTGACAATGTGTTTCGCACAGAATTTTGTTCCAGAATAGAGTTATTTCTATCTTTTCATTCTCTTGAGAAATAGATAAGGGTTAGGGCTAGGAGGAATACCTGTTGAGTGTTGGGAAGGTGTGTGCGTACCATAGAGAGATCAGACTGATTGTGAAGAGCTCCTTTTTGTCTAGGAAGGACTACCTGTAAATAAGAATGCAAGATCACTAGATTTTTTTAAACAATAAGTGAGGGCGCCTTGGCCCGGGAAATATTATACTTCCTTTCGAAGGTGGTCAGTTCCATTTTAATACAAATTAATGCAAATGATAATAAAGAAGCTATTGCGAAATCACGATTTAGGTACCTCGTTACTAAAAGCAATAGAGACTAAACTACCACTAATAAAATGTCATGCTGTTTGTTTGGTCACTGGTTATTGATACATTCAGATCAAGTTACAGAGATAGAAAAGGCTGGATGTGAGAATGTTTGGAGGTAAATAAGTGAAAGGTTAGTTTTTGGTATAAGTCACGGTGGCCAGGCACGGTCACTGAGATAACCGACCGCGGTTATAAAGCGAGTACCGTTAGGGGATAACCGATATCGGTAGGGAAAGTGAGTTAGGGGATTTTAAATGGAGGTTTGTTATAAAGTGTTTTTGGGGTTTAAAAGGTTGGTAGATGGTTGGGGAGTAGTAGGGTGATGTAGAAGACTCGAGAGAGTGAGAAAGTTGTCTTTGGGGCAATATATAGATGGATGAATGAAGGTTAGGTGCGGGGGTGCTCTTAGGGTGGTAGATCAGGAGTGGGCTTATAATCACTATGAATCAAAATTTCACAAAGTAGTGTCTAGAAGCATACAAGGTAATAAAAGAGACTAATTACTAGTTTCGATGCGAGATGCGAGTCAAGGAATGCACCTTTGGTGAAGGCAATGCTTAGTTGGGATGATCCATGATCGGAAGTGAGTGATGAAGCTATCCTCCGACTCTCCCAATGTTTGGATGAGTGTGACCGTGATCTAGTTACTCAGTTATGATCTTGGGCTCAATACTTGTCTCTGCAACCTCTTCTCTCTATGTCTCTTGCAAATGAATTTAGATCCTTTTGCTTTGGTGGGAGGTCATTTACAAGGAACCGAGTATGCTACCTAACTCGACGCGGTCGCATAGGGACTGATGTCGGTTAGGTCAAAGTTGGATACTTTTAGTAAAATAGCCAACTTTTCCTCTTTTCTCCCAGGGGTCAGTTGTGGGCTTGGTCAAGTCATTATTAGGTTCATTTTGGTGCGGTGAGGGGTGATGAGTCATGGGTGTGGGTCTGGACCAAGTCATAGGTCTTAATTAGGTTAGTTTAGGGTTAGGGCTAGGTCATGGTGAGGTGGCGAGGTGAGTTTGCAGGGTTGGAGATGTGGATTTATTAATTATAAGGTAATTAATAAATAATTAAGTGTGTAAGGTTTAGGTGGTGAGGTAGGGTTAGGTTGCAAGATGAGATGCGGGGCACAGGGTGTCGTAAGACTCAAATTTGGTGTCTACACAATGTTGATAGAAAATTGGTCTAGAAAATCCTAAGCTACGTGATTAAATGAAAATATGAAATGCCTAGGTAGAGTACTATACCAATCTAAATCTGTCCTATCAAGGACATTGGGAATGTCTACAAGAGCAAAGCGTCATCGTTAGCGATTAGATATTCTTTGTTGTTGAATCGGTTAAATTTAGGCATTTCCCAATGGGGAGGGTATGGATGAATTGAATTAGATGAGTGAATGGTATCAGTGTAAATATCATCATATGTCAGAGAGTTCTGTGAGATGGAGACATATGCTTCTAATTTATGCATCTTGTCCATCTTCATTTTTATAATATCATTCATAGGTTGTGACGATGGGGCACCCCTTGAATTATAAGGGGGTAGATAAAGTGGGTATGATGTGGATGACATCCTAGTATGTGGTGGTGCTGAGTATGAAAATTTTGATGAAGGAACATAGGCCAGAATAGATGTAGAGGGAAAGTACCCTGAATAAGCGGTAGATGAAATAGGGGCTATTGGTGATAGGTGTAGGTAGGTGGGATGGATGTGAATAGCCTCATAGAACTTGGAGGAATAGGCGTGTGATGGAGAGGATGACATTTTAGAAGGGAGTGTGGGATGCTAACACTAATGGTGGATGAGATGTAATAGGTATATGAGAGGTGGTGGGTGTAGATAGACCTATACTCAAGGTGGTTTATAAAGGCATGGTTGAAATCGTAGGAGTGATAGACATCAAAGACATGACATATGCCATAGGTGTAATAGATATCAAAGATATATGGTCAAGTTGGGAAACTACGAGGTTGTAAGGTGGAAGAGGGTAAGGCCAATATAGTAGTAGCTAATGCGAAGTGGGTATGAGTGCGGGAGGAATGGATACAGGCATGCAATATTCAAGATGCCCTGATGTATCACTAGTAGATGAATAAATGAGATAATACTATAGAGTGATGGGGTTGTGATAAAGGAATCTCACAAAATCCTCATCACCAGTGGGTATGGAAAGAGTTTGATTGGGCTCCATAGGTGATAAGATGTAAGGGGGTGATGGGCTAGGATGGAGCGGTTGGTGGCTAGCATTATACACGAGAGTGTTGGATTTTCTATGAGTCAAAACCATGTGATTGATAATAGAACAAGTATTAAAAGATTTACCGATAATGCGAAACATAGAAGGAATGGACAAAACTTGATCTAAAATGTGTGATTTGATTGTTGCCTTGATTAAAAAAACAAAACATAGAGGACCGAGGTCGATTGGGGTAACCGATGTCGGTATGAGGGGTTACCACCACTACTAGTCGGATAGACTAATTTATGTGACAATGAAAAAATGTTAGATCTGTAAATCTTGTAATAAATGGTGAAAACGAGATAGAACTAGACTTTGAAGGTAATATCAAAGAATCAGAGACTAGTAAGATGACCAAGGAAGTCATAGAAATAAATGAATATTTGATGCTACTTTGGCAAAAATGACCAAAAAACAGCCTAAAATGGATGGTGGTCGGTGAACCAACGTCGATAAGATGATGAAACCAATGGCGATCAACTTTGGACCAATACGAGTTCTTGTGAAAACTGTGAAAGTTCAAAATAGTGAATTTTTGGTGATTTAGGTCAAATAACAAGACCAACTCAGAGACTAAGTATGACAATAATCAACACTAAAACACTCAGAAATAGTCATAATACACCAACTATGATGGTTGAGTGTGTAGGGAAAGAAAAATGAAGAGAAGCAACTCGCACCTCAAGACACAAATCAAGAAAAAGATAACAAAAAGTAAAATCTGTGATGTAGATTTTATATTATGGCTTATGTAATTTAGGGTGACTTGTTAATAAAGTAGAGTTTTGGTTACTGAAGGTTCACTATAGGAAATGACAACTATGGCTAGTTTCAAGTAATGTTTTGTGTGGGGTATCCTTCTCTGATACGATAACTTGCTAGAAAACCAGCTGGAGCCCACTGTCGATCCTATGATCGTGTGATCATTGAAAATTTATTTCGGGAAATATTTTGTTTAAGAAATGTGTAGTTTGTTTTCAGTGATTTGGTATAAAGAGTGTGCAAAATGTGAACTATGGTTCAGTTTTTCAACCATCAGCTGGGCATGACTTCAACATATAGGTTGCCCACAATTTAGATGAGCTAGAATGCAACATACAACAATGAGATGCAAAGATTTTAAACCCAAATCCACAATGAAATTTGATGAGAACAATAATGAAAAGGAAAGAGTATGTCTTTCACTAATACAAGACACAATAAAAAGAAGTGTTCTTTTTAATCCAAAATACAAGTTTATCTGAGATAAATATGAGAAGAAGAATGTTTCCAAGGGAGAAGATTTTAATGTGAAATTACTTTAAAAAAGAAATCAACACACAATGATTTCCTAAGAATGAATAATGCAAAGAACCCCAAATGGGTCCCACCAAGCATGGAAAAATATTTCAACAATAATTTGTATAGTTTCTAGGATGAAATAGATAGAAGGTAAATGGTTAAGGAGGAATATCTATGAGGAAAAGGTGGAAGGTAGAATACGCGTGTTGTTGATGTTATCCAATTTGATCGTAGCGAACTCCTTTTTATCTAAGAAAGACCACCTATAGATGTAAAGCAAGACCAAAAAGAGTATTAAATAGCATATGGCGGTGGACTTCCTAGTGTATGCTAGATCCAAGAAGCGTAGTACTTCTTAGAGAGAAATTTTGTTAATCCTTTGTTTAATAACAATTCAATTTGAATAAGAAACTCGAAATAAATAGGTCATATTGTAATGTAATGACTTAGGTTTCTCATACACACAATACACTATATTTTATGATATATATCAAAATAACACTAAATCTAATTAGAACAAGGGTTTTTTTAGGTCATGAAGGTTATTCAAAGGTCGATAAAGTGAGTTTATTGGTTGAGGTTTGTGTTGGTTTATGGTGAGTGGGAAGCTTTTTCTTGTGACCGGGTGATGTCGTGACCAGGTGATGACATAGAGAACAAAATTGATCGGGTGACCAATGTCGGTTTAGGGATGAAACTAAAGGCGGTAGGGTAAACCGACATCAATACATGCAATTAGCAATAATTTAATAAAAATGGTTTTGGGATTCTTTGTGATTTCATAGAGTGACGAGGATGTGGTTAGGTTTGTAATAGAAGCGAGAAGAATTAGGAATATAGAGGAGAGGTCATAATTGGTGAAAGGGATTGAAGCTGGTTGGGTGGTGGATTGGTGAGAAGATGGAGATATCTGGATAACATTAGAAACTTAAAATAATGGAGGAAAGAAACTTGCGATAAAGTAAGAAAACATGATTAAGATCATGTTACTTATTCTCTCCTATGAAGATCTCGTGGATTGGGTGAGGATGGTGATTGATTGGTGAGGTAGTATCTAATTCATTTCCATAGTAGTATGACTGTGTGTTCCCATGAATGATCAATGATAAGGAAGGGAATCCTTAGCCGTGATTCTATTTGGTGGTGTGTAGACATCGTTCGAGATGAAGCAATGGCTTTGAGATCTTCACTTGATTGCAATAGCACTCTCAAAACTCAAAAATTACTAGCTTGGGTAAAGGGTTGTAAAATTGTATATAAAGGAACCGATGGTGGTTTAGGTAACCAACATCAACCGAGGAAAACCAATGTCAGTTAGGGTGAATAGGTCAAGGTTGCCAAAAATAGCCTGATATTTGCTATTTTTGTGTGATTGATATTTTAAACCCAGGTCTTAAGTGACAGAGACTATGCATGAGATAAGTAGATTCTTTGTTGGAGGAGTTATGGGAGTTAATTGTTAGGGCTAGACTAAGTCTTAGTTAGTTAAGATAAGTATAGACCTAGTCCTAGTTAATTAATAGGATGGGGAATGGGTCTTGGGTGAGTTGGATAGGTGAGGTGGCATTAGGTGAGGTGGAGGGGTGAGGTAGATACATTAATTTAATTAAGTAATTAAACTAATAATGATGTGAGGATGAGAATTAATTTAATTAGGGATAATTAAATTAATGTTAATGTATAGAAAGGGGTCATAGATATATTTGTTAAATTATTAGATTGAAAGGGGTTAGTGATGTGACAAATTTTGGGTGTCTACAAATAGATTAAACCTATGGATAACTTCTATTATTAGCCTAAAATCTACATGAACCTTGAACTTGCATGTGTTCTATCCAAAAATAAACATTCCTTTGTCCACAAGTCTCCATGCTCCACTCCATCTTTTCATTATCTAGTTTTGGATCAAGGCTTCAAAATCAGCTAAGTCCCCAAAATTTCTTTTCTCTGTCCACCCTTGTTAAGCGACACTTGTGTGCACTTATACATCCCTCTTATAGACCTTCACATTTTCACGCTCTTCAAAGACATTGGTAATTTCTTGCCCAACATAGTTCCAAACAAAAGGGTTCTAAATTTTGTGTTTCATGAAGAATTGGAATGTTTTAATGCTTCCAATGAGCTTAAATTTTTTTGGAGTCAAATACGAATTAACTCCAAATCATTTCCCTATCATCTCATGGTGTGAAACTCAAGTTTGGTGTCTAAAAATGGACATTTGAGGCAAAAATGGCTTTCTAAATCAAGAACAGTCACACTTTAGACACTATAGTGTCCACTATGACCCCAAGGTTTCAAGGGAACACCAAATTGTGACTTAAACCTTATTACCAAGTCATCTTTTGGATCCCTTGGAGTCCCTTATGTCCCCTCTTCCTCCACCTTTGTATAAGGGGGATAAGGGGGACACCAATGTGTGACCTCCCTCCTTACCACAAGTCAAGAATTGGTTTACCTAGTGTTCCTTATGTGCATTTTCCCCTAGGGGAATGGGCAACAATAAAATGTGACCCACTTACTCTAGCAGCCCCTAAAACCCCATGTGACCATGCACAACTCCTCCAGTGTCTTTTCCCGGCCTTCAAATCTAATTTTTAGCCCCTCCAAACTCTCAAGCCACACTTAAGAGACCTTGGTGTACCCTATGTGCCATATTTCACCTCATGGGATAAGGGGACATAAAATTGAGACCTAGGTATTTTATAAAACTGCCACGATCATTATATGGTCAGCGGAATTGCATAAAAACACATGTAAACCTGATTAAATCTATCTCCCTAGAACTCAATCAATTTAACCTATAAAATTGTTGTGTTTTTCCTATGGCCTCCTTTAATGTATAAAATTCCATAAAATCAAAAGGATGCTAAATTATTTTATTTTCTAAGGAGAGTCAAAGGTTGAAATCATTTGAAGTATGGAGCGAATGTTCCTCGAAAAAAATATACTTTCATCTACGCCATTGTTTGCATGATGAGGTGAATGATTTTAGGGATATCAAGGACCAAATTTTTCTTAGTATTCTTCCCCCTTTGATGAAATTATCATTTCCCCACAAATTGGAACAAGAAATTCATCGAAAAATAAATCTGATCATCCTAAAAAAACACGATAATTTTGAGACTAGTTTCATCTTAATCACAGGTAGGTATCCTTTCTAAAGTTACAAGGTATTCAGAATTGAGAATGTATAAAGATATTAAGTTGTAAAAATGGTGAATTATCAGCATCTACAACATCATGAACTGAGAAAGAAATCGAGGAGTGAAAATAGTTAAAAATAGTAAAAATAATAGTCTGGAAAATTGCTAAAAATAGTGAGTCCTAGAATTGAGCATAGAAAGTTTTGGCAAATCCCATTTTACTTATCTGATAGATTTTTTCCCTCATCATGAGGTAAATAAGTGGTTTCATGTCCCAAACAAGAGATAAAGCCCCCCATGGGATCTCAAAGCATTGTTCCATATACGATTTCTACAAGGCATGGTTTAATGGAAGAGGGTGGAGGATGTAACCCATTGGAATTGTGGCATAATGTAGGCATACTATTTGAATTAATTTATACAAAGGACATCATACATAGTAGATTATGTTTGGGAATAAGTAAGAGATAATCACTTAGATAATTGGTGAAATCCATAATATCTTATGGTTTATGAGGGATATGAAACATCAAGAGCTCCATTTAAATTCAAATTCATTTAGGAGATGGTCGAGCAAGCATTATGAGAAAAATTCACCATGAGTGATGATTTTAATCATATCGGGAAATTAATACCTCATGAAGTGTTTTTAAAAACTTGAACCACAATTTATAATGTCCTCACATATAGCTAGTTATGGAGGTAGCATTCACAATTGTTTCGAGTTTAGTGTGGAGGTCAAGAAAATGGAACTCATTCTCAAACATCTCTTCAAGTTCCATTCAGGAATAAATCCTCTTATCTAGTGAAGGAAATCCATTCCAATGATTATTGATTAAAGAAAATAGGTGTTCATAAACTATAAGTAGGTTTCCACTTGTTTTCATGTGTTTTTACAAGAACAAAATTCAAGTTGAAAACATGAAAAATTTACCCTAGTGTCAATTTTTTTTATCGTAAACCCTCCTAAGAACTTCTCCAGATTAGTTATCCCTCTATGTCATGCCTATCCCCATCCTACAAGTGCTCATATGTTTTTAATAATCTTACCAAAGTTTCTGAAACATTGAAAGTAAGTTCAAGAAGCTCTTCCAATGTAGTGTTTTTCAAGGTAGATTCTTTAGTAGACCTAGAAAGATAATGTATATCCTTTCTAGGATAAGTGGGCATCCTATGGAGAGACTTTGAAGGCCCAAATTCATCAGAAATGGTATTAAGGAGATAAGAACATATTTCAAGTGATTTAGGAAAGTTTAGCGAATATTTTAAGGTTTAGGAAAAAGTTCGGTGCAAGTAGGTTTTGTAGGTGAAGGAGCTTATAGTTCAAAATAGTGTCTCGATTTTCCATGGATGATTTTGGGAGATCCATAAGGAGTTAAGAGGAAAATTAATACTCATTGGAAATATTGGAAAATTATCTACATGATGAAATATTTAAATCCTTCACAAGATATATGTGATTCTTTTCTCGGCTCGGTTTTGGTAGGAATCCTGCTATCACGAGAAATAAGGAGAAATTTGAGGGCATTGCAGGTGATAACACCAAAAAAATCTTATAATATGACTAAATAATAAAGGATAATACCATAATATCCAAGATCCAAATTCAAGCTTATGATTGAAACGTCAAGATCAAATCTTAAAAGCATGTATTAATGGAAACTAAGTGAAATCAAAAATTCAATCTACAGTCATCCTTACTATGTGAAATTATTACTTAACATAGAACTACTAGATCTAAGGGAGATCAAACTATTTTTATTTATACTCCAATTTTTTGAAAGGATCTCTTTAACAATGGTTACAAGGCCATATTAGATATCCCTCTACTAACCAACATGAATATTGGATGCAAAGATTGAGCAAGCTAATCCAAGAAGGAAGTAAGGATCTTAATCATATTTGTTATATGATATACTAATCAAAGTATGGTGTAAAGTATGAAGGTAGGTGCTTATTCCTTTTTATATTTTTCTATTTAAGGAAAAGTTTCATCTTCTTTGCATGTGGGACTAAAATGGATAAAGTAAATTAAGGCTAGTTAATCATGATTAGTGAATTAATGAGTGATTAGCATGTACTATGGTAAATAGTATTTTTAATAGGGTTTACTGACCAAATACAAGGGTAAATATGCTTAATTAGCAAATAATCGTTAATTGTCTGCATTTGGAAGAGGATTGTGACTTATGATGTGTCATGAATTGACATCCTAAATGAGATAGAGTCTAGTTAATCAAAAAAGTGTCGTTAATTAACCAAAATCGAAGAAAATATTACTTACTTAACATAATTCACTAATTATAATGGAAATAGTAAGAATGAGAGCTATTAGTGTTCTTTTAGCAATAAGATTGCAAAAGTGGATTTTAGGTGTCTACATTTGCCCCTGTTTAAGGTGAAGTAAGTGACGTCACTTAAAACATAGTAGAAAAGCATAAACAAGTAAATTTTTGAAGAAAAATTAGTATAATGAAGGATGCATCCTTGAGTGTCGATGGGGTGATAGAAGAAGTCAATCGACGATTGAATCGAGATAGAGGAAAGAGGGCATGGATAAAAATGATTTTTTTATTGCCCTAGGTGTTTTGGAAGAAAAATTAATAGTGATAAGACATGACAGTGAAGAATATAGGAATAACTCTTGCATCCAATATTTTAATAAGAAAATTTGTTTCATCATGTTTCCCTATGATCTAAATCATCGACCCTTATTAAAATAAACAAAAGTGTAAAATAACATGAAAAGCTATATTACTAACATTTGTTCATTGCTAAAAATGTGTAACTCCATACAACATACATAATGCAATGCAATACAAGAAAGTAAACCAGCTAACCTAATAGAGAAAAAAATACAATCACACATACTCAAATAAACAACGTTCAAGATAGTTGCACCAATGTTTTTGTTATCAAGATTCAGTTCTCGAATGTTCATGTTGTAACGAAAAGGGTTAAAAATGGTGCCCAAGAAAGGATACATGCAAGGGGAATAATGGAGGATACAATTAGTCCCATGAAAATCATTCATGTGCTATAACATAGTCTTTGGAAACTCATTGTTTCACGGGAGTATTGATATAGTAAGCAAGCCATGTTTGTTAATGGAGGTAGATAAAAATGATCCAAGTCATTTGAGACAAGAACAAGAAATAACCTAAGAAAGATGTTTTTGTAGGAAAAATTTTGATGTTCGAGGAAAATGCATTTGATATAGGCTTCAATTGCGTGCATGCCATTTATAAATTTTTGAAAAAATTTAAATTTTTACAATTTTTTGGATTTTTAATGATTTTTACCAATTTTTTAGATTTTTGTAACATCCCATTTCATGATTACAAAAGAAAAGGAATTTTTTTTTTTTTTTTTTTAATAATCCCAATGTTTCTTGTTCTAAATTTAGCATTTAGAACCACATTAAATCTGCTAATGAATTCTAAAATCGTAACCATATGCGGCTATTATGACTCAATGTAAAATCAATCTCTCATATTTAATTTCATTGTATACTTACAATTCCCTTTTTCATTTAAGATTTCATCAAGTCAACCAGTGACCAAGGGCTTATCTAGATAATTTTTACGAATACCCATCCTATATCTAGCATCTTTAGTCCAGTGAATTTAAGACAACGCAACCAACAACTTGTGATACTTTGGAAAAAAATTTAGACATGTTTTCCATGCCTATATTCTAAGATGAAATACTCATCACGAAGGAATATTTATTTCACCACGATTGAAATTTTTATCTTGATTAAACTTTATTGACTTATGTTAATCCTTCCAAATATCTTGTTAGACACTAAGTAGAGAAAGACCGGATGGACTAGTGCGAGATAGGTCACTTACAGTAACTAAGGGTAAACATGTGCATCCGAATCAACCTTTGTCACTTGAATCTACTTCCTCACCCATAGTGAATGAATGTTGACATCAACTATAGATTATAGCTATCCACTTTCTAGAGTGTAACAATGATTTCAGATCCCACTCAAAGACCTGTCTCTCTTTGAGGAGCTGAATGGATTACTACATCATAATGGTTGCTCCACAGTAACCATCTAATGACCCTCATCATTAAATGGGTACTATGAAAAAGAAATTATCCGCAACAACCCAATGAGTTCCCTTGAGTGGAATATCACATCTTAACAAGTTCATTAAACATATTTAATTCTAATCTTGTTAATCCCACCCTAGTAATTTTTCATCCATTAGGTTTCATTCCTAAGGTCTAACTCGGGTTCCACCAACATTCCCGATAAGGAATATTATGTTTCCACTTAATCAATAACAAGGTTCTGCAGATTAATTCTACTCTTAACTTAATTACTTTAAGCATGCAATTTCCTCCAATTGATTAAGTATTTTAGAAACATCTTACAAGTATATTTTAGGTAAGCAACAAAATATGTCCATATACACTTTAGGAGTAATAGAAATTTCATTTCTTAGACTATAAATGGGTTCCATACTTTCACCCCATATTCATTTTTCTTGACTTAACATTTATTTTCCTTTAAGTCATTCGTCTATTCGAAACATTATAAATTAGTTAAACACTATCCCCTAAGTATAACTCATCTATGATGGGAGGGTATTCCACATCCACTCTATAGTCTATTCGAAAGGTTCATTCTATTACAACATAGTGGACAATCCATTTTCTTAAGGTTTAATAACATGATTACATTATGGATATAAAGTAAAAAAATTATCATATTAATGACCTCATCATTGCAACAACAAGAAATTTGTTCTTAATGCCTTAAGGATTAGTTAAAGCTATACACCTAATACCATTATGTCATTCTTATCCTCTCTTAAGTACAATTCAATTTTCTTATTGTACTTACTTTTAAAATTAAGATAGGTAGGGTTACATTATATATATAATCACTTATACTATCACAAGGATGATATTTATGTATAATTAATGAATTTAATTATCATATGTGATTATTCTATAAGTTTGAGATCCCTTTAATTTTAGTTATGCAGCTCATACTTGTTTTACAACAACCCTTATAAATCAATCACACAAGTATTGACTTATAATGTTGAAAATAAGCATAGTCTTCTATAAATTAAATCCTGCAACAATATAACTCGATTATTATAAATTATTCGTTTTTATCTTAATCAAGATGAATTCATTTAATATAAATATATTATTGAATATCCTACTTAAATTTACATTATTTTAAATCATACGTTTCATGTAGGTCAATCACAAAAGAAAATTCTTTTTATCTATCCTTTTTCCCACAATTTTAAGGATCAACAATATTGTTCCTTACTAGATAATATATGGTATGAATTTGATAATAATTCATATAACTTTAAACAAGTTACTACACAATATAAAGAAATTAAGCATTTCATCTCGAGATGATTCCATAAAATCTTACTTTCCAAATGAAAGAATCCTTTTAATTTGAAAACATCATTCACACACAAATTAACCGGTCATGATAGAAATATTTAAGCAAAAAAATTTGTTCATATTTTGCATAATATATCACTTCAAGTATATGATAAATAATCATATTATATTCATCAGTTTACCACAATTGGCCATAGGCCCCGATTACTTCAACACAATATTAAATCAATAAATGAAAACATAATCTTTTCATCAAACTATATTTCTTCAATCAATAGAATAAATGCAACTTTCCACAAGTCTTCCTCTTTTATTTTTTCACGACTTTTATTTGCAATATTAGTAGCATCATCAGTTCATTTGAACAAAGAATGATAAGAGATAAATCCTTGGAACCATATGTTCTAGCTAATAACTTCAAGAAAGAACACTTTGCTTATTAATAGAAAAAGTAAACGGTTCAAAAACATCCTTTTTCCTTTTAAAACAACTCCAAAATAAAGTTACTCAAATGTATCAAAAAAACCCTACAGATGTTAGCACCTAATATTCCAACCAAGTATGAATTCTACCAAATATAAGACATTCAAAAAGAAGATAGAACATTCATTTATTGTACATCCAAATAAAATAACTTACTGCATTACAAGCATACATTCTCACTTTAAGCAGTATTATAATAATAGTGCAAAGCCAAGTATACATAACAACAAAAGACAAGGCAGAGTAGAAATTCCTTAATCATGTAGCCCATACTACATGATTAACACATAGTACCAGTTTCAAGACAATTTTATTTAGATAAGAATTCAATTCCAACGAGACTTCTAACCTACATGTTTAATAAATATTGGATGCAAGATAGTGAAGAGAGAAATAATATCTGAAAATAACAAATATCTCGAAACCATAACCCATTTTAGCTTAACACACAAAGTAACCCATACATTAACCACTTGGCTTCAACCAATTGGAATGCATGCAATTCATTGGAATACACAAAACAAAGATTATTTAGATAAGATAGTCTTAAATTAATTCAAATTTTCCATATAAAGAATGAAAACGAAACCTACCCAACCGGATACATCACTTAGGGAAGAAGAATGAAATGGTATAAATCAAAATAGAGAGGGGCTAAAAATGAACACTCTTACTAACCTGCCGAATCGATATCCTTGATCATATGTTAATGATCAAGGATCGATAAAATTTAAAATGAATCAACTTGATAGAAGATATACATTACAATCCCTTCTATAGTTTGAGGGAAGAGTTATCAATCTGGACCGTCTAACCTAAACAAGATCGAGTAATAACAGAGCTCATAAACTTAATCAACCAAAAGTTAAGATAGTTTAGTATACCTTAAAAATGGGTAGTCTTACCCATAAACATATAAGAATCCACAAATAAGTTCCACAATATATCACAAGGTAGCCACTACATTCATAGATTCAAAAATGAACGCAAGTTATAGGTAAAGATTACCACAACCATTCCACATTATTTTAAAAAATTATACTAAACCATCTTCCCGACAACATTAAAAGATAGAATATTCATAATGATAAAAGAAAGGAAACCAAATTCATATAACCACGGAAGTAGATAAACTCATAAGATTTCAAAGAAGCAAGACCGAGCGGCTAAGTCTCAAAAAAATATTCAAAAGTCCAATTCAAACGAAGAATATTTGTATATAATGTCAAATTGGATTAAAAACAACATCCAAAAAGTTAAATAAGCTGATCTCAACCTAGGTTATCAACATCCAAATGGATCTTAGAAAAATTGTAACACATCACTTACAGACAGGGTCTATATCCACCATGTGTATGAGTTTCCAACTCCACCAAAAATGAATTCAATCAAAGTAAGCATCTTGCAACTCAACAAACTTAGAGTGCTACATCTCAAGAGTTTAAGTATTCGAACAATTTTAACAAATACAAACCCAAACAGGTCAGACAAGAAATCATTAAACAACACCAGTTTAACTCGACTAGGTGCTCGAGTTCTAACTCGACCCATCAAATACAAGGTCATCCTTAAATAAAGTATGCAACCGACATGACTTAGTATACAAACAATCACATAGAGATCAATAACCCAACTATTGGGTTTGATTATAAACCACTTAAACATGTAACTTGAAGTATATATATATATATATGTATATATATATATATATATATTCATTCCATTATAGCCATTGAAGATATTGACACACAAATCATATAAAAGCATTAAGAGAAAATCCAAAACAAAAACCAGTTCACAAACCACTTACCAAGAAAAAGATTCCATTTTAATTTGTAATATCAAAATCCCATAACCCCAAAATGCTTTCTATAATAAGAAGAGTTCCTTCTATGAACTAATTAAATAGAACAAGTTTTTGAAAGGGATTAGAGCCTATTATGTTTGGTATAGATTCCCAAATTCTTCTTCCATCTCTTATGTTTCTTCCTCTAACTCCCATAATAGCTTCAACATTCAAAGCAATCCACCTTCAAAATCCCCATTTTCCTTCTCCACTAAAATATTCTCCCATAGTTTCTCCTCGATACCTAAAAGTGAAGCTTTCATACAAAATCGAAACTGTGAACACCGTTAACCTCAAACGAAAAACAAGAGAGATAAGAATGGAAAGAGTTCTGAGGAAACCAAAAAAACCAACTTCTTTCCAAACCCGGTATATTTTACGCCAAGACGATTTAGAACAATTTTAAAAATAATTAATTTCTAAAGACGGTTCATCTATCTAGCCAACCCACTGACCTTCTATATTCCATTTATCCATCCACTAATAGTTCAAATGATCATGAAACTAATTTTAGTTTAAGGTTTTAAAAAATAGCCAATTTTAAATTTTCTTACTAACAAGGAGGGGTGGTAGCCACCATTAATGCCAACAATTAAAATCTTCCAAGTACATGTAAGGGTGGCAAGAACTACAAATCCCACCACTTGACCATGCATCTACAAAATTCAACTAGGGTTAGTCTTGAGTTAGGTTCCATATTCCTTTCCCAACATAGGTTAGGATTTAATTGATAATATTTTAATGCCTATTAACTTAGCATAGGTCTTAGACTAGGTTCACAAGCCACCACATAAATTCATATGCCTTAGTTCTAGGTTAGACCTTTATAAATTTTAGTGTTATCAAAACATTAGGCATAGGATAGGTCTTAAGTATTCCATAATAAAGACCTTACCAATCTATGCAACATTTTTCAAATGGAGTAGTGCTATAATGAACCGGCTCTCACAAAATTTCTAACCCTTATCACGGGACTAAGAACATATGAAAAATGGAAGAAAATCATCAAGATCAATTAGTATAAGATTGATAATCCATAATCAAAGAATGATTGCAATCTCTTACATTTAATCATAATTGTAGATCAAATTAAGAGAATGCCTTGGATCAATGAAATTGATCCAAGGTATTTTCTTAATCGATTCTCAATACCAATAAATCAATTATTCCAGACTTAGTGTAATTTCCCAAATTACCAGCTTACCCAATAGTTCTAAGAACAGAATTCAAAATTTCCACAAGCTGAAGACATCCAATTCATTTCATGAACCAATTAAGTAAACATTACAATTCAAGAGTACATTGCAAATAAATGGATGATTAAATACACAAATCTCAATTGAGATAAACATTAATCTAGCAACATGATTTAATCGGTTCTACAAAGCAACAACTCAAGAACAATCACATGTCAATGTTGCAATCCACTTCACAATGAGAAAGTACTAGATGAAAGGATGGTAGAGGTGTTACATACCTCCCCTCTAAAAAGCATCATCATCCCGATGATTGACTTAATTCCAAAACAATTTTTCTAGAAAATAAGTTTAATAATATTTATTTAACCATAAGATTCCTTAACAGCAATAGAATTTAATCAAAAAAATCATTTTTGAAAATTAATAACAACACTTTAGGTGTAACAATACTTAATAAAAGTATTTTTCTCCAAAACAAAAAATCTAGAATCAGTTGTGAATCAAAATGATTCATCTTTTTTATAGGAAATGAAATATTTCTACTAAAACAAGTCAGGAAGAGTAGTTTTCATGTCCTCCATGTTTTCCCAAGTTGCACTTTCTTCGTTAAATTGATCCCATTAGACGTTACATTGTCCAATTTCATGATTACATACGTTCAAATTGTGGGTTTCCCACACTTCAATTGGTTATACCATGATTACCCTTGGGTCTTGGATATACAAAAATTCTAGTTTAACACATGTGATAAATCTAAAACATATTTCTTAAGTAAAGAAATATGAAAAAATCATGCATTCGTGCTAATGAGGGATGCAATGCTAATTGGTAGGCCACATGGCTGAATATTTCAATAATCGTAAAGGACCCTACATAACGAGGTGAAAACTTGGTTGACTTGCCAAAAGTAATTAATCTCTTTTTAGGCTTGACTCTTTGAAAAAAACTATCACCAAGTTCAAATTTCCTGCAACCCTTTTAGGCGCATAACTTTTCTATCTATCACCATCCTTTTTTAATCTTTCCGGATTAAATTTACCTATTATTCCATTCAAGAATGCATCTCGGTCCAATTACTTCACTATCGTCAATGTTATTGCAATCGGCCCGGGGTCTTGCACCTTATCCCATAAAAATATTCAAAAGGTGCCATTTTTAGAGAAGAATGGTAAGTATTATTATATGCAAATTCAAGCAAACAAAGATACTTTTCCCATTTGTATCGACAATCCATGTAGTACATATTAAGAATATATTCAAGAACCTAATTCACTCTTTCAGTTTTCCATTCGTTTAAGGATGATAAGCAAAGATAAAGTTCATCTTTGTTCCCAAATATGCATTAATATTTTTCTGAAATCGTGAATTTATTTGTGGGTCCTTATCATATATTATCAACTCAAGAACACCATGAAATCTGAAAATTTCTTGAAAAAACCTTTTTGCAAGAATAGGTGAGTCATCTTTCAGATTTCTAGTAATGAAATGAGCCACTTTAGTTAGTTTATCAACCACAAATAAAATAACATCATGCTTATTCCTAGACATAGGCAGTCCTTGAACAAAGTCCATACTTATAACTTGTCATTTAAACTACAATATGCTATGAGGGTACAATAAAATAGGTAGGTGCATATGCTCGATTTCAAGCACTATCATTCCAGGTAATGAGACACATAGTCCAAGATGTATTTCTTCATCCCTTTCCAAAAATATTGTTGTTTTACATCAGCAAGCATTTTTTTCACTCCAGGATGTCTAGAGTAAGGTGCATTGTGAAATTCAGTCATCACTTTCTTCCTTAACTCATTTCCTAGTGGTACATACACTTTATCCTCATACCTCTAGAATTCCTTCTCCATCTAACCAAAATCCTTTGTACCTTACATCCTTTGGATTCGTAACAAGCGCTATTTCTATATGTAGATATTGCAGATCGCGACAATAAGGAATTTTCAACCTCATCCTTAAACAAAGTTCTTAATGTCACGGGGGTAGAAATATGCTTTCTATGGCTTAGTGCATCTACCATTCTATATTATTTACCTTTAATGTAGTTAATTTCAACATCATATTGAGACAAGAATTC
The DNA here is from genome assembly GCA_018340775.1 of Taxus wallichiana var. yunnanensis. Lineage (NCBI taxonomy): Eukaryota > Viridiplantae > Streptophyta > Pinopsida > Cupressales > Taxaceae > Taxus > Taxus wallichiana. The sequence continues at coordinate 385,804,378 of CM031241.1, forward strand.
TAACTATCTTCACTTCCTTGCATTTAAGTTAGGCTGAGTGAAGATATATTTCAACCCAAAATCATCATTTTTCAACTCTAAGGGCTTCCTAAGAGGTAATGTCTCCAAACCTGCAGTGTATGAACTATGTTAGCAAACTTTAAATCATGGGGATCATAATTCTACTCATGCAATTTAAGCTTCATGCTTTCATATGCTATCACATGGTCATTTTGTAGCAATATACCCCCTAATCCATCTTTGGAAGCATCTGTCACCACAGTAAAACTCCCGTTTAGATCAGGAACAATCAATATAGGGGTAGAAGTTAGTTGTTCCTTAAATGTTTTAAATGTATCCTTGCATTTTTCACTCCATACAAAAATTTTATATTTCCTTTGCTATGAAGTTATTAGGGATAAAACCTTTGAGAAATCCTTTACAAATTTTTTGTAGTATCCAACAAGCCCTGTGAAGCTTCTAACTTCATGTACAGTCTTAGGTGTTAGCTAATCAATTATGGATGATATATTTTGGGATCAATGATATCCCATATTTATTTATTTTATGCCCCAAATAATGTACTTAAGTTGCATAAAAAGAACACTTTGATAGTTGTCCATATAATTTCCTCTTTCTTAGTACCTCAAGTAAAATATTTAAAAGCTCATTATGCTCCTCCAAGCTCCATGAATAGATAAGAATATCATCTAAGAATACAAGCACAAACTTGTCCAAGTATTCTTGAAATATATTATTCATCAAATTCATGAAGGCTATAGGAGCATTAGTTAACCCAAAAGGTAAAACACTTTGAACTCATAATGTCCATATCTCATTCTAAAATAAGTATTATGAATATATTATTCATTGATTCTTAACTAATGATATCCGAACACGAGATCTATTTTGAAGAACAATGATACTCTACACATGTGATCAAAAAGATCATCTATCCTTGGAAGTGTTAGGAAATATAAAGTTTACATTATAGTGGGATATTTACCGAAAGGTAAATAATAATTAGTTAGTTATATTATTGTTATATAAACGATAATATATTAGTTGGTGTTTTTTCACAACTCGTATGATTTGAGTTGGGTATTGCTCCATGAGTAACAATCACAACTAAACAGATTATTGTTAGAGAAACTTCCTAATTTATAGAAGTTGCATTTTTCTATATATTTGTAATGATCTATTCGTATGAAATATACAAAAGAAATATATTGCTTCATTGTGTAAAACTCTCTAATAATTTTCATTTACTATCAAAGCGATAATTATTCAGCCGTACATTAAATGGAGAAATAACTTCATGTACAGGGACAAATTTAATTCACAGTTTTCCTCTCGATGCAGTTTTATTAACTTGGAAATGAGTGTAGTTTTTTTAGATATGATTTTCAAGATACAATTAGCATTTACATATTTTATGCTCAGGTCATCTTGGCAACGAAAGACTTACAGCTGAGGGGAATTCCAATTATATCTTCAAGGAGACCTACAACGTCGGATCACAAGTAAATGAATTTGTTGCATCCAAAACGGTCGCTCTGGGCTCGCATTCGCAACCTCATTTGTGTCGCAGATGGCCAAATTATATGATACTATGTTTTCTTACTGCCTTCCCAACATTTAATCGTCTTCTTTCACTGGATCTCTTCTAGAAAACACAATCAATCCTACAAAAATTTAATGTGGTGATTTTTTATTGCATCAGGTCTTCTTGGACATTCATATTTGCACATGTCTTAGTCTTTTATGCTTGGAACGAGGAATGTATTGTCTACACATGTGTTCGAATCAAATCATTCAACATTTTTCCATATAAATCTGCTAAAAATCTGATTTATTCATACACGTGTTCACCTTTCGTATATCTATAGACAAAATCGACCCCCACTCGCTCATTATCCATTCAGTGCACATTCCCTATGTCTACCATGTACAATTCCGTTGTTCCACGCCTCGAACAAGAAATGAATGCATTTATAGCTCGGATTTGTGTAGAGCCTAATGGACCTGGTCTCACAGGAAACCTCTTCGACACCCATGGCTTTCCACGGGACAATATTGATATTCCTATTATTTCGTCTGATCAAGAGCATCCAACTATGATGCTTAATGATCATAAAGACATCACTGCAAAAATGGAGCAAAATCTTCACATCCTTCTTTTAGGCGGTCTTGTTCAGGATTATCAAGCACTACCACAGAAAATATCAGCTGAAGGGGAAGAATTATGGGCATAAGTTTCATCTAGATTGAGCAGTATCGGTTCTATCTCTTTGCTTCTTGTGATGGAAGAGCTCACGGATACGTTCAACCGCCGTCTAAATTGCGCACCTCGTGATGTCATGTTGGTAAGTGTGAGTTAGCCAATGTTGTGTTTGTCTTAGTCTTTCAATAAGTTGTAAGTTTTTTGGTATAAGTTCGTTGTTTTATTTTTTAAGTTTGTTTATTTAATATCCTATGTCTCTTTAGAGGGTCAATATGTTATTCAAAAGTTTGACAAGTCAAGTAATTCTTTAAATAGTCCTTGTGTCAGTTCATTAAGTATTGTCTTTTTGTGTCAATTTGTTAAAAGTCTAGTTGTTGTATCAATTATTAAGTCTTAGATGTTTATTAAATTGTAAAATTGTCAAGTTAATTACGAGTTGTCAATAGTCCAATTCAATGTCTAGTTTTATATATCTTTCATCATTTCCTCACTCTTAGGTCATAGTTTGAAATAAACATTAAGTAAAAGAGTAATTACGGTCAAGTCAAGTCAAGTTAGGTCAAGAGTCAAAGATTGTTAAAAAAATGCCTCACGAGACACATTTTTGGTATTACGACATTTGAAAAAATAAATTGTTTCACATTGTGAGAGGGAAGATATAATAAACAATGTGGAAACAGTTGAGATTCATATCCAAATTTAGCTAAGGTAAATATCAAACAACTAGAGGATGGAGGCAACAGAGGCTAGAGGTTAGATAAAGACCTCTTGGCATTCACCAACAATAGGACCACATGGAGTGTGGTGTAATTTTGTGGTGTAAGTACTTGTTTTTCAATGTGAATTGAAAAATAAGAACAAAAGTTCATTCCTATTCACTAGTATGTGGCTATTCCTATATAATTCCCCAATGCAAGAACATAGTGAAGAGAAAATAACACAATGAAATGCAACATCATGAGTCTTGATGAGGTTGAATAGTCAGATGTGTTCCTGTTTGTACCTAGGTTTGTGGTTAGCCTCTAGAAAACCATTGAAGGTTGCTCATATGTGTTCCTTCTTGATTTCCCAGATTGCTAGGTTAGATTTTTTCCCTAGAGTGATTGGTTGATAAGCAAATCATTCTGAGCGTGTTCCCAACCTCATCCATTAGATATATTCTTGAGTGTATGGTTGATAAGAAGTTGGTGTGTTCCTTTTTCTACCTTTGGTTTGAGTGTGTGCAAGATCATGAGCACGCAGAGGTGGAAAGCTACGAGAGGAAGTGTGGAAATTCTTTTACTACTATGTAAATATTAAGGGGGTATGTTAGGAAATATAATGTTTACATTAAATTGGGATATTTACCAAAAGGTAAATAATAATTAGTTAGTTATATTATTTTTATATGTACAATAATATATTAGTTGGAGTTGTTTTAACAACTCGTATGATTTTAGTTGTGTATTGTTATATGAGTAAAAATCACAAATAAATAGGATTATTGTTAGATTAACTTCCTAAATTATAGGAGCTGCATATTTCTATATATTTGTAACGATGTATTCGTATGAAATATATAGAAGAAATCTATTGCTTCATTGTGCAAAGCTATCTGATAATTTTTAGGAAGAGGATATCTATTCTTGATAGTTGTTTTATTAAACATCTTGTAGTCAATATAAAGTATTAATGTTCCATCCTTCTTTTTAACAAAGATCACCGATGCTCCCAAGGTGAGACATTCAAACTTATTAACCCTTTTGACAATAATTCATACAATTGATCCTTAAGCTATACCAGCTCAGTGGTAGTCATATGATCAAGTGCCTTGGAAATAGATTTCATCCCAAGCTTGATTTCAATGGTGAAGTAAAACTCTCTTTTCAGTGAAAGACTTGGTAGCTCTTCTAGAAACACATCAATGTAATTATGTAACAATCGATATTTTTCCAAAAAATTACCTCGTTAAAAAAGTGAATCTAAAATTTTTATTGCATAAATCATGAAACCTTTATTTGTAGCCTTCTTTCACTTTGCATAGCTAGTATTTATCTAACCTTTATGCCTCTATTTATTCCTTGAATGTTTGTTGATTTCTATAAATAATCCAAACACCTTATATTATTCCAAAAATAGTCCACAAGTCTACCAAAGCATTTATACTGAGTCTACCTCAGTTGTGAAGCTTGGTAATTCTAAGGCTGCACCGAAAAGACACTTACTAATTGTGTGGACAACATTATTCCCATATTGGATAGTCCATGGTTTTTCTATAAAACTAGCTTTATGTTTTAATTTAGTAACTAACTTGTTAGAAATAAAACATTCAGAAGCACTAGTATCAAAAATTATAGTTATAGGTAGGCCATATAGCTTACCTGACACTTCTATGGGCATAGCCTACTTTTCAACTTGTTTGTCAGCTACTGCAACATGTATCTTATGTTGTTGGTTATTTTCATTTTTATTTAAAGGATAGTGACTTGCATAGTGGCTTTTCCCACAATTAAAACAACCTTTAACATGTCCTTTCTTAAGCTCATAATTATTCTCATCCTTGAAAGTATTGTTTTTCCCATAATTACCCTTCTTCCCATTTTTTTTTGGTTTGCTAAAGCTTTACTATTCTTTATTTAGTTTTCCATTCTAGCCATAGCCTTACTTTTGTTTTGAAACTTATTCCATGTACCCTTCATGGGTGGAAAATATGAAGAATAATTCCCATTTTCTTACGTTTTTCCTCCTTATGTGAAGAAATTACCTTGATTTCTGCTCTTTTCGAATGGATTTTTCTAACACTTCCTTTGTAGTGGTTGGACTATGCACATCCACCTTACCACCTATGATAGGATAAAACCACATGATGAAATTACTTATTTAAATTTTTTAATCTATTTGATATTGTGGTACATATTTGAGAAGTTTGGTTAACTTATCCCAATATTCCATTACCGATAATTTTCCATGATTTAAGGTTTAGAACTCTGTCATTTTCTTGTCATAGTAGAGTGGGGAAATAAGTTCTTGCTAAAATGACCCTTGAACTAGTTCCATGTGATGTTTGTCTCATCAACATTTAGCTCAACCTTGTAAACTTCCCCACCATGAAGGTGCTTCATGGAAGATTTGATAAGCTCCCCATATAGCCTTGGTTTCCATGAAGAAATTTACTATCGTAAAGTATTTCTCCAACTCGTGGGCCAATTATCAGCCCCATCACCCTGGGTGGTTCCATAAAATTTTGGTGGACTTATCCTCTTTATATCGCTAGTCAATTTAGTTGTCAATCTTGCCCTCTTATTCTCAAGCTGATTAGGTACATTAATGTTAACATTATTTCCATCATTATTTGCATCATTATCATTTGCATCATTAAGATCCTTAACATCATTGCTGATATCATCATGTGGATTTGTTATCCCGTAAAATTGGCAAGGGAAATTTTACTGATAACCTTGCCAAAATTTTGTTCCGGTCCCTCGTCAGGGATCCCTTGCGTTCGGAACGTTGCAAAATCCCTTCCCGGGAAATCTAGTTTTCCGAACTTAGCCATTTTTGGTCTTTTTTGGTCGGGCGCACATAATGACTATGCAACATAAACTTTTGATGTGCCCCCTTTAAATCCTTTGGCACATGCTTTCTCGTGTCAACAGGCATTTTGGTGTGCCTCACTATGTTGAGTCTTCCTTGCATGCGCCAAGGTGCATGCGCCTTCCTGTCAACAGAACATTTGTTGCGCCACTTTTTGGTGCGCCAAGGGCGCACATATTCCTCTGTCGACACCACTTTCGGTGCGCCAAAGGCGCGCATATTTTCTGTGTTGGCAAATGTTTTGGTGCGCCAAAGGGCACATGTTTTCTTGTGTCGATGACTCTTTTGGTGCGCCACTTGAAAATTTGGTGGCGCATTTATTGCTACCTCGCCTATAAATAGGTGTGTCTGCGTTGTCATTGTCACCAAACACAATCACATGATTATTTTTCTCTATACCTATCAGCACACCAGCCCTGTCGCTTTCGAATCTTTTCGTGGACCCGTTTGCACACTTCTCCACTATTTATCCTGGTAAGAGGTCCTCTTTCTTTTGTGCATTTTTGTGTTTGTGGTTTTTGGCTGCTTGTTGGTATGGTTTGATTGGAAGGACTGTGAATCATGATTTCCCCCTTCCTTGTTGTCTTTTCCATTCTCCCCCATGTTCTTCCCCCTCTTTCCAGATCTGCTGGTAGGGGAGAACTCTGTCCTGAAATGATTGCCTAAAACTCTCTGTGCAAAGCCTCTTTATCACCCAAAACACTCTCAAGAAGAAGTTTGAAAGAATGAGACCCCTCACAGAGAGAATCAAAGCTTAAGAAACTGTATTTTTCTTCTCTTCTCCTTTGGCGCATCTGTCACCCCTGTTACATCAAGAGAAGCCGCGCCAATGGCACACATTCCCTGCCTGCTACATCATGAAAAGTTGCGCCCTCAAGGTGCACTTCCTTAGTTTGTTGCAAACGCTTTCCTCGCACCCCCTCATGGCGCACCAAACTCATTTGTTGCATCGTTAAAACCTGCGCCCTTTGGCGCACCCTGCATGTGTGCAACACCAGTCAAACCTGCGCCAAGTGCAAAGCTTTAAACGGCGCAGGCGCATCCCTCATTGCAACAACATCATGTTATGCATAACTTCCATGCACCGCGCCAAGCTCTCTTTAGCGCACTAAAAGCATATGTTACACAAACCTTATATGCACCTCTGGCGCACCAGAGTTCCATGCAACATAAAAATTCCATGTGCCACGGGCGCATCCTGTTCCCGTGTAACATAAAGAATCCATGCGCCCTTTATAAAACGCATACATATGGCGCAGGTGCACTTGTGCTTACAACAACAAAGAATGTAATCTGCAGTATCCATGCACCATGCGCCCTTTGGCACTGATTTCTCCCCTGCAGCATCCCTTTCCTGTGCGCCTTACTATTTAACCCTGCAACCTGCAGTATTCATGCGCCCTGCGCCCTGAGGCCTTTAAATTGCTAACTCTTTCTTCTGTCAACATTTCAATGGAAAATCAAATAGCTGACATGGCTTTCTTCAATTGGGTTTCACTTCTTATTGTTGCAGATCAGCAACTAAGTTCAGAAGAACGTATGTCAACATCAAGCAAGAAACCTACCAAATCCAAAGGCAAGGCCAAGCTCACAGAAGAAGAAATGAAGTATAAGTATCAGAGGGTCAGAATGCCTGAGTCCTAGGCCGAGTGTGACCTAGACATCAGAGACTCAGAGCTGGGTCATATTGATATGGAGGAGTTCTGGGTCAGAACTCAGAAGGTCACAAGAAGTCCATGGATGGACAAATTGATAGGCAGTGCGCTACACTTTGCTGGAGGAATCCCAGTAAGTGCCGTGAATAATGAATTTATGATGGTGGTTTCCGGTGCTACAATAAGGACACAAGATGTGTCGTAAATGAGAAGGTTGAGGTCGTAATCAACCTCACTGCCCGCCACTTTGAAATAATGCTCGGCATCCCTCACCATCGGCACTTTGTGGCCGTAAGTCGGGAAGACTGCATTAAAGCCTAGGATGACAATGAAGATCAGTGCATGCAGCTGATGAACGAGGTGTATCTGAAAAATAAAAAGGTGGTGTCTCGGTGGCCACAAGTCATTCATCGCAGTGACTTCTCAGAGGAACTCAGCGACACCATTACATTCCTGAGCAGATTCTTTGGGCTTCCTTACACCCATTATTTTCAAAAATGGATGTTGCGGTACTTGGAAATAATGAACAAAAATGTGCCCGATCAACGCTTTGAGTGGGCATAAATCATAAGCAGCACAATATCAGAGCAGCTACAACAACTTGCCACAACAGGGAAGTTCTACATGAATTCCTATGTTGTTTACGCTGCAGCTTCAGAAAGGGACTACCCAGCTCTGATGCGGTGTGGGGTTTGGCCCCAGGTTAAAATCTATGAATATTATCTAGAACTGAAGTTGGAAAATAACATCCCCCAATTTACAAATATCAACGATGCCTTCTTCTACGGCATCATCTGCCTCTTGAGGCCAAATATGACTCATGGTCGCACGATCAAGAGCATCGTGGTAGCCACGGAGAAATGGGGGGCCCTATTCACTCAATTCCCCACATTCACTTATTTAAGGGTGGCTAATTTCTTGGGGGAACCAACTAAACTACCAAGGTATGCTAGTCCCAAATTGATCCTGTTGGAGCTGTCGAGGTAGCTAATCACCTACCATGAGAAATGCCTTAAGAGAAAGAAGGGTGGAACTCCTTTCCCCCTCACAGTGGGTAGGTATACATGTCTCACTCACCACAAGGAAAAAGACATGTTTGCAGAGCTGGAGCTGCTAAATCTGAAACATAATTTCCCAGCAAGGCCCACCTTTGACCGAGAAATTATCTTCCTAGGGCCAAGCTTGATCTGATCCGTATCCCTCAGATCGAAGATATCTACATCGATATATATCATGAGGTGGAGCTCAGGAGGAAGGACCATTCTCATTTGGCCTTAGTAGAAATCATCCAAGACGGTGTGACCATCGTCCCCAAAGGATACCAAATACCGAGGAGGAAGTGGATCAAGTGTATCTTGACACAAGTGGGGATGATTGGCCTTTTGTGGTAATTGATAGAACTAAAGTGCCTCAAAAAATTGAGGAAAGGGTCAAGGAAACTCTGTGTAGAACAGAACATTGGTGCCGAATGAACGGGCTCATCTACCTCGGAGTCGATTTCACAACCTCTCCATTGGGTAACGCACCTCCTCGATCAAAATAGTAGCCAAAAGGCAAAGGTAAAGGTAAAGAGGGTGAATCCAGTTCCACCCAAGAGGAAGCTCCAGAAAGTCCTCCTTCCGCTTCACAAGAACGGGTTGAAATCCTGAAAATCTCGAGAGAAGAAGCGGGGAAGATGTTCCAATAGGCATATCCACTCAGGATGTGGCCATGGCTATAACAACTGAGGTCCCTTCTGTTCCTTCTCCTTCCCCTCCTTCCCCTCCTCAGGTGACTCAAGTGACCATTCCTTTGGTCGTGTCCTCTCCCCCTTCTTCTACTATTCCTCCTGCTTCTTCATCCATCTTCTCTTCTCTTGCATGGACCTGTCCCCCTCCATTTCTTCCCTCATCTCTGAGTTCCCCTCTCTTCCTATGTCTTCCTCTCCTGCAGTATCTCTTCCTCCCGTGAGCACTTCCTCGGCCTCCCTCTCGATGCCGCCTCCAAGTGTCTCCACGTTTTCCCTTCTACTACTGCAGCTGCCCCCTTCTCTGTTTCTGGCCCTTCTCCCATAAGTCCAGCTTGGATCTCCCAACACCTGAGTCAGCAGAAAAGAAAAGTTCCCATCGCACTCTGATGGACTTCTCCGTGATCCCGTCAAAAGGGGTAAAGAAGTAGAAGCCCATCACACACTTCTCTCAGAGTGCTTCGGGAGAGAGGGTAATGGAGATCACGTACCCCAATCCTCTGAAGGATAAAAAGGATCTGTCCTCGACAGATTACATAGTGACTCAAGTCACAATGGGAACGTCTTCATAAAGCCTTCAGAGAGAGGCCCTTTCTGTAATCAACGCCCTCTGCAAGAAACTTCAAGAGGCAAAAGAAGAGAAAAGGTTGCTGAAAGAGAAAAATAGACATCTGCTCCATGCCCTACAAAAGATGGGCAGTGCACCTCCCACAACTGCCGCCAAAACTCCTGAGCCTCTGAGTCAGGATAAAATTGATGAATATGCAAAGATCGGTGAGCAGGGCATGGTAGTTTCCGCTTGGAGGAGCCAGATCCTCAAGGATAGTGAACGAGTGATCGCCAAGTTCACCGATTTGTATCTAAACATCAACAAGGTGAATAAAGAGCTCCAGGCATTAGTGGGACCCATATCAGAAGAGTTGGACCATGCTAGGCTGCAGCATGAGACCTTTCAATGAATGTTTGACTATTCAGTCAAAGATCTGGTCAAGTTCGGTTTTCGGTCACCCCAGGGCCCTCAATAAAGTCCTTTCCACTCTGGATTACTAGATGGATCAACTAGAATTTGTCCTTGAAAAGATCGATAAGGTAAAAGAAGAAGCCCTGGACGCAATGCACCAAATGGAACAGATCGTTCTCAACATGTCCCCAGGGTTGCTTACTCCTTCTTTTACCTTAAGGAAGGTTGATGAAACCATTCAGATTTTCAAGGAGATCGTTTCGCAAGGGCTGGGGCCAGAGGTCACTTTTGACACGGAGTCCATCAATAACTTGCTGGCCTATCGGGACTTCATCGGATTCCTAATAGAAGTAGAGAAAGAATATTCCAAACTCCCAGAGAAGCTCATAGACGAGTGGGAGACTTGCGAGGTGATCAGCGAGTGACACAAGGATCCTTCCCAGGATCAACTAGAGCCCATGATCAGCAAGTTTATGGAATACCGTGCCCAATTTCACATCTCGTCACCCGAGCAGCAAAAGCAGGATATCCCCTTTCAGCCGCGGGACGACGACGATGAATAATCTCTCTTCTTCGAATTTCTTTTTGTAAATGTCTAAAGTATGTTGGCACAAATGATAACATCATCCATGTTGCACCATGGGATGATGTCATCCATCAAGTTGTTAAAAGTCAACATGACTTTGAGATATTTTTGTAGATATTCTGTAAATAGGTGGTTGGTTCCTTTTTGCCTTCCTTCTTCTTCTTCTTCTTATAAATACTCAAATACTTGTTGTATTTGTGGTGTGGATACTTTTCAGATGAAAAATAGAAGTGAGAAGAAAAGACTTTGAACTTTTTGTAACAGAAGGAAATATTAATACAATATTTAGACTTTGTGCTGAATACATGTGTTATTTGCATTAGATCTTTCTTACGTCAGATCTATGTGTTTATTCTATTGGATCTACTTCTGTTTTATTGTCATTTATTCATCAGTATTGCTTTGTTCGTTTATGTAAGTAGGTTTGGCTCTGTTTTGCTACCAATCCCAAAACATAAACCCTCTGACCTTTCTGCTTTGGAATTCATTTCTTTTCTTTCTTCGGATCTGATCTTTCCTCATCCTCTCTTCCATTCCTTTCTTTCCGCAGTCGGAAATAACCCTACTGGGATAAAATCCCAAACCCCCGAAGGTAGAATATTGTGAGACTTGCATAGATTCCTACTAGTAGAATAGCAATAAATCAGTTTCGCTTTGCTGACTCAAAGATGGGCTATGCCCCACACACTGTTGGCTCGTCTATCCATAAATCTGCCCAAGTGACAGATTTTCATGCCAACATTTTTGGTGACTCCGTTGGGGACCGAACAGATCTATCTGATCTGTGATGGTGGTATGATAGAAAATCAGTAAAAATCTGAAAAATCACTACCTGTTTGCAAACTTTAACTTTTTGTTAAAAATCCAAAATTTTTGCAAAAGTGCTCTAAATTGAAATTTTCTTCTGAGATCCATAGATCTGGCCTAGTTGGAGACCTTTAGTTTGCTGAGTTTTTATAAAAATATGTATTTTTCCATAGATCTGAGTTTTTGACTGTTTACCGAAATTTTCAAACTCTTTGAAAAAGTTAACTTTAGATCTGAAAATCAGCTTACTAAGCTTTACTGTCATTTTATCCTCATTGTTCTTTGTCATTAAACCGCAATCAGTTTTCAAAAGAGGGATAAAATTTAAATATTCATAAAAGTACATGCTACTGGTTTTTGTCGAAAAACCAGGAAATCAGCAAGTACGACCAAAAAGAAATTTTAAATCTGCTCCACAACATCGCAGATCTGGAAGGTACGCTGGCGGGTGAACCATTTACTCGTAGCAGGAGAGCTCATGGAGAAGTCGATCCTACTTTTGATCTGCTTCAAAGGCACAACTTCAGTATAACACCGGCGCGCTTTTCATCATTAAGTTCAGCTGATCGGTCAGCCAGAAGTACCTCACCTCCATGAAAGAACCAGTTTTCACAAGGAACATCCACATCCCTTTGCAGTGCTTTATTGCTCAGTGGAACCGCACTTCCAGCCCGTGTTCTTTTTCCAGCCTTTCAAATGGCAGTGCCATGGGGAAATGCTATGGGCCCTCTCGCATTACCACATCCAGTTCACGCGCTCCCTCACGGAAACCGAAAGAATTTTCCCAAATTCGATGGGAGCGGAAACCAAAGCATGGATTCACACATATCTACATTCATCATGTCATGCAGTATCCTCGATGTGACCCATGAAGATGTGTCAGTTCGCCTCTTTTTGGAGACCTTACAAGGGCCCGCAGCAGAATGGTTTCAGCATTTTCCAGCTGGGTCTATTACCAGTTGGGCCACCTTGCGGGATGCTTTTGAAGACAGGTACAAGCCTTCAGAAGATGCATTTGCATTATTATCACAGATCACTCACCTGAAGAAGGAGGCCAATGAGACCATGCACAATTTTATCACTAGGTTCAATGCATTAATCAACCGTGTGCCTGCTGCCATGTTGCCAACACTAGAAAATCAAAAGTGTTTCTTTGTGAATGCAATGAGCTCAAAAATAAGTTTTTTGCTTCTACATGAACAAATAACTACCTTGCCTCTTGCCCAAGCTGCTACCATACGGATTGAAGACAACTTGCTCATATCCGGCAAATTAAAAAGGGAACCATCCAAGCCCAAAGCTTTGAGCCCTTCTCCCGCCACTTCATCCGATCCAGCATTTCAAAAAATGGCAAATGACTTGATCACATTAAAGAAGTAGTTAGCCCAAGCTTCCCCCAGTTCCTCGTACCGGGATGTTCCGCGAAGAAACTTCACTCCTAACAGCATCCCACATAGGCCGCGGTTGCCCGCAACCGCTCCGCGGTTGGCACTTGAGGCTCCTCCGGTCAATGCTCTAGCTGAAATTGAAGAAGAAGAGGAACAAAATTACGAAGAACCTTTGTCCCAAGGTGAAGATGATCAAGATGTCGGTGAGCCGACTGGCGACTCTACTATCGGGTATATGGAATTTGATGAGGAGGAATCGACGATGAAGAAGGTACCCAGGGATATGCAAGCAGACAGTCATATGCTGTTTTCACCCGCTCGCAAGGAAAAGAAGCTGAGGTTGCTGCCAATATGCAGAAAGAGAAGACTGCGTCATCCACGCACCCAACCATTGCAAAGAGAGGTAATCCCCTACCCACTCAGCCTGTCAATAAGTCTTTTTCAAAGAGAGCTTTTGCTCCTATATCTCCTCCAAACCAGCCCTCTCATATTCCTATCAAGACTAGTAATCCTACCCTATCATCGTGAAGTGAGGGACTCATTCCTTCACCAGCACAACCTTTGGCTGCATTTGATATCATAGATCATGCTAAAAAGACTAAGATCCAAATGTCTGAAGCCGAGTATCTTCAGTCAAACCCCGAACAACTGATAAGATTGACTAAGTATATTCAAAGTCAAGCTGTCATAACTCCCCAGGTTTCCCCGAAAGGAATCCTTTCCACTCCTCCTGCATCCCGCATAAATGTTACCTCAACATTTGCATCAGGCAAGATAGAGCCCTTCTATCTCTCCCTCCTAATCAATGGCCACAAGTTAAGTAACTGCATAATTGATTCTGGGGCTTCTGACAACATCATGCTGGCAAAAGTTGCTCATGCTCTGGGCCTCACCCTTACCAAGCCTTTTGGCAGATGTTATTCCTTGGAAACCAAATAGGTTCCATTGATTGGTCAAATCAAAGACGCGCAGTTTGCATTTTCGGCATTCCTAGAGAAAATAAAGATGACCATCCTCATTACCGACATCCCAGCAACCTATGGAATACTGCTGGGAAGGAGTTTTTGTAGTGAGGTTGGTGGAGAGATTCATATGGACTGGTCCAAGGCAAGGATCCCCGTCAAAGGTGTAATGCAGACTTTGGAGCCAGAATCACAAAAGAAGTACTTGGTTACTAACTCTGAGGACCCCAAAGCTCAAATTATTTTCGAATCATTAGGGATGGGGAACTATTTCTTGTCTACCGAGTCTGACAAAATGGTTGTTCTTGTCCAAGAAGAAGATCTTAACAAGGTCTGGACCTTGCAATTTGATGGCAGCGCAACCAGTGGATGTGGCACCGGAGCCATGCTAATATCTCCGAGGAAGAAATTATTCCTCTCTCTTTTAAGTTGCAGTTTTTCAACACAAATAACACTGCTGAGTATGAATCTCTGTTACTCGGCATGCAGGCCACAAGAGAGAGAGGGATCAAAAATCTGAAAGTACAAGGTGATGCAGAGCTAGTCGTGAATCAAGTTAAAAGGATATATCAAGTGAAGAATGAGAGGCTCAGGCACTACCGTAATGCGGTGTGGGACAACATTGAAGAATTTGATGCTTTTTCAATAGAATCCATTCCAAGAGCTCAGAATGACATGGCTGATTCATTGGCCATTTTGGCATCCCTCATGCTCCCACACCTAGGTTTGAAAACAGACAAATACACCATTGAGATGGTTTTCCACCCAAGTGTGCCAAACAATTCTTAGCATTGGCAAGTATTCAATGATGACAATCAACTCATTGCCTTTCTAGAAAAGGTGAAAATTTCAAGGAATTGCATTTTGAAGGATCCACTTCTATGTGCCGCGAATCAGTCACCGATCAAAAGGATGAATCCGAAGGGAATGATGGCATATGTCAGCTTAAAGGAAATAAAATTCCGAAGGGCCTGGTTTCTTTAGAATGGTTGTTCGATAGGCATGACCATTTTGTAAAAAAGAAAAGGCGAGATGGTACGGGATCCTCGCTTAAACCGAACCGGTCAATTTAGGTTCAAGAGAGCATCCCATGATTCGTGAACATTAGAAAATGTTGTACGCTCAAGAGAAGTGGAAGTTTGTCAAATCTTTGAAGAAATACATGGATGTATTTGCATGGTCCTATGCTGATCTAAAGTCTTTTAAGCCAAAGGAAGTCCAAAGCATGACATCCCGTTGAAAGAAGACGATAAAGCCTTTCGCCAAAAGCAGAGGCATTATAACCCTAAGATCTCAGGTACTATCCAAGCCTGAAATTCAAAAAATGCTAGATGTGAGAATCATTTTTCCTATCCATCACAGTACTTGGGTAGCAAACATTGTGCCAGTATGCAAGAAAAATGGTGAAATACGCATATGCGTAGATTTTCAAAACTTGAATCAGGCTTCCTTAAAAGACAACTACCCACTCCTATAATGGATCAAGTTCTGCAAGCGGTAACTGGATCAGAAATGCTATCCATGCTTGATGGTTTTTGAGCTACAATCAGATTGAAGTCTCGCCTGAAGATCAATTTAAAACAACATTCACTACTCCCTGGGGTACGTTTGCCTACAGCAGGATGCCTTTCGGCCTAACCAATGCTGGCACCACTTTTCAGCGGGCCATGGACCTTGCATTCAAAGGTATGATGGGGAAGGTCATTGTGGTTTATCTAGATGACTTAACTGTGTTCTCTAAACAACGAAGTGATCATTGTGATCACCTGGAGCAAGTATTGGCCAGATGCCGAGAGCATGGGATTTCCCTGAACCCGAAAAAGTCTGTTTTTGGAGTCACAGAAGGAAAGTTGCTAGGGCATGTTGTTAGCAAAGAAGGAATGAAGATAGATACCGAAAGAGTTAAGGCTATTCAAAGCCTTACTCTACCTACAAGTAAGACCAATGTTCACTCTTTCTTTGGAAAGGTGAATTTTCTTAGGTGTTTTGTTCTTGACTTTGCTGAAAAGACTCATCATATATTGGACATGATGAAAGGATCACCGAATTTCCGGTGGAGCGAGGAAGGAAAAAGGTTGTTTGAAGAAATAAAAGCTTCCGTTGCTCACACACTAGTCCTGGTATGTCCTGATTTCTCCAAGGATTTTATCATGTATAGCTATGCATCTAAACATACTGTGTCTGCCATCTTGATGCAAAAGAATTTCGAGGATGTTCAATCTCGATTGCGTTCATGAGCTCTCCTCAAGCCTCACGAATAAAAATGTCTCAATAGAAAAACATTCCTTCGCTATCCTCAAAGCAGTCAAAAACTTCAGGTATTACATTTTAAATTCTCATACAGTGGTGCTGGTCCCTGACACGGCAGTCAAGTCAATCTTAACTCAACAGGAGTTAGGAAGCTTGCGCGGAAATTGGATTGCAAAGGTCCAGGAGTACGATTTAGATATAAAACCAACCAAGTTGGTAAGAGGCAAAGGCTTGTGTCAACTTATGGCTGAAAACCAAGGGTCGGAAGTTTCCGGAGAAAAGGATGATTGTACCAATGAAGCGCAAGACCGGCTGGAAAAACCCGATTCACTGCCTCTGGTCCTATTTGTAGCAACCAGCGATGAGTGGTATTCGATATTGCTTTCTTCCTCACCTACGGCGAATGCCCAGCTCACCTAACTACGAAGGAGAAGTGCACTATAAAGCTCAGAGCAGCCAAATATGTCATCTGGGATGACGGTTTATACAAACGTGGGATAGATGGTGTCTTCTTGCGGTGTGTCGATAAGCCACAACAGGTGAAGTTACTTGAAATTTTTCATAATTCAGCCTATGGAGGCCATTTCTCCTCTTCTATGACAGCACACAAGATCATCCGGGCTAGGTACTATTGGCCGACGCTTTTCCAAGATACAGCCACCTAGGTAGCAAAGTGTGAACCTTGCCAGCAGTTCATTGGCAAGCCCAAGTTGGCTACTTTTCCCCTCAGGCCGGTCATTGTCAAGAACCATTCGGCGGTGGGGAATTGATTTTACTTTGCCCTCGAAAGCCCTAAGTTGGCTACTTTTCCTCCCAATCGATCGCCATTGTCAACGAACCATTCTGTGCAAAGGGGGAATTGATTTTATCGGTGCACTCAATCCCCAATCGAGTGTCAGACATAGTTATGTCCTAACAGCAACGGATTACTTCACCAAGTGGGTGGAAGCCATACCTATCAAACATGCCACTTCTGAAGTTGTTTGTAGTTTCATCAAAGAAAATATCATTGTCAGATTTGGCGTTCCAAACAAAATTGTTGCTGATAATGCTTCTAACTTCTCTTCACGGGAAGTTATTAGTTTTTGCTACGAATACGGAATAACTTTGGCTCACGCTTCAGATTATTACCCTCAGGGAAATGGTCAAGCAGAATCCAGTAACAAAAACTTGGTGACCATCATACGAAAGCTGGTGGATGAGAATCAACGAATGTGGCACAAGTCCTTATACGATGCTTTGTGGGTAGATCGCATTACTCCCAAGAGATCTCTCGGCATGTCACCTTTTCAAGTGTTATATGGCACCGATGCCGAGCTTCCCATTTCGCTGAACTCCCTGCTCTACGTTTGGCACGGGCAATCAAAGATGAAACTTTTCAAAGTTCCCTTGAAAAGAGGATCATGTATCTAGCGGAGCTCAAAGAGAAGAGAGTAAGAGTGGTCGACAAGATCACCGAGCATCAGAATCAAGTCAAGAGACTGTTCGATAAGAAAGCTAAGCAAAGAAATTTTCAGGTGGGAGACCTCGTCCTTCTGTGGGACAAGCGAAGAGAGCCAAAAGGCATGCACGGAAAGTTTGATTCCCTGTGGAGAGGGCCCTTCAAGATCAAGCAGCTCAACGGAGAGAATAGTTTCTATCTCTCATATCTGGATGGAACCGAACTCCCGCTTCCCTATAGTGGGCAGCATCTGAAAATCTTCAGGAAGTAGAGCTTGCTCTCTTCTTTGTACATTTTGTTTTTGTCGTGTGTTTTCTTTCTGTTTGTTGTGTGTTCCCTTTTGTTCGCCCTCCGGTCGCCCTTATTTTTGACTCTATTACCCAATGGATAGGCACATAAGATCTGGGATTCTCTACCCCTGAGGTTTTCTCGAGAGATAGTCCCAGAAAGAGCCAGCTGTTATCCCGTAAAATTGGAAAGGGCAATTTTACTGATAACCTTGCAAAAATTTTGTTCCGGTCCCTCGTCAGGGATCCCTTGCGTTAGGAACGTTGCAAAATCCCTTCCCGGGAAATCTAGTTTTCCAAACTTAGCCATTTTTGGTCTTTTTTGGTCAAGTGCACATAATGACTATGTAACATAAACTTTTGATGCACCCCCTTTAAATCCTTTGGCGCATGCTTTCTCATGTCAATAGGTGTTTTGGTGTGCCTCACTATGTTGAGTCTTCCTTACATGCGCCAAGGCGCATGTGCCTTCCTGTCAACAGAACATTTGTTGCGCCACTTTTTGGTGTGCCAAGGGCGCACATATTCCTCTGTCGACACCCTTTCGGTGCGCCAAAGGCACGCATATTTTTGTGTTGGCAAATGTTTTGGTGCCAAAGGGCGCATGTTTTCTTGTGTTAACGGCTCTTTTGGTGTGCCACTTGAAAAGTTGGTGGCGCATTTATTGCTACCTCACCTATAAATAGGCGCATCTATGCTGTCATTGTCACCAAACACAATCACGTGATTATTTTTCTCTGTACCTGTCAGCGCACCGGCCCTGTCACTTTCGAATCTTTTCGTGGACCCGTTTGCACACTTCTCCACTATTTATCCTGGTAAGAGGTCCTCTTTCTGTTGTGCATTTTTGTGTTTGTGGTTTTTGGCTACTTGTTGGTATGGTTTGATTGGAAGGACTGTGAATCATGATTTCCCCCCTTCCTTGCTGTCTTTTCCATTCTCCCCCATGTTCTTCCCCTCTTTACCAAATCTCATTTGGTAGGGGAGAACTCTGTC
This sequence comes from Taxus wallichiana var. yunnanensis, assembly GCA_018340775.1. Lineage (NCBI taxonomy): Eukaryota > Viridiplantae > Streptophyta > Pinopsida > Cupressales > Taxaceae > Taxus > Taxus wallichiana. The sequence goes on from CM031241.1 coordinate 385,823,213, forward strand.
CTGAAATGATTGCCTAAAACTCTCTGTGCAAAGCCTCTTTATCACCCAAAACACTCTCAAGAAGAAGTTTGAAAGAATGAGACCCCTCACAGAGAGAATCAAAGCTTAAGAAACTGTATTTTTCTTCTCTTCTCCTTTGGCGCATCTGTCACCCCTGTTACATCAAGAGCAGCCGCGCCAATGGCGCACATTCCCTGCCTGCTACATCATGAAAAGTTGCACCCTCAAAGCGCACTTCCTTAGTTTGTTGCAAACACTTTCCTCGCACCCCCATGGCACGCCAAACTCATTTGTTGCATTGTTAAAACTGTGCCCTTTAGCACACACCCCCTACTACTGCAATGAAATCAAACTCGCGCCAAGTGTGAAGCTTTAAATAGTGCAGCACATCCCTCATTGCAACAACATCATGTTATGCATAACTTCCATGTGCCGCGCCAAGTTCTCTTTAGTGCACTAAAAGCATATGTTACAAAAACCTTATATGTGCCTCTGGCGCACCAGAGTTCCATGCAACATAAAAATTCCATGCGCCATGGGCGCATCCTGTTCCCGTGTAACATAAAGAATCCATGCACCCTTTATAAAACACATACATATGGCGCAGGCGCACTTGTGCTTACAACAACAAAGAATGTAATCTGTAGTATCCATGCGCCATGCACCCTTTGGTGCTGATTTCTCCCCTGCAGCATCCCTTTCCTGTGCGCCTTACTATTTAACCCTGCAACCTGCAGTATTCATGCCTGTGCCCTGAGGCCTTTAAATTGCTAACTCTTTCTTCTATCAACATTTCAATGGAAAATCAAATAGCTGACACGGCTTTGTTCAATTGGGTTTCACTTCTTATTGTTGCAGATCAACAACTAAGTTCAGAAGAACGTATGTCAACATCAAGCAAGAAACCTACCAAATCAAAGGCATGGCCAAGCTCACGAAGAAGAAATGAAGTATAAGTATCGGAGGGTCGAATGCCCGAGTCCCAGGCCGAGTGTGACCTGGACATCAGAGACTCAGAACTGGGTCATATTGATATGGAGGAGTTCGGGTCAGAACTCATAAGGTCACAAGAAGTCCATGGATGGACAAATTGATAGGCAGTGCGCCGCACTTTCTTTGGAGGAATCCCAGTAAGTGCCGTGAATAATGAATTTATGATGGTGGTTGCTCGGTGCTACAATAAGGACACAAGATGTGTCATAAATGAGAAGGGCGAGGTCGTAATCAACCTCACTACCTGCCACTTTGAAATAATGCTCGGCATCCCTCACCATCGGCACTTTGTGGCCGTAAGCCGGGAAGACTGCATTAAGGCCTGGGACGACAATGAAGATCAGTGCATGCAGCTGATGAATGAGGTGTATCTGAAAAATAAAAAGGTGGTGACTCGGTGGCCACAGGTCATTCATCGCAGTGACTTCTCAGAGGAACTCAGCGACACCATTACATTCCTGAGTAGAGTCTTTGGGCTTCCTGACGCCCATTATTTTCACAAATGGATGCTGCGGTACTTGGAAACAATGAACAAAAATGTGCCCGATCAACGCTTTGAGTGGGCAGAAATCATAAGCAGCACAATATCAGAGCAGCTACAACAACTTGCCACAACAGGGAAGTTCTACATGAATTCCTATGTTGTTTACGCTGCAGCTTCAGAAAGGGACTACCCAGCTCTGATGCGGTGCGGGGTTTGGCCCCAGGTTAAAATCTATGAATATTATCCAGAACTGAAGCTGGAAAATAGCATCCCCCAATTTACAAAGATCAACGATGCCTTCTTCTATGGCATCATCTACCTCTTGAGGCCGAATATGACTCATGGTCACACGATCAAGAGCATCGTGGCAGCCATGGAGAAATGGGGGGCCCTGTTCACTCAATTCCCCACATTCACTTATTTAAGGGCAGCTAATTTCTTGGGGGAACCAACTAAACTACCAAGGTATGCTGGTCCCAAATTGATCCTGTTGGAGCTGTCGAGGCAGCTAATCACCTACCATGAGAAATGCCTTAAGAGAAAGAAGGGTGGAACTCCTTTCCCCCTCACAGTGGGTAGGTATACATGTCTCACTCACCACAAGGCAAAAGACATGTTTACAGAGCTGGAGCTGCTGAATCTGAAACATAATTTCCCAGCAAGGCCCACCTTCGACCGAGAAATTGTCTACCTAGGGCCAAGCTTGATCCGATCCATATCCCTCAGATCGAAGATATCTACATCGATATATATCATGAGGTGGAGCTCAGGAGGAAGGACCATTCTCGTTTGGCCTTAGCAGAAATCATCCAGTATGGGGTGGCCATCATCCCCAAAGGCTACCAAACTACTGAGGAGGAAGTGGATCAAGTGTATCTTGACACAGGTGGGGACGATTGGCCTTTGCGGTAATTGATAGAACTAAAGCGCCTCAGACAATTGAGGAAAGGGTCAAGGAAACTCTGCGTAGAATAGAACATTGGTGCTGAATGAGCGGCTCATCTACCTCGGAGTTGATTTCACAACCTCTCCATTGGGTAACGCACCTCCTCGATCAAAACAACAGCCAAAAGGCAAAGGTAAAGGTAAAGAGGGTGAATCCAGTTCCACCCAAGAGGAAGCTCCAGAAAGTCCTCCTTCCGCTTCACAAGAACGGGTTGAAATCCCGAAAATCTCGAGAGAAGAAGCGGCGGAAGATGTTCCAATAGGCATATCCACTCAGGATGTGGCCATGGCTATAACAACTGAGGTCCCTTCTATTCCTTCTCCTTCTCCTCCTTCCCCTCCTCGAGTGACTCAAGCGACCATTCCTTTGGTCATGTCCTCTCCCCCTTCTTCTACTATTCCTCCTGCTTCTTCATCCATCTTCTCTTCTCTTGCGGACCTGTCCCCCTCCATTTCTTCCCTCATCTCTGAGTTCCCCTCTCTTCCTATGTCTTCCTCTCCTGCAGTATCTCTTCCTCCCGTGAGCACTTCCTCGGCCTCCCTCTCGATGCCACCTCCAAGTGTCTCGCGTTTTTCCTTCTACTACCGCAGCTACCCCTTCTCTCTATTTTCGGCCCTTCTCCCATAAGTCCAACTTGGATCTCCCAGCACCTGATCAGCAGAAAAGAAAAGTTCCCATTCGCACCGATGGACTTCTCCGTGATCCCATCAAAAGGGGTAAAGAAGCAGAAGCCCATCACACGCTTCTCTCAGAGTGCTTCGGGAGAGAGGGTAATGGAGATCACGTACCCCAATCCTCTGAAGGATAAAAAGGATCTGTCCTCGACAGATTACACAGTGACTCAAGTCACAATGGGGATGTCTTCTGAAAGCCTTCAGGGAGAGGCCCTATCTGCAGTCGACGCCCTCTACAAGAAACTTCAAGAGGCAAAAGAAGAGAAAAGGTTGCTGAAAGAGCAAAATAGACATCTGCTCCATGCCCTACAGAAGATGGGTAGTGCACCTCCCACAACTGCCGCCAAAACTCCTGAGCCTCTGAGTCAGGATAAAATTGATGAATATGCAAAGATCGGCGAGTAGGGCATGGCAGTTTCCGCTTGGAGGAGCCAGATCCTCAAGGACAGTGAACGAATGGTCGCCAAGTTCACCGATTTATATCTGAACATCAACAAGGTGAATAAAGAGCTCCAGGCGTTAGTAGGACCCATATCAGAAGAGCTGGACCATGCTAGGCTACAGCATGAGACCTTTCAATGAATGTTCGACTTGTTCAGTTGAAGATCTGGTCAACTTCGGTTTTCGGTCAACCTGTGGGCCAATAAAGTCCTTTCCACTCTGGATTACCGGATGGATCAACTAGAATTCATCCTTGAAAAGATCGATAAGGTAAAAGAAGAAGCCCTGGACGCAATGCACCAAATGGAACAGATCATTCTCAACATGTCCCAGGGTTGCTTACTCCTTCTTTCACCTTAAGGAAGGTTGATGAAACCATTCAGATTTTCAAGGAGATCATTTCGCAAGGGCTAGGGCCAGAGGTCACTTTTGACACGGAGTCCATCAATAACCTGCTGGCCTATTGGGACTTCATCGGATTCCTAATAGAAGCAGAGAAAGAATATTCCAAACTCCCAGAGAAGCTCATAGACGAGCGGGAGACTTGCGAGGTGATCAGCGAGCGACACAAGGATCCTTCCTAGGATCAACTAGAGCCCATGATCAGTAAGTTTATGGAATACCGTGCCCAATTTCACATCTCGTCACCCGAGCAACAAAAGTAGGATATCCCCTTTCAGCCGCGGGACGACGACGATGAATAATCTCTCTTCTTCGACTTTCTTTTTGTAAATGTCTAAATTATGTTGGCACAAATGATAAAATCATCCATGTTGCACCATGGGATGATGTCATCCATCAAGTTGTCAAAAGTCAACATGACTTTGAGATATTTTTGTAGATATTTTGTAAATAGGTGGTTGGTTCCTTTTTGCCTTCCTTCTTCTTCTTCTTCTTCTTATAAATACTCAAATACTTGTTGTATTTGTGGTGTGGATACTTTTCAGATGAAAAATAGAAGTGAGAAGAAAAGACTTTGAACTTTTTGTAACAGAAGGAAATATTAATACAATATTTAGACTTTGTGCTGAATACATGTGTTATTTGCATTAGATCTTTCTTACGTCAGATCTATGTGTTTATTCTATTGGATCTACTTCTGTTTTATTGTCATTTATTCATCAGTATTGCTTTTTTCATTTATGTAAGTAGGTTTGGCTCTGTTTTTCTACCAATCCCAAAACATAAACCCTCTGACCTTTACGCTTTGGATTTCATTTTTTTCTTTCTTCGATCTGATCTTTCCTCATCCTCTCTTCTATTCCTTTATTTCGCAATCGAAAAAACCCCTACCGGGATAAAATCCCAAACCCTCGAAGGCGAGAATATTGTGAGACTTACATAGATTCCAACTTTGGTAGAATAGCAAAAACCGGTTTCACTTTGTCGACTCAAAGAGGGGCTATTCCCCCCTTTGGCTCGTCTACCCATAAATCTACCCAAGCGACAAATTTTCATGCCAACAGGATTCCCCCGAGATTTCTCCCTATCAACCTCGGTGTTATTTATAGCCACTTTTATTCTAGAATAGAAATCCTATTCCTTGTGTCCGGGAGAGCAGCAAGGATTTCATCTAGCTTTTGAGTTATGAATCGCTTCACCACCCGGGAGGTAGGTTATTTACAACATGCCTCCTTGTTCTCATTATTTCGTAATTGAGAAAATTATTCTTATTAGAAGTGGAATCAAATAGGTCTAAGAGATGTAATCGTCATCTACGATACTAAGATGTAACATCGTTATTTCATGATTACAAAAGTAGGGAAATATATATTTTTAATAATCGAATGTTCACTATTATAAATTCAACTTTTAGAACCACATTAAATCGATAATCAATAATAAAACAATAACCATATACATATTTTATGACTTGGTGTAAAAATGATCTCTCATATTTTATTTCATTGTATACTTGTGGTTCCCTTTATTATTTAAGGGTTCATCTAGTGTAATTTACCAAGGGCTTATGTAGGTATTTGTTACGAATACCCATCCTATATCCAACACCTTTAGTCCAGTGAATTTAAGACAACATAACTAGTAGCTTGTGATACTTTGGCCAAAGTTTTAGACATGTTTTCCATGCCTATATTCCAAGATGACATACTCGATCATGAAGGAATATGTCTTTCACCACACTTGAAATTGTTATCTTGATTAAACTTTCTTGACTTATGTCAATCCTTCCCAATTCGGTGTTATTCCAATTATAGTGACTACGGGCAAAAATGTGCATTTGAGTCAACCCCTGTCACTTCAAATCCACTTCCTCACCCATAGTGAACATAGGATAACATCGGCCATAGGCCATAGCTCATCACTCCCTAGAGTGTGACAATGATTTGGGATCCCACTTAAAGACGGTATCACTTAGAGGAGCTGAATGGATTATTACATCATAACGCATGCTCCAAAATAACCATCTAATGAACCTCATCATTAAATGGATACTCAAAAGTAGTGATTATGTTTCAACATCCCATTAAGTTCCACTAAACGAAACCTCACATCTTAACAAGTTGAATAAACCTTTTTCATTCTTAGCTTGTTAGTCCCACCATAGTAATTTTTAGTAGTTACATGTTATCACTAAGGACTTTCTCAGCTTCCACCAACATTACCGATAAGTAATTTTATGTTACCATTTTATCAATAATGAGGATCAGTAGATTAATTCTCATTGTTAACTTAATCACTTTAAGCATGTAATTTCCTCCAGTTGATTAAGTATCTTAGAAACATCTTACAAGTATATTATAGGAAGCAACAAAATATATCCATATACAATTTAGGAGCAATAGAAAGTTCATTTCTTTGACTCCAAATGGGTTCCATACTTTCAAACCGTAATATGTTTTCTTGACTTAACATTTATTTTCCTTTACGTCATTCAACTATTCAAACTATTATAACTTAGTTAAACATTATCCCCTAAGTATAAATCATCTATGATGGGAGGGTATTCCACATCCACCTTATAGTCTATTCGAAAGGTTCATTCTGTTACCACATAGTGGACATTCCATTTCCTTGAGGTTTCATAACATTATTACATTATGGGTATAAAGTCAACTATTTATCATATTAATGAGCTCATCATTGCAACAAGAAGAACTTTGTTCTTAATTACTTAAGGATTAGTTCAAGATATACACCTAATCCTATTATGTCATTCTTATCCTTTCCTAAGTACAATTCCATTTCCTTATTGTACTTAGTTTGTCAATTAGGATAGGTAGGGTTGCATTATTAATATAATCACTTATACTTTCACAAGGTAGATCCTTATGTATACTTAATGAATTTAAGTATCATATGTGATTATTCTATAAGGTTCGAATCCCCTTAATTTTAGTTATGCAATCCATACTTGTTTTATAAAAAACCTTATAAAAAAGTCACACAAGTATTGACTTATAATGTTGTAAATAAGCATAGTCATTTATAACTTAATTCCCACAACAATATAACTCGTTTATTACAACTTATTCATTGCTATCTTAATCAAGATGAATTCAGTAAATAGAAGTATATAAGTCAATAACCAACTTATATTTAAGTTATTTTCAATTAAAATTTTCATATAGGTCAATCATAGAAGACAATGCTTTATATATATCCTTTTTCCCATAATTTCAAGGATCAACAATATTGTTCCTTACTAGATAATCAATGGTATGAAGTTGATAATACTTCATATAACTTTAACCAATTTACTACAAAATATAAAGGAATTAAGCATTGCATATCAACTGATTCCATACAATCTTACTTTCCAAACAAAAGAATCCTTTTAACGAAAAACATCATTGACACGCAACTTAACAATCAGGATAAAATGATTCAAGAAACAACTTTTGTGTATTTTCCACATAATATATCAATTCAAGTATACAAGAAATAATCATTTTGTTTTTAGAAGTTTACATATTTTTCCATGGGTCATGATTACTTCAACATAAAAGTAAATCAATAAATGAAAACATAATCTTTTCATCAAACTACATTTCTTCAATCAATAGAATAAATACAAATTTCCATAATTCTTCCTCTTTTCTTCTTTCATGAAGTTCATCTACAAGATTTTTAGCATCTGTCAGTTCATTTGAACTGAGCATGATAGGAGATAAATCCTTGGAACCATATGTTCTAACTAACTTCATGAAAAAACACTTCTTATTAATATAAAACATTCAAGGGTTCAAAACATCCATTTTCCTTTTGAAACAATTCCAGAAGAACATTACTCAAGTGTATCACAAAACCTTGTAGATGTCAACACCTAATATTCCAACCAATTATGCATTCTACAAAATAGAAGACATTCAACAAGAAGATAGAAAATTCATTCGATGTACATGAAAATAAAATAATCGGTTGCATTAGAAGCATATATTCTCTCTTTAAGCAATTATTATAATAATAGTGCAAAACCAAGTATACATAACAATAAAAATAATGTTGAGTATAAATGCCTTTATCATGTAGCCCATACTACATGATTAACACACAGATAATTAGTTTCAAAATAATTTCCTTTACATAAGAATTCAATTCCAACGGACCTTCAACCTACAAGTTTAATAAAAACCGGATGCAAGCTAGGCATAGAGAGAGAGAGAGAGAGAGAGAGAGAGAATATACTAACAACAACAAACCTCTCACAAACCATAGTCCATTCTACATTAACACATAAAGAAATCCATAGATTAACCACTCGGCTTCACTAATTGGAATGCATGCAAGTCATTGGAATACACAACACACGGATTCTTTAGATAAGATACTATTAAATCAATACAAGTGTTCCATATAAATAATGTCAATGAAACATACCCAAATAGATACATTACTTAGGAAGAAGAATAGAATTGTGAAAATAAAAATAGAGAGGGCTCACAAATGAACACTCTTCCTAACCTTCCAAATTGATATCCTTAATCATCTTCGTATGATCAAGGATCAATAAAATTTAAAATCAATCAACTCGACATAAGGTATCCAAGACAATCCCTTCTACGGTTCTAGGGAAGAATTATCAATTCAGACCACCTAACCCAAAGAAGATTGAGTAATAATAGAGATCACAAACTTAATCAACCAAAATGTAAGATAGTTTAGTATACCTTTAAACATTGGTAGTCTTACTTGTAAGTGTCTAACATTTCACAAATAAGTTCCACAATATATCACAAGGTAACCACTACATTCATGGATTCAAAAATGAATGTGATTTATAGGTAAAGCTTACCACAACTATTCCACATTGTTTAACAAAACAAGTATACTAAATTGTCTTCCTAAAAATATTAAAATATGGAACAATCATAATGATAAAATAAAGGAAAATAAATTCATATAACCATGTAAATGGTTAAACTCACAAGAGTTCAAATAAGTAAGAACCAAGGAATAAGTCTCAAATGAGCAGATGAGTCGGACCTTGGTTATCAACATCCAAATGGATCTTAATAAAAACATAACACATCACTGACAAATAAGGTATATATCTACCGTGTGTATGAGTTTCCAACTCCACCAAAAATGAATTCGATCAAATTAAGCATGCAACCCAACAAACTTATAGTGCTAGATCTCAAGAGTTTGAGTATTTGAACCATTTTAACAAATACAAACCCAAAAAATTTAGACCAAGAAATCATTAAACAAAACCGATTCAACGCTTGTTGTGTTCTCGAGTTCTAACTTGACCCATGAAACACGAACTCATCCTTAAATAATGTATGCAACCAACATGTTTAGTATACAATCAATCAAATAGAGATCAATAAACCAAATGTTGGATCTATTATAAGCCACTTAAACATGAAACTTAAAGTATATATATTTTTCATTCCGTTATAGTCATGATGAGTTCTTTTAGAATCACCCAAAATAGATAGAATGGAAGAGATTGAAATAGAATTCATATAAAAGCATTTAGAGAAAAACAAGAACAAAAACTAGTTCGTAAACCACTTACCAAGCAAGAGATTCCATTTTAATATGTAATATCAAAAACCTAGAACCCCAAAATTCTTTATATAATAAGCAAAGTTCTTTTTATGAACTAATTAAATAGAACAAGTTTTTTCAAGGGATTACTGACCTATCATGCCTAGTAGAGCTTCTCGAATTCATCTTCCAACTCCCAATTTTTTTCCTCTAACTCCCACGATAGCTTCAAAAGTTAAATAAATACACCTTCAAAAATCCTCATTGACATTTCCAATGAAATATCCTCCAACAGTCTCTCTTGAGACCGAAAATTGAATCTTTCAATAAAAATCAAACCTATACCAAAAACCCTCAACCTTGACATAAAAAAGAGAGATAGAAGAATGAAACAAGTAACAATGAAACAAAAAAAAACAAACTCCTTTCCAAACCCAACATGTTTTTCCCAACATGGTGTAGAATTATTGTCAAAATCATTAATGCTAGACAAGACGATTCATCTATCCCACTAACCCACCGACCTTCTATATTCCATTTTTCCATTCACTAACAATTCAAATGATCATGCAACTAATTTTAATGCAAGTTTTAAAAAAATCCAATTTTAAATTTTCTTACTCATAAGGGGTGGCAATATCCACCATTAAAATCTTTTGAGTATATGTAAGGGTGGCGGAAGCTACAAACCCCACCACTTGACCATGCATCCACAAAAGTTGACTAGGGTTAGTCTTGAGTTACGTTCCATATTCCTTTCCCAACATAGGTTAGTATTTAATTGATAATATTTCAATGCCTATAAACTTAACATGGGTATTAGATTAGGATCACTAGCCACAATATAAATTCATATGCCTTAGGTCTAGGTTAGGCGTTTATAAATTTTAGTGTTATCAAAACATTAGCGATAGGATAGGTATTAAGTAATACACAATACATACCTTACCAATATATGCAAAATTTTGCAAATGGAGTAGTGCTACAATGAAATGACTCTCAAACACTTTGCAGCTCTTAACACAAGACTAAGAACCTACGAAAACCTGGAACAAAATCATCAATATCAATTAGTATAATAGTTATAATCCATAATAAAAGAATGGCTAGAATCTCTTGCATTTAATTATAATTTAAAATCAAATTAAGATAATGCCTTGGATCAATGAAAAGCTGATCCAAGGTATTTTCTTAATTGATTCTCAATACCAATAAATTGATTATTCCAGACTTAGTGTAATTTCCCAAATTACCAGCTTACCCAATAGTTCCAAGAACAAAATTCAAACTTTCCACAAGCTAAAGACATCCAGTTCATTTCATAAACCAATTAAGTAAACATTACAATTCAAGAGTACATTGCAAATAAATGGATGATTAAATACAAAAATATCAACTGAGATAAACATTAATCTAGCAACATGATTTAATCGGTTCTATAGAGCAGCAACTCAAGAACAATCACATGTCAACATTGCAATCCACTTCACAATGAGAAAGTACAAATGAAAGGATGACAGAGGTGTTACCATTTTAAAATATATTATACTCTTTAGAATTTTTGAATCTTTAGGAAAAAATGTTGTAAAATAAATTAATAATTTATTATGCATCGTCAAAAGTCGTTGGAAGGAAAAATATGCTTGAGGTAAAAGAAAGGATTATTGAGAAGAAAAAACATGCCCCAACGTAGCAAAAACAAGTAGGAAATAATTATTTATTAAAAAAATCATTACAGCAAATGCTAGAAAAATTTAGAAGAATCATGATGGTCCTAGGAGCTTTGGGCGTGAGAGACATGGCATGGGGGTAAAAATGGGTATATAAACCACACCACAAGGGGTAAAAACAATCACGAAGACTTTATTTACCACATACACTAACCCTTTTTATAATTTACCAAGATTTGAACTACAAGAGAAAATAGTGAGGGTGGAGAACTAAAAAAAACGTGCGGATCATATTCGAGACTACATGCATCTTCCTAAGGATGGCCCATGGGTACACAAAGCTAAAATGTTAATTTTACTTTTTTATTAGCTTTTAATCACATTTATTAGAGTGGAAATCCACAAAATCACCAGCGTGGCCCTTGGGATGTGTAGGCATTATTGGAGGCATGTTTGCATGACCTTATGTAGCATGCTAACACTAGAGAGAAAATAAGATAGAGAAACATAGGCGCATGTGTGGAGGTGAAAATATGAATGCATCGGCATCATCAAGGATGCACTTGCATTGAACTAGGGTTAGGTGGGGAAAGGGGCATGCTTGCATGAAAATGTAAGTGCCTACGTGGAAATGGGGGTGTTGGTGCTTATGCACATTGGTTTCAAAAGGGGCATGTTGACATTTTGAGGGTCGTGTTAACACGAAGGGTTAACTTTAGATTTCTTTTAGAGGAACTAATTTTTTTAGAAAAACCTAGGCGAGAAAAAATAGAAGAATTAGATCATAATAAATGACCTGGCTAACCTTGTAGATGGACCTATCCCGATTAGAGACAAAAGAGTGGCATGCATGGTTCTGGCCTATAAGGCATCATTCCTTTGACAAGATCATATCTACTTGGATATTGTCCTAGATATTACATGTCTCTCACACGTGGCTTGTATGCCACATATTACCTACTCACAACCTTAGGTGTGAAATGGAAAAGTGAGAGCCAAACATTTCACCTTCGACAGTGAGATGAGCATTAATTTGGAAGAATATTTTTATTTTTAGAGTGCCTATTCTCGGTGTTGGTGATGTATGATGGCCATCGTAGTCATAACCTGTAGAGTATTACCACTATTTTTGGAGTAGTAGACATAACTCGCCAGGGTATCTTAGTGGACACTACTAGATGCATGGTTGATCATCGGGTCGGGTGAGTTCCCATATATCTCATATCTCTTTTTAGTTGCTTTTTTATGCCTAAAAAAATTGGTGGTCATTTTTCTATGGGCCGATTGGAGTGATACAAATACTCATAAGTAGGGAGGTCTATTATTGGGGGAAGTGTATATTAGCCCATCTATATGTAGATTTGCACTTGATAGCCTACTACGGTCGGAAGAGCATGGGCCCAACGAATTTATTTCGGATATGGTCCTGGGATCACATCGCTATAGGATTCCCAATAGGAGCATTATGAGTCCGAGATCTCGGTAATCCATGTATTATTTCTTGGTTTCCTAATGGTGATAACATTCATGGTCATATGGGAGACACATATTTCTATATGTGACCCTTTGATGAGGTACAACCTCATATGATTACCTCGAGGCCATATAGGTTGTATCAATGGCCTTAAGATATGAGTGAGTCGAGCATGAAGCCATTGTTTATTTCATTATTGGGAGCATAAGCTACATCCTTGAGTAGTATACAGTGGCTGGATCCAACAACGATCGGTCTCATTAAAGGAATTTGTGGTGATGAGATGTGGTATGGGCATATATATAGAGAGAACTTTCATGTGGATCCATAAATCAAGATAGGACAAACTTGCACTAGTATTCTACAAGTAGTCCCACATCCTTGGGTACAATGATCGAGATTGTAGATCTAGGGACATCCCAGTTATGCAGGATGGTATGCGATAGTGTTTCCATGTGATTGATGATACAATAAGCAATGTTAGATGTAGGGATAGTTGTGGAGATGCGGGGTTATAGGGTCCACATCCTAGGGAAAAAGTTCGGTAGATCCCTAAGCCGGTCCACGAGATAGGGCACTAGGAACAACAGGTATTGGTTCAATAGTAGGTGGTTGTGCAACATCGGAGGTAATGCTACTGACCACATGTATAGGCACAATGGATGCAACTTTAGTTTCCACTATAGAAACTATTATAGGCACCTATATCATCCCCACATGTGATTCCACCACATAATCCAACATGAGGTGGAGGAGATGGAGGAGGTGGAGAGTAGATGGAGGAGGATATACAAGGTGGTGGGGATCTAGCTTATTTGTAGTAGTAGTTGCAACAGGTTATAGCCTTACAGATTCAAAGCTACTACGGAGAGGGATCGGGATATTGCAAATAAAGATTTTCTATTGAAATAGAGAGATTATCTCATGAAAGAGTGGGATCATGTGACCGTGGAGAGGGAGAAGCTACAGTATTAGAGGGATCAAGATTTATTGTAGAGAATATAGATACGGGAAGAGATAGCGAGTGTGAGAGTGGAACATGATACACTTCAATAGGGAGGTACTCCATTAGGAGCATAATTTTTATAGTTCATACTGCCTCCTTGGTAGCCAAGATGACCTAATAGAGGTTGAATTATCATGCGGTCATCCCGGTGAGTAGAGATCCCTTGATTTCAGTTAGATATCCTATGGTTTGTCATTAAATAGATCACATAGGACCTCACGATCAATGAGGTTAGTACAACAACCTCCATATAGTAGGCCTATGCACAACATGGCTCAACATAGCATGGTACAATTCCTTTTTCGAGTCCATAATAGCAAATGACCCCAACTAATGGAAGACCTGGGCCAACAAGTCCCGAAGAGGGTGAGATTCGTGGTTGACTCTTTTATTGATGTATGTGATTTATCTTTTTATTTTTTGTCGATATGAAGAAACACTTTTTATATAGATGTACATTATATATTGTTTTTTATTATTCCTCGTGATGAAGGAACATTTTTGACCCATGCCCATGATGGTGTTTTGTATCTGATATGTATCGAGACACATTGATTTTGTACATGGACATTTGATATTTATGGATATATGATGATTGATGGATTACTGATGTATCATATTTTGTTTATGAGATATCATGCTTAATCTATATGTTTATTGTGGTTTATGTTTGTATCACATGTTGTTAGATTATGATATAACATCTAATGATATCACTTTGCATGTTGATGAGATACTTTGTGTTTTACCTATCACATTTTGTGTATGAGATAGCATGTTTAATCCACATTTTTATTATGGTCTATATTTGAGGGGGAAACAAGTTGGTACCTCTTGTCAGTCTTAGTGATATTTGTTAGGAATATCTTGTTTAGTGCTTCACATTATAATATAGTTTGTGTATTATTAATGTAAAAGGAATTACTATTGTAATTAGTTGTTTTATAAACAACTAATATTTGTTGGCTTGTGTAGTGGTTGAGTAGGTTGTACTCACCCACGTAAATAGGCTTGATGGAGTTAGTGGTTATACTTATTTCCTAAATTATAGGAACAAGTTATTCTATATATTCTGTAATACAAACTTGAATGAATATTGAAGGTGAATTATTATTCCGTGAATTATATTTTCTGTGCAAACCTGGTGTGTGCTTTACATTTGGTACCAGAGCAGGTTATTCCTATGAGAGCCAAGAAGATTTAAGAGGCCAAAGAGAATATTCAAAAATCCGTCCAAAAAAATACAGCAAGTAGTGTTCAGTAAAATGAACATATCTTCCTCATAAAACATCGGATTGAGGTGATTATTTTTGGGTTGAAAAGATGAGAAAAAGACACACAACTTTGTAGTTTACATCAGGGTCAGATTCAGCATGCAGATATGACGAAATTGCTGTCAAACAGACGTTTTTGTGGCTGGAAATGCACATCCGGGAAAAGAAATGCAACACACAGGTTTTTTCTTATTGGTCAATTTTTTTTAATTATTTAGCAAAACTATAGTTTAAAATATATATATATTTCTATAGTTTTTGCTTAATAATTGAATTTTGAGGGAAATTCAATTTTATTTTAATTGGACCAATTTACGGGAAATTGTAACCTCAATAACTTTTGCACGGTAACTCAAAATTGAGCACCGTTTTTTGCAAAAGTGTTTATTTTTTAATTCTCATTATAGTGGTTCTAATTTTGGGATAAAATACCCACTTTGAAAAATATCATATTTTTTGGCTATTTTGTGGGACGCATTATCGGTTGTACCCGACGTCCTAAAACTAAAATGTTTCACATTGCGGGGGGAGAATAACTTCAATGTGGAAACAAATGAGCTTCATATCCAAACCCAGCTGAGCTAGTAGCATGTTAATGGAGGAAGGAGGCATCGGAGGAAGGAGGTCGAACAACGACCTCTCGTCAGTCACCAACGACGGGGCCGCGCAGAAGCTGTGGTGGCATATGTATGGTGTGAGTATATGATTTTCAGTGTGGTTTCCATTTTCTCAGTGTGCTTCAGTTTGCAGTGTTCCTGTTGCTTTGAGTGGTGTGATTTATTGTTAATACTGGAAAAGAATTGTATAAGAGAGTAGAAAACTATGGAGATCCTCTGACTGCAGAGATCCTCTGACTGCCATACTTCGTTGGAAGATGATCGGTCAGTGAATACGTTCATTGGCAATGGTGATCATGTGCAGCAAGATCAAGACAGCAAGATCCAGTTAGTATGATACAACACAATACATTTTTCCCTTTCTGATTTCTTATTTGGAATTTCACATTGTGGGGGGGAATACATACCAATGTTCCATTCCCATTCTGCACCCAAAACGACTTAGTCAAGGAAAGCTTCCAGTGGCAGTGGCAGTTTTCTATGTTGTTCGAGATCGAGTGGCAGCGATCAATGACATAGACTACGATTAAGAACATTATGATTCTTATAGGAAGTAATGTGAGATTTTTTCAGTATATCTTCTATTGTGCAGTTTTGTGATATGCAAGTTGTGTTTCCTACATAGTTCCCTGATGTATAAGCATAGTGATGAACAGTAGCACCAGAGTAAGTCAGTTCATGGATCTTGAAAGGGTTTGTGGGAGGATCCAGAAAACCACACGAGGTGGACAGTTGATGGGACCTGTTCACATCAAGGTTTGTGGTAAGCCTGTTTAAAACCATGGAAGGAGAGAGCCTTTCTTTTGGATCAAGGTCATGAGTCACAGAGTTGGACATGCCACAGGGGTGAGCATACTGCAGTTGAGAGTGTGGATGTTTTTCTACCATGTTCGCACTAAGGGGGGGAATGTTAGGAATATCTTGTTTAGTGCTTCACATTATAATATAGTTTGTGTATTATTAATGTAAAAGGAATTACTATTGTAATTAGTTGTTTTATAAACAACTAATATTTGTTGGCTTGTGTAGTGGTTGAGTAGGTTGTACTCACCCACGTAAATAGGCTTGATGGAGTTAGTGGTTATACTTGTTTCCTAAATTATAGGAACAAGTTATTCTATATATTCTGTAATACAAACTTGAATGAATATTGAAGGTGAATTATTATTCCGTGAATTATATTTTCTGTGCAAACCTGGTGTGTGCTTTACAATATTATATGATGGTATCTTAGCATACATGTTTAATTTTAATGTTCATGATGATTTAGCTTAGCCTTTATTCATATATGATTTATAGATGTGATGAAATATGATATGATGATGAAATGAAAACAAACTGCACAAGCAAACAAAAACATAAATTAATCAAATCTAATCAAAGCAATAAAACTATCTACAATTATGGAAGATGAAAATGAACTTAATAAAATGCATAATATATTAAAGTAACACTCAATCTATGTAAGAAAATTAATCCAATTTAAAGGAAACAATATGAAAAAATGTAATGCAACTAAAACTATACAAACCAACATCTTAAAGTAAGGAAACTACTACTTTTTTTTGTGGGATAGTTTTGAAATGTTTTTCATTGTTTTGGTATTATCTTAAGAAATTGTTCTATTTTTTTAGTTTTCTAAAAATGTATGTGAATGTTTTTAGTTTTTATTTCTAATATATCTGAATGTGTTAGGATTTTCACAACTTTATATGAATTTTTTGACATTTTCTAAGAAGTTTTTCAAAGCTATGTGCAAGGAAACAAAGAAGCATGGATGACTGCAAAATTAGATGGGATGTAAAAGGGAAGAATTCCATGTGTTATGTGAAAGAATCGATGATGAAAACTATCCCTCAAAGTGTGAGATAGTAATATTCCAAGGAAAAATCTTCACACATAAAAATTAGGGTCGATCTAATCAAGGCTAAGAAGGATGGGCTCAAAAGTAACTCGGGTGCATAAAAAAATAACTTAGGAAAAAGCTATCATTATCCTAGACATGAAATGCTTGTGAACAACAAAACCTCTAATGGTAATGGAAATTGATTTTCACCAAAGTACTTGTCCAAAGTGCCATAATTGCGTGGTTTTCACTATTGAATGCCCCTATTTATTTCTCTTTTTATTTTTTAGTTTTTAATACTTTTTTTCTATTTTTTATGATATTCTAGGAACCCATACTTAAGCATAAAAATTCAAGATGAATTTCATTCATGGGTTCCCAAAGTCTTGACCATCTAAGTAATAAATTTTGTAGGCACCTAAACCAAACTTTACAACCACAACATATGGCCCAACCAGTTAGGCTCAAATTTACCCTTCTTATCTCTATCTTTTGTGGTGTTGAACTAATTTTAATTTAGTGCCAAGTCTCCTACCTAAAATTGATCAGGTATGACACCTTTTGTAAATTCACCATACTCAATCCTCATACAATTTATAGTGATCCAAAGCATGAATTCATTTCTCATCTCATAGCTCCAACTATGTAATTCGAGCTACTCTGTAGTCCTCTTCATTCAGGTAATCTCTCAACTCTATATGCAAAGAGGGGAGCTCGATCTCTAGGGGTAGGAAGGATTATATTATGAACACTAGGGAGTATAGAGTGGCACCTAGAGGAGTGGAGATAGATGATGTTACTGTATGCCTAGAGGGAAGGGTGAATTTGTAAATGTTAGTTACGGCCTATTGTATTCACCATCTTCTCCATAATATAGATGATGTTTTTATTAGAAGATTTGGCTTTCCCATTACCTTGAGGATAATAGGGGTTGAAAATTTCAGAGAGATTTGAAAATGTTTGCATAATTCTTTCACATTTTTGTTTTTAATGCACTTACCATTTTCAGCTACTGATGGTAGAGGGGATCTTGTATCGAAAATTATGTGCTTCACTATAAACTTAGATATTTTGCACCTTCAACATAGGTAAGAGGAATAGCCTATACCAATTTTGTGAAATATTTAGTGGCAATTATTATGAACTTATGGCCATCTGAGGACATAGGGTTAAGCTTACCTACAAGATTGAGCCCCCACTTTGAGAAAGGTCAAAGGGTCATGATAGGCTATAACTATTATGTTGACGTGTTTATCAAATTTTTGTACTTATGAAAATGAAAATACTTCTTTACATATTTGAGGTAATAATTTTTCATGGTAGGCCAATAGTAGCCTACTCCAAGTACTTTATTTTCTAAGATGATCCCTTTAGTATGGGCCCCATAGATTCCTTCATGCACCTTCTCTACCGCTAGGATGGATTCATCGGAATTTAAACAACACAACAGATTCCTATAATAGCCTTGATGATAGAGAGTGCCCCCAAGTAACATATAGTGGGCTATATGTTGAATGAGTTTTTTTATTAGCATAGGAAATGTTGGTAGGAAATTTTCCATGGGGAAAAGGGACCAAAAAATTTCATACCAAACATGAATCTAACATGTCATACGCTAGTGTTTGTAGATGTTTGAAGAATAATGACATATCATTTTTGTAGGTGGGGTGCTTAACATAGATCCCACTATGGCTATAACATCTACTTCTTTGTTATGTCCTCTTGGGATTTCTAAAAATGTAATATGCTCAAAGAACTTCTTCAATGTATCAACCATTCTCTTGTACAAAAGATGTTTATCATCTTTAACTTTATACTAATATGTAGCCTATTTTATAATCAGCAAGACATCTCGATTACATTCACTTATCTAATATCCCACTTAATAGCCAACTTCATCCTTGCAATAAGGGATTCATATTCTACTATATTATTTGTACATGGGAACTCGATCTATTATTCCGAGGGATCAAGTCTCTTGAAGTTGTGATCAACACAATTCTCATACCTAAACCATGAAAGGTAAAGGATCCATCAAAGTATAGTTATCGTATAATATATTCCTTAAGGTACATTGTGGATGCATTTGGGAGTTATAGACTCAAAGGTTCAATACCTATTAATGGGGATTCATCGAGTTGATCTTCTAAAACCTATCCTTTTATTGATTTATGGTGTACATATTGTTTCACCATTTTCTTTACATTTTGACGTGATTAAATAGATAAGGGTAAGGGCTATGAGGAATACCTATTAAGTGGGTTGATTGGTGGTTGTTGTGTGTGTTCTAACTTCTTGATCCAATGCTGATTGTGATAGCTTCCTTTTAGCTTGGAGGAACTACATGTAATAGAAAACATGACCACAAAAATATAGTTAAATGATATATGATAGTGTCTTGCCTAACATATGCTAGTTCTGGAAGTGTACTATAGTTGATATGATTTAGGTATCTCATTCAAGAAAAATAAGAAAATCTTAACATAATAGGCTAGGCTATGGTCAGATCAGAAAGGTAGGTAGTTGTCAGGGTGTTGGAACTAGTCAGGGTCAGATTCTGGGTTGTTTAGGGCAATTGGTGAGATGATTGTTGGGTCTGTTCTTGGTCAAGGTAAAAGAAACTCGAATAGATCAAATGACAAGGGCTGATCTGAGGTCAAATGAGGTTGGGAGAGTGGATGAGAAGGTCTGTGGAGATCTCAAGTAAACTAAAAGATGGATATTAATTTAGAATGGTGAATTTGTGGCGTGGGTAAGGGGAATGGTTGAATTACAAGCTAATAAGAAATGGAGGAATGAAAATGCAAAGAATAAACTATTGATAGGAATGACAAAAGGTAACTATGCTGAAATAGACAATGCTAGTAGAGATGTACTTATTGTGATGTAGATTTAGATAGTTCAATGGAGGTGGTTGTTGATTAGAAAAATAGTGTTGGATATTGTAGCAGTGGCTCCTAGAATGATTCCGTGAGTGTAATGCTTCCAAAATTTGTCTTGGTGATGGCTTTGGATGTCTGGATGCATAAAAGGATGCTCGTTCTACTTTTATGCAACTCTAATCTCTCTCCTCTTGCTCTCAGAATGTGCCAACCCAAAACAAAGGTTATTTGGGTGAATTAATGGCAAGGTCGACGGTGGTTTTGGGTTGGTGGCATCATTTTAGAGTGACCGGTGTTGGTTAAGGTGGTATTTCCTAGGTTTACTAAAATTTGTAGATCTCATGTCTTTTAGCTTAAGTTAGTTCCTTGATCCATGGATTAGGAACAAGCTTTACGTTTTTTATGAGTGGGAAGATGGCTAGGGATATTTTAGGGATTGATTTTAGTGTTAGACCAAATCTTAGCTCATTAAGGCAAGTAAGACTTAGTTATT
The DNA here is from genome assembly GCA_018340775.1 of Taxus wallichiana var. yunnanensis. NCBI lineage: Eukaryota > Viridiplantae > Streptophyta > Pinopsida > Cupressales > Taxaceae > Taxus > Taxus wallichiana. The sequence continues at coordinate 385,843,971 of CM031241.1, forward strand.
GTTAGTTATGGAAACATGCCAAGAATAGGTCTAGGGTGAGGTGGCTGGATGAGGTGTCTAGGTGAGGTGGTAATTAGATTAATTAGAATAATTAAGTAATGTATATTGTGAGGTTAGGTATTAATTTAATTAAGTTAATTAAATTAATATTAATGTTGGGTGAAAGGGGCCATGGTTAGGTGAATATGTTTGAGTTGGTTATTTGACAAAGGACCAAGGGAATTGTGACCCAATTTTAGAGTCTACATTTTCCCCTTTTTCTTGCGTAGCCTGTATTAGTAAGGTAATTAATGACAAAAATAAAATGTGGTTGCCCCATGTGCGAGGTGAAGGTAATCCCCTCAAACTAGGAACTAATGAGGTAGAAGACAGAATTGGTGAGTGGCTTGATAAATTTGGATGTGATGAAGATGAAGGTGAGCAACGGGGCTAATGGTATAAAGGTCCAATCAGGTAATCAAGGTAATGGGTCAGGGTCAAAGGTAGTGACATTCAAATGCACGCACACATGTAAACTACGACATAATACTAGGTTAAAGAGCATGTAAATTCTACATCGTCTAAGGTCTATAGGTTTATCCAAAAATGGTTGATGTGATTCCGGTATCAAGGTATAGGATATGGTGTGGAAGAACTTCACAAGTCAGGTGTGGGAATGTTTAGGTATGTTAGGTACACCAAAGGTTGGAGTCAAGATAAAGCGACATGACAATAGGCAAGGTAAGGTCATTAGGTCAAATAACACAGTAATGAGTGTCACAAGGTATACAAGAACATGAGGTCATGGGTCAATAATAAATTTATAGGTCTAGGTACCTAGGTCATGACATGGGTAATTTGAGGTATGGGTAAAATAATAAGTCCCAAAATGTAATTAAGGATAGGTATAGGTAAGGTAGGCATGGAGGTTGGTTGCAATAAGGGTGGGCAAGGAAAATGGTGGCTGGTTTCGTTAAGTGTTAGTCGAGAAATGGGAAAAGGGTATGAACAAGAGAGTGACGGCTAACCGATGCCACTCATACGTGATTGGTGATGGTCTAGGTAAGACGATCACAATTTATTAGGGTAGATGACTGATGTCGGTTTTTGTATAACCGACCATAGTTTTCGAAGGCACAAGAATGATGTCAGTTTAGGTATAACCGAGCGTATAGGTGGCCACCCTACAGGCACAAATTATAGGTTTACTGAGGCGAGTTAGCCACTACACGAGCACAAGTTGCGGCCCTTTAGGCCAAGATATAGGCAAGAGTGGGACGGGGTCCCTCAAGACGATCAGAGACATAGGGACATGGTCCCTCTTTACAGGTATCAGTGGGATAGGGTCCCAAGAGAAAGGTACAGGGGCCAAGGTCAATGGCACCACCACAGATGGTACTGATAGGCTGGTTGAGAGATGCCTTAGGTGTGGTCCAGTATTATCAAGATATTCTAATGGATGCAGGGATATATTTTCTATCCTATGGGTATTATAGAGAATAATAGGCCTTGAGTGAGAGGACCAAGTCACGTACCCATAGTGTAGAGAACACGGGGTCATCGAGCCCCGAGACAGGGGTTAGGGTGAGGCCAAAAGTTCACGGAGGCCAACCGAGGTGAGGTATCAATAGAGCTCCAGCCAGGGCCGATGATGGGTGGTGAGATGCTAGCTAGATGTTGTATGAGGCGGTGGAGTAGGAGGAGACAGGTGGGATGGATATGGAGGATATCTAGCGGGGTGATGACAGATATCCATATGTACCTTCTGTTTTGTATAGTTGTGTATTTTTGATATATATTGGCTTGCGTGCCAAAGAGAGTGAGGATGTACATGAGATTTTTGATGATATACCGGCTGCGTGCCGAAGATGGTGGGGATGTACATGAGTGATTTGAGATGATTTTAATTATTATTGGGATATAAGTTCACATGTATTTTTATACAAACTATCTAATTTATAGATGATGGTGTTTATGGTATGGATGGTGTATATGGTTTAATTTACATTTGTGTGTGTGTGTGTGTGTGTGTGTGTGTGTGTGTGTGTGGAAATCTAGTGGATTAGACATGATAGATTCAAGTTCGTGTAGACTTGGTGGAGTCGGGTTGACTTATGCATGATTGAGTCAGGTCATAGGCATGGATGGAGTCAGTCTATGTAGGCATGGTGGAGTCGGGTTGGTTTGGGTATGGGTGAGTTAGGTTATAAGCATGGATTGAGCCAGTCCATTTAGGCATGGTGGAGTTAGGTTGGTTTAAGTATTGGTGAGTTTTGAAGTCATTAATTTGTGTAATTGATGATGATTTGTAGGAAATTGTTTGATTATGTTAAGTAAATTGTAGACAAGATGAAATGAATGTGTAAATTATGATGGTAAATATGTTAAACATTTTTGTTTGTTTGGTTTAATTTCCAATTATTGATATAAAAGGAAATTAACTAGGGTAGAATGTGAATAGGAAAAGGAAAGAGGGAATTGGTTAGGGTAGAGAGTCACCGAGATATCCTCCAAGGGCCCCGTACCCTCGAAGTGCTATCTACATAGTCCCACCAAAAAGGACCTCTAGTCGATGTAGTTATCCCATAAGCTAGGTCAAGATTATGATGAAATAACAAAATGTGTTAATAGGTAAAAGACATGGGTGATGTAGGTAATATGCATGATTGAGTTTAGGTTGTAGGCATGGTAGAGTGATTTATAAACACAGTGTCGAGGATCCGGTCTTGTATGGGATAATCAATAAATAAATGAGGAAGGCGAATGGTAAGAGGTTATAAAATAGCCGCTTAATTGATAAGAACCCTAATGATTCGCCATACCCTAGATGGGCTTATGAGCATAAGAACCTAAAGTCATGGCATAATGGAATATACTAAAGGTGAAGAACAGTCACATGATCATGAAATTTCATGTTTGCGGAAAGTTCCTTGAGTAACAAGGAATTTAGGTGAAAAAGGTAAGGAGGTGAGAATGGGAGGTTTAGCATAACTTAGTGTATGACAATGTGTATTTCGGAACAAGAAACCCATAATCCAAAATAGGAAAGTCCATGATGAAAATTTCATCTTTTTATTTATTTGTTTGTTTTGAATAGACTGATCGATGCGGGAAGTCTATATGGGATGAATATATTATCTCCTTGAGGTCTTCGTGAAGCTGATTGATGTGGGAAGCTTTTGAATAGTTATTATATGTTTGTAATGACCATATATAGTTGTCCTTCAAGGGAGCAGTCTATTGATAGTATTAGAATATAAAGAAGAGATGTCCCTTTTGAGGGGGTCATATTTTGCTAGAATTTTGACTCAAGGAGTGGTATCCCTTTTTGTTTTTAGACGTTTAAGTCATGGACAAGACTATAGAGGATGATCAGGTTGTTGTTTAGAATACAAGACTATAGTGCATAAATATTAAATTGTGAAGAGGAGATTTCGAGTGATGAATGACCATGGGATTCCATCTTAAAGAAGATGAAAAAGTATCCATGAGAATTGTGCTATGAGTAGAGCTGTGGTACTCATGTTGAAGACAAGGCTAAAAGGTGACATATAATCACATGATTCTTGTTTAGTCGTGGATCCTCAAATTGGGTAATATGGAAGGTGAACAATGCTCAAGGGATGACTGATCCATTAATATAAAGTGATATAGGACTTGATATCAACAATAAAATGGTCGAAGATGCAAGGCATTAAGGGGCTCAAGTTCGGGTTTACCTTTGAGTGAAGACAAATGATAAGCACCTGATACATAGGAATGGGTAATGATATAGGATCGAGCTAATTAGGAGCAAGTTTTCCCATTTACTTTTCTCCTCTTTGGTTACATGTTGATTTTCCTTCAGGACGAGGTCACCGAACTGAAAGGTTTGTTCATGAACACATTTGTCATAGGCATGTTTGATACATTTTGGTAGATTTGGAGATGGTCAAGAGCATTGAGATGATGCTCATCTAATAATTCAAGTTGCGCCAAACAATCTGGTGAAAGTCATCGTCATTGAGCATGTCTTGTAGCGATATGTGAAGAGATGGAATCTAGAATTTGAGAGGTAAGACAGCCTCGGTACCGTAGACCAAAGAAAAGGGGGTGGCAGTAGTCGAAGTGTGAATACTAGTGTGGTAAGCCCACAGGGAGAAAGGAATGTGCGTATGCCAATCCTTCCTAGTATCGTTGACTACCTTCATAAGAATTTTTTTCAAGGTTTTATTGGTTGATTTGGCTTGACCATTGGTTTGTGAGTAATAAGGTGATGAGAAACTATTTTTGATGCCAAAAGCATCACATAGTTTGCGTAGGGTTTTATTTTTGAATTGTTTTCGTTATCAGTGATAATGCGGTGAGGGACACCAAAATGAAAAATGATGTGATGGTTGATGAATTCACATATTTTCTCGGCTTTGGTGGAAATGAGGGGAATGGCTTCTACCCACCTTTGTAATATTTAGTAGCAGTTATTATCCATCTATGGCATTTTGAAGAATGGGGATTGATCTCACTAACAAGATCCAAACCCCATTGAGAGAAATTCCAAAGGTCTCATGTGACCTATAAGGCATGAATAGGTGTGTGATGAAGATAAGCATGTTGTTGGAATTTTATGCAACATCTGACATAATGAAAATAGTTGTGGTTTAGGGTTTTCCAATAATAGCCTAGGTGAAAAATGTACTTTGCGATGGCTAAACCACTAAAGTGACCTCCAAAAATTCCATTGTGGACTTCCTTAATGGTGTAAGGAATTTTAGAACTTGTAAGGCAGTGTAAGAGAATGCCGTCAAAACCGTGCTTGTAAAGAAGACCACCCATGATGACATAATGGGAGACACTTTTAAGAAAGGCACATTGTCGATTACAAGTGAGATCAATGGGTAGAATGGAAAGGGAAAGATAGTCTGCATATTACTTATACCAAAGGTCACATGGGTCAGGGGCAATGGTTCTGATGGAGTAAAATTCATGAGGTAAATAAGAGGATGATTATAGCCTTTGTATAGTGACAAATATTTTAGAGTCAGTGGGAGAAGCGGGTATTTGAGAAGCCAAGTAGACCATGGTATCTGTAAATTTATTGTTAGAAGATGGGGTGATTTGAAGTGTGTAATGATCAAAGGTGGTCAACAATATGTCGACATGAATTTTATACTTTTTAATTATCTCATTACAAAAATTATAGATACCATTGACTTGGTTTATGACCAACCGAGAATTGCCAAATATGTTGATTGACTTAAAATCTAAGGCATAAGCAGCCTGGAGACCCAATACGAGTGCTTCGTATTCAACAATATTATTTGTACAATCAAAATCAAGTTTGAAAGACAAAGGCATAGGTTCACTATCAAGCAGAATGAGGATAACCCTAGCCCCAACCCCATGTTGACACTTGGATCCATTGAAGAAGAGTGTCATTTGGTAAGTGGGTTCATCCAAGGAAAGGGTAGCTATAGATTCATCTAGGAAATCTAAGTTAGAGGGTTGATTCCTAGAAATAGGTGTATCATCAAATTGGTCGGTGATATCCTGGCCCTTGACGGACTTTTGATGGATGAATTCGAGGTTGAGGTCAGCGGAAGCATAATCCAATGCGGAACATTGTTATTGGTAAGGTTTGGAATACATATAGTGTAATGGGTTAATATTAGTAATGACGAAGGTTTTTGGTTGAGTACGTAATGGCAGAGTTTAGTGGTGACAAAAACTAAGGCTAGGCAAAAAAATTAGCATGGGTATATCTAGTTTCGTAGTCAAGAAGGGTACGGCTTATGTAATAAACCGCTTTCTCTCGGTGTTGGTCATCGCGATGAGTGAGCATGGCACCTAGAGAATGGTCAGTGGCGGAAATATATAGGTAGAAGGGTTGGTCATCTATAGGAGGAATGAGCGGTCATGGTCAAAGGAGGTATTGTTTTAAGGATTCGAAGGCTTTATGGAATTCATAATTCTATTTATATAAAACATCTTTCGAGAAGATGATGAAATGGTTTGACAATGGTCGAAAAGTTATGAGATAAAACGATGAATTAATTGCAACTTTCCTTATAGGCTACGAAGTTCATGAAGATTAGTGGCTGGTGGAATTTCAAGAATAGCCTTGAATTTAATAGGATCAAGTTCTATGCCATGCAAAGAAAAAATGAAACCTAAGAGTTTTTGGAAATTACAACAAAGACGCACTTCTTGATTGAAGACGAACATGATACTTGATGAGGCGGTCAAAAATGAATTTAAGAATGGGAAGGTGTTTGGTTTAATGCTTGGATTTAACAAGGATATCATCTACATAATCCTCCAATATGTGATGCATGATGTCATGGAAGATGTAATTCATGGCTCGCTGATATGTAGCTGCGGCGTTTTTATGCCAAAAGGCATGACTTGATAGAAACGTCCCCAAGGGGTGATGAAGGTAGTCTTGTCTTGATCCTCTACGGCTAGTAATATTTGACCTGTATCTTGAGAAACCATCCATGAGCGATAACATTTCATAGCTGCGTGGTGAGTTGAACTAATTAATCAATACCTAGTAGTGGGAAATCATCTTTGGGATAGGTGAGATTGAGATTGAGGTCACAAAAATCCATGCAAATGCAGTCCCCCTGTCACCTTTGTAACAGGAATAATGTTAGAAATCCATTAGGGATAATCAATGGGTAGAATGAAGGAAACCAAGAGAAGCATTGAAGCTCTTCTTTGACCATAAGTATAATGCTAGGATGCATTTTCTTTAGCTTTTATTTGATGGGTTTGGCAGAGAGTGAAAGAATGGTTACGATATTGTGAACCAATTTTTTTGGGTCAATACTAGGCATATTGGCATAGGACAAGGAAAATGTGTTACTATGGTCTCGAAGGAAAGAGGGGAAGGAATCCTATTCGATGAGTGTCTACGGATTGGATGATATTTAGAATGTGTGGGTCGTCTTGAGTATTAATGTTGATTTCAATGGTTGATTTCGATTGCTCAACATGATTTGTGTCTCCAGGGTAGTGACTCGATGAATATAAGAGTCTTTTGAACCAAGGTAGGTAAGGATGGACTCATCATCCTAACATTGAATGACGTTAATTAAAGTAATATCATCATCGATCATGTCAAGATACGGGAATGGGAGAGAATAGGAGCCTTTCCATCGCGTTGATAGGTTAGCGGTCCTAGTGGGAAATCTTTGGTTACGAAATAGAAAAGTTAGGAGGAATAGATTGAGAATCGATGGACTCGTGGGTGAAGATGTTAATGTGGGTGAATGAGAGGGGGAACATTTATCATCCTAGATAAGGAAGACGCAAACCTTCTTAGAGGATGGAGCATCAAAACCAATGCCACTAGAGTCATTGTGTTTATGATAGGTATAGGAAATGATAGTATGGCAACCTTGTCCATAAAAATTGAAGCCAAATACTTTCCACGTGCACCAACGGAGGAAATTTTGAGCAAAGTAGTAATTAGTGAGGAGTGTAGGTCGGATGAAAATGGTTGGGTTTGGGATGGAGGTTTGGTTTATAGGTAGCCATATCGAGTCCCCATACATTAGGTTGGTGCGAAGGTGAGGAGGACCATAAGGGAAAATGTCACCAATGCGAGATGCCATAGCTAGGATGTTTACGAAGATTCCTATAGTCTTGTGGGGTGAGGAAGGTGTCAATATTATATAGGTGGTATTTCCTAGATTGAGGCATTGAAAAAAACACCTTCTAAGGGATTAGTAGTTAGTTTGTGGGTAGCGGGTATGGATGGATCACTAGATGAAGGGGAAACATGGGTGCCAATGGTAGAGGCTATAGATGCAATGGGGATAACAAGGTTAGATGCAACAAAAGTAGTGGAAATTTAGGAAGATGGGCTCATGGGTCAAGGTGGAGTGGTGACATTGGCAGATGCCTTGACAAACATAAGCACATCATTAGGATGATATATCATGTTATAGGTCTTGAAAGGTGAGGGGTTAGTAGGGATGGTGTAATTATGTCCCTTGTGTTCAATGGTCGAAAAAGTCATGAGATAAAATGATGAATTGATTGCAACTTTCCTTATAGGCTACAAAGTTGATGAAGATTAGTGGTAGCGGAATTTCAAGAATAGCCTTGAATTTAACAAGATTGAGTTCTATTCCATGCAAAGAAAAAAATGAAACCTAAGAGTTTTCTCGAAATTACAAGCAAAGACGCACTTCTTGATTTGAAGACGAACATGATACTTGATGAGGCGGTCAAAAATGAATTTAAGAATGGGAAGGTGTTTTGTTTAATGCTTGGATTTAACAAGGATATCATCTACATAATCCTCCAATATGTGATGCATGATGTCATGGAAGATGTAATTCATGGCTCGCTGATATGTAGCACCGGTGTTTTTTATGCCAAAAGGCATGACTTGATAGCAGAACGTCCCCCAAGGGGTGATGAAGGTAGTCTTGTCTTGATCCTCTACGACTAGTAATATTTGACTGTATCTTGAGAAACCATCCATGAGTGATAAAATTTCATAGCCTACGGTGAGTTGAACTAATTAATCAATGCCTAGTAGTGGGAAATCATCTTTGGGACAGGTGAGATTGAGATTGAGGTCACAAAAATCCATGCAAATGAGTCCCTGTCACCTTTGTAGAACAAGAATAATGTTAGAAATCCATTAGGGATAATCAATGGGTAGAATGAAGGAAACCAAGAGAAGGCATTGAAGCTCTTCTTTGACCATAAGTATAATGCTAGGATGCATTTTCTTTAGCTTTTATTTGATGGGTTTGGCATCAGCAATCGTTACGATATTGTGAACCAAAATTTTTGGGTCAATACTAGGCATATCGGCATAGGACAAGGAAAATGTGTTACTATGGTCTCGAAGGAAAGAGGGAAGGAATCCTATTCAAGTAGTGTCTAAGGATTGGATGATATTTAGAATGTTTGGGTCGTCTTGAGTATTAATGTTGATTTCAATAGTTGATTCGATTCAACATGATTTGTGTCTCGAGGGTAGTGACTGATGAATATAAGAGTCTTTTGAACCAAGGTAGGTGAGGATGGACTCATCATCCTAACATTGAATGACGTTAATTAAAGGCATATCGTCATCGATCATGTCAAGATACAGGAATGGGAGAGAATAGGGAGCCTTTCCATCGCGTTGATAGGTCAAGGCGATCTAGGGAAATGATGGTTATGAAATAAAAAAGTTAGGAGGAATAGATTCAGGATCTATGGACTCCGTGGATGAAGATGTTAATGTGGGTGAATGAGAGGGGAACATTTATCATCCCAGATAAGGTCGATACAAACCTTCTTAGAGGATGGAGCATCAAAACTAATGCCACTACGGTCATTGTGTTTATGATAGGTATAAGAAATGATAGTATGGCAACCTTGTCCATAAAAATTGAAGCCAAATACTTTCTATGTGCACCAACGAGAGGAAAGTTTGAGTGAAGTAGTAATTAGTGAGGGATTGTATGTCGGATGAAAATGGTTGGGTTTGGGATGGAGGTTCGAGTTTATAAGTAGCCATATCGAGTCCCCCATACATTAGGTTGTTGCGAAGGTGGGGAGGACCATAAAGGAAAATGTCACCAATGCACGGATGCCATAGCTAGGATGTTTACGAAGATTCCTATAGTCTTGTGGGGTGAGGAAGGTATCAATATTATATAGGTGGTATTCCCCCAGAGTGAGGCATTGAAAAACACCTTCTAAGGGATTAGTAGTTGGTATGTGGGTAGTGGGTATGGATGGCTCACTAGATGAAGGGGAAACATGGGTGCCAATGGTAGAGGCTATAGCTGCAAAGTGGGGATAACAAGGTTAGATGCAACAAAAGTAGTGGCAATTTAGGTGGATGGGCTCATGGGTGAAGGTGGAGTGGTGACATTGGTAGATGCCTTGACAAACATAAGCACATCATTAGGACGATATATCATGTTATAGGTCTTGAAAGGTGAGGGGTCAGTAGGGATGGTGTAATTATGTCCCTTGTGTTCAAATTTTAGGCATCAATATAAATTCAAAGGGACAAAACCCATAACACGGATCCAAGGTCGGCTGAGAAGCAAGTTATATTGGAACTCCCCTTCTAGAACATAGAAAAGTTCCGGGACAGTGCGAGGGCCCATGCAGACATGGAGAACAACGGTACCCAAGGTAGAGGTCATGGTGTCATTAAAGGAACACACCATAACAAGGTTACCATGCATGTAATTGGAAGGTATCCACATTTGGTCATATGCATGGGAGGAGATGATATTAATGATAGTACCACCATCGATCATAACACGTCATATGCATATATTTTCGATAAATACGGAGATGAAAAGATTGGGGTCGGGGTCCTTTGGTGGAGCAAGAGAAATATATTCATCCAAAACTTGAGTGTAGCCACTTGGTGAGTGGGTGGAGGCATAGAGGAAGGAAAATACCTAGTTAGAGAGGCCAAATGGTGAGGGGTAATGATGGAGGCTATGAGTGTGGGGTCATTTGGTAAGACTTTGATAGATTGAAGGACCTCATGAGGGATTGATGATGTGATTTTGAGGTTTGGACAAGGTTATATAAAGAAATTTTGAGGGGGATTGGTGTAGCTGGTTTAGTATTGTGTGATGTGTGACCCAATCAGAAATAGGATATACTGAGGACCTTGAATGATGAATTTGGGTATGGGTGTGGATGGTATGTTGGGTACATGGTTGGTTAATGAGCCAATTGCTTTTTCCTTACCCTTGTCTTTCTAAGTGCGGGGTGTAATGTTGATCATGTTAATCGAGGGAGGGGGTAAACAGAGAAGGTGTAGGATGAGTGGTATAATGTATAATGGGTAGAAATGTACGGGGTAGAAAATCCTTGTGAAGTGAGCTGGGTACAATGACATTTGGGTGGTTATTTGGCCAACTCTCTTATATGAACCATGTTAATATAAAATCTTGGGGTGGATCAAAGATTTATGTGGGTGGAGATTGTGGTCATTAAGTAGGTAATGGGAGAAGATCTATGGAAATTGGTGAAGGAGAAATGGGGTCCTCATTGAGAAGATCGCTGTGATCAAATTTTTCTTTAGGAGGACATAATTAGAAAAGGGTGGTTTTTAAAGCCTTAGAGTTCTCTACATCATGTCCTGACACACGATGGTAGGCACAAATTTTGGTTTCATCAAACCCTTTTAGTTTGGGTTTGAGTGGGTCGTAAGGTCTAAGAGGTGGTAATGTGATGAAAATTTTTTCGAGGAGATTGGTTAGGATTTTGGCGTAGGAACCCACTAGTGGATCACAATGGGAGGTGAATGTGGGTTTGGGTATAGTTATGGATGATTTTGGAGGAAGAGGCTTTACAAGAGGGGGAGTAGGTTGGGCTACGAGTTTGGTGTGTGGTGTGGTCTTAGGTGTTGGTCGTATCTTCTTAGGTAGGGGCAAGGTAGAATAACTGACAATGGGAGGTGTGGTTGGTTTAACTACCTTATTGGAGGGTAGCGGATTTATAGCTTTAAGTTATGTCTTTTTGGGCAATGATGAAATAGGTGTACGAGATGTGGAGGGAAAATTTGATGGCGGAAGATGACTAGTTACCCACAGGCGTAATTGAGTTGCTGTGGAGGTAGGTGGTGTAGGTTGGGTAGGAGGTGTGAGTGAAAGAGAAGAAAATTTCATGGGTAGTGAAGTAGTTATGGATGGTAGTAGTGGTATAGGTGGTAAGAAGGTTACAGGTGAGGGTGGAAGTTGTGTGGGTTGCTTGGGTATATTAGAGAACTATTATGAGGAAATGGGCTATTCGGTTCTTTGTTTTCCAAAGTGGATGGGGGTTGCTTTTCCAGGTGGTCGAGGGGTGAGCTCCTATGATGGATGGAAGGGGTGAAGGTGATAATGGCGTGGTAGGTGAGGTTGGTGTATGAGGCCTAGGAGATTGAATCCTTCTTTTAGAGGCCAGGGTAAATTTAGCATCAGTTTTGGAAGATGTGGCTAAATCTAATTTTATGGGTGGGTGAGTAAGGATAGATGTCCTAATGACCCCCAACATAGGGATAGGTTTAGGTAAGGGTGACGATATAGGCGAGGCGTAGGTGTTTGAGTGTAGATTTATGTTGAGTTATGGGTAGAGGTGTGAGTTGGGCGGGGGTGGCGATGCATAAGGTGTTGCAATAGTGGTGATTTTGTTTCATTTTGTTACCTAAAAACTTTTTGATAGATAGTGGAGGTGTCATCAAGGGACAACTAAATTTGTGTTGAAATAGGAAGTAGAAGGCATCCCCAATGTGGGGATTTATCAAAATAGTCAGCGATCGAAAAAGTGTGAAAATTACATAGAAATAGGTGGGGCCAGCGTGGATCATGTGGAAATCGTAGTAAAATATTTTGAGATACATGGAAATGGCTAGCCTCGGACTCGTGTGGGTAACAGAGTGTGACAAGAGATCAATAGGATCTTGATGGTTGGATGGTGAAGGGTCACCAAAAGACACGGGTACTTTAATAGAATCCTCTATAGGTAGAGGAGAGGATGGGCTAGAAAAAGTAGACTCTCCTTGTGTTGGCGTAGGTGGTAGATCTACATCGTTTATGAGTAGGAAAGGTGGCACTAGAAATTGCTCTAGAAATTTAAGGGGTCAAGGGAAGCATGATAATCATAGGCTCTTCCACGGATGAATAAGAAAATGAAGGGGGTATCTTTGTGGGTGGAGGAGTAGATGAAATCTGTTCTTGTGTAGGTAGGAGAGCTCAAGATAAGATCTCATCTATGGAAAAAACATGAGGCAATTTGGAAGCAACTGGTAGGTCATCCAAAATAGCATGGACCTCGTGAACATTGCTATCACTGTTGGAAGTGTCACTAGGTTTGTTAGAAGATGGGGCATGATTAGGGAATGCATTCTTGAAGATGTGTAGGTTTTTGTTAGCAAGTGCGTTCGGGATATCGAAGAATAGATCTCCGTTATCTAACATTTCTTGGACATTATTCTTGAAGGTGGTGCGTTATTGTTGCTATGACCTTTGACACGATGATAGATAGAAAAATTCATGTTCCTTATACCATGAGGGCATGGGTCACTTAGGGTCAAAACAAGTATGTTTTTTTATAGGTGCGAGGGTAATGGCACCAACCTTAACAAGCTTTTCCAACACATAAGAATAAGATTATCCTATGGAAGTCTACTTTTGTTGTTCTTATCTAAACTGGAAAGCTTTGACATGAGAGAGATTAGAAGGGGGTTTGGCGGGTTTGATTGATTGATGAGGGGACCATATTTGAGAATTGTGGGCATTGGCATATCCTTTGGGTTTTGGATAGTTATTTTGGGGTTTGAAGATGAAGAAGCATCGTTTCATTTAAACGTGATGTTCTTATTACGAACCTGAATTTTCTTCTCTTCGATAGCAGAAATTTCCATTTTTGTGCAAAAGTGAATGCCTCATCAAAAGTATGGAAGGTATGCATGTGCGGGGTTGGTGAGATGTATCTAGTACAGGCCCAAGTAAATAAATCTGTGAGTTAAGTTTGAGGAAATTTAAATGTGAGTTGATTGATTAGGTTGTACCAATGAGTGACAAAGTCAAATATATCGATAGTATTACTATCAAATGGAATAAAGATTAGTCATGGTAACCTTGTTGAAAATATTAATCTAGAAGTTGTATAAGAAGGCCTAGGCTACTTGATTGAACGTGTAGATGGAATGTCTTCGTAACCAATTGTACAAGTTTTATTCAGGTCCTGTCAGGGACATTGCGAAAGTCCTCAAAATTAAAGCGTCATCATGGGAAATCAGGTAACACCCATGTTTAAAGGACTACAAATGTTGTTTTGGATCCTCTTTGCTATTAAAGCGGTTGAAATTCAACATTTCCTAATGGACGAGGTATGGTTGAATAGGAATGGATGGGTGAGCTATAAACAAATGCTTCTAGTGTTTGCATCTTTTCCATCATCAACTTGATGAGGTCGGTGGTAGGTTGTGATGGAGGAAAAATTCGTGGCATAAGGGGTGGATATTGAACCTGATAGGGAGGTTGAGAATAGGGCACCAACATAGAAGGCACATATCTCGAATGGGTAAAAGACGATATATGGGGTGGTTGATAGTATGTGTATGTAGGTGGGACAGTCGTGGTGAATCTAGTAGCGATTGGGGGTAGTGTTTGTGGGATGGAGAGGACAAGGTTCTGAAATGGCATAGGGGTTACCGACACCACAAGTGGTTGGAGTTACGATGGGTATTTGTGAGATAATGGGTGCAGGTTGGGCTACGTCCTAGGTGGTCGAACATGGGAAAATAGATACGACCTGGCATGAGTGATCTTTGTAGACGCAACGATCATGGCTAGTATGGGTCCTAGGCTGCGAAACTACTAAGGGTGGAGAAGGTGAGGGTAACACTACATTATTAGGGGCTGATGTCGAAACAAGGATAAGGGCGGGAGAGATGGATACTAGCATGTCGTATATCAACCGACTTGAGGAATGTCAGGTGGAAGAGTGGGAAAGGTAGAACTGTTAGGCCATGGGATTCTAATCAAGGATTTGTGTAAATTCTTAATCACCTGCAACAATGGTGGTAGGTAAGGTTGGATCCATGGGTGACATGATAGAATGCGGTGAGGGATTTATAGGAGTGGTTGATGACTAGTGTCAAATATGAGAGAGTTATTAGTGGCGGCGAGTCAGCACCATGTGGAAAAGTGCTAACCTAATAAGACTTTATTAGTAGATACTAAAGAAAATAGTAGAAACAGAGAATAATGGGGTCCGGGAGGTGAATCTAGTCAATGTATAGATTTTTAAAATAAAACACGAGGAAACTAACAATGGTCCGAATGACCGATGACGGTTGAGGAAAAAGCGACGGTCAAGTTGACCGGTGACATTTGAGGGAAAGTTGATGATGGTTGCTGAAACCGATACCGGTCACTATGTAAGAAAACTGGTCTCAAAGAATGAAATAGGAATGTTGGATGTGTATAGGGGAAAATGTATATGACAGTAGGTATTAACAGGGGAGAAATATAATGATGCCTTGAGGGCTAGAAGAAGAACAACAAGAGTGATGAAGGATATTCCAGGTAAAGTAACTAGAAAGCCAAAAGTTGACACCGGTTAGGGTTTAAGCGACAAGGGTAGGATGATAATCGGTGACGGTCACTTTGGACCGACATTAGTAATCTGTGAAATTAGAAAGAAATGTAAAAATTAGGTTTTGTGAATTAAATTAAGTGGAGAGTAAAAATGAGAAACCTAAGAATGAAGAGATGGGGCCTCGACACACTCATAAAAATTCAAATTACTCCAACTATGATGGTGGATTGTGCAAGGAATAAGAAAAATCGAGATTTGTAGTCTCACGACTCAAGACACACGTCAAGAAGAATGCTAAGAAAAGAATGATCCTAAAAGTGATTTTCTTATGTTTGTTTAGCTTATGGTATTTATAAGACTGATTCATGAACTTTAGAATATATTTTTGGTGAGGAAGCCTTCCTACGAAGAAATATATCTAAAAGGAGAGGATTCGAGTATTTATGGTGAGGGCGGGCCATCCTCTCGAGATGATGACTCAATAGAGGCAATGAGTGGGGAGTACCCGCCAATTGGATCATGTGATAATTGGTGTGTGTTCTGAGTAAGATGTTGTTTAAGAAAGATGTATATATTTCAAATTTGTGCAAGTTTTGTAAGACACAGAGAGAGAGAATGTGCTTCCTACGATTATTTGTGCCAACCATCAGCTAGGCATGAATTCAAGCATATAGTTTTCCCTCATTTTAATGTAAACTAAATGTAGAAAATCAACATGTAATGCAACCAATTTTAAGCCCAAATTGAAAAATTATGTTGGATGAAACAAATAGTGAATAGGAGAGGGTATGCTCTTTCACTAAATGGAAACAAAAAGAATGGTTCTTTTTAAATGCACCAAAAATAAAATGTATCCTTTAGAGTAATTAGAAAGAAGAGAAGATTACCAAGGAAGAAGATTAATGTATAAGCTTTTTGAAGGAAATAAACACACAATGTTTTCCTAGGAATGAAGAAAATGTAATAGAACCCTTGATGGGTCCCACTAGGTGTGTTATAATGTTTCACCATTTTCTTTATGTTTTCAAAGTGAAAAAACAGTAAGGGTAAGGGCTAGGAGGAATACCCGTTAAATGGGTTGGTTGGTGGTTGTTACACATGTTACGAATTCTTGATCCAATGTTGATTGTGAGAGTTTCCTTTCGCTGCTAGGATGAGATATCTCTAATAGAAAACAAGAATAAAAAAGATAGTTAAATGATATATGACACGGGAATGCCTAGCGTATGCTATTTTTGGGACATGTGATACTTCCTAGATGGCTATCGATCCACTATTTAAAACAAGTTAATGCGAGAAACAAACAAAGTCCTCCTATAGTTAATACAATTTAGGTATCTCATTCAAGCAAAATAAGAAAATATTAACACAATAGACTAGGCTACGGTCATATCAAAAAGGTAGGTAGTTGTCAACATGTTGGAACCTGGTCATGGTCGATTCTCGGGTTGTTTAGGGAAACTAGTTAGATGAATGTTGGGTCTGTTCTTGGTCATCGTGTAAAACATAGACACCGATGTTGGTCGGGTATGAATGATGCTAGTTTAGTTAGAACCGACGGAAGTTATGGATAACTAGCATTGGTATGGTCAAGGTAAAAGAAACTCGAATAGATCAAATGGCAGGGGCTGATCTGAGGTCAAATGAGGTTGGGAGAGTGGATGAGAAGGTTTGTGGAGATCTCAGGTATACTTAGAAATGGATATTAGGTCAGAATGGTGATTTGGTGGTGTGGGTAAGGGGAATGGTTGAATTACAAGCTAATAAGCAATGGAGGAATGAACATGTAAAGTGTAAACTAATGATAGGAATGAAAAATTTTAACTATACTAAAATAGACAATGTTGGTAGAGATGTACTTACTATGATGTAGATTTAGATGGCTGAATGGAGGTGGCTGTTGATTAGAAGAATAGTGTTGGATATCATAGTAGTGGCTCCCAGAATGATTCTGTGAGTGAAATGCTTCCAAAATATGTCCTAGTGATGGCTCTAGATGTCTGGATGCATAAAAGGATGTTTGTTCTACTTGCATGCAACTTTTTTTTCTCTCCTCTTGCTCTCAGAATGTGCTAACCAAAAACAAGGTTGTTTAGGTGAATAAATGGTAGCGGATGGTTGTTCCAGTTGACGGCGTCGATTTATGGTGACCAACATTGGTTAAGGTGGGATTCCTTAGGTTTACTAAAATTGCTAGATGTCATCTCTTTTTGCTCAAGTTTGTTCCTTGATCCACGGATTTGGAATTGACATTACCTTTTTATGAGCGGTAAGATGGTTAGGAGTTTTTTTGGGTTTGATTTTAGGTTAGACCAAATCTTAGCTCATTAAGGCAAAAGTAAGACTTTGTTATTGTTAGTTACGAAAACATTCTAAGAATAGGTCTAGGGTGAGGTGGCTGGATGAGGTGTCTAGGTGAGGTGGTAATTACCTTAATTAGAAGAATTAGATAATGTATATTGTGAGGTTGGGTATTAATTTAATTAAATTAGTTAAATTAATATTAATGTGAGGTGAAAGGGGCCATGGTTAGGTAAATATGTTTGAGCTGGTTATTTGACAAAGGTCCAAGGGGAGTGTGACCTAATTTTGGTGTCTACACATACTCTATGTCAAACTCCTTGAGTAAGATAATCTAATTGGCCATCTTTCCTGTGAGTGTGGGCTTTGAAAATAAGTACTTTAATGGATAAACTTGTGAAATAATCTTGACCTTATTATTTATTAGATAATGAGGTAGTTCAGGAAAGGAAAAAACTATAGCAAAGCAAGCCTTTTCTATCTGTGGGTATTTGATCCCGTAAGCTATCAACATTTTTCTTAAGTAATACACAACGTTTTCTTTCATCTCCTTATCACACTAAGCCAACAACGCCCAATTGTAAAGTGCATGGTAGAAATGTAAAGTAACAACGGTTCACTTGCCGTGGGTTGCATTAGCATAGGGGATTTTTCGAAATATGCTTTGAGCAAAGAAAATGCTTGTTGTTTTCTAGTCCCCAATGAAAACTAACATCTTTCTTGAGAAGATGCATGAATGTGTGATACTTGTCTGCAAGTTGAGAGATGAACCTTCTAATTTCTTGGATATTTCCTTACAAACTTCATAGTTATCTGATATTCGTCGTCGGAGGTATATGTGTGATAGTAGTAACCTTTGCAGGATCTACTTCTATTCCTCTCCATGAAACAATGAATCCTAATAATTTTCTAGATAACATATCGAAGACACATTTCTTTGGGTTTAGTTAGACCTTGTAGTCCCTGAGACATTGAAAGATGCATCGCAAGATCTCTAGGTGATCTTCCCGAGTCCTATATTTTTCCAATATGTCATCCACATAATCTTCCATGATGTCACTGATCATGTCATGAAAGATAACAATCATTTCCCATTGATAGGTAGCACCTGCATTCTTAAGGCCAAAGGGCATGACTCGATAACAAAATGTCCCCATGGGGTGGTAAAAGTTGTCTTATGTTGGTCTTCCTCAACAATATTTATCTGGTTATATCTTGAAAATCCATCCATGAGTGATAACATCTTGTAACCAGTTGTTGAATTGATAATCATGTCGATGTTAGGAAGAGGAAGTCATATTTTGGACTTAATCTCAATACCAACAAGTTTATTGATATCTTTGAAATCAGTGCAAACTAAAATACCAACAAGTTTCTTCTACACTTGGACTATATTCAAAATCCACTCTGAATAGTCAATAGGCCGATGAATCCTACTTCTAATAATATTTCTATCTCTACTTTGTGAACAAGGCGATGTGAGGATGCATATTTCAGAGATTTTTTTAATGGGCATGGTGTCTTTGTGTACAACAAGATTTTGCACCACTAATGCAAGATCGAGTCCTGAAGATGTCTACATATAACCAATCAAAGATATCTATAAATTATCTTAAAAGAAACACAAAATTTTTATGTTCTTGAGCTGAGAGTGAATCTCCCAACTTGACTATTCTAGGTAATTCCTCCGTGCCGATATTGACATCTATTATCTCCTCTACTAGTAGCTTGGACTCATCCTCCATCTGAGATAGGATCAAGGGGAGATTAAGATCTTCTTCTACTAAAGGTGGCTCAAATATATTTTCACCTTCAAGTGGGTCAACTATTTTATCCGTTGATTGTTCTTTTTGTTTTTCCACAAACACCTCAAAGAGGTTTGCACTATAGATATTAGACTTTTTCCAAGTATTTTTAGTGTAACATTTTCCCTTGTATTTTTATTTTATTAAATGACCACACAAATCAGTCTCCTCCCCAAATTACGTGCATACATCGAGATGAATTTAGAAGTCTTTCTTGTGGTCATATTTTCATGAATGCCCGGGAACTTGCTAATAGCTTCATCATTTTGAAATACGTGAATTAACACATACTATTGTGGTCCCAATTCACAAGTGAAGTGTACATGAGGTTTAGTGTGTAAGTAGTGAGGCATACATTGGGGGTTATAGTTAAGATAGCCATGTTGAAAATAGGTTCATGGAGGAAATTTACTTGTAAATACTATACGGGAATCTATTTCACTTTCACATTCAGATGGACTACCTTCATGATAAGAAGAGGTATCCTCGACCTATGAGGGGTGAGACTTATACGATGATGCCAATAACATGATAACCAACTTTACAATGAGGTATTGGAAGAGCTTCTAGTGTACCTTATTTGTTGCATACGTAACCACGTCCTTTATATCCCATAGTACACATCATTCGATTAGGGATAACATACCTAGGTGATTGATAGCATAAATCCATTTCATAATCTTCGAATGAAATACGATATCTTTGAGCAACCTTTCATCTTTTAATAATCTGCCATGAGTGAAATCTTCACAAGGGAAATTTTTCCTAGATCTTTAAAATTTGTAACATAGCCTACCACGTGCTTTAGATGATAGAGGAAGGTTGTGAATTAGAAGGGCCTAATGAAGATCATATTCTCCATAGCCATTTTCTCTAACCTTCATCTCTCACTTAGAAAAAGGATATGTTGATGGCGAATCGCAGCACCCCTGGGACTCTACAACACGATGGGTTGAGACTCTCAGTACGATTGCATAACATGGAGCTTTTCCCAAGTGTGGGACCTTGCGAAATTGGAAAAGCTCTCCGGATGAAGGCCGGTTCCTATTCCTCTATTCAGATGCACACGTAGAAAATGCAGAGGGTTTACTAAAAACCTAATCTAACTTGCCAAGGAGACAGGGTAAGAAAATGCATAAAATAAAACCTAAACTAACAGAGGTGATGCACCGAGGAATGAAGAACATATGTCTTGCCAGTAAACACAGATCATTAAAATGCAATGCAAGATCATGCACAGATAGCCAGGTTCACAGTGAAAGATCAGGAGGATGCAAATGAACATAGAGAGGGTTGAGAATCATCCACAGTCATGCATTAATTTTCTCCAAAGATTGATACAACACACTGCAAAATGCCAAGAGGCAAGGTTGCATTACAGTTTCAAATGGGAGGTTTTTTCTCCACAAGTTCACCTGCCAAAGAGAAGAAGGGAGGGGAAAAACAAGAATGTCCAACCTTTAGAAAGAAGCCCCTCCTTATAATTTATAGGAAGAATGCGAGACAAAACAAGAGAGGAATTTGAAATCTGCCCCAACCACCTCCAGAATGCACTTAACTCATCTCATTATGGTGGTAGGTGAGAACCCCAGCGAACCCAAAAGTGACGAACTATATTTTGCATTTTTAAGAATTTTTTCTCACCCAATTAAAGATATCCATTCGTAGCTGGACAAAAGACCTCGTAAGCTTTCCAAAAAGTCCAACCTTGCATGAATCCGAGCTCCTAATCGAAAGTTATGGACGTCCGAATACCTGCGCCAGGGCATGCTTCCTGTTAGCACTCAAATTGCTGCGCCTCCTGAAGGTGTGCCAAGGGTGCACCCTTTCCTCTATTGAAACTCCATGTCATGCGCCCATTCTGTGTGCCCATTCTATGCGCCTTGGACGCACCATTTCCTCTGTCGACACTCTGTGTCATGGGCCCATTCTGTGCACCTTAGGCACACCATTTCCTCTGTCGACACTCCATGTTGTGCGCCCATTCTGTCCGCCTTGGGCGCACCATTTTTTGTCGACACTCTATGTCATGCGCCCATTCTGTGCACCTTGGGCGCACCATTTCTCCGTCGACACTCCGTGTCGTGCGCCCATTCTGGCAGAGAATGGGTGTATATATCTTTTCCCTGCAGATATAGACAAGCAGGAGAATGGAGAAATCAAAGAAGCTCACATCCCAAGGTGCACAGAATGGGCACACGACACGAGTGTCAAAAGGAAATGGTGCGCCCAAGGCACACAGAATGGGTGCACAACACGAGTGTCGATAGAAGAAATGGTGTGCCCAAGGTGCACAGAATGGGTGCACGACACAGAGTGTTGACAGAGGAAATGGTGCACCCAAGGCACATAGAATGGGTACATGACACAGAGTGTCGACAGAGGAAATGGTGCACCCAAGGCACATAGAATGGGCGCATGACATGGAGTGTCGATAGAGGAAATGGTGCGCCCAAGGCGCATAGAATGGGCGCACGACACAGAGTGTCGACAGAGGAAATGGTGCACCCAAGGCGCACAGAATGGGTACACGACACATAGTGTAGAAAGAGGAAATGGTGCGCCATTGGCGTATGGAAGAGGATGACAACACATACATGAATCGCCCTTGGCACACCTTCGAGGCGCAGAAATTTGAGTGCCGACAGAAGCGAGCCCCCACAGCGCAGTATTGACGGCCATAACTTTTGATTGGCAGCTCGAGATTCATGCAAGGTTGGAATTTTTGGAAATCTTACGAGGTCCTCTCATCCAACTACAACTAGATATCTTTAATTGGGTGAGAAAAATTCTTAAAAATGCAAAATACAATTTGCCACTTTTGGGTTATTGGGGTTCTCACCTACCACCATAATGAGATGAGTTAAGTGCATTCTAGAGGTGGTTGGGAAGATTTCGAATTCCTCTCTCTTTATCTCTCATTGTTCCTATAAATTGTAAGGAGGGGCTTCTTTCAAAGGTTGGACATTCTTGTTTTGCCCCTACCTTCTTCTCTTTGGCAGGTGAACTTGTGGAGAAAAAACTTCCGATTTGAAACTGTAATGCAACCTTGCCTCTTGGCATTTTGCAATGTGTTGTATCAATCTTTGGAGAAAATTAATGCATGACTGTGGATGATTCTCAACCCTCTCTGTGTTCATTTGCATCCTCCTGATCTTTCACTGTGAACCTGGCTATCTGTGTATGATCTTGCATTACATTTTAATTATCTCTGTGTTTCTTGGCAAGACATATGTTCTTCATTCCTCACGCATCACCTCTGTTAGTTTAGGTTTTATTTTATGCATTTTCTTACCTTGTCTCCTTGGAAAGTTACATTAGGTTTTTAGTAAACCCTCTACATTTTCTACATGTGCATCTAAACAGAGGAATAGGAACAGACCTTCATCGGAGAGCTTTTCCAATTTCGCAAGGTCCAACACTTGGGAAAAGCTCCATGTTATGTAATTGACCGAGAGTCTCAACCCATCGTGTTGTAGAGTCCCGTGGGTTCTCGCGATTCACCATCAACAGGATACTACGATGTAAAATAATCATTTTCATTAGGAGAAAAAGATATAGGTCTACTCATGAAGTGATGGACGTTGATTGAATCGAACAATATCTCTATAGAAGGAAATTTTTAAATGGTCGGAAAATCCCAAAAATTCTCTACACTAAGAAAAACGTTGGGGATATCGTGAGTAGTGAGGGTCTACCCTTTATGATGTATCTTTGAGAAATGTTGATATCTTGAAGGTACAACTTGTATGACATGAATCAATGGGCGGCCTAGTAATATGCTATAAGGAGATTCAAATCCAAGACATGGAACTTTGTATCTTGAATAATAGGACCAAATTCCAGTGAGGAAGTGATCATACTATCATACACTTTTATGGTGATGACCTTTGTCTCTAAATTAGCTTCATTTAACCCTAGTTTTTGAAATATATTTAGAGTACAAATGTTTAAACCTGATCCGCATGATCCACAAGAAATCTTGTTACCTTCTTACGTTTGATTATGAATTCAATATGCAAGGGTAAATTGAGAAGTATTCTCTTCTCGGGATTTTGTTAGACTAAATGTTATATGCTTTATAAGAGAAATTCATGTTATCATTTCTTGTAAGTGCATTGGGTCGATATCAATGGACACTCTTGATCCTGTAATTTCTTACAAAGGATGTCCTTATGAACTTTAGAAATTTTAAGAAGGTCCAAGATTGAAATATTAGTTGTGGTTTTCTCTAATTGTGTTACAAAGATTTCGGTTTAGCTTTTGGTATATCTTTTTGTAAAGATTTCGTTTGTTCCTTTTTACATGTGAAGCGAGACTTTCCAATTGATGAGTGAGAACTTGCACTTGTTGTTATAAAGTTACCTCCTGAATGGGTACTTCTTTACAATTTTCATAAGGAGGAGGTTTCTCATGATGAGCATGCTCTTCATGGTCCTCACAATGAACTCTAACAATAGGTATATGATTCCATCGTTCTTGAAAAGTTATCTCTTCATCATTATTTCATCTAGAAGTAGATGAATGACCTAGATTTAAGATGTCATTAATATTCCAAAAAGGGAGTTCTACTTTTTCTTCTCCAAAACCATACCAACAAAGTGAGGGAAGGGTCAACCATAGAGAGTAACCTTCTCCGAGCTCTACGACATGCATTAGAACCTCATGTTTGTTTTGGTATATATAATCATCAAAGTGGGTGGGATTCAACTCAAAATTCACTCGAGGAGAATTCTCCTCACCACCGCTATGATCAACCATGATGTTGTCTTCTAAAATTGGGTTTAACATGTCATCTCCAAAGGGACCTGCCCCTAGTTTTTGATGCCCCATTCTTGTGGTAGGAGGCATAACACGAAAGGTTTTACTAAGGTTGA
Source organism: Taxus wallichiana var. yunnanensis (assembly GCA_018340775.1). NCBI lineage: Eukaryota > Viridiplantae > Streptophyta > Pinopsida > Cupressales > Taxaceae > Taxus > Taxus wallichiana. The sequence continues at coordinate 385,867,981 of CM031241.1, forward strand.
CTAAAAATGGACCCTAGGTAAATTTCCACAGTGTAATGACGTCAAGTTGTCACAAATAATGTGGAATATCAAATGGTCATGAATCCAAAGGTCAATATGAACCCAAGGATATCAAAGAATAAATAATAACACACACTAACATAATATATGACAAGAAGTATCTAGGATAAGACAATGAAGTACAAGACTCAAATCCAGTCACAACAATAGTTTTCGCCTAACGTTTTACCAAGATAACACAAAAAAACTCTTATAATATGAGTAACTAGTAAAGGCTAACACCATAATAGCCAAGAGACAAAATCAAGCTTAATAATGAAACATCGAGATCAAATCTTAAAATCACACATTAATGGAAACTAAATGAAATTAAACATTCAATTATGCAAGTATCCTTACCATGTGAATTGATTAATTAACATAGAACTAAATAGATATAAGGGAAATTAAACTATTTTTGTTGCTTTACTCCAAAAATGGTGAGATGATGTCTCTAACAATTTCTACAAGGCCATATTAGATATACCTCTACTAACCAACATGAAGATTGGATATAAATATTGAGAAGGATAATCCAAGAAGGAAGTAAGGCTATTAATCATATTTTTTATGATATACTAATCAAAGTATGGTGTAAAGTATGAAGGTAGGTGCTTATTCCTTTTTTATAGTTTTGTATTTGAGAAAAAAATGCATCTTGATGCATGTGGGACTAAAAATGATAAAGTAAATTAAGGATTGTAAATCATGATTAGTGAATTAACAAGTGATTAGAATGTGCGGAGCCTTAATTAACCACTTAGGGTCAATTAAGAGGCTAAAATCAGATTTTAAAACCTTTTGAGATGTCTTGGAAGGAAATGGGGTGACTTTGAATGGTTAGAAGAGAGTTTTTAACCAATAATAGGGTTTCTTGACCAAATACAATGGTAAATAGGATTAATTAGCTAATAATCACTAATTTTCTCTTTAGAAGAGGATCGTGACTTACGACATGTCGTAAATTGGCGTCTTGAATACAATCGAGACCAGTTAATCAAAAAAGCATTGTTAATTAAGCAAAATAGAGGAAAATTTTAGTTAATTAGTGGAAATCACTAATTATAATGGAAATGGTAAAAATGAGAGTGATTAGTGTGCCTTTAGCAATAAGATTGCAAATGCAAATTTTAGGTGTCTACAACATGAAGATTTTGATATTGATACCCATCCCATTATCTTCATAATTCCCTTGGGATGAAAAATAATATATGTTTTTATAAAAATAACTTTGTGGACCTACGAAACATCATATTCAAGGTCTCTTTTAGGGTATGCTTTCGTAGTTAGAAATATTCACCTCTTGGTGTATGACACATTGTTATTTCCCATCAGTCCCATCCTTGAGGATAGTTAGGACAAAAAAATTCCCAACCACATATATCCCCTCCAGTTTATCATATGACCTTGTTGAAGCTCCATGATGCATTTTAATCCCTTTTCACCTCATTCTAGAGCTTTCCTTTGACTAATGCAACAATGCAACTTGTCAATCTAAGGGTTATGGAACATGGATGATTATTATCATTGTAAACAATTCAGGCCTAGAATAATGAATTTCATGATGTAGAAAAAAAAGTGTGGCGAGGAACCTATTCTCTTCCTAATGATCTGATAGTCAAAATCGTGTGAAAAATTGGAGGAAATGATCCCTCAAAAATCTAGTTTCATGTGAACTAGTTTTTGTGGAATGAAGTCCATATATTTTTAGCAATATGGAGGACTATGTTTTTTATCATAATTCTTCCCTCATCGAATAAATCTTCAAATTCTCAAATATACGATAGGTAATATCATTTTAAATTTGGAGGGAAGGGTTTTCAATAAATCAAGTTTCTTTAAACTAGTTTTTACGCGATGAAGTTGCTAATTTTTCAAGATATTGAGGACTGATTTTTTCTTAGTATTATACCCTCTTTGATAAAAATAAATTTTCCCACTTGTTCAAATGAATAAATCATCCAAAAATTAGAATAGGGAATCTTGGAATGAAACCCAAAATTTCAAGACCTTTTTCATTACAATCCAACACCTATGTTATACTTTCTAAAAATAGCATGTATCCATGGCGAGGAATGGATAAAAAATAGTAAGTGGTTGAATAATGTGAATTCATGACATTCATTGTCCTCCAAATAGGAAAGAAACATTAGGGAATGAAAACAGGGTTGCAGGATGATCCCATAGCTCAAATAGAGAAATTAAACTTCTATCAGGGTCTTGGAAGCATCTTCTTGATCTCAGTTAGGGTGAGCTAGTAAGCTAGGTGGTTTTAAATGAGTTAGTTGGAGTGAGCTCAATGAGATAGGGGATTTGATCAATCAATCATAAAGAGGATCATCATGATTAGTTCCTATGGTCATTTTGAGCTTACATCAGGGAATCTTTCAACAATGTTTATAAACACGCATTTGACAACCTGAGGTATCTATGCAACATGAAAAATGAGGATATTGTGATCATCATTAGAAATTTCTACATCATAATGAGCTTCTTCAAAAATTCAATCAACTCCCTTCCTTCTTCTTTTATATCCCATTCTTTTTTAACACAATCGTTATATTTTTCCTATTCATTTAAGAAATAATATTTGTAATTTTTAAAATTATTCTCTCAAAATTATAAGAGAGATACTAAATTTTTCCCTTTTAGGTGTAATTGAAATTTCACACATGGAATAGTAACACAAAGAGTCATGTGAGGGGAGATGAAAGGTCAATTCACAAGGCTATAAATTGGGATGGATTCTCCATTCCAAAAGACCCAAAATTGTAGTTCTTGGTAGAAATTATGGATTTTGGTTTGAGTGTTAATATTTTTATAACCAATACAAGAAATAAAAGGTACATTCTTCCATGTTATTTTTTCATGTTTTTCTTCTACTCTCTCTCTCTTTTTAAATTTGTAAGTACAATGATCAAGAAAGAAATTGGTGTCCTTGATAGATGAACTTGAAGAACTATGTGTCTCTGGTTTGTTAGTCTCTCTAAATGGATTCATTGTTGCTTTCCTCTAATTGAATGTTGAACTACTTCAGTTATTGGGTGTGAATTATTCTTGTGCCCACTCATAACAATAAACTTCCTTCATCTAATTTCTCTCATTCACCCCTCATCACTAAAATGTCCTCCCTTGTACCCCATAAAATAATTTTTTCATAGCTTTGGAGGTAAAACAACTAGTGATCACACCCCCATCTCCTGAACCATCACTTCCTTTTGTGGAAAAACCTAAAGGTAAGTCTAGCTCCTACTTTCTTCTCCAACTACTACCTCCATACCTTCTCGCTACACTTTTTCCAGGTTAGTTGTGGTTGCACTTCTAGTTCAAGCTTCTCAACCAATTTTTCTTCCAAAACTAGAGGGAAAATGGAAATTTATAAATGTGGTTTGTATGTGAGTGAATGGGTCTCTTCTTACAAAAAGTGGTTAGAATTGCCTAGTCTTTTAAATAGTCCCAAGTATAGTATGGATGACCTTTAACAAAGGGACATGTCTTGCATAATTTGGTAGGAGACATTAGTTCAAATGGCACTAGGGACGGATGAAAGGGGCCTAGGAAAACAAATTGGTGAATAAACTTCCTCTTTTAGAGAGGTTTTTGTAAAGGATTTTGTGGTATTGGATGTCTAAAGTTTCTTTTTACTATCCCCATTTTTCTATACAACTCTTCAGGATATATGTAATCTTTCTTTTCATGGGTTGGGGCCCCTATAGGTCACCTTTTTCCTTTTTCAAAATATAGAAAGTATAATCATCTCATTAGTTTATATGCTTTTATATTGGACATAAAATTCCATTAAAGAAATATGAAATTCTAATGCATTGTATCGATTACAATCTATATCGAGAGAGTAACAAGTTTTTAAAAGTATTATTCATCCTTCATGAAGTAATAGTATCAAATGAAACATCGATTACAAATGACATATGAAAAGAAGATAAAGTTTTAAGAATGAAAAGCCTATGATTGTTCATAATCTTTCATGTTTGCATTCTTTTTATAGTGTCCACTTCCCTTTTACGCCTTTTGATGCTTTTTCGATACTCTTGATTACATTATGGACATTATTATAGTTATGATTTAGTATGATGTTAAACATTTGATTATGGATTATTGTTGATCTTGATTTGGTTATGATGCATGATGATTATTACAGACACTTCATATGTGGATGATGATATACTATTTGACATGGATGTTTTATGAATGTTGTTCGGACATGTGATTTTGGATATTTTGAGTAGACCTAGAAAATGGACATTATATGATGATGATATAGTTGTTGATATAAACTATTAGTGATATTGTTAATTTCCTTGATGTTGTTGTGATTCATATGTATAGATGATTATGTGATTTTATTTATATCATGTTGGATGTTCTGATATGGCCACGAGGCCAAAGGATGTATTTGTGTTTTGCAGGTTAAAAATATCACAACAAACATCAAGGGATTTGAGACCAACCACAATGGAATTATAGGTGAATTCAACAAGTTCACCGTGGCAGCTTGTTTTGTGTTGTGTTTGTTTGTTGTTAGGGATTCCCATGGGGGTCACCTTTAAATGTGACCATGGGTTTTGTGTAATTATTAATATGGATAACTTTTATTTATTGTTTGTACATATTTTATTAGTGATGTGTCCCTTTCTTTTATTTAATTAATTGTGGTAGATTAATGTGAGAAAACACATGGTTAAAAGTTAAATAAATCAAATTGGGATATGGGAAAGTAATTATGGAAGTTGTTGGCTCTTTGTATTAAATATGTAAGGGATGTGTGAGTTTGTGTAAGAGTTGTGTAAGTCAGATTTTGGAGTATGAAATACTCCACGTCCTTGGAAATTTGAATTTTTCCTTGGGGGCTGTTTTGGAGGCTTGTAGGGACAAGTAAAACTTGTCCCATTCCTCTTAAATCTATTTAACAACCATACCTATGGTTTGAGGGTTTATTTTAGCCATTTTTATGCATTTTTATTAATCATGTTTCAAATTTTAATTACACTTTCTTCATGTTTTAAATTTGTAGTCCTTTGTGGTGTGGGCTATTTGGAGTGTGCAAGTAATTTGTCATATTTTTACACACCTCTTTATTGTGCTTGGGAGAATGAAATTTTGTCTTTTGTGTTGGAGTTGAGGATATATGATGTGGCATCCTACATGGATCCATATCATCCTCTTCTCTTCCCTCTTCTATAGAATTCACACTTTTTCTTGTTTTGGGTTGTTGAATCATTTTGCAAACTTCTTTGGGGCACATTTTTTCTCTTTCGAGCTCTTGTGGATTTTTGAGGAGATTGGAGATAATCTCATACTTGGCATTGCTATTTCGGGATTGTAATGTCCCCAACCACCCAACCTGCCGAATGTACTGGCTGTCACATTTTTCTACTTTGGCGTGAGATAGTGGGAGTCGGTGGAGTGTTGGGCGCATCTTCCTCTTATTAAATTTTTGATTTGCAAATCTTGATTGACTTCCGTGGGCCTATGTGCCTTCATCCTGTCTTGGAGAATGCATGTTCTTTCCTGTCTCTTGCCTTGTTGCATTTTCTTCCCCCTTCCTATGCAACGTGAGTCCAAATCTTTCCTTCCTCACGTGCATGTTTCTTCTACTTTGCCGTGGAGGAGGGCCTTTTAGTAGTAAAGTACGGACGTGGGTTTTGTTCATCGTTTCTTGAGGCGTTTCAGGTGAAAAAGGTGCATTGTTCCTTTTGTTGGCTGCGTGGGTTTGTTATGGCGGTTTTAGATGAAGCTGCGATTGCAGGGCGCATTACCTCTGCTTTCTTTGGGTCTTGTATGGTGTGTTCTTGTTGGGGATCCACAACAACTACCTATATGTAGTTATTAGCTAGAGCAAGCAGGCATGTTGCAGTAGAGTAGAAGCCTGTTTGAGTGCTCCAACAAGTAGGTGGTCCAACTTTGTTGTTAGCTGTTCAGCATCGACTACACCCTCGAGTTCGGGATTCTCCTTCAAGGTGACAGATCACACCCACTGGGCACAGGAGATCTATGCAATGTTGGAGAAATTGTCTTGGGAGATGAAGGTAGCAGGATATTTTCAGATCTAGATCATGTACTGAGTTTTGTTTCTTCAAAAATCAATTATGTGACAAATGAGAGTATTACCAAAGAAACTTTGATGAAATTTATTATAGAGATTCTCTATTGAGATCTTACTTGTTTTACGATGTAACTCATGGGAGAGAATTCCATAGGCGTGGATCTGTTTCATATCAGAATATTCATGAAGCACAATTTGCCTTACAACTATATGAGCATCTTCTACGAGTCACTAAGCTGGCAGGCATAAAGGTTTCTGTTGGAATTATCACACCTTTCAAGCTACAGCTGAAATGTTTTCACCGAGTGTTTGATGCTGCCCTCAAATCTGCTGAAGAAAAAAAAAGGGGGTTTATCCATCAATACGGTAGATGCCTTTCAGAGCCAGGAGCTCTGCTATCTTTCTTGCCTTTTTGGGTTGTCGTCAAATCTGCATTTTATGGTGCCCTTGACGCTGGGCTATAGTTCCATGCTGCTGTGCAGAAGTCCTTGTGGGCGTATCACTTTTGTGGCTGCTTTTGCCTATCTCTTTGGCTGCCATGTTATTATATGAGTGGGGATGCTTGGAAGGAAGGAGGGATTGATGGAACTGGGGCTCTTATGGTCTGGACACTCAAAGTCTTTTCTTGTGCGGTCAACTACCAGGATGGGTCGTCAAAAGTAGAGGATAAAGCGGAAGGCGTGTGGCTGTAGCAGTCCCTGCTGGATGTTCACGACTGGTGGATGCGTTAAAACAGGCAAGATAGACTAACCATATACATAATATGCTAGTATCTAATAAACCTCTTGAAATGAAACTTTCTCCTTCTAGAAATTGGTTTAAATCTGTGATTATGTGGTTTTGTGTTCAATATATGGTTAACAGTTTGTTACTTCCGGATTGCCTCTGTTGGTTGTTCTTGTTGACGTGATCAAACCCATATATATATATATATATAAAACAAACAAAGGTTCCCAGTGTATGCTTTGATTGATCATATGAAAAATATACATACATATATATATATATATATATATATATATATATATATATATATATATAAATTTTAAAGTTACTTCCTTCTGCAAAAATGTCGTTGTTTCTTTTGTGAACAGGTATGCAATCGCCCCTAGAACATTGCAGCGTTGACTAGTATTGGTTTCTGTTATGTTGTTGCCCTAGACGAAAACATACGTTAATTATTATTATATTTTTTTTTTATGATAAGCGTGATTATGCACTTCGTGTATTGTGCAAAGTATTAGGGCTTTTGAAAATTATAAGTTCAATTTATTTGCTTGTTAAGAAGGAAGTTTTGGGCCGAAAATATGTCCTGGGTTGATAGAAGGGCATAAATTATTGATAGAACCCCATTTTGATTCTACTCTTTCGATGATTAAAATTTGATAAAATTAATGACCTTTATGGTGTTAAGATATGGTATGTTGATGATTCCTTGTGTGATCGATTTAATCATGTATAGACATAATGCCTTGATGGAGTAAGGTAATACCTTTCACGGTTCGTGAAAGTTAAGGTTTTCATCAATTGCTTAAGGTAAGATGAAGTCCCTTAATTTAGTCAAACTTGTCTTGTACTTCCTTCCTGATGAGTGACCTTTCATTGCAAATTTAGAATGATTGTGATGGAAGGTCGTGAATATATTTTTGTTGTCAAAAAGGGAAAAGAAGCTCTGGAATAGTTTGTTTATGTGTCGAGTGTAATAATTGTAATTACATCGTTATAGAAGTTAGTTATTAGAGGATATCTATCTTCAATGGTATATTGTGTGTTTAATCTCTGCATAGGTTACTATAAACTTAGTGTTGAGATGTAAATTAAGGAGAGTTGAGAGACCTTTTCCTTTGTTTACATCGTTTATTATATTAGGAAGTGAGTTGACATCGGAAAATATCAACCAAGTCTAGATTCATGGCTATGTTCCTCTAGAGCGGGAGGGTTATAAATATAAGGTATTATGAAAATTGCAAGGATGTGTTTAGAATGCTAGATTGCCTACTCAACTTGGGTATTAGTGAGGCTTGTTGATATTCGCCCCCTGGTTATGTTCGGTGAGGTAGCGGTTTAGGCAATACCTATTCCTAGGACATTCTTACCGTCCTTTCCACTCATCCTTATTAGCTATGAGGTCACTTTTTACCTAAGATATAATGGTTGTGGGTTTGAATATAAGATTTTTCATCCTTTCAACCTTTTCGATTACATGATGGAACTTTGTTTTTACCCTCGTAGTTCGTTTATAGCCTATTTGGCCTATGGCCCTACGGAACGATCCCAAAATTATTTTCCTTTTGGCAGCTAAGATCGGATCTGGTTTGTATCTTTTGACTTCACCTTGAGAATGTGGATTGATGGGTTACACTTTAGATTTCAATCACGTAATCTATGGGATTATATGATTGAAATCCTAATACTCTCAACTCTTGTGTCTAATCATTTAAATTTCATAGTCTTGCATATTTGGTTGTCAAACTTTTGTAGTTTTAGAGGTATTTTCATAACTAAAACTTATGGGTTTCTTCTTAGTTGATATGTTGAAAATTATATCTTGTTTAAAAAGGTTGTTAGAGGCTAGAACTTTGATCCATTTCCTGAATTAGAATGTTTCCTTTCATGATTTTGTTAGCTAGTAGCTTATTGTTGCTATGTATAGTCTTATCTTGCTCAGTTCTCGCGAACTGACTCAGGTTATTAATTGTTGCAGATGGCTTACGTGGTTAGATGATGGAAAGACTTGTAGATTATTGCATCAATCTTGGTTATGATGTTCCTTTGTACGAATGTGTATTATGTTATAAAATTTGGAAAGGGCCTTTGGACATTTTAGAAGAAGGGTCAGTGCCTAGTAAATGTAATGTAGAGTATTGTTGTGGTATCTGTTGAAACTTTGGCTTGTTTGGTCATCATGTGAAAGATGAAATTTGATTACCGCTGGGTTATGGGATATTCTAGTGAACTTTAACTCTTAGTATAGTAGCGGGGCATGTCCCATGTTATTACTCTCTTGCTCCCTAGTCATGGTTCAATAGAGATGATATGTCCCTTTGATTTGTACATCATGTTGGAATGAATTGATATAACCTTGCTTTGTTTTCACAAACGAGTACTGTTAAAATTTTCTCTTGAGTTAAAATGTTGAGTTGTAAATCCTCCTAAGGCATAGTAGTGATGAGTTTGTAAACACTATAAAGTGAACTGGATATTCCTTATAAAAGTTAAATGAAAATTTATGTTTATGAGCATATTAATGTAGATGTGATCCACTTGAAACCTTTGAGACCTGGAACAATAAAGAGGAATATATATTTTGTAACAAAATATGATTACTTGTTTTTCCCCCGAGCTAAACTAATAAACACTATTTGTTTTGGTGAAACCCTAAATGCTCTCATGGTGAAATCAATGGTTAAATTTTAGAAGATGATAGGATTTAATAAGTAGGAAGGAAATTGATTAATAAAACCTTAAATATCTCTCTATCGTTTGAAATGTCCTCCTTTGTAAAACTTAATTAAGTAAAGTCTAGATGGAGCATTTAAGCAATCTTGATAAACCCTTAACCTCAATAAAAGACCGATAGTAAACAATGTGACCTTGAAGCTAAATTTTGTGATCCTATTCTGTTAACCCTTGCCTTTATTCATGGTGATATTTCTTAAGCAAGGTCAAAATTTAATCCTTAAACAAGAAGGCTATTGTTATGAACCCTAAGAGGTACTTTTCACTCAATCGGAGCTTATGCCTTCACTGTGTAATAGAGGTATGAAACGGTGTTAGTGACTTGAGTAAGATTAATTAACCTTGTAAGAAATGGAAAATGTTCTAAAATCAAGTGAATAAAAAGTTTTGGACATCAAATTGATGATCCTAGTTTAGAAAGCTTGGCCTTAAGCTATTTAGCCAACCATTGAAAAGAAGGAAGTTCTCCCTTGTGAAAAGAATTGTGTGAATCCTTACATGAAATTGTATAAGAACGTAAGTTAAAAATTAAGAGACACTTTAGCAAACAAGAAAATTTAACAAGAAATTCCTCATGGGATGCCCTAACTGTAAGTGTGTTTTGTGGTTGGACTCAATGTTGTTTGTCGAAGAGAAAAGTACATTGTCCTTGATAGGTGTGAATGTTCTCGTAATGACCTTGTGGTCTCCCCTTGTAACAAGTGGTTCTGGTGTTGGTTGTAACCTTGTGACGACATGTTGTGTCGTGTTGTGTCAAAGCAAGTCAAAAAAAAAAAGTTATCCTGTATTTCATTGTGTTGTCCTTGTGTTGGTATTTTTGGTGTGTTACACTTTGGTATCAGAGCGTAGGTTCATGCTCTCAAACCTATGGGCCGGATTGGTGTTGTATGGTGATGTTACATGGTGGTGGTGGTGTTACATGATGATACTGCATGATGATGATGATGTTGCATGATGATGATTTATATTGGAAGAGTAATGTGCTTTAAACGTGATGTGATTATTTTCGTAATTGTGATATTGTGAACGCACATTATGGGTATGTTACCTTGTGCGTGTTTGTGATCATGTTGATATGTTTGGGGATGGGAGTATTCTCTCTCCTTCTTGTGGATTCTAGGAAGAGTTCACGTGTGAATTATTGTTTGTGATGTGTGAAAAGAATTCTAATGTGGATGATGTAGTTTTGGAGCATCGTGGCATTTTGTGATATGTGAGTGTATCAATGTGTTGTATGACTAGTTGATGTTAAAAGAAACGAGTTGTATCATGATGTTTTTACCATGTTTTGAAGAAATGTGTGTACCACCTTGCTATGTTGCAATGGATGTTATGTTGTGATGTACTATGTTCATCGTATATATGAGTTGTGTAATATGTAATGCTTCATGTTGTGATTGTGGGTCATACGGTGAGAGTATGAACCCTATCGTATGGTGCTTGCACTTTGGGTGCAGAAAGTGGTAGAGTGATGTATTACACCTGTGGATGTATGATTGTGATCTACCCTATATGCATACCATACCTGAGACGTTATGGTAGCTATGTGTGTACCACCATGGTGTTAGTGATGTAGTTACATGTTATGTTGTGAGCCTTACACTAACCGACCTTGAGGGAGATCGGTAGAAGTCTATGTTGAGAGTGAGGAATGGTGTACCATGGGTCAATAACTCGAGTGAAAACTCGGTTTAGTAGATTACATGTGACTCTTTCTCTCTCTCCTATGTGGTTGTATGTATGCAACCTTAGTGTATCTATGACTATGTTTAGCCTTGTCGAAGGGTGGCGGGATTGATATATATTTTACGAGTGAGGCTCGATGTTCCGAAAGTGCCAGCAACTCGTTGAGTACCCCTTTGGTGGCCAGATAAGGCCACACAGTTATCGTAATGTGACATTATTATAAGTTGATTTTATTCGTAAATTGAGCTTTTTATTTTATTTTGCAAGGACCGACATCTTTTCTTGATTGCAATGCTTTAGAATTTTGGGCATTTCCTTGGTTGTGGCACTAACATGGGGATTTTGATAATAACTTTGGCTATTTGGGCATTTATTTTAGCTTGATTTGGGGTCTTCTTTTAAATTTGGAATTTTTACCGCCTTGCCCAAGGCTTGTACTTTACCACTTGGCACTTTCACTAGATTGTTGTGCTGGTTCTAATGTCGTGATGTGTGGAATAGGGTCATGGGATGCACCATGGATTGGTTGGACCTATGGACGTGCTTCATTGTATGGGGGTATGCCCCAAGGAGTACATATAACTAGCGGGTTGTTGAACCACGCGTTATTATGTCACTTGGGTTAGGAGTGTCCAAACTCTATGTGTCTTGGACCATAGGGACAACCGGCCTCCTTGAGGGAGGCATAAGAGTTTGAGGGAGGCATAAGAGACTTGAGGGAGGCATAAGAGACTTGAGGGAGGCATAAGAGTTTGAGGGAGGCATAAGAGACTTGAGGGAGGCATAAGAGTTTGAGGGAGGCATAAGAGACTTGAGGGAGGCATAAGAGTTTGAGGGAGGCTTATGATATTTGTCTGTATGGTTGATGTTTCAGGATATATGTTGAGTTATTGTGATGTTTGGTAGTGGTATTTTGATGTATGTGTTACTCATGTCAGATGGTTATGTGTTGTGATGTTGTGGACATGTCATTGATTCCCTTGTGGACACTATGTACCTGTAGCATGGTTTGTTGTTATGTGAGTCTTTCATTGATGCAAATTGAGGAAATGTCTGGTGGATTGTAGTAATCTTTTGTTTGAGTATTTGGTATGTCAGTCATTGATGTGTGATGAGTACTATGTTATGGGAGTGTGCCTATTCTATTCCGTAATTGTGTAACCTTTTGTGGTGTAATACAATCTTGAAGTATATACTTGTGTACTTGTGAATCTGTAGTGTCTTGTGAGCCTGATAGGGTTTGCGTTAGTAGTCCATGTTGGGCACCCACAATAAAGAATAAACCAAGACTCTTGCAACGATGAAATTTTAAAAGAAATTAAACTAAGGATAGTGCTAATGAAAAGAGACTAATGAAATGATGAACAAAAAAAGAACTGCCAATCTTCACAGAACATTGAAAGTTAAAATTTCTACCAAATGTCCCTAAGGCCACTTTGTGACCTTGCCTTAATCAACTAAACTTTTAAACCATAGGGTGTGTATGCTTCTCTATCTATTCCTTATTGTACCCATTTTCTTTTCGCATATATGTTAGGTCGCATCGAGGATGATGCTTTCTTAAGGGGAGGAGAATGTAATGTCCCAACCACCCAACCTCGCCAAAATCTTGGTTGTCACATTTTCTACTTTGGCGTGAGACAGTGGGAGTCGTTGGAGTGTTGGGCGCACCTTCCTCTTATTAAATTTTTTGATTTGCAAATCTTCAGTTGACTTATTTGGCCTGTGTGCCTTCATCTATTTTGGAGAATGCGTGTTCTTTCCTGTCTCTTGCCTTGTTGCAGTTTCTTCCCCCTTCCTGTGCAACGTGAGTCTAAATCTTTCCTTCCTCGCATGCATGTTTCTTCTGCTTTGCCGTGGAGGAGGGCCTGTTAGCAGTAAAGTATGGATGAGGGTTTTGTTCATCGTTTCCTGAGGCGTTTCAGGTGAAAAAGGTGCACTATTCCTTTTGCTGGCCGCGTGGGTTTGGTATGGCGGTTTTAGATGAAGCTGAAGTCGCAGGCGCGTTACCTCGACTTTCTTTGGGTGTTGTATGGTGTGTTCTTATTGGGGATCCACAATAACTACCTGCACAATGGTTATTAGCTAGGCAGCAGGCATGTTGCAGTATTGTAGAAGCCTGTTTGAGCGCTCCAACAAGTAGGTGGTAATGCTTTGTTGTTATCATTTAGCATCGACTACACCCTCGGTGTCGGGATTCTCCTTCAAGGTGACAGATCACACCCACGGAGCACTGGGAGATCTATGCAATGTTGGAGAAATTGTCTTGGGAGATGAAGGTAGCAGGATATTTTCAGATCTAGATCATGTACTGAGTTTTGTTTCTTCAAAAATCAATTATGTGACAGTGAGAGTATTACAAGCAAACCTGATGAAATTTATTATAGAGATTCTCTATTGAGATCTTACTTGTTTTATGATGTAACTCATGGGAGAGAATTCCAAAGGCATGGATCTGTTTCATATCGAATATTCATGAAGCACAATTTGCCTTACAACTATATTAGCATCTTCTCACGAGTCACTAAGCTGGCAGGCATAAAGGTTTCTGTTGGAATTATCACACCTTTCAAGCTACAGCTGAAATGTTTTCACAGAGTGTTTGATGCTGCCCTCAAATCTGTTGAAGAAAAAAAAAAGGGGGTTTATCCATCAATACGGTAGATGCCTTTCTGAGCCAGGAGATCTGCTATCTTTCTTTCCTTTTTGGGTTGTCGTCAAATCTACTTTTTATGGTGCCTTGACTGGGCTATAGTTCCATGATCTTTGTGTAGAAGTCCTTGTGGGCGTATCATTTTTGTGGCTGCTTTTGCCTATCTCTTTGGCTGCCATGTTATTATATGAGTGGGGATTCTTGGAAGGAAGGAGGGATTGATGGGCCGGGGCTCTTATGGTCCGGACACTCAAAGTCTTTTCTTGTGCGGTCAACTACAAGGATGGATCATCAAAAGCAGAGGATAAAGCGGAAGGCGTGTGGTCAGAAGAGTCCTGCTAGATGTTCACGATCCACAGTGGATGCATTAAAATAGGCAAGATAGACTAACCATATACATAATATGCTAGTATCTAATAAACCTCTTGAAATGAAACTTTCTCCTTCTAGAAATTGGTTTAAATCATGATTATGTGGTTTTGTGTTCAATATATGGTTAATAGTTTGTTACTTCCAAATTACCTCTATTGGTTGTTCTTTTGACGTGATCAAACCCATTTATATATATATAAAACAAACAAAGGTTCCCAGTGTATGCTTTGATTGATCGTATGAAAAATATACGTATATATATATATATATATATAATTTTAAAGTTACTTTTAAAGTTACTTCCTTCTGCAAAAATGTCATTGTTTCTTTTGTGAACCTAGGTATGTAATCGCCCCTAGAACGTTGCATAGCGTTGACTAGTATTGGTTTCCTGTTATGTTGTTGCCCTAGAGAAAAACATACGATTAAATTATTATTATATTTCTTTTTTATGATAAGCATGATTATGCACTTCGTGTATTGTGAAAAGTATTAGGGCTTTTGAAAATTAGAAGTTCAATTTATATGCTTGTTAAGAAGGAAGTTTTGGGCCGAAAATATGTCCTGGGTTGATAGAAGGGCATAAATTATTGATAGAACCCCATTTTGATTCTACTCTTTCGATGAGTAAAATTTGATAAAATTAATGACCTTTATGGTGTTAAGATATGGTATGTTGATGATTCCTTGTGTGATCAATTTAATCATGTATAGACATAATGCCTTGATGGAGTAAGGTAATACCTTTCACGGTTCGTGAAAGTTAAGGTTTTCATCAACTGCTTAAGGTAACATGAAGTCCCTTAATTTAGTCAAACTTGTCTTGTACTTCCTTCTGATGAGTGAGCTTTCATTGCAAATTTAGAATGATTGTGATGGAAGGTCGTGAATATATTTTGTTGTCAAAAAGGGAAAAGAAGCTCTGGAATAGTTTGTTTATGTGTCGAGTGTAATAATTGTAATTACATCGTTATAGAAGTTAGTTATTGGAGGATATCTATCTTCAATGGTATATTGTGTGTTTAATCTCTGCATAGGTTACTATAAACTTAGTGTTGAGATGTAAATTAAGGAGAGAGAGACACTTTTTTCCTTTGTTTACAGTTTATGATATTAGGAAGTGAGTTGACGTCGGAAAATATCAACCAAGTCTAGATTCATGGCTATGTTCCTCTAGAACGGGAGGGTTATAAATATAAGGTATTATGAAAATTACAAGGATGTGTTTAGAATGCTAGATTTCCTACTCAACTTGGGTATTAATGAGGCTTGTCATTATTCGGCCCTACTGGTTATGTTCGGTGAGGTAGCGGTTAGGCAATACCTATTCGGACATTCTTACCATCCTTTCCACTCATCCTTATTAGCTATGAGGTCACTTATTACCTAAGATATAATGGTCATGGGTTTGAATATAAGATTTTTCATCCTTTAAACCTTTTTGATTACATGATGGAACTTTGTTTTTACCCTCGTAGTTCGTTTGTAGCCTATTTGGCCTATGGCCCCTACGGAACGATCCCAAAATTATTTTCCTTTTTGGCGGCTAAGATCGGATCTGGTTTGTATCTTTGACTTCACCTTGAGAATGTGGATTGATGGGTTACACTTTAGATTTCAATCACGTAATCTACAAGATTATATGATTGAAATCCTAATACTCTGAACTCTTGTGTCTAATCATTTAAATTTCATAGTCTTGCATATTTGGTTGTCAAACTTTTGTAGTTTTAGAGGTATTTTCATAACTAAAACTTATGGGTTTCTTCTTAGTTGATATGTTGAAAATTATATCTTGTTTCAAAAGGTTGTTAGAGGCTAGAAATTTGATCCATTTCCTGAATTAGAATGTTTCCTTTCATGATTTTGTTAGCTAGTAGCTTATTGTTGCTATGTATAGTCTTATCTTGCTCAGTTCTTGAACTGACTCAGGTTATTAATTGTTGCAGATGGCTTACGTGGTTAGATGATGGAAAGACTTGTAGATTATTGCATCAATCTTGGTTATGATGTTCCTTTGTACGAATGTGTATTATGTTATAAAATTTGGAAAGGGCCTTTGGACATTTTAGAAGAAGGGTCGAGTCTGCTAGTAAATGTAATGTAGAGTATTGTTGTGGTATATGTTGAAACTTTGGCTTGTTTGGTCATCATGTGAAAGATGAAATTTGATTACCGCTTGGTTATGGGATATTCTAGTGAACTTTAACCCTTAGTATAGTAGCGGGGCATGTCCCATGTTATTACTCTCTTGCTCCCTAGTCATGGTTCAATAGAGATGATATGTCCCTTTGATTTGTACATCATGTTGGAATGAATTGATATAACCTTGTTTTGTTTTCGCAAACGAGTACTGTTAAAATTTGCTCTTGAGTTAAAATGTTGAGTTGTAAATCCTCCTAAGGCATAGTAGTGATGAGTTTGTAAACACTATAAAGTGAACTGGATATTCCTTATAAAAGTTAAACGAAAATTTATGTTTATGAGCATATTAATGTAGATGTGATCCACTTGAAACCTTTGAGACCTGGAACAATCAAGAGGAATCTATCTTTTGTAACAAAATATGATTACTTGTTTTTCCCCCGAGCTAAACTAATAAACACTATTTGTTTTGGTGAAACCCTAAATGGTCTCATGGTGAAATCAATGGTTAAATTTTAGAAGATGATAGGATTTAATAAGTAGGAAGGAAATTGACTAATAAAACCTTAAATATCTCTCTATCATTTGAAATGTCCTCCTTTGTAAAACTTAATTAAGTAAAGTCTAGATGGAGCATTTAAGCAATCTTGATAAACCCTTAACCTCAATAAAAGACCGATAGTAAACAATGTGACCCTGAAGCTAAATTTTGTGATCCTATTCTCTTAACCCTTGCCTTGATTCATGGTGATATTTCTTAAGAAAGGTCAAAATTTAATCCTTAAACAAGAAGGCTATTGTTATGAACCCTAAGAGGTACTTTTCACTCAATCGAAGCTTATGCCTTCACCTGTGCAATAGAGGTATGAAACAGGTGTTAGTGACTTGAGTAAGATTAATTAACCTTGTAAGAAATAGAAAATGTTCTAAAATCAAGTGAATAAAAAATTTTGGACATCAAATTGATGATCCCAGTTTAGAAAGCTTGGCCTTAAGCTATTTAACCAACCACCTGAAAAGAAGGAAGTTCTCCTTGTGAAAAGAATTGTGTGAATCCTTACATGAAATTGTATAAGAACGTAAGTTAAAAATTAAGAGACACTTTAGCAAACAAGAAATTCCTCATGGGATGCCCTAACTGTAAGTGTGTTTTGTGGTTGGACTCCAATGTTGTTCTATCAAGAAGAGAAAAGTACATTGTCCTTGATAGGTGTGAACGTTCTCGTGCTGACCTTGTGGTCTCCCCCGTAACAAGTGGTTCCTAGTGTTGGTTGTAACCTTGTGACGACATGTTGTGTCGTGTTGTGTCAAAGCAAGTCAAAAAAAAAGTTATCCTGTATTTCACTGTGTTGTCCTTGTGTTGGTATTTTTGGTGTGTTACACTTTGGTATCAGAGCGTAGGTTCATGCTCTCGAACCTATGGGCCGGATTGGTGTTGTATGGTGATGTTGCATGGTGGTGGTGGTGTTACATGATGATACTGCATGATGATGATGATGTTGCATGATGATGATTTATATTGGAAGAGTAATGTGCTTTAAACGTGATGTGATTATTGTCGTAATTGTGATATTGTGAACGCACATTATGGGTATGTCACCTTGTGCGTGTTTGTGATCATGTTGATATGTTTGGGATGGGAGTATTCTCTCTCCTTCTTGTGGATTCTAGGAAGAGTTCACGTGTGAATTATTGTTTGTGATGTGTGAAAAGAATTCTAATGTGGATGACGTAGTGTTGGAGCATCGTGGCATATTGTGATATGTGAGTGTATCAATGTGTTGTATGACTAGTTGATGTTAAAAGAAATGAGTTGTATCATGATGTTTTTACCATGTTTTGAAGAAATGTGTGTACCACCTTGCTATGTTGCAATGGATGTTATGTTGTGATGTACTATGTTCATCGTATATATGAGTTGTGTAATATGTAATGCTTCATGTTGTGATTGTGGGTCATACGGTGAGAGTATGAACCCTATCGTATGGTGCTTGCACTTTGGGTGCAGAAAGTGGTAGAGTGATGTATTACGCCCTGTGGATGTATGATTGTGATCTACCCTGTATGCATACCATACCGAGACGTTATGGTAGCTATGTGTGTACCACTATGGTGTTAGTGATGTAGTTACATGTTATGTTGTGAGCCTTACACTAACCGACCTTGAGGGAGATCGGTAGAAGTGTATGTTGAGAGTGAGGAATGGTGTACCATGGGTCAATAACTCAAGTCAAAACTCAGTTTAGTAGATTACATGTGACTCTTTCCTCTCTCCCTATGTGGTTGTATGTATGCAACCTTAGTGTATCTATGACTATGTTTAGCCTTGTCGAAGGGTGGCGGGATTGATATATATTTTACGAGCTGAGGCTCGATGTTCCGAGTGCCAGCAACTCGTTGAGTACCCCTTTGGTGGCCAGATAAGGCCACACAGTTATCGTAATGTGACATTATTATAAGTTGATTTTATTCGTAAATTGAGATTTTTATTTTATTTTGCAAGGACCAGCATCTTTTCTTGATTGCAATGCTTTACAATTTTGGGCATTTCCTTGGTTGTGGCACTAACATGGGGATTTTGATACTAACTTTGGCTATTTGGCCATTTATTTTAGCTTGATTTGGGGTCTTCTTTTAAATTTGGAATTTTACCGCCTTGCCCAAGGCTTGTACTTTGCCACTTAGCACTTTGATTGGATTGTTGTGATGGTTCTAATGTCGTGATGTGTGGAATAGGGTCATGGGATGCACCATGGATTGGTTGGACCTATGGACCCGCTTCATTGTATGGGGTGCCCCAAGGGGCACATATAACTAGCGGGTTGTTGAACCACACATTATTATGTCACTTGGGTTAGGAGTGTCCAAACTCTATGTGTCTTGGACCATAGGGACAACCGGCCTCCTTGAGGGAGGCATAAGAGTTTGAGGGAGGCATAAGAGTTTGAGGGAGACATAAGAGACTTGAGGGAGGCATAAGAGACTTGAGGGAGGCATAAGAGTTTGAGGGAGGCATAAGAGACTTGAGGGAGGCATAAGAGTTTGAGGGAGGCTTATGATATTTGTCTGTATGGTTGATGTTTCAGGATATATGTTGAGTTATTGTGATGTTTGGTAGTGGTCTTTTGATGTATGTGTTACTCATGTCAGATGGTTATGTGTTGTGATGTTGTGGACATGTCATTGATTCCCTTGTGGACACTATGTACCTATAGCATGGTTTGTTGTTATGTGAGTCTTTCATTGATGCAAATTGAGGAAATGTCTAGTGGATTATAGTACTCTTTTGTTTGAGTATTTGGTATGTCAGTCATTGATGTGTGATGAGTACCTATGTTATGGGGAGTGTGCCTATTCTATTCCGTAATTGTGTAACCTTTTGTGGTGTAATACAATCTTGAAGTATATACTTGTGTACTTGTGAATCAGAGTGTCTTGTGAGCTGATAGGGTTTGCGTTAGCGATCCATGTTGGGCACCGACAATAAAGAATAAACAAAGACTCTGCAATGATGAAATTTTAAAAGAAATTAAACTAAGAATAGTGCTAATGAAAAGAGACTAATGAAATGATGAACAAAAAAAGAACTGCCAATCTTCACAGAACATTGAAAGTTAAAATTTCTACCAAATGTTCCTAAGGCCACTTTGTGACCGTGCTTTGTAATCAACTAAAAGTTTAAACCATAGGGTGTGTATGCTTCTTCATCTATTCCTTGTTGCACCCATTTTCTTTTCCACTGTGTTAGGTCGCATCGAGGATGATGCTTTCTTAAGGGGAGGAGAATGTAATGTCCCCAACCACCCAACCTGCCCATTGTCTTGTCACGGTGTCACGTTTTTCTACTTTGGCATGAGACAGTGGGAGTCGGTGGAGTGTTGGGTGCACCTTCCTCTTATTAAATTTTTTGATTTGCAAATCTTGATTGACTTTCGTGGCCTGTGTGCCTTCGTCTGTTTTGGATAATGTGTGTTCTTTCTGTCTCTTGCCTTGTTGCATTTTCTTCCCCCTTCCTTTGCAACGTGAGTCCAAATCTTTCCTTCCTCGTGTGCATGTTTCTTCTACTTTACCGTGGAGAAGGGCATTGTGCGTGAAAGAAAGTATGGACGTGGGTTTTGTTCATCGTTTCTCGAGGTGTTTCGGTGTGAAAAAAAAAAAGGCGCACTGTTCCTTTTCTTTGGCCGCGTGGGTTTGGTATGGCGGTTTTAGATGAAGCTACTGATCACAAGTGGCGCGTTACCTCCACTTTCTTTGGAGTCTTGTATGGTGTGTTCTTATTGGGGATCACAATAACTATTGCCTGCAACAGTTATTAGCTAGGCAGCAGGCATGTTGCAGTATAGTAGAAGCCTGTTTGAGCGCTCCAACAAGTAGGTGGTCCAACTTTGTTGTTATCTGTTTAGCATCGACTACACCCTCGAATTCGGGATTCTCCTTCAAGGTGACAGATCACACCCACGGGCACAGGAGATCTATGCAATGTTGGAGAAATTGTCTTGGGAGATGAAGGTAGCAGGATATTTTCAGATCTAGATCATGTACTGAGTTTTGTTTCTTCAAAAATCAATTATGTGACAGTGAGAGTATTACCAGCAAACCTGATGAAATTTATTATAGAGATTCTCTATTGAGATCTTACTTGTTTTACGATGTAACTCATGGGAGAGAATTCCATAGGCGTGGATCTGTTTCATATCAGAATATTCATGAAGCACAATTTTCCTTACAACTATATTAGCATCTTCCACGAGTCACTAAGCTGGGAGGCATAAAGGTTTCTGTTGGAATTATCACACCTTTCAAGCTACGGCTGAAATGTTTTCACCGAGTGTTTGATTTGAATCTGCTGAAGATGAAAAAAAAGGGGAGTTTATCCATCAATACGGTAGATGCCTTTCAGAGCCAGGAGCTCTGCTATCTTTCTTGCCTTTTTGGGTTGTTGTCAAATCTACTTTTTATGGTGCCCTTGACGGTGGGCTATAGTTCCCATCTTTGTTGTGCGTAAGTCCTTGTGGGCGTATCACTTTTGTGGCTGCTTTTGGCTATCGCTTTGGCTGCCATGTTATTATATGAGTGGGGATGCTTGGAAGGAAGGAGGGATTGATGGGCCGGGGCTCTTATGGTCTGGACACTCAAAGTCTTTTCTTGTGCGGTCAACTACCAGGATGGGTCGTCAAAAGCAGAGGATAAAGCGGAAGGCGTGTGGCTGTAGCAGTCCCTGCTGGATGTTCACGACTGGTGGATGCGTTAAAACAGGCAAGATAGACTAACCATATACATAATATGCTAGTATCTAATAAACCTCTTGAAATGAAACTTTCTCCTTCTAGAAATTGGTTTAAATCTGTGATTATGTGGTTTTGTGTTCAATATATGGTTAACAGTTTGTTACTTCGGATTGCCTCTGTTGGTTGTTCTTGTTGACGTGATCAAACCCATTTTATATATATATAAAACAAACAAAGGTTCCTAGTGTATGCTTTGATTGATCATATGAAAATATATATATATATATATATATATATATATATAATTTTAAAGTTACTTCCTTCTGCAAAAATGTCATTGTTTCTTTTGTGAACCTGGGTATGTAATCGCCCCTAGAACGTTGCAGCGTTGACTAGTATTGGTTTCCTGTTATGTTGTTGCCCTAGAGGAAAACATACAGTTAAATTATTATTATATTTTTTTTTTATGATAAGCGTGATTATGCACTTCGTGTATTGTGCAAAGTATTAGGGCTTTTGAAAATTAGAAGTTCAATTTATATGCTTGTTAAGAAGGAAGTTTTGGGCCGAAAATATGTCCTGGGTTGATAGAAGGGCATAAATTATTGATAGAACCCCATTTTGATTCTACTCTTTCGATGAGTAAAATTTGATAAAATTAATGACCTTTATGGTGTTAAGATATGGTATGTTGATGATTCCTTGTGTGATCGATTTAATCATGTATAGACATAATGCCTTGATGGAGTAAGGTAATACCTTTCACGGTTCGTGAAAGTTAAGGTTTTCATCAACTGCTTAAGGTAACATGAAGTCCCTTAATTTAGTCAAACTTGTCTTGTACTTCCTTCCTGATGAGTGACCTTTCATTGCAAATTTAGAATGATTGTGATGGAAGGTCGTGAATATATTTTGTTGTCAAAAAGGGAAAAGAAGCTCTGGAATAGTTTGTTTATGTGTCGAGTGTAATAATTGTAATTACATCGTTATAGAAGTTAGTTATTGGAGGATATCTATCTTCAATGGTATATTGTGTGTTTAATCTCTGCATAGGTTACTATAAACTTAGTGTTGAGATGTAAATTAAGGAGAGTTGAGAGACCTTTTCCTTTGTTTACATCGTTTATGATATTAGGAAGTGAGTTGACGTCGGAAAATATCAACCAAGTCTAGATTCATGGCTATGTTCCTCTAGAACGGGAGGGTTATAAATATAAGGTATTATGAAAATTGCAAGGATGTGTTTAGAATGCTAGATTGCCTACTCAACTTGGGTATTAATGAGGCTTGTCGCTATTCCGGCCCTGGTTATGTTCAGTAGGTAAGCGGTTAGGCAATACCTATTCCGGACATTCTTACCATCCTTTCCACTCATCCTTATTAGCTATGAGGTCACTTATTACCTAAGATATAATGGTTGCGGGTTTGAATATAAGATTTTTCATCCTTTAAACCTTTTCGATTACATGATGGAACTTTGTTTTTACCCTCGTAGTTCGTTTATAGCCTATTTGGCCTATGGCCCTACGGAACGATCCCAAAACTATATTCCTTTTGGCAGCTAAGATCGGATCTGGTTTGTATCTTTTGACTTCACCTTGAGAATGTGGATTGATGGGTTACACTTTAGATTTCAATCACGTAATCTACGGGATTATATGATTGAAATCCTAATACTCTCAACTCTTGTGTCTAATCATTTAAATTTCATAGTCTTGCGTATTTGGTTGTCAAACTTTTGTAGTTTTAGAGGTATTTTCATAACTAAAACTTATGGGTTTCTTCTTAGTTGATATGTTGAAAATTATATCTTGTTTCAAAAGGTTGTTAGAGGCTAGAACTTTGATCCATTTCCTGAATTAGAATGTTTCCTTTCATGATTTTGTTAGCTAGTAGCTTATTGTTGCTATGTATAGTCTTATCTTGCTCAGTTCTCGTGAACTGACTCAGGTTATTAATTGTTGCAGATGGCTTACATGGTTAGATGATGGAAAGACTTGTAGATTATTGCATCAATCTTGGTTATGATGTTCCTTTGTATGAATGTGTATTATGTTATAAAATTTGGAAAGGGCCTTTGGACATTTTAGAAGAAGGGTCAGTGCCTAGTAAATGTAATGTAGAGTATTGTTGTGGTATCTGTTGAAACTTTGGCTTGTTTGGTCATCATGTGAAAGATGAAATTTGATTACCGCTTGGTTATGGGATATTCTAGTGAACTTTAACCCTTAGTATAGTAGCGGGGCATGTCCCATGTTATTACTCTCTTGCTCCCTAGTCATGGTTCAATAGAGATGATATGTCCCTTTGATTTGTACATCATGTTGGAATGAATTGATATAACCTTGTTTTGTTTTTCAAAAACTTGTTAAACTTTGCTCTTGAGTTAAAATGTTGAGTTGTAAATCCTCCTAAGGCATAGTAGTGATGAGTTTGTAAACACTATAAAGTGAACTGGATATTCCTTATAAAAGTTAAACGAAAATTTATGTTTATGAGCATATTAATGTAGATGTGATCCACTTGAAACCTTTGAGACCTGGAACAATCAAGAGGAATCTATCTTTTGTAACAAAATATGATTACTTGTTTTTCCCCCGAGCTAAACTAATAAACACTATTTGTTTTGGTGAAACCCTAAATGGTCTAATGGTGAAATCAATGGTTAAATTTTAGAAGATGATAGGATTTAATAAGTAGGAAGGAAATTGATTAATAAAACCTTAAATATCTCTCTATCGTTTGAAATGTCCTCCTTTGTAAAACTTAATTAAGTAAAGTCTAGATGGAGCATTTAAGAAATCTTGATAAACCCTTAACCTCAATAAAAGACCTGATAGTAAACAATGTGACCCTGAAGCTAAATTTTGTGATCCTATTCTCTTAACCCTTGCCTTGATTCATGGTGATATTTCTTAAGCAAGGTCAAAATTTAATCCTTAAACAAGAAGGCTATTGTTATGAACCCTAAGCGGTACTTTTCCCTCAATCGGAACTTATGCTTTCACCTGTGCAATAGAGGTATGAAACAGGTGTTAGTGACTTGAGTAAGATTAATTAACCTTGTAAGAAATGGAAAATGTTCTAAAATCAAATGAATAAAAAGTTTTGGACATCAAATTGATGATCCCAGTTTAGAAAGCTTGGCCTTAAGCTATTTAGCCA
Organism: Taxus wallichiana var. yunnanensis; assembly: GCA_018340775.1. Lineage (NCBI taxonomy): Eukaryota > Viridiplantae > Streptophyta > Pinopsida > Cupressales > Taxaceae > Taxus > Taxus wallichiana. Next base: position 385,892,792 of record CM031241.1, read on the forward strand.
ACCGTTGAAAAGAAAGAAGTTCTCCCTTGTGAAAAGAATTGTGTGAATCGTTACATGAAATTGTATAAGAACGTAAGTTAAAAATTAAGAGACACTTTAGCAAACAAGAAAATTTAACAAGAAATTCCTCATGGGATGCCCTAACTGTAAGTGTGTTTTGTGGTTGGACTCCAATGTTGTTCTGTCAAGAAGAGAAAAGTACATTGTCCTTGATAGGTGTGAACGTTCTCGTGCTGACCTTGTGGTCTCCCCCGTAACAAGTGGTTCCTGGTGTTGGTTGTAACCTTGTGACGACATGTTGTGTCGTGTTGTGTCAAAGCAAGTCAAAAAAAAAAGTTATCCTGTATTTCACTGTGTTGTCCTTGTGTTGGTATTTTTGGTGTGTTATAGGGATTGTGTTATTTTCATGGAGAGAATGCTGTTTGGAAAAAAAGCTACCATGGAGAGGTAGGAGCTTAGCTTTCCTTTTATGTTGTCATTTTATTTTGTGTTTATATGAATGGTGCATGTGTTTTATGTAATTGTTGGCTGGTTGGGGTAGACCGCCATTAGAATTGTGTAGGAGAAGTCTACGAGGAATTCATGTCAAAGGGGGGCATAAGGGAATTCTAGTGGCATAAAAATTCTTGTGGAGGGAGTTTTGGTTTGGGATTCACCTTGGAAAAGAAATAGCTTGCATTTCTTACTTTGTGGGGGGCATAAGGATATTTTTGGTGAATTTTATTGGCGAGTTTGATACGAGATGGATGCCTAAGTCCCATTCGGAGGCATAAGTAGCTTCCCCCATAGTCCTTGATCCTTTGGCTTGCATGATCAAGCCTGAGTTCTATTTGGAATGTATTCAAATCTAGTTGTAAATTGTTGTCTTGTGTTGGAATGTGTTTAAATTTGAATATGCATGTTGAAAGAATGTTGTGTTGTGGAAGCCTATTGTTGTCATGGGTTGATATACATTTCTCATTGAATTGTGGTTGGGGCTTAGGGTCCAATGATGAAGAATGGCTTATCCTTTCATTGGATGTCTTGGTTAGGTGGAGAGTGTTTCCTTTCCCCCAATTTTGTTGTGATCAAATTGGAAGAAAAAGAAAAATTGCATGTTGTTGTTATGGAGCGTAAGAAGACAGCTTTTTCCAGCCCTTGTGAAACTAATTGATTTATAACCTTTCCCACTTTGATGTGGATGAAATTGTAATATATTTGTGAAGAAAATATGTTGTAATTGGTTATGAAAATTGTATATTCGAACTATGAAGGATGTTTATACGTTGTTCTATTTATTGGAAAGAAAGAAATAGAAACTTGTTTGTTGCATTCAAACATTGAAATATGTAAAGTTGTATAATTGAAGTCTATAAAGGATTTCAATACCTTTGTTCATATGCATTTTTGTGTTGAATTGGAATATCAGATTGTGATTGAAATCCCTGTTTAGAAAAATGAAAAAAAGAAGAAATACGTATGAAGGAATTATATCACTTTGTCTCTTTTGGAAATATATTAAATTGGAAACCAAACTTTACAATTTAGCTTTTAAATGATTTTTTATAAACAACTAAATGCCTTGGACTAGAATAGAAATTAATTTCCACACTTGAATGATGAAATTGATAAACATATTCTCTAGAAATGGATCTCTGTTGTAAATTTAAAAATGGAAAATATTTTAATTAAAATGCATAGTTTGAACCTGCAATTAATAATCAACATTGAAATGTTAAAATTTAGCATGATATGACATCAATGAACTCAAATTGACAGAAATACTTAAGAAAAAAATTTAAGACATTGCAAAATTGGGCCTAAACCTTTCACATTCATTTTGCAACCTTCTTCTGTCAATTGTTGGAACAATTCAAATTGAAATCATTTGAGCAAATTTACCTTCCTAAAACATCCTAAATCCTTCCAAGAATAACCCTCCATGTTTGTTTGGCATTTTGAGTGAAGGAGGAGATCAAATTGGACCAAAATTTTAAGTTAAAATTTACCAGTTGGCTTTTTAAAATCTTGTAGAACGTTTCCTTAAAAATGACCCTTCAAACTTTATCAAAATGTAAAATTTATGATTTCTTGTGCTAAGAGAGCATAGATAGATTTCCAAAATTCCTCATTTTCCAAAAACTCGAGCTTTCTAGAAAAAGTTATAGACCTTTGAATGTTTCCTTCCTTGGTGGGAAAATTTGGGAAAATTTTTCACTGGCGGGCCCTTGACCCAAAAAATTCCCTAAAAATCCTTATATAAATTTTGAAAATTTTTGGGAAAATTTTTAAAATTTCTCTCACTTGACTCTGACCCCAATCAAAGGCTGCGATGTGTCCTCATGAGGCAACAACAAAGGTGCGACATCATTTTCTTCCTTGGACTTCTTTTTTAAAAATTGTAAAATTTTACTTTTTTCCCCTATTTGACCCATGACCGCATGCATATGTGGAAGTACGCCACGTGGCAGCAAAGATGGGGTGTTAGTGGAGGGGCGGAACCCTCACGACATTTTTTTTTTTGAATGAATTTTTTTGGAAAAATTTGTAAAGGAACCCCCGAGGCCCCGCTCTCTCGCCCTCACCCTAGTGAAACCTTTCCGCGGATGCACTGAGACCCATGCACGCCATCTATCCCTTTCCCTCCCTTTAGTAATTTTTGCCAACTAACCCCGCCACTCGCTCGTCCCTCTCCTTCTCCCCCTGTGTGAACTCGGAGCTCGACAAGTGTCCCTAACAGAATAACAAAGGTGTGGGTGTAGATATAAATTCTTTCCCCCATGCAAGAAAAATTTCAAACATCGCCCCACGACCCACCAACCTGGAAAATGGATTTCCTCCTCGCTCAACATGTGTCCCTTTTGGAAAAAATTTCACTCCAGGCCCATTGGTCCATAATTGGAGTTTTACAAGGAGTTAGGAGGACGTATTTATATCATTGGAAAGGTGAGAAAATTTACTATATAATGGGAATGATTTAGGAAAATTTTTAATGCATTAATTGTGAGAACAATCAAGTTAAAAATATAAGCCTATTTAAGAGTGGGTATGGTGTTAATTTACCCCCTAAACCTAACTGAAACTTCTAACCCTAAAATTTTTGACCTTGTGACACCTGATAATTACTAATAAAAGAAAAGTATGTTCTAGTAGATTAAACTTGTTTCGAACCTGTTAGTGTCAAGTATTGTCTTCTTACAACCTTGGTTGTGGATACTTCTAATAAAAAAATTATTCCATAATTTTCCTAACTAATCCTAGGTTGTTTCTTGGGTCTCAAGTGGGTTGTTTGAACGGGCATCAAAATTTTATTACTCATATTATTCTCCTACTTCTTCTTCATCTAGTAACCTCTCCACATATGCATCATACCTTCAAAAGAGATCATTGATTTCTTCTTCATTTGGCCTTGTATGGTGTTTGAAAATCAATTTCTATCTTGCTATTGCATTCACATAGTGTCTCGATTTTCTATTTGTATTCCAATAGCACGGCTCTTAACTCTATAATTTTGGTCTAAATTTTCCTCATTGCTTTAATAAATTCATAAGAGAATTCATTTTTTTGAATGCTTTTCTCAAAATAACTAAACAAAAATTCATCCTTTAGATCACCATAGATTTTCTTGGATTTTTCAAAAACTATACCTTCAATTTTATAATCAATAGCATCTAAGGTATCATCAACCCATTTCCTGTTGACTTCTATCTTTTCTTTGATTCCATTCAAAACCCTTATCCTTGCTAACAATCCATAACATGCTAAGTTCCCTTCAATTTGTATGGCAAAACCCGTTCTTTTTCAACAATTCATCACTGATTTGAGTTAATCAGTTTAACTTGAGAAAAATTCCTTCAAAGTAAATAATTTCATTATCACACTACTCAATTAGGTCATCAATTTAATTAATCCTATTCTTAATCTCTTCATACTTTTTCTTGGCTTCTTCAATTACTTATTTTCTCCTTTTTATTCAACTTCTCAACCCATGTTTCCATCACCTGAGATTTCTTAACATCCTTTTCAATATTTTCCATTCCTTCAGGGGTATTGGCAGAGGAAATTTCTTGAGTTTGATTAGAATGCCAAAGTAAATCTTTTAGATTAGAACTCAAAGATTTTACTTATTCTTTCAATTGTTTTGTAGTTATCCTATCCTCATCGACCTTTTGCAACAAGCCACTTACTACCTCGGATACTTCCTATTTCAATTGGTCTCTTGAAGGCTTTCCTAAGGGAATAAGTTGGACACTATAATCCTTGGCTGATATATTTTCTTTTGTTTTTCCTCGTGAGGGATTGCCACTTCTAAATTTTTAGATCCCAGTGGGTTACTATTAATTTTGGTGAGAACTCAAGCTCATTTGGAGGTTCTTACTAGTTTTGGAAAAGATATAATTGTGACATCTATAGCCTTCACATGCACAATTTCATCTTCTTATTTTGAGATCATCTCTCCTATCCATCCTTTTGTAAGAGTGGTCCCAAATTTTGTTTCCTATAATTCTTGTTGGGATTTCTTGGGGACAATCACCAACTAATTGGACACCTCTTTTACCTCTTGGACTAATAATTCTCCCTTATTTTTTTATTCAAATCCCTCAATTATATCTTTGTTCTTACTTTGTATTGGAACTTCCTTTGATTGTTTTCCTTCTTAATCTTGAGTTTGGGGCTGGCCAGTCTCCTTCATAGTTACATCAATGATTACAATATATTATTTCTTTATTTCTTCAGCTGATGCAATCTTAACTTTAACCTTTTCCTTGGGAGTTTCTTGAGCTAGTACCTCTTTTCTGAGAATTCCTTTCTCTTCCATGGTTTCCACCTCTTTTGGAGGTTGCTAAGTTGACACATTATCATCCTTTTGTTTTGTTGGCACCTCATTTAGAAACATGTTCGGATAGCTTTCAATTATTGGTTCCTTAACTTTACCCAAATCTTACACATCCACACTATGAACAATCTTATTCTCAATAGTTTCACCTTGTGCAACCTCTTCTATCTTTTCATCTGCAAATTTTCCTTTTTGAGATGGTTCACTATCCTTAGTGACCTTAACTTCATGGGAGGGATCCTTATCATCCAATACCTTTGTACTTACACTTTTTCCACTAGGTAATTCCTTTTTCTCGGTTCGTTGTTTGAACTCTAGTTTGAGTAGTTGGCACATGAGTAGTTTTTCTACTCCTTCACTCAATTGAGGATCACTTACACCCTTTACTAGTTGTTCATCAATAGATATGTAAAATTCATCCAATGTGGAAAAATCCTCACCAATATCAACATCCATTATCTCTACCTGACTCTTTCTTTGATTCTTTCAATTTTCAAATAAAGGTACACTTGCTATTTTCAATTGAAATGGTTTTGAGATGTTTTCACACATTTATTCAAGACATCACTATCTCTTTGGATTATATAAGACATTACCTTGAGTTTTTTTTTATGAGTGCTCCCAATTATCACTTCCTCTAAGAACAATTATGAAAATAAAGGAATTGATGCTACATGTAGTACTCGGTAAATATCAGTTCTTTCATGTTCAGTCGATTAATCACTACATCCATATGCTTATGTTTCTTGTGTGTGTGAGCATATTCTCTTACCAGGATTGGCTCATACATAATTTTGTGTCTCTTATGTGCCATATCAAACTTCTTAAGGTCTGGAGATTCTCTCTTTTCTTCACCATGTGGCTTAGGTTGTGCATGGCCACTTGTTATGGCCCCGCTCATTAACTTATCAACACTTTGGGGTTTTGGAAAAACATCTGGAGGATTCTTATGAGTAGCCATACCCTTTCCTTTTGATTTTAGTGGAACTACAAAAGTGATAGTAGAATTTTGCATTGATTTTAGGAGCATTTCTTCAGTTTTGTGCTTTAGAGTAGACATAGAAGTACCAGTCCCATTGGTAGCAGAATTCCATTCATCTATAAGCCCTGAAGTAATCCTTTTAAAGTAAATTGAGGATGTTTTTGCCTAATGGATCCACTATGTCAGCTCCTTCTTTCAGGGGAGGAAGGTCATCTTTAAATTTTCCTAAATACTTGAACTTATTAAGAACTCTTGTGCTTTTAATTGATAAATCAATGTTTTTCTCGGCCAACCAATTCAATGTTCTTCTCATTACATTAGTTATTCAGGAATATGAGTCATATGAATCCTCTTCATTCCAATTCAAAATGACCATTGGTTGTCACTCCAAATTTTGATCAAGGTAATATTGACTCACAGTATATGGATCATCCACAACTCCCTCGGGGATGATAGAAATCTTGAAGTATATGATTTGGGTTAGGGTCATTCTTGAAAGTCTCTTATCCTAATCTCCTCCTCATCTCTGCTATTCAATCAATAATCTTCAAATTGAGGATCGTGTTCACAATTTTTTGTAAGATTGTTTAATACCCACTTGATGTCATAATTGGTCCTTACCTCAAATGTTTTTAAAGTAATTAGTTTGTGAAGTGGTGTGAACTGTCTTTCCAATTCACATAAGGCCATTTTTTCATCTAGATATCTGGGCAACTTACATGGTTGGGCTTCAAATCCACTAACCCACGATGTATGTAAACTTATTGTACTAAATGAAATAGCATCCATACTCCATGATAACTTGTCTAGCCGTCAAAGATCTTGTATTGCTCATGTTTTGGCCTAAATAACCATATGATTGGTCAAAAGAAAGTGTCATTAATTGATCTCACATTCTCTTTCCAATTACACAATTGCTATTGATGGAATATCTTATGCATTTTACATTTTTAAAATTTAGCACATCACACAAGGAAAAGAAATCACTTATGCCCTGCAATATTATAAACCAATTAGGTCATAATGTAAAATGTAGGTTCTCTAGTGTCATCAATCTACATTTTTTTCTTTCAATGCTATCATGTGGTCATGAAGTGCTTCTGCAATGAAGGTTTCCTAGTAAATGTTCCCCTTCTTCTCCAAAACTATCCACATATAGGTGCACATCAACTCATTGAATTCATTTGTTATCTCTAATTCATCCATTTGACTCAACAATACAATCACATCTTCTACTTCCTTAATGAATTGTTTCATAAGAAGTCTTTTAGGGATTCGAGTGGTTGTTTTCTTCTCTGTTAAAATCCATTTGGTATTTACAAGTCGGGCATAGTCCTTTTTCTTAGCTTCATAATCTTGTAGGGATAATTTGACATAGAGGGTTATCATATTTTTAATCACCGAAAATTTTAGAATTATCTTAATGGTTGCTGGTGTCAAAGTTAATACCACTTTGCCACTTCTATAAAATACTTCCCTCTTTTCTAGATCATAATTCATGGCATAAAGTCTTACTAGTTATGGGTAGTGTAATGAGGGTGAAATAAAACTAGCTAAAGCAATATGACGGGTTTGAATTGATTCCATTAATTCACTCTTTTTTGGGTTATTTACTATTTGCAAGAATTCAACTAGGTCGACATTCATCAAATCTGAATCTATGATTTTTTCTAGATTACTACTGATTCGGAAGTAACAGGAAAACCCAACAAAATGGTCTTCATCATTTTTGCCCTAGTTTTACTTTGAATTTCCTTACAAATGAATAAGTGCAAGGAGTATCTTAGTTCTTACTGATTTTCTAATGAATATTCATACAATTCGTCTCTGGTTTAGAGGATTTTCAATCTCTCATTCGATATTCTTCTTCCGTGATATATTTCACATTGTTCCTCAAGATATTCCACTAAAAATGACTTCGAACTCAACAAATGATAGAAAAAAGCCAAGTTCTCAATGTGTTCAAATAATTCAAAATTCTTCCTTGATTTATGTGAAAACACATTAACGGTGACACTCATTAATGTGTTGCATCATGGCCATCCATTCTTCCTTTCCCAACTTTAAATATTAGCCGTCCACGTGGAATAGCCTTATGCAATGCAAGATCGGGGAAAAATTTTACACTCTTGCATATTTTTCTTAATGCATACATATTAAGCTATTTGACCCAATCACCCACCCTTGACTTCCATCCTAAGTTTGAAATGTGGTTGCATCCCAATGGTGGTGGAGTTGCGGGCCATTTTAGAATTTTTTTCACTTTCACAATTGAAATCAAAGTTACCAATTTTCTCCGATGATCCGCTTCCTCACTCTTTACATGAGAAAGTGCCACATGTCCTTGGTAGGTCTCGTGATCTTCTTTAGAATTTTATAGATTATCACATTAGTGTCAAGAAACATAATCAAGGCCCGATCCTCCACATTTAACCAAATTTTGACACATATATCTCCTCGAAGGAAGAGTCAATTTCTATTTTTTCAAATTTGAACTATGAATATTCGAAGAAACATTCATTCGGCCTCAGGGCCAAGTTATAAAATTGTTAATATTATATAATTGTTATAACTTTTCAACTTAAATCTTCCATGCCACAACCAACTTGAAAATGTCGAGTATCATTGAACGACAGAGACAAACATGAAATTTACAACACGACCAGGGAATGGTATACAAAGGCATTTTTGTGGTTTAGAACTGATTTATGATTAATTTTTTATAGGGAACTTCAAGAACAACATGTCTAACACAATCCTCAACCAAAAACAGGCATAACATCCTAATCATGGGATTTTTAGATGGATTTTATCATGACTGTAAGGTTTGAACTTGTATTTTCACATGGAAAAACCAAACAACATAAAATTGTTCAAAGGTGTGTTCAAGAAAAGGGATGAGATCATTCAAGCACCAACACTCATTTTGAATCAAGGATGGGCAACCCCTATAGGTGCCACAAGAACCATACAAAGAAAACACACGCATACCAACTACCGAATTCCATTGGGTTACGGACTTAGTAAAATATGCATTAGGTCAAGTTATAATAACACATCTCTCAAAAATGTGTCGAGAAACCAAGGAAACAAGTCACTACAGCCGGAAAAATGAAAAGGGAAACAAAAATGCACAAAAAAATGAAAAACAAAGAAAAAAACTATACATTGTACATTGATTCATACCTTTCTTTGAAATCAATCGAGGAAATGTTTTAGGTGCCTGTCATTAATAGGAAACTCAAGTAATTATCCATCTAGATCCTTCAAGAAGAAAGTGTGTTCACCAATTCTGATGTCAATGGAATAAGGGCCCATCCGCGAGTGCATTAAAGTTTCCTTGTTTCCCCTTAACCTCATACCTACAATCCCAAAACAATACAAGATCTCCAACACTGAAAATTTTAGGAGTTACCTTTTTATCAAATAACCTTTTGATATTTTCCCTAAACTTTAGGTGCCTTTGGTGGGATTCTCTCCTTTCTTCAATTAACTCAATAATCTAATTAATATTTGCATCATAAGGGATAACTTATTCACCCTCAAGCTACTAAATGAAATGGTAAGAGGATAATTATGTGTATGGGAAGAATGGCCTGGACTCCATAGACTAGTTCAAATGGGATCTTTCAAGTGGCTCTCTTAGTAGTGATTCTATCTACCCAAATAACAGACTTTGACTGCTCACCCCATCTTCTTTTGTTAACGTCAAGTGTCCTTCTAATTATTGTAAAAAATAATTGTTTTTTGATTCATCCTATCCATTTCCCTGAGGGTTGTAGTTAGATGCATATGTTAGGATTATCTCATATTATTTACACATGCCCATGAATGGTTTGGCTTGAAAGCTCATGGAATTTTAAGTAAATATTTTTGCAAGTACTCCAAACTGCAAATTATATGATTTAGGATCAAATACATTACAATCTCGATAATTTTATTTCTTGGTAGGGATAGCCTCAACGCACATGGTGAAGTAATCGGTGGCCACCAATATCCATTTGTGGCCTACATTGGAAGGATCTGAAATATTTCAAAAAAATCAATAACCCATTTTTAAAAAGGGTCTTAATTGAAACGGTTGTAAAGGGAGAGTACTTGAAATCTTCATTCTTTCGAAAAACTTTGAAAAATTTCACATTTTATTACTATCAAGGATGTCTCTTTAAAGAGTGTGAGCAACCAATAACCAACCCTTAAGATCTTGTGGGCAGTTACTCTTCAGGAAAAATGACCCCCATATACTCCACCATGAAATTATGTAATTAATTTGGGGGATTCATCCTCATTAATACATATTAGGAGAAACCCTTCAGGAATATTCCATGCCAACCCATAATCAATGATGATGTACTTTTGGGAGGCCAACTTGAGTATCCTTCTTTGATTCTTATCTAAATGCCTAGGACACTCTAAATTCATAAGGTAAAATATGATTTCCTTGTACCATACATAGTTGACTAATTTATCATGAACATTCATATCTCCCTCCTTAACTTCATTTTCTTCCATAACTTGTAGATTTATTTCTTCTAGTAGTGTTTCTAAGCCTAGACATCTAACCAACTTATTAGTCGAATATCCATCTCATAGTCTTGCGATTTGTTCACCCATATACATATTTTACTTCAGATTTCTATTTCTGATAAGATGTCCTTGACCATGGTATGGGGAACATAAGCTATGATCTTGGAACTTAAGATATATGGCCTGGAAATATTTTTTTCTCTAACAAAAAAAGGCCTTCTTCTCCATAATGGTGTATTTCATCTTAGCCCCCCTACAATGCTTTATTAAAAAAAGTAATTAGATTTTCATTTCCTTCCTCATCCTTCTAGAATAGTACATATACAATGGAATTTTTTAGAGGAAGAAGAAAAAATTGAAAATATTTTTTGTAATTAGGACTACTAAGATAGGAACATTCTTTAGTGCTTCCTTGATTCTAATAAAATATTGTGTACCTTCATCTTCCCATTTGATAATCTGGTCCTTCTTTAGCATACTTGTGACAAGGATAGTCATCTTGAAAAAATTGGAAATGAATCTCATGATGATGTTTATCTAACTAAAGAAGGATTGAATTCCTTTCTTTGTTTTGGGAATAGTAACTTTTCCAATAGCTTCCACTCTTTTAGGGTCAATCATGACCGATTCCTTAGATACAATGTAACCTAATAGCTTTTCCTTTTGATCCCAAAAATGGCACTTATTAGGGTTAAATGAGATACCATACTCTTTACATCTTAGCAACATATTTTCCACATGTTGCAAGTGATCATTCCTATTTCTTGAGAACACATTTGCATCATCCTCATACATAACAATAAAATCATTGATGTAACTTGATAATTCCACATACATAGATCTTTGAAAGTTATCTCCATAATTCATCAGGACAAATGGAATTCTCACATACACATAGGTACCCAATGGAGTGGTGAAATAAATTTTGATTCTTTTTAATTGCTTTACTACCATTTTCTTATACCCTGAAAATCCATATAGAGTAGACAACAAATCAGATCCAATAACCAGTTGCAACATGTTATTCATATTAGGCAATGGATATTTATATTTTATTGAGGCCTTATTAGAATTTCTAATGTCCACACACAACCTTATATCTCCATTTTTCTTTCAAATTGGCACTAGGTTTACCACCCATGAAGAATATGTTGTTGGTTGTATGATGCCTCCATCCCTTAAATTTTTTAAACTCTTCTTGCATTTTCACGGAAAGGAGTGGATTGATTGGCCTTTGATTTTGTGTAAATGGCCTGGAATTAGGTTCTAATGGTATCTTGTGTTGGAAAAGGTCTTCCCTATATTCCTTCAATTTTGAATATGACCATACCAAGCATTCTTGATACTTTTTTAACAACTGTACATATGACTTATTTTCTTATTTACTAAAGTTACTACCTGACCATATTTTTCTAGGTTTTCCTCGGTCCCAAGTTGTTCTCTTCCACATATCTTGATGTTAACATATGTCTATTAACAATCATGTCAGTATTGTAAGAATTTGACTCTAAAACAACCAAACCTCTTAGAATGGTTTGGTTTTCAACTAAGTGATATCTGTATAGAAAAGATATCCGTATCATTACAAACACAAACCATTGGTTCCCAGTCCACATTTTGTGTTGTAAAATCTCCTTCATTCTATAATAACCTCTAAACTTGCGCATCATCTTCAAAAACATTCTAATGTCTCGACATTGACATATGGTCTTATTAACAATTTTATATCATATTCCCAATAAGCATACATCATTGTACAATTTTCAAATCCAGATCCTAATATTGCCAACTTGTCTACAACAACATTTTAATTTTTGTCATGGTATACTATGTTGAAAGAATCAAACATTTCAATAAAGTCCCAAACTACATGCTTATATTGTTTCATTCATTGATTCTTGGTTACATATAATTTCCTAACTTGTTTGAATACCAATTATTAATCTCCTTTAGCAATAATGTCCTTGATACCATACCTCCAAGAAACCCTTAAATCCAAAATCAAGTGCTTCATATTTTGCAATATTGTTAGTGCACTCAAATATGAGTTTAAAGGAAAAATCGAAAGCCTCTTTGTTTGGAGACATAAGGAAAATACCATCACCGTTTTCAAATTTAGAGCAAGATCCATCAAACATCATAATCCAGGGAATGCCAATTTGTTTAGGACCTTTACACTTATTAATGTTATGCTCTTTAAAATTTGCATAGCCCAAAAAATTATGAACATCTACATCTGTAGATAATACTTCATAAGAAGCATTATTAGGGTATTCAATCGGATGTAACATCATTCTATCACCATATAATTTAACAAGTCTTCCCTCTACTAGTATTGTTGCATATGACATGTCTATCTATACACTCCCACCCTCACAAGCATCCAAATTTCTTGACAATAACATCCCCCACTTGTCAAGACAATCCATAATGACTACATTCATGGTTAAACATTTACCAGAGTAAGTTTCCAATTGCACTACCAATCCTTTAACATACTTAATCACAGACACATCCCTTGAATCCATAGCGGTGCACTTTCCAAAAGTTTTTTTCACTTCTCTATTCAATTCATTCATTACCTCAAGAGGCATCACATTACATAAGGACCTTGAATCAAACATGCAGTTGTGCACTAATCTATCCTTGATGATTAAATTAGTATAAAAATTACCAACATCAATCTAAGATTCAACAATAGAAGTACCTAGATATACCTCGGTGATTATCCCAAGTCTTCTCATTCTTTTGGAATGTCCAATTCTACAATGAAAATGGGAGTATCCACATTATTCACATTCTTGTTTGGGGTATTATTCCTCTTTGAATCCCAAATATTCAAATGCCCTTTTCTATGCTCAGGGATCCTAAGCAATTCAACAATAGGCATAATGACTTTGATTTGACTCAACATATGGGATATATAATAGGGGATGTATTTGGGTAAGATTGTATTAGGAGGAAGTGTTACTACCCCCTTCTTGTGGTATACGACCCTTTACTGACTTGGGCTTGAGATGGGGCACAATTTTTATTTAGAGTGACTAGGACTTTCTTTATGTGTATCCTTTATAGGGGTATAATTTAGGATATTAGTGAGAAGTCGAGTTTTTGGCTTGTCTTGTGTCCCTCCCCTTTGAAAAATGTACTTGTTGAGATTGTACTCTTTCTCTTGAGGAACCATTGCATTCATAAAAAGTTGCATGTCTTCCTCAAAAGGAATTCCCACATCATACTTCTTAATCATTAGAGATCTCAAATATTCAAATTCATGGTTTGGTAAATAAAAATATTGCACCATATCAACTTCAATATCATAATTATAAGGAAGAGGATATACTCATTGAATGTAATCCCAAAAATTTTCTATAGTCTTGGCATTTATCAGCTTAGTTGACGTGGCACATTGTTGTGGATTATCAAGGAACTCCATCATGAATACATCACTGTAATTTTCATCATCATCTGCCTCTTCAAATTCCCTATTTAGATCATAGTGGGGATGTGGCAAGAGACACTTACCACACCAATAAATAACATGGTCTTATTTTACCATAGAAACCCTACGATCAAAGGATTAGGGACCAACTTATTTTCTCTATGTTTTAGTTGTTTATTTCATGATCCCATGGGCATTTTTCCTCTCTCATTTGATTTTTCATCACCTTTAGGATGATTTACAAATATATTATGGACCTGAGGTTGGTGTTGGCCTTGAGAGCATTTTCCTATTCCTTTTTTAAATCTGGAAATCTTATAAGATAATTCTTTAACCGATTATGCGAGAGTCTTCACAACTTCTTCTAGATCCACTACGTTGATTGATTGAGATTTCTCAAGATTAATAAATTTGACACTCTCCCTCTTAAGAGGTTTTCCATCTGCCTTAATATTATTTTCAATTTACAATTCCATGGTGAAAGCCTACCTTAAAGTTAGAGGGTTCTTATCCCACAAATAATAAGCAACTTTCTTGTCAAAAGCATCGAAATATTTAATTAGGCAAAACTCATCACTACGCCTCAAAATAATGGTAAATCTAGTCAAATTCTTATTGAATATGGTATTAAATTCATGAGTAGGCTCATTGGGATTATTTTTATATTTTCAAACTCAGATAAAAGGAACCTTGGGTCATTCTTATCCCTATATCTGTAATCTGAAAGAATTCTTCATCTCAATCCATGAATCTATTGAGTTGTTTTTTAAAGATTTACACCAGTCAAGTGCATCTTCTTCAAGAGTGTGAATAAATAGCATTACATATACATCTTCATGTTCTATTTCAAAATCATCCATCATATTATCAAATATTTTTAATTGCTAAGAACTGTGATGACATTATTTCCCTGAAATTTGGGAAACCTATTTCTTACATCTCATGGTACAACATTAGGATACCTAACCATGCCTATAAAATCTATTGGTCAAAACACATTAACAACAAAGGGAGGTACAGGTGGAGGATGGGCCATGTTATTCTAAGGAGGTGATCCTATAGGAGGATTCAAATGGTGTGAAACAATTTTTCTTAGAGGCATATGTGTATGATCTTCAAACTAAGTATCTTTCAATGAATAAATCTCACAAAAAACCCTATTTGTTTTAAGTGATAAAGGAGGGAGGTGAGGAATATCTATTCTATTTATAAATTATGGCCCTTTACCAATTGGATTGTGTATATTTGCATATGGTCTACCTGATTCTAAACTATCTTAAGATGTATAAATAATCCTCTACCTTCTCTTACCTTTTATCCCCAATGCTTTCCAAATCACTTTCAAGATTTGGAAATAATATTCATATATTTATTAAAGAAAGCACTTTGTAAATATTACAAAAATCTCAAATGTCAAAGCATCTAGCATGACCATTTTAGCCCCTACACCTTAGATGTGTAAAACACTGTAAAACTTTCAATTGTAAATCAATACTTAATTTGAAAAATCTCGGCATCCTTTTTATTATTTACCATTGGAAATAATATTTAGTACAAATATTTAGGAAAACACAAAAAGACCTTCTTCCTTTATTTTTTACAAATACAAAGGATAGCAAAAATGCTAGAGTGGTGGTAGTACCCAAATGTCAAAAGATGAGAAGGATGCCAGAGGATGATGGAATTTGTGTTGTTTTGTATCCAATGAAGGATCTCATCATCTCTTTATCACTTTGGTGATCGGAAGAGTGAGGTAGTACCTGCTTTGAGGGTATAACCTACTCTCCTACATTGATGTAGAAAGTAGGGTGGATGTATCAGCAATATTTGGCACTCTGAAAGTAATTGAAAAATACTGGGAAAACATGGTCAACTTCAACAAAGGATAAATCTCATGAGTTGTCACTTCATGTCCTCGGACTTAAAGATGTGAACCAAACATACATGGGATTCTAGTAGGAATGACTTATTCAATTAAAGCGAGTAAAGTTCAATACTTAATTTTTAAAATAAAGCTTAAGAAAATACACCTCAAATAGCATCTTTAACTTTGTTAGTTATTTACATAATTAACCATAAAAGCTAATGATGAAAATTGCCTAAGATGGACTCAAAGGCTTACAAGAAATATTTAACAAAGTGGAGGCATAATGAATTTAAAATTGTTTATTACACAAATGAAATGAAATATTCTCAATAGTGCAATTATAATTTCAATAATGGTACGAGAATGATAAAGTTCTATGTGACTCAAATGATCTCTAAAATAATCACAATGGGAACATGAATAAGCTGTTTTAAACTTGACGAGAAAATTATGCTCATTTACAAAATTAATTCAAACAAAGGAGGGAAACAATCTACAATAGTGTTGTAAATATTCCCCCAGATAAACATGTATCCACACCAATAAACATTACGAGGTTGATATTTGTAAGAGCGCGACAGGAAGGTTTCGACACGAAATGGATGTGCCCTTGGCGCGCAGTAGGAGTGTCGACATGGCAAAAGTTGCACCTTGGCGCACGTAAAGGGCGCATGACACAGAATGTCGACATGACAGAATTCTCACCTTGGCACATGTAAGGGTATGTCAACATGAATATGGATGTGCCTATGGCGCACCTTCGTGAGGCACAACATTCTCCGGTAGTACCATAACTTTTCACGGGAGCTCGAGATTCACGCAAGGTTGGACTTTTTGGAAAGCTTAGGTCCTCTATCCAACTACAACTAGATATATTTAACATCTTAAACTATAGTTCCCTTTTTAATCTGCTAGGGTTTAGTACCACCAGAGTAAATTTATTTTAGATGATTTCCTCTCTTCCCCCTCATTCTTCCTATAAATTGTAAGGAGGGATTCTTTCTAAAGGTTGGAAATTCTTGTTTAGGAATTTGTTTCAAACCTCCCATTAAAACCTGTAATGCTTTGCATTTTTACGTGTGTTGTATCAATCTTTAGAGAAAATAATGCATGTCTGTGGATGATTCTCAACCCTCTCTATGTTCATTTGCATCCTCTTGATCTTTCACTGCAGTTATCTGTGCATGATCTTGCATTGCATTTTTATGGTTTGTGTTTATTGGCAAGACAGGTGTTCTTCATTCCTTGGTGCATCACCTTTGTAGTTTAGGTTTTATTTTATGCATCTTCTTACCCTATCTCCTTGGCAAGTTAGTTTAGGTTTTGAGTAAACCCTCTGCATTTTTACGTGTGCATCTGAATAGAGGAATAGGAACCGGCCTTCATCCGGAGAGCTTTTCCATTTTCGCAAGGTCCCACACTTGGGAAAAGCTCCATGTTATGCAATCGCACTGAGAGTCTCAACCCATCATGTTGCAGACATTCAGGGGTGTTGTGATTCACCTTCAACATATAGTTCTTGTCAATGGTTGTACACTTGTAACCATCTTGACATGATTTAATTTGAAGGCTCAAAGAAAATAATAGGTTTCTCATATGAGTTCTTGGGAAATTGGTTTTCTCTCAGTTTTCCTTTCTCTTTGAAAATATCTAAAAATTTAACCCCCCCTTTATGTGAGAGTCTTCTCATCACCTTTATACAATTCTATTTTCTCACTTACTCAATTTTCCCCCAAAAACATGGATCTTCAAGAGAATATCCTTCTTTACAATATACAATTCAATTTATGTTATCCTCATGGAGATGACTCATCAAATGTTGTCAGTGTGAGAAATATGATATTTTCACATTTTTGTTATGTTTATGTATGATTGGGATGCAATGTCATCACTTTTGGCCATTTATTTAATCATTCTTTTCCCTTGGTGACTGGACATCCTCTTTTAGGGACTTTTGAGTGCCTCCAAGTGATTCAATTTGATAGATACTCTTATTTTCTTTTCCATAATCCATTTTTAATTTTGTACATTTCTTTTCATGCCTTTTTGGTTAGTTATCACACATGATTCTTTTCAAATAAGATCAATTCCCCATTTTTTCTCAATGCCAATTCACTAAAACTTTCAATTTCCTTGTGTAGATATCTTATCGGGATATCAAGAGTGATTTTAACCATGATTGCACCCAACTCAACTCATATGCTTCAAAAATCCTATTAAAACATGACATTCACTTAATCAATTCCTAATTTCTTATTTTTCATATAGTAACTTTGAAGAAATTCATTTGTATCATGGCAGGGGAAATAGTAGTGTCTAGTCTTAAGGAAATATCCGTGAAGACTTGCAATTCCATTTTATATTTATTAGTTCTAGATGAAGATTTTGTGAGAATGATTTTTGAAATTTATGACCCTAAGGGTTACACTGGGCCTTTCACACCTCTAGCTATTCTAGTTGCATTAGTTAGGAGATTTGTCAAGATAATTCTCATGTTCTTTTCCTTTCAGATGATGTACTTTCACCTGTTCAATATTGAACTGTAGAGAACTCTTGAGTCACTGAGGAAATTTTGGCTTGTGAGCAGGCCTCATATACACTATTTTTCCAATCATGTATGCCCATAAATTTATAATGAGGCATTTGTTGTGAAATAAATCCTTATATAATCGTATGTGCTTGATGGAGAATTTTTTTGAACACAATACCTTCCCTCTATCGTTAATTGAATGTATTGGAGAAGTGTGTTTCAGTCTTGGAGGAAAAATAACCAGTGAACACAATCCCACAGATCATAAACCATCCCTTCCTTTTGTGAAAAAACATAAAGGTGAGTCTAGCTCCGAGCCTTCTACTCCAATTACTACCTCTATGTATTCTTCTCAAGTTGTTCGGGGCCATTTTTGGTTGTACTTTTAGTTCAATAATCTCAACCAACTTGTTCTACCATAACCAGACATAAAAGGGCATTTTGTAAAGGTGGTTTGGATATGAGTGAATTGATCTCTTCTTACAAGAAGTGGTCTAAATTGCTTAGTCTATTAGATAATTCCTTTTCTAGTATGGACGACCTGTTGAAAAGGGGCATGTCTCACAAACTATCAAGAGATAATACTTTTGTTCAAGTGGAACTAGGGACAGATGAATATGGTCCTAGGAAAAATAAGTAGTGAAGAAACTTCCTCTTTGCAAAGAGGATTTTCTAAATGATTTTATGGTATTGGATGCTTAAATTTTCTTGTTATTGTTCCCTTTTTTATGATACAACTCTTGAGGACATATGTAAAATTTATTTTCATGGGTAGCGGCCCTATAGATCCCTATTTTCCATTTTTCAAAATAGAGAAAGTAAAATAATCTAATTAGTTTATATGCTTTTATAATGAACATAAAATTTCATCCAAGCAATATAAAATTCTAAAGCATTATATAAGATTACAATTTATATCAGAGAATTAATTTTTTTTTAAAGTACTATTCATCCTTCATGAATCAATAGAATCAAATGAAACATCAATTACAAATGACATATGTAAAGAAGATAAAATTTTAAGAATGAAAAGCCTAAGATTGTTCATCATCTTTCATGTCTGCATGATTTTATTCTTACTCTTATTCTTTTCTTCTTCTTCATTTGGCCTTGTATGGTGTTGGAAAATCAATTTCTATCTTGCTATTACATTCACACAAAGTTGTCTAATTTTCTACTTGTATTCCAATGTCCTAGCTCTTAACTCTATAATTTTGGTCTAAATTTTCCTCATTGCTTTAATAACTTCAAAAGAGAAGTCATCTTTTTGAATGTCTTTCTTGAAATAACTAAACAAAAATTCAGCCTTTAGATCACCATATATTTTCTTGTATTTTTAAAAACTATATATTCAATTTTATAATCAATATCATCTAAGGTATCATCAACCCATTTCATGTTGACTTCTATCTTTTCTTTGATTCCATTCAAAACTTCCACTCTGATCCTTGCTAACTCCTCCATAGCATGCTAAGTTTCCATGAATTTTGTGACAATTCCTTATTTTTCAACCAAATTTTCACCGATTTGAGTTCTATGGTTTAACTTGGGAAAAGATCCTTCAAAGTATAAGATTTCAATATCACACTGCTCAATTAGGTCATAAATTTCATTAATCCTATTCTTGATCTCTTCATACTTTGTTTGGGATTCTTCAATTACTTCTTTCCCGCTTATTGTCAACTTCTCAACCCATGTGTCCATACCCTGAACTTTCTTAACAGCCTTATCAATCTTTTCCATTCCTTTAGAGGTATTGGAAGAGGTACTTGCTTAAGTTTGATTAGACTACCCCATTAATTATTGTAGACTAGAACTCAAAGCTTAGACTTATTCTTTCAATTATTTTTCAGCTATCCTATCCTCATCCACCTTTTGCAACAAGTCACTTACAACCTGTGATACTCCCTGTTCCAATTGGTCTCTTGAAGGTTTTCCTAAGGGAATAAGTTGGACACTATAGTCACTTGGCTGTTACATCTTCTAAAGTTTTAGATCCCCTGTGGGTCAAGACGCTTTTGGTGAGAAATCTATCTCTTTTGGAGTATCCTACTATTTTTAGAAAAGATAGAGCTGTGAGATCTATAGGATTCATAGGGATAATTTCCTCTTCTTCTTTTTGAGGTCGTCTCTCCTATCCATCCATTTGTAAGAGTGGTCCCAAATTTTGTTTCTTGCAATTCTTGTTGGGATTTATTTGGGAAAGTCACCAAATAATTAGAAACCTCTTGTACCTCTTGGAGCAATAATTCTTCCTCCTTTTCCTTTTCAGCTCCCACAAGTATCTCCTTTTCCATACTCCGTAATGGCACATCCCCTCATTATTTTCCTTCTTGATATTCTATTTGGGATTGGATGATCTACTTCATAATTACATCAGTGATTACAATTTGTTCTCTCTTTATTTCATCAACTGATGTAATCTTAACTTTAGCCTTTTCCTTGGGAGTTTCTTGAGCTAGTACGTCTTTTGCAGGAATTCCTTTTTCTTCCATGATTTCAACTTCTTTTTGAGGCTATTGAGTTGACACATTATCCTATTTTTGTTTTTTTGACACATCGTGTTGAAACATGGTGGGTTATCTTTGAATTATTGGTTTCAAAACTTTACCCAAATCTTACACATCCACACTATCAACAATCTTATCTTCAATAGTTGCATCTTGTTCAACCTTTGCTATCTTTTCATCTGTAAATTTTCCTTTTTGAGATGGTTCACTATCCTTAGTGACCTTTATTTCATAGGATGGATCCTTCTTATCCAATACCTATGTAATTACACTTTCTCCACTAGGTACTTTCGGTTTACTCAAACACGGATCTTCCTAATTTGCAGAGAGTACCGTAATGTTTGAACTCTAGTTTTAGTAGTTGGAACATGAATATATTTTTCTACTCCTTCACTCAATTGAGGATCACTTACACCATTTACTAGTTGTTCATCAATAGATATGTCAAATGCATCCAATGTGGAAAAATCCTCACCAATATCAACATCCATTATCTCTACCTGACTCTTTGCTAACTCTTGCAATTGTTCAAATAAAGGTACACTAATATTTTCAACTAGACATGGTTTTAGATGTTTTCACACCTTGATTCAAGACATCACTATCTAATGGATTAAATAAGACATTACCTTGAGTTGTTTGTTCCTGAGTGCTCCCAATTGTCACTCCCTTTGAAGACAAAGATGAAAATAAAGGCACTAATGCTACATGTTGTACTTGGGAAACATCAAGTTATTTCATGTTCTGGGGGATCAATCACCACATCCTTGTGTGTATGATCACCTTCTCTTACCAGATTCTCTTATACATAATTTTGTGTCTCTTGTGTGCCTTTTTAAATCTCAAGGTCTGGTGCTTCTCTCTTTTCTTCACCATGTGTCTTAGGTTTTGTATGGCCACTTATGATGACTCCAGTAATTAACTTATCAGTACTTTGGGGTTTTGGAAAAACTTCTTGAGGATTGTTTTCAGTATCCATACCATTTGTTTTTATTGTAGTGGAACAATAAAAATGATAGTATCAATTTTCATTGATTTTAGGAGCATTTCTTCAATTTTCGACTATACAAAAGGCATAAGAAGTACTAGCCCCACTTGGTAAGAGAAGTCCATTAATTTATTAGTCCTGAAGTAGGCCTTTATGAAGGTAATTGAGTATCTTTTCCTCCTAAGTGATCCATTCTTGTCAGCTCCTTCTTTCATGGGAGGAAGGTTATCTTTCAATTTTTCCAAAATCCCTAAACTTATTAAGAAATCTTGTGCTTTGAATTGATAAATCAATGTTTTTCTAGGCCATCCAATTAAATATTCTTCTTATTACATAAGTTATTTGGGCATAGGAGTCATATGAATCCTCTTTGTGTTAGTTCAAGGGGACCATTGGTTGTCCCTCCACCTTTTGATCAAGGTAATATTGACTCAAAATATGTGGATCATCTACAACTCCCTTAGGGATAACAACAATCTTGAAGTCTATGATTTAGGTGATGCTCACTTTTTAGAAGAATCTTAGCTCGAGATCCTCTTCATATCTGCAATTCATCCAAAATCCTCAAATTAAGGCTCATGTTCAAAATTATGAATACGATTGTTGAATACCCACTAGATGTCATTATTGGTTCTTGCTTCAAACCTTTCCATCTACAACATTTTCATGTCATCTTCCATTAATCCAACCTTTATAATTGAAGGGTAGGAGTACATCCCAATCTTGTTGGGGAACTTGATGTTTGTTTTGCGTTTTCCAGCAATTAGTTTATGATTTGGTGTCAACTGTCTTGCCAATTCACATAAGACCATTTTTTCATTTAGATATTTGGGCAGCTTACATGGTTGTCCTTAAAATCCACTAACCTTGATGTATGTAAAATTCATGTACTTGAATGAAATAACATCCATAATCCTTGATATCTTGTCTAACCTCCTCATAAATCCTATATTGTTCACATTCATGCCTGAATAAGGATATGATTGGTGAAAAGAAAGCATCATTAACCAATCTCACATTCTCTTTCCAATTACCCAATTGTAATTGATAGAATATCTTATGCATTTGGAATTTTTGTAGTCAAAGCACATGGCACAAGTCTCGGGAATCACATGTAGCCTACAATATTATAAACCAAGTAGGTCATCATGTAAAATTCTAGTTCTTTGTTGTCACCCATCTACATGTTTTTCTGTCAATATTATCATGTGGTGATGAAGTTATTTTTCAATGAAGATTTCAATAAAATGTTCCCCTTCTTCTCCAAAACTATGGAAATATAGGTGCATATCCACCGCTTGATTTCATTCGTTGTCTCTAATATAACAATTTGACTCAACAATACAATCACATCTTCTGCTTCCTCAATGAATTGTACCATAAAAAGTGTTTTAGGGATTCAAGGGTTTGATTTATTCTCTGTTAAAATCCATTTAGTCTTTATAATCGGGAATACTCCTTTTTCTTAGCTTCATAATTTTGTAAGGCTGATTTGATACCCAAGGTTATCAAATTTTTAATCACAGAAATTTTAGTGTTCCCCTTTTGTTTGTGGGTGTCAAAGTTAATACCACTTCACCACTTCCATCTAGTACTTCCCTCTTATATGGATCATAATTCATGGCAAGAAGTCTTACTAGTTCTAGATAGTGTCTTTCGGGGTAAATAGCACAAGCTAAAGAAATATTATTGGTTTGAATTGCTTCCATTAATTCAATCTTGTTTGGGCTATTGAATATTTTCCATAATTCATCTAGGTTAGCATTCATCAAATATGTATCCATGATTTTGTCTAGATTACTAGTGATTCCATAAGTAACAGGAAAACCTGATGGCATGGTCTTCATCTTTAGTGCCCTAGTTTTTTTAAGAATTTCCTTGTAAATGAATAAGAGGATGGAATATCTTAGTTATTACCAATTTTCAAGTTAATATCCTTGCAATTCATCTCTCAGTGCAGAGGATTTTTAATCTCTTGTTCTCTATTCATCTTTTGTGATCTATTTCACATTGTTCCTTAAGAAATTATGCTAACAATATCATCTAGATCTCAACAAATGATAGAAAAAAGCTCAATGTGTTGGAAGACTTGAAAAATTCCTCCTTGATTTATGTGAAAATGCATTAATGATGGTAGTAATTAATGTGTTGCATCATAGATCTCCATTTCTCCCATCTCAATTTTAAACATGATTTGTCCATGTGGAATAGCCTTATCCAATGTGGTCTTGAGGAAAAAAATTTCACTCTTGCATCGTGTTTTAAATGCATACATATTAAGCTATTTGATTTGATCACCCACCCTTTACTTCCATCCCGAGTTTGACACGTGGTTACATCCCAACGGTGGTGGAGCTGCGGGTCATTTTAGAATGTTTTTTCACTTTCACAATTGAACTCAAAGTTACCAATTTTCTCCGATGACCCACTTCCCAATCTTTACATGAGAAAGCGCCACGTTTCCTTGGATATTTTTAAGAGATTCTTTTCACTTTAATACTTTATCACCTTAGTGTCAAGAAACACAATCAGGGATCGATCCCCCGCATTTAACCAACTTGTGACACATGTATCTCCTCGAAGGAGAAATCAATTTCATTTTTTCTAATTTTTAAGCTGTGAATATTTCAATGAATATTATAAGTCGAGCATTAGGGCCAAGTTAGAAAATTATTAATATTATACAATTGTTGTAGCTTTGCAACTTAAATCCACCATACCATAACCAAATAGAAAATTCCACGTATCATCGAGTCATTGAGACAAACATGAAAATTACAACACAACTAGGGAATGATATAAGAAGTAATTTTTCGTGGTTTGGAACCGATTCATGATCTATTTTTTCCGGGATCTTCAAGAACAACATGTCTAGCATGATCCTCGACCGAAAAAGAGGATTAACATCCTAAACATAGGATTTTTAGATGGATTTTAGCATGAGTGTAACATTTGAACTCGCATTTACACATGGACAAACTAAAGATAATAAAAATTACAAAGGTGTGTTCAACAAAAAGGGGCGAGATCATTTTACCACCAAAAAAAAAAAACTATATATACTCGTAAGGAGAGTGTACATAATTCCCCATATAAGCCATGGGATATTCTATGTAGAAATTCAGATAAATTGGAAAATAAAAATATAAAGAAGAGAGGGGACCCTTCATTTCCTAGATTACAAGACCTCTTCCTTTACATTTGCTTGTCTAAGTTCGTTCGATTCTACTATTGTTGTCCCAAGATGAGCAAAGCCAAGAAAGCTATAAAGGAACATAGTATGACGAGCTAAAATAAATTAACATAGGGCTTGTGCAAATATAAAGATGAGTTGGAAAGGACAAAACACACAGATATATGTCAAAATGTTGACCCAAGTTTATAATCAACGAGTTTGGTATTGTTATCCAACATCATTCTAAGCACCACTGAACAAAAACTCACCGAACTATACAATCTCCTCAGCAGATCACGAGGTTGAAAAGATACGAGTTGAACCATTGCCAAACGCAAACAAACTCTTGACGAGTCAGGTTTCCACATGGTGAGAATTGAAATGATGAATCATGAGATCGACTCAAGGACCCCAACATACAGACCTGAGCACAAAAACATGGAATCATAGTTCGACCGAGCCATAAATAGACCAGCCAACATGCCAAGCTCGAAAGTAATACTGAACAACGAGATAAGAATATGCCACGACCTAGTAGATAAACTAGAATAGATCCCGGAAGAGCTAAGTGAGCACAACGCCAAACCAAGAAGGAATCCAGTGAGTTAAGAGGGTAAACACAATGACCGTGTTGAAAAACGCGACCATGAGCTCGATGTGCCAAGAGCAAACCATGTAATGAAATAGAAGCAGGGCATTGCAAACTATACATGAGCGAGAAGATCTGAGGTCTTGACTAGAGCAATAATAATGGAAACCCCCACAAGCCGGAGCGTAAACATATGGAGAGTGAGAAACAAAACATTGAGCCATTATAGATCTAAGGAGTAAAGGCTAAAATCGATGACAAGATACATGGAAATCAAGCCCGAGCTAACCAAATGGCAAGGTAATGTTGGGAGGCATATCACAATCCATGACAAGGTAAGAGACAACAACAAACAAAAACCATGGCTCGAGCCAAAACCATCTCAAGCTCAACAAAAATGGTGACAGATCCTTGAACCGAAGAAAATGACAGAACAAAGCTTTGAAACATCAAAAACTGAGCAACATACCATAGCATAGAAGTAAAAATGTGGCATCGATACCCAAAATTAAGCTCAAATGAAGCCAAGAAAAGTCACAAGACAAGGAGCTCGAGCTCTAAACACAAAAAATGATGGTCGAGATTCGAAAATGGAAAATCTTCCCCCACCGAAGCTTCTAGCAGAAAAAAAATTTAAAGTGAATTATTTTTAGGGTTTCTACCATAATTGGGATAAGTTCACCATGGGTGAGCTAACTAACCATGGTTAGTTCAACTATGGTTACATCTATTTTACAACCCTTTAATCTTGTCATCCCATGATGGTAATTGAAAAAGATGTTTAATTATTAAAATTTGCATGTAAAAGGAGGTTGTTAATCATGCATTATCCCCAAGTCAACAAAGGATCAAATTATTACCACCATGTATGTGCCATGACCACAAGGAAGAAGCAAAATTACCTTCATTTCTCCAAAGTGATGGTACCATTACCTTAACCTTCGCAAAAATTAGTTCGACCAAGTCAAAAAAGAAGGAGAATAGACCATGCATGTTAGCCCTTATTACTTCATGCATGTTAATAATAGCCTTGTTGTTATTAAAAATTACATTTAATCAAAATGGGTCAAATGGTACATGTGAAATTGGAAAATATTGGATTTTTCTCCAATTTACAACCCGGAATTGAACTAAAGTTGGGGTGCTTTATTTTTGGAGAAAGAGTTGAGTCAACTCTTGATTTTTGTTATATATATCCTTTCTTTTCAAGAAAGGGAAGGCTATTTTTATGTCATGCTTAGGCTATACATAATTGTGTACTACAACACCCTATTGAAGCAATTAAAGATTGATTTTCCTCCATTTACAACTTTTTGTAATGTGTTTCAGTGAGTTATGGTATGTTTTACTGAATCATTTCTTTAATTTACATGCTCGTGTTTTTCAAACGCCTTCATTAAGTACTTTTGCAAGCTTTTGTAGATCATTTTAAGTGTATGTTAATACCTTTTTTGAAGTGTAAAATCCCATCAAACAAAGTAGATGAAGTTATTGTCATCAGTTCTTTAGCAGTCGATTCAATGCGTTTTGTGCATTCATAGGTCTCTCGAAATGTTAGTGTATCACCTCTTTTACATTCTTTCATTAATTTTATGTTTATTTTTGTCCATCAACCCCGTAGAAGACCTAGTTTAGGTTATTGAACCATAGAACCAGCCCACTTTGGAGGTTCTCCTCAACCCGAGTCACCCATAAGTCGAGGAGTTCCCTCGTATCAACTAAAGAGAATGATTTCTTTCAATTCTTCACTCAAGGTGTTCTTCGGAGTTACAACATTTTTTCAAGCCTACTTGGACATTGAACTCATATTTTTGTAGGTGCTCCATAACATCCTAGTCTACATTCATAATTTTTCAAAGTTTGATGTGTTCTTGATAAATGTAGCCTTTGCATGAAGATTTTGATAACATATCTAGTCATTTTTCTCATCCAAACAACCCATTTTCAAAAGAAGAATACAATTTCCTCCATTTTTGATCTTTTATGAGGTTATGAAATCATGATTCCAAATCCTCATTGGAATTGCTTTCCCAAGTGTTGTACCATTCAAATCCACCTCCTCCTTTTACTAATATTCTCCTCCATATCGTATTAAAATCCTTGTCACAACGAATATTACCATGATCAAAATCTTTCTAATCAGTATGTTTATCCTTATAATCACTTTTTTTTCATGAATAGGGATATTTTGATTATGCACATGACTATATAGAGTATGTAGGATATGCACATTATGAGAATAATTTCATGCCTAACAATGATTTTGACAACAAGCTTGAGAGGCTTCATCATGTTGTTCATTGTTTGTTATTATTGTCATTTATGTAAAATCCATTAATGGAAAAGAGTTTAATGCAGTCATGAGAATATCAATGAGGTTGGAATCATAAGTCAAGCATGAAGGTTGACTAGTAGTGTCATGTCCGGTGAGTTGTCATGATGTCCGGTGTATGGTATAGTGAGATGAGTCACAGATGAGGACTCCCAAGCTAGTTGGAGCATATCATGAGGTAACTCATGGTTCATGAGGTGTTTTTCAGGTTTTTATGCATTTGTATGAAGTCAACAAGGTCAATTAATTAGTTGGCATGGTTGAGTCAATTCATTACCAAACTTGTTTCTAGCACTAGAACAAGTAGAATGATGTAGATATATGATATTTTGACCAAATCAGTCTTTTTGAAGCATGGTTTTAGTACGGTGGGAATATACTTGAGGTGTGTGATGAGTTTCATGTCTAGATTCAAGTGTTTTGACACTTCTATGAGCTCATTAGGAAGTAAGCAGTTTATCACAGGTAAATGAGACTATACAGAGAGTTATAGAGCTATTTAGGTTATATGCTGAGTATGGAAAGTTAGTGGATGTTATCATGATGTTAGTGGATGTTATCAAAGTGCTAAATAAATTTCAAGATATACAAGTTTTTTTTGAAACATGATAAGTAACAAAGTGTGTTTTTATTGTAAATATGGACCTTCGATGTTTGTTGTGAACTATATGATTTGCATTAGAACCTCGATATATTTTCTAAGGTTATTTGAGTCACAATATGAGGACTCCTAAGGTGGTTGGAGTGTGTCATGAGGTAATTCATGGTCCATGATGTGTTTTTCAGGTTTTTATGGGTTTGTTTGATGTTAGCAAGGTCAATTCATTAGTTGGCATGGTTGAGTCAATTCATTACAAACTTGTTTCTAACACTAGAACTAGCGAGAATGATGTATATTTATGATATTTTTACCAAATCATTCTTTTTGAGGCATGGTTTTAGTATGGTGGTAGTGTAATTGAGGTGTGTGATGAGTTTCATATCTAGATTCAAGTGTTTTGAAGCTTCTATGAGGTCATTTGGAAGTAAGCAGTTGAGAACATGAAGTTTATCACAAGTAAACGAGATTATATGGAGAGTTACATAGCTATTTATGTTATATAATGAGTATGGAAAGATATAGGATGTTTTCATGATGCTTCATGACAAGTTTTAGGTCAAAGTGCTGAATAAATTCCAAGATATACAAGTTTTTGTGAAACAGATAAGTAATGAAGTGTGTTTTTATAGTAAATATGGACCGTCTGATGCTTGTTTTGAACTATATGATTTGCATGGGGACCTGATATCTTTTCTAAGGTTATTTGTGAAGCTTTCAAAAAAATAATGAGGTGGTTTCATCTTCATGTTTTTATGAATGATCGTTAAGAAGGTAAGTTGGTTTAAAACCCTAGCTACTAGCAACTTGAAAAATAAGAGGTATAGTGAGCCTTTTATATTGATATTGTGAATGTGATGATTGAATTTTGTAGAGGAATCTTCCATATTTCAGGAATGGTATGATAAATCTTTTGGTGATATGTTGACCCCACTTGAATTTTCTTATTTCGAAGAGTTCCAGTTTGAGGAGAAGTATTCCAAATTAGGTATGAAATAAATTTCCATTTATGATATAAATTGAGTTGATATAGATTTAAATTATAGTTTAAGATCATGTTTTAGGTGAAAAATTGCAAAGTGTGCCCTATTTAGGAGGACTAGTTTTTGGGTCAGTTTGGAGTAGTCTTCAGTAAACTTGAGATTGGAGGATAAATAAGAGGTGTTAAGAGGTCCATGGAAAAAAATTGAACATGGTTCATATATAGTTTCATTGGTATATCAAATTTTAATATTGGAGATGATATGGAAATGTTATGACCTGTTCTTTGAGATTCAAAATTGGAGAATGCTCATTCTAGTAGGGTGCAAGTAGCAACATGAGGTAAAGTGATGAATCTTAGTTCTTCAAGCTTGGTGAATTTTTTTACGTCTTATACATCATTTATAAGTATGTTACATTATTTGGTTAATATTGTAAGTGGTTTTTGGTATGATGGAGCATGTTGGGCTAGATGTTAGTTGAGTCCTAGAAGGGTGAAACAATAATTTACAGAAATGGACATGGTTGAAGGCCCTACACTTGATGTTGGATGGAGTTACAATATGTTTTGGAAAGGTAATTCAGATATATTTCAAATGAGGTATGGATTGTATCATTATGATGTTTTTATGTTATTCATTAATTTAATTTTGTGAAGAAGATTGTAGCTGCATTTTCAGGACATTCTTAGTCTTACTAAAGTATTGAGTTGATTGGAGCATCAAATGGATAATTTTATGTTTTATATCACCTCCAAAGTTAATTTGGGTTCATATATTTAATGCATTTATAATTATTTTTGTATCATAAAAGGTGTTTATCAGCTAATTTTGGAAAATTGGTGTTTGGGCAGCTTTTTTTTCGTGAAGACAAAAGTAGTTGTGGTTTGAGAAGTTTGATGTTGCATGAGATTGTACTTGATAACATGTGTTTCAAAGGTATTTTTATTTCCATGGAGGGTAACATGACATATTTGAGGTGTTATTTGGTGTTCTTGAGGCTCAAAAGTAAAATGAGGTTGCTCGAAATAGCATTTGTTTTGTGAAGGTAATGAGTTAGTGGGCCCATTAAATGAAATAATTTGATTGGTTAATGTAAATTGAGACCATGGTTTATGTTTAAATTATATATTACTCATGTTTTGTGATTATGGGATATTGAATAAAAATATTTTTTCATGAGGTGTTTTTTCCCATCCTAGTGATGGGGTTTTGAGGAACTTTTGTGCATGATGAGAGGTTTTTGGCATGGCCAACCTATATGGGTCATATGTGACCATTGTAATGGATTTAATTAAATTTTATTATATTTTATGTGTCTAATTTATTAAGAGGTATTTACCTCCTTTGGGTTATAAAGAAGAAACACATATAAAAGAGAAGTTTGAGCTCCATTTGAGAGCTAGTCTTGCAACGAGGAAAAGTGTGACGTAGAGTAGAGTGTTTTTGAGGTATGAAGGCATGATTTTAAGGATGATCAGATGTGCTTCAGGATGAGAATTTTAAAACATGTTTGTAATATTTAATAGGAAAGACAAGCTAAGAAGGAAGAAGATTTTACAAGATTTAAGACCTGTGGTTTAAGTTAGGGTTTGTGACTTGAATAAGTGATCTCCATTAGTTATGGAAGTAAAAATTTATATATGAAACATATTTAGAAGTATTGGTTAGTTCTTAATAATTTTAGGGGTTGTATCATCCTTTTGGAGTTGGTGCTTCACTAAATTAGGGGTTGGTGCTCCTTGTAGGGTTGGTGTTATACTAAACTAGGGATTGGTTCTCCTTGTGAAGTTGAGGCTAAATAAATCCTTTGTTAATTCGTAGTGAAATTTAGATTGTGTTGAGGTGCTGACTTGATGAATAGATAGATAGAAGCATCTCAAAAATACTTAGGAAGATTAATATCTAGAGGAATATGTTGGACATGGGAACCCAAAAGGGATATGGGTGCTGCAGTGCCATGCTGTGTGAGCTAGTAGTGGGCACCTATAACTATGAAAATAGTGAGAAAATATCTGTTAATGGTCACAAGGTGTTCATTTTCCTTCATCTATGGTCGATGCTATGTTGTAAAATGTTCACTAAGATTGTTCGAAACATGCAAAGAAAATAATGACCTGCAAAACCTTTAAAGAGACATCAAATCCTAAAAAATAAAGATGCAAAATGGGGTTCAAAATTTCCTCGGTTGTCACAATGGTGATCTTACAAGTGAGTGTTTCACTACTTCTCATACCCAATGTACTTCTATAAGTGTAAGTGTGTGTGTGTGTGTGTGTGTGTGTGTGTGTGTGTGTGTGTGTGTGTGTGTGTGTGTGTGTGTGGAATCATGCCCTAGGTGGCTCTTGTGTGTATCACACTTGATAGCGAGAAAAGTAGCTAGATGTAAATAATGTAATAGATGTGTGTATGGAATAGAATAAAATCCCCTCCTATGAAGTGTATGTAGAATAATGTAGTCCCTTTCCCTTGAATGGATGCTTGAATGCTCTTGAATAACCTTTGGATGCAACCTTAGGTGGAGATAGCTAATGCTTAGTGTTTGGTCCTTTATTTTGAGAACATTACTTTATACTTATATGATTCCTTTTCTTTAATTTCATAACTAACCTCGAAAAATTTGACTAATAAAAATACAAGATGCTCAAATTGATATAAATGACCCATAAGATTTGATTAAAGTACCAAGAGTTTAGGGGCACCTAGAAGGAAGGGGGCACTTGGTGCTAGCATCCTCGATGGGATCCGGTCGCTAGAATCAATGAAACTAAAGGGTTGGATGTCATAATAAGAAAGAAGGTGTGCAAGATAAAACTTGGGAGTAGAAGGAAAGAAAATATGGCCATAGACATGGATTAATTAGTAATTTTCTTACATAGGAATCATATGAATAGTAATATGCAATCAGGACTAGATAATTACCCAAAGTGTGTGATTTTTTGTCTACATTTTCCCCCACTTTATGTTGTTGAGAAAAATCTCAATAACATAAAGTAGATATAGATGTGTACCTGAAAAACATGTAGATCAATGGTTAGAATCATTTACAGAGACAAGGAAAAGTGTGGAGTGATAAAAAGGTGGAGCGTGGAGACTAAAGATGAGAAAGTGTAAAAGTGATGAGATAATTACCCTATGGCAAAAAAATATGTCGTAGATGTTGCTAATGTTCTGTGGATTTTTTCAATTTTGTTGTGTGTGATGTTGCTGATGTAGGATTATTTTAAATGATGTTGAATTTGCTTTCCATATTGATGGACATTTAAAATAGATGAACGAATGATTATTCAAATATGCATGTATATGTGTAAAAAACATGTAATGAATAATTTAAAATGAAAAATGTGAAAAATAACATGTGCACCTGATTCGTGATGAGAAAAAGAGTGTAGAAAGGATCTTGTATTTGATTTAGAAGACCATTTTTTTTTTACAATCTCACGTGAGTTGTTCTAGCTACGCATTTTTCAAGTGATCTCATGCCAATTATCTAGAAGAAATGTAGGGAGGAAAGTCTAGTTTCATCCTCCATCCTTTAACTATTTCCTACAATATAAAATAACATTGTAAAGGATGTGTAAAAATCCAATCCGGATCAACTAATTCCAATCTAATGTTGAATGTTGTATGCATGGTTGGTGTTAAGGATTGTATGCTCTATAAACGTAGTCATGTGGAGTGTTGTAGACTGTGTTACACTAAAGAATTTTGTGTGAATACCCCTTGGTTATAGGCATCCAGGAAGGGTTAGGGGTGCCCAAGTGATATCTTTGTCGTAGCTAGGCACTAGTTTCGTGCTATGTCAAGCACGTAAGTCGAACCTAAGCCCTATCTAATGCAGATTTCTTGTGTAGTACCAATATTGTGTTTGTTGTGTGATGACTCTAAAATGCTATATGCGGTGATTGATTCACCAAAATTATGGCCCCCTTGTTTGGGGTATTCAATGTTTCCAAAGAGAATGTGGCCCAAAGGAGGATTGACCATTTTCTGAAAATGTTCCTTGTAGGGGAAATGTTCTTGGTAGGAACCAAGGAACATGAAAATTATTTGCTACGAGACAAGTGTTAGACAAGAAAACATACACCTTAAATGTAAGATAATAGAAAATAAGACAATTTGTAATAAAAATTTAAGAAGATAACATGCAAGTAGAATATGTAGACTATGAAAAGAGGGTTTCAAACATGAGAAACAACTCACGATCTCACAAGACAATCAAGGCCGACTAGGAAAAAAGTAGACAAGTTTGCACATAAGACAAAGGGAAAATCCCACAAATAGTAGAAAATAAAGACACGTAATGTAACGAGATAATGAAGGTAGTAATTAGGTATGAAAAACAAAAGTTTCATATGAAGAACCCATTAACATGTTAAAAAAATAAAAATTATTTCAATGGATGTATAATC
This sequence comes from Taxus wallichiana var. yunnanensis, assembly GCA_018340775.1. Classification (NCBI taxonomy): domain Eukaryota; kingdom Viridiplantae; phylum Streptophyta; class Pinopsida; order Cupressales; family Taxaceae; genus Taxus; species Taxus wallichiana. Next base: position 385,926,537 of record CM031241.1, read on the forward strand.
GATAATAATGCGCTATGAAAAATGAAACAATAACACGTAATAATGCACGAAAGTGGATGCCACCAAGAGCCAATATGATACTAGTAATAGGTATTACATGAAGCATTGATGTTTGTGTATCGATCTATATAATTTTTATCATGACTAGAAACCAAGTGAAAGAACATGTGCGTCTTGAAAAATAATGAGATACAAGATATATATCTAGCATGTGTAATAAAGTGTGCATCTAACAAGTAAATGTAAGAAAGACTAAATTTGACCAAGATATGTATTATGTTGTGGATGAGACGGAATGGAATGAAAGGTGAATTATAGGAGTAGTGTTTCCCCAGTGGATGTGTATGTTTGAGATGACGTTCATTTATAAATTCCCACTCAACGGTGAAGAATGAACCGTAGAGAAATAGTGCGTCATCGGGAAATTGTTTGAATTGTGTTCACTAGCAAGATATGATCAATAAATTGTATAAAGTAGCGAGTGGGTGAGTGAATGCATGATTATGGTGAGGTCTATTGTATATGTGTAACCTTAGAAGTTGGTTATCGATCATCAAACTATAGTGCATCATAGGTAATAACCACATTGTGTAGAAGTAGATGTCAGAAAGATATGTCATGAATGCGTAGAGTAGATGCTGCGAGAAAGAGATATGATAAGCACACGATGTGTGAAGCATGTAATTTTTAATGTATAGTGTGTGAGGTTTATGTGTATAGGATGCCACCAACAATGAATTGTGAACAATAGCACGAGAGTGCATCATTTGGTAATGAGGATACAAGCTTGTATTAAGATGTGTATGTTGTATGTGAGAGACTAGATATGAAATGATGAGAATATAAGACGGATGTCGATGCTAAAGGGGGAGAAATAAGTGTGACACTCCCAATTTTTTGATGATAAAATAGATCAAAGACTAATGTGGATTGGATTAGTGTAAGGATTAGTTTCCCTAAAAATCATTGAGCACGAAAGTGGTGATATTTTATAAGCCTTTCACGTTGGTTGATTATTTGATATCGTTGTAGAATATTTGAGTGGAGAACAAGATGAAGTGAGATTTAGGGAGGTAGCTTAGATTGACTTGGTAATATTGTAGATGACTTAGTAGGAGGAGGTGATGGAGAATGTTCCTTGAGAGGTGATTTCTTAGTTTTTTGGGTAATTTATTTTCATAGATTTCCACAGTTAAACATAATGATAATTTTTTTGGAGAACTACCTATAAATATTTAATGAAGTCCATCATTTTAGGTCACTTATCTCAACCCATCATTAGGGACAAAAAGGATAATATGAGGATGTTTTGAATTGATTTTTAGAGGAGGTTTCTTGGTTTTATTAGATTGCATAGGTGGTGCTTGAGTGAGTGAATAAGGAACATGAGAAGTGGAACCATGGTGCTGATTAGACATAGAAGGATCAGATTTGGGAGCTCATTTTGATGTAACATTTTAAGATGGGAATGCAACTCAATGTTATTGAGTGAATGAGATAAATCCTTAATGTGCAATATGTTTGATTCGTTGTTGTAAAGAATAACAATCATTGTCATTATGTCCATTGATTCAATGATAATTGAAAAATGAAATACCTTTATATTTTTCCAGCTGATATAGAGGATAGTAATGAGTAGATGGAAAATTGATTAATTGATGGTTAAGGATTTCAGTAAGAATATCATGTTGCTTATAATTACAGTCAAACATGAGATGCTCGATTATGGAAATACATGAGGCTCAATGATATGAGCATTTGTATAAGACATAAAATGAAAATGAGAAGAATAACTATCATGAGCTTGAAAAACATCTTCAAGCTCTTGGACTTCAGATTTAAGAGATACAATCATGGATTTCATAGCATGAACTTTGTCTTGAAATAAAGTGGAAACTCTCTAATGGATGTGTTAATAGATTTTTGTAATTTGAACTAAGAGATTCATCGGAAAGATGATCAAAGATACTTGACTTGAGTGGGAAGCATATCATAGGAAGATCCATAGTTTCTAGGGATTTTTAGGAACGTATTTGCAAGGTGAATGCATTTGAAGTAATTAAAAATAATAATTTCAAGAAAATTTTATAGCCATGATATAAAAGATAATATACCAAAGAAGGATCCGAATGACAAAATCACAAGTGGGGTTCACCAAAATGATTAGGAAAAATGTGGATTTATGTTATGAAAATGATTAATATAATTTCTAGTATAGTAGTAAATGATTAATAAATTAAGTACAAAAAGTAACTCAAGCAAACTAAGCTAGGAAATATGAAACTCTAATTGTAAAGAGGGTAAAAAAATCTTTAGTTGATTCACAATGAAATTTGGACTGTGTGCTTAGAAGTGTTGATCCAATGAAAAGAGAGATAGAAGTGTCACATAGAGACTCATGAATTTGTAGATTTGGAGGAATAATGCTTGACATGGGTTCCTAGAAAGGGGAATGGATGCCTACGGGTGCCACATCTTGGTATTAGGTGTATGTGACTGCAAAAAGTTTCTAAAAACCATTTTCGACTAGTCACATGGTGTTTGTTTTCCTTCTCCTTTGGTTTCTAGTATGTTCCATAATAATCGCTGAGGTTGTTGGAAACCTGCAATGAAATAATGAACTACAAAACCCTTAAAGAAACATCAAATCCTAAAAAGGAAAGATGCAAAACGAGGGTTCTGACTATCCTCAACTATCACAATGGTGAACTTATGACTGAGTGTTGCACTACATCTAAAAACCAATGTATTTCTATGTTTGTTTATGCATAATTGTACCCTAGGTGGTACTTATGAATATCACACTTGATAGCGAGAAAAATAGCTAGGTGTAAATAAATATAATAGATGTGTGCATGTAATAGAATAGACTCCCCTCTTATGAAGAATATGCAGAATAATTTGATCACTTTCCCTTGAATGGATGCTTGAATGCTCTTGAAAATATTGTGGATGAAACCTTAGGTGGAGATATATAATGCTTAGTGCTTGGTATTTTATTATGATAACATAACTTTATATTTATATGATTCCTTTTCTTGAATTTGAACTAACCCTAAAAGTTCGAATACTAAGAAAATAAGTTCCTCAAATGGCTAGAAATTACCTAAAAGATGTGATTAAAGTATAAAGAGATCAGTGGTTCCCAAAGGGGATGGGAGCGATTAGCGTTGTCATCTTGTTTGGGTGCTAGTGTGTAGACTCAAAGAAAATGAAGGGTCAGAGGTCAAACTAAGAGGAAAGGTTTGCAAGACCAAAAGTGATAGTAGAAAGAATGAAAATATGGCCACATAAATGGGTTAATTATTAGTTTTCTTACTTAAGAATCATATGAATAGTAGTATGGAATAAAGGACTAGATAATTACCCAAAGTCCGTGATTTTTGTCTACCGTTTGTATGGCAATATGTTTGGACCAATAGGAAAAATAATGGTATGGTATGTCATAAGTGTCATAGATAAGGACATATTGACATATGTTGTCACCAAATAGGATCTTTAGGGTATTCGAGTAGGTTTCAAGATCAAAGTAGAAATTACTTCAAACAATGAGACTCTTGTGAATGAGTCCAAGGCTATTAGGTCAAATTATAAGGGAAAGGAGCTGGTTTTTCATGCTAATAAGGTCACGAGAGCTGATTATCAGTAAATTATGCATAATATGAAGCTTTTCAATGAAGAAAACAAGTTCATCATGCCCAAGTTAGGTTAAGGAAACATGTTTGCATTAGTTGAGGGGCTCTAATCTGAACAAGAACACATGTTCTTGAATGCAATCCATTCCCTAATGCATGAGAATCTAAATAAAATTGGATTTTGGGATAATTATAAAGTGATTAGGAATGTGATTTGATCTACCCATAAGTTTTTGAGTTGTTATTATTGATTGGTGTCCCAATTTTTCTTATAATCTTTGTTTAAAATGTCTATGGTTATAAAAATGAGAATGAAGGTATGTTGTGTTAATATATGTCCATGTTATGGTCATGCAAGACGTATTCATGTATAATTAGTTTAATAAAAGTATGAGTCTATATCGGAGGTGTTCTAAACATTGTCAAGTTGAATAAATGTGTTTTATATCATGTCTCAAGTATGTATGTGCATATGTCATGTGAGTTACTTCAAAAGAATGTGTCTTAGCAATATTTTCCAAAGGTCCTTGGTTTTTTTGAAATTTTATGTTATTATATGAATTCATATGTGTTTCAAGGTGCTTTCCTTGAGTGAAGGTTGAAAATAAGTTCAAAGGCATTCAAGGTTTGTAACTTCTTGTTTTGAATTTGTCATCGATTGCATTCAAGTTTGAAATTTATGACATGTATGGGGAAAGTGTTGATACAATCCATGAAGAATGGTTGTGTAAGCTCGATAATGTATCCAATGCAATCATAGTGAGATATGTAAGGAGAATTGTATAGGTTATATTATGGTGTGAAATGCAACTATAGTCTTTGAATCTATGTAGTCAAGTATCTAACTATGTAAGTCATATTATCATTGCAAGTTATAAGAATCAAAGTGAGTTGTGCCATGTCTTGAATTATGTCTTATGCATCATGTTGTGATTCAATGTTATCTCAGTCAAGGAAATATCTATTGTTAATATGTGTGAGATCTCAAGCTTATATCAAAAGGTTATTATATCATTATTCAAGGAATAATTCCTCAGGGTCTGTCACTCTCAAGTTATCATGTTTATCCAAGGAATAATACTTCATCATGAGATTTTATGGATGAGTCGATATCATTATTTTGTAGTCTTTTGTTCTCTTCTAAGGTCATATATCATGATACATGAAGTTGTCATAAAGGTTACGATTTCATCTCCTTATATGTTGCATCTTGACCTAATCATAAATAAGTATATGGTGTGAAATAGTCATGATTTTTAGACGTTGTATCTAGGTTAATAAGTTGATGCAAATTCTTATTGAGGTCTTGTTAAGCATTATAGTCTTGAATGTGCATAATAATGGTTACATATTTTTTATTTATGTACTCCTAAGTTCTATGTATGATCAATCCTTGAAGGTATGCTTGATGAAATGATAAAGAGTCTTTTAATCAAAATTTTCTATCAATAACATAACATGTACTATGAAGGGATGTGATGGGTCACTCAAGACTACAAAGTGGTTTAGTTTGAGTGTATCTTCATAATTCAAAGTGGTATGGATATCTTGGATTCTTAAATGGCTACAAGCATGAAATATAAGTGTTTAAAAATCCTACATGTATTGCATTAGGATATGTTTAAGAGTTCATAGTCTGAGCATGATTTTTTAACATTGTAAGGGGAGGAGAGAAATTTTATAACAAAGATACAAATCGATGGACTAGTCGAGAGGATTGAAATATAAAAGAGCATGCGATAGGCGTATTGGATAGATTTGTGAGCTTCCATGAATTATTAAACGCTTCAGTTAATCCCTATATGCTTATGAGGAAAGGTGGACAGGGTAATGATACATTAATACATGGATAATGTGAATCATGAGTTAATATAAGACATGGATGATCAGTGTTATATTCTTGAAAATGATCAATACACTATTTTATCATTCTTATCGGTATAGTATAGAGTTCCTTATTAATGATTTTTTCATCTCAATGCATCAACAAGATATATCAATGTTAGGAAAGAGTGTGAAAAAACATGTTATAGTTTAGGGAGGAAGAGCAACTAATGTTCACTAGTGTCAAAGTGAAGATTTAATTTATAGCATAATATGGGACTCTTTGTTTGAGGAATGATAAGGAAGTTTGCAATGGAGTCATTTCCTCTCAAAAGTGGTGAGGGATTTTTAATATGTCAAGATCAAGATGTCTTTGGAAATGGTAAGGAGGTATAATAAATGGGGCCTTATGGTCTATGAACACTTATCTATAGTGAATTTCATGATGTTCTATGTCAACCAATCTTAAAGTGATTGGAAACAAGGTTGTTGAAAGCTCAGAGGTTACATAATTCTTATCAAGTTTAGTAGGTGTTTTTCATACCTACAAGATGGTGACTTTTAGTTTGAAAAGTGTGATTCAACTCTATCTCCCTCGCATGTACTCTATTTCCATCACCTATAAAATATTCATATTTCATGTCTATTAGTGTGTTCTTAAATAGGGGTAATAAAAGGGAAAAAATGAGTTATAAATATGTCTATTATGTGTCTCAAGCAATGCAAAGTGGGTCTTGAAGTCTTAATTAGGTCCGAGGGGTAACAATCGTGAAGGAAAGGTACAATTATATGGATCTAAAGTTGATGACTTCCAAGGCATGATGATTAAAGGGATGATCTAGTAAGTTAATCTTGATCTACATAATAATTTTTGAAGAAGGTGCTTTTGATCTAAAATTTTCTATACCAATCAATCAAAGAATCAAAATTGTGTCTAGAGTTCAAATTTTTAGTGCGAGGTTTATGGATGTCTCTCAGTCTTTATGGTTCTTAGCTGCAAATTCAACGCTTCAAGGCACTAAAAGGTATAGCTACATGTGTATTGAAATTATCAAGCCTTGAAGATGTTTTTATCATCAAGGAATAAGTTAAGGGTATCTTGAAGTTGATTCCAGGTAGTCAAAATTGTAAAATGTGAGAAAATTATCATATAGTTAAGAAAGTCAAGTTGTTATTTGTCTCTTTGTGCTCATTCAATTTTTAATCTCTAAACAAATGGTAAAGTTGAGATGGTTCAAGGTTGAAATTCCTCTTGAGACATAATATCAAGTCTATCCCTTGAAACAGATAAGTTTAGAGTATGCAAATTTTGTGTAAAAGAGTTAATGCCAAGGCTAGGTTTGTGTTTCATAAGATAAATGCATGAAATGGACAATATACATGTTCTAAAATGAGATGCTACCCATTTTAAAGGTTTACAATGTTGTAGGTCAATAAATGATTCTCAAAGACAATAAAAGTATTTAATGACTGAAATTAGTAATGTTTATATCAAAAGTAATTAATCTATAAGTTTGTAAATGTATCTAAGAGGGGGGAGATTTTGAAGGTCTTTGTTGAAGATATTGAGAAGGTAATAGGATGTGAAAGATGATAAGATCAGGGAAAAGAAGAATAGAATAGTGGTTTAGGTATGATAAAATAAAGATGATGATTTTACATGTCTTCCAATAAAGGTAAGAGTAAAAATATTGCTTTCTTAGTTAAGTATGTATGATGCTAAAATAGTGGGAGTGATGAGAAGATGTCTCATGAAGTTTGTGGATTATTAGCATAGGAAGAATTTTGTCCAAGTTTGAATGAAAATGGTATTTAGGAACAATGGTCTCAAAAGTGGATTTGATAGCTATGGTGGAAAAAACTTGAGCTATAAGCATGATATAAGACATAGAAAGTGATGAAAATCCTAAATGAAGACAAATAAAAGTAGTATCATCTTAGGCGAAGAAATTTTGAGGATGGCTACAGTTCATAGGATCTTTTTTTGCTAAAGGAGTAAAAAAGGAGAAATTTAAGTCCCTGTGGGAGCCTTTGGTCAAGTAAGTCAAGTTTTTGTATTTTTCCATTGTGTGTTGTTGTTTCCATGTATTTATGTCGTTGTAGTCTTTTTCATAGATGGAAAAGGGGGAGAAAAGCATCAAAAACTTGAGGAAGAGTCTTGTTGGTGTATTTGTCTTGTTGGGTTCCATCCATGTTTCCAAGGATGGTTGTCATGAATGAAAAAGAGGAATATTGTTTGTCATTATGTGTAATTTTTTTCATTGATATCAACACCATTGGTGGAAAAGTGTTTCATGTCATCATGTGAGTCTCCATGAGGTGTTAATCGGATGTCAAGCATGACGATTTATTGGTAGTGTTATGTTTGGTGAGTTGTTATGATGTCTTGGTGTATGGTCTAGTGAGCTGATTCATAGTATGAGGTCTCCAAATCTATTTGGAGTATGTCATGAGGTCATTCATTGTCGATAAGGTGTGTTTAGGTGTTTATGGATCTGTTTGAGGTCAGCAAGGCCAATTTATGAGTTTTCATTGATGAGTTGGGTCATTCCAGTGCTTGTTTCTATGCATGGAACATTTAGATTGAGGTGGAGTTTTTATATTCAGACCAAATCAGTATTTTTGAAGCATGGTTGTAGCATAGTAATAGTCTACATGAAGTGTGTGATGATTTTAGGTCAACATTCATTGGTTTGATGCTTCTATGAGGTCCTTGGGAATGTGAGTTGAGAACAGAGAGTTTAGCACAGGAAATGACATTGGATTGAGAGTTTCAATGATATTTGGGATGGATGGTGAGTATATATAGTTAGAGGATTCTTTCATGATGCTTTATAAATAGTTTTAGGTCAGATTTATGAAGAAACTTGAAGATACAAACATCTCAGTAAAACTAGGTAAATAATAGTGTCCTTTTATAGAAAATATGAACCTTCGATGCTCATTGTGAATTGTATGCTTTACATAGGGACATGTAATCTTTTTCATAGATTCACAAAGTCAATTTTGAAGGTTAACAAAAACAATGCGTGGTTGTTTTATTGGCACATTTTTATGAATGATTGTTAAGAAGGTAAGTTGGTTTGAAACCCTAGCTAGGAGTAGGTTATAGAAGAAGATGTATAGTGATCCTATTTTAATTGATAGTTAAAACATGATTATTAGATGTTATATAGGAATATTCTATATTTCTATAATTGTATGATAGATATTGTGGTGATATGTGGGCCCCACAAGAATTTTATTGTTTCTGAAGAGTTCTAATTTGAGGAGAAGTTTTCCAAATCAGATATGAACTAAATTTCCATTTCTGATAGACCTAGAGTTGATATATATTTCCATGATGGTTTAAGATCATGGTTGAGGTTAAAAATTTCAAAGTGTTCCCTATTTAGGAGGACTAGTTTTTGGGGCATTTGGGAGAAGTCTTGATCAAAAATTGAGATTTCAGGAGCTACATGAGGAGTTAGGAGGTGATTCAATTTTTTTTTTTAATATGGTTCAAAGAGAGTTCCATTGGTATATCAAAATTTAATATTGGATATTTTATGAAAAAGTTATGACCTGTTCCTTGAGGGTCAAGATTGGAGAATGATTATTTTACTAGGGTTCAAGTAGCTAAATGAAGTAAAGTGATTAATATGAATTCTTACATCTTATGAAGGGTTTTTATGGTTTAAAAACAATTTCTAAGTATGTTCGATGCTTTAGTTAATATTAGAAATGGTTTTTTTTTATGATGGAGAATGTTGGGTTAGTTGTTAGTTCTTGAGTCCTAGAAGGGTGAAAAAGTAGTTTCGAGAGATGGACCAGTTGAAGGCCTTCCACTTTAATTTCAAAGGAGATACAATATTTTATAGAATTTTGATTCAAATATATTTACAATGAGGTATTTATTTTCTCATGATGAGGTGTTTATGTTTTTCATTCAATTCATTTTTGTGAAGATGTTTGTAGCTGCATTTTCAGGACAATCTTGTTCTCGGTGAACTATTGAGTATTTTGGAGAATAAAATGGATGAATTGATTTTTGATATCACCTTGAATTTGAAGAGGGTGAATTTTTAATATATTTAAGGAATTTAGAATTATTTATTGTATCATACAAATTTTTATTGGAAAATTTTGGAAAACATGTTGTAGGGAAGCTTGCTTTGGTGAAGATAAAAGTAATTGCGGTTTGTGCGGGATGATGTTTAACAATATATAACTTGGTTAGATGTGTTGTAAAGATATTTTTATTTCCATTGAGTTATCACATTCCATAGTTGAGGTTTTATTGGCTGTGCTCAAGGCCCAAAGGTAAAATCAAGTTGATGGAAACATGTGTTTTAAGAAGGTAATGAGCTAGTGGGCCCATTAAATGAAATAATTTGATTGGTTCCTATAAATTACGACAACGATTTATTTTTAAATGATATATTACTAATATTTGGTGAACATGGGATCTTTAATAAATATATTTTTGGCATGATGTGATTTTTCTCATCTTAGTGATGGGGTTCTAAGGCACTTTGGTGTATGATGAGAGGTTTTGGCATGGCCGACCTATATGGGTCATATGTGACCATTGTAATGGATGTATTTGAATGTTATTATATTATATGGGTCGAATTTATTATGAGGTACTGACATCCTTTGGGTTAGAAATGTGGAAAATATATAAAACTTAAGTTTGAGCTCCATTTGAAATATATTCTTTCAAGGGGGAAAAGTGCAACCTAGAGGAGAGTTTTTACAGGTATGAAGGCATGATTTGAATGATGAGAATATTTATTTCAGGTTGAGTAAGGTTAGAAAAAAGTGTGCAATATTTTATAGGCAAGACAATTTGATAAGGAAGAAGATTGTGCAAGATTGAAGACCTAGGGTTTGAGCTAGGGTTTTGACATGAATAAATGATCTCCATTAGTTATGGTGCGTAGGAAAAATCATAGATCAAAAATCTTCAAGAGTCTAAGTTTGTTCTTAGTAATCCTAGGGGGTGGTAGCCTCCTTATGGAGTTAGTGATTAACTAAATTAGGGTTGTTTCTCATTGTGAAGTTGTTGCTTAACTAGATCTCTTTTATTTTTATAATATAAGTAGGGTTTCACCTGAGTTTTATTCCCCATGAGAGTTTCCCACTTACATATGGTGTTATTTTGGCATGTTCTTTATTACATGCTCTTATGATTCATGTTGCATATGTTAATAAGCACACAAGATTATGAATGGTTTATGGACAATCTAATTGATGAATGTATGGTTTTGTAAATGAAAGAAAAATCATTATATTACTAATTCACCCCACTATAACTACATTGTTCCTCCGACACAAAAATGCATCAAGATCTCAAGGAATGAGTAGAACATTTGCAGGCATTATATGATGATAAGAATAGGGTGGAGGAACCCAATCAATGGGATGTTCATACTTACCTTCTCCATTAACATCCAATTCCTATTAATTGTCAACAATCCTAGACCATTTATCAAATTCATAGTTTTTTCAATTCTTATTTTCCTACCCCCTTGATAATAATGGTATAGCTTAGATACCAAATGATAGAATAGAATAAGATTGCAATGACCAAAGAGGGACGAAAGCCTCACAAATATTATTGATCATGAAATCAGATTACATTACAATGCAAGAGCTGTAATATTTATAGATATTAGATGTGACCTCATATGGATAGACATGACACCCTAAGCAGACACCGACCTACGAGATGATAAGACCCATCTCACATGCACATGTAATTACTACTAATACCAATATTGAATGTTATCCAACATAACAATATTGAATGCAAGTCACTAGACTAGAGTGCACATGTTGCACATTATTAAATAAAAGACAATGCAATAAAATGCAATAAATATGCCTATGCTAAATTATGCTAACATTCCCCCCCTTAATTTTACATAGTTTCCAATGAAGTGGAGAGGAAATCTCTGAACAGTGTGAATTTGTCACGTGCAAGTGACTTAGTGAAAACATCGCCTACTGTTCACCATGAGGAAATGACAGAAATGGAGCTGTATGTTGTGCTTCAAGACATGCTCACATATGAAATGAACCTATACTTCAATATGCTTGGTTCTCTCATGAAATACTGGATTGCGAACAAGCTTTAGAACTCCTTCATTATCAACATATACTGGAGTAGATTTCTGTTGTGGTAGACCAATTCCTTCCAGTATTCGGTGTAGCCATATTGCTTCACAAACAGCTTCACCTGCAGCTCTATATTCTGCTTCTGTAGAAGAGCGAGAAACAAAGTTGTTTCTTGCTTCCCCATGATATCGGTCCAAATCCCATAAAGAAGACGAAGCCTGATGTTGACTTCCTATCATCCATGTTTCCTGCATGATCTGAATCTGAATATCCTGTCAAGAAGAAATTGTTGTTCTTCTTGTACTCTAGACCAAGGTCAACTGTACCCTTTAGATATCTTAGTATTCTCTTTGCTGCTTTCCAATGACATATTTTCGGTTCTTGCATGAAGTGTGATAAATAGCTGACTGCAAAGCTGATATCTGGTCTAGTATATGTTAGGTAAATGAGACTCCCGATCAACTGCCGATAGAGAGTTGCATTCACCGGTGGTGATGGATCGGAATGAGATAACTGAAGTCTCGCTTCCATAGGTGTAGCAATAGGAGTGCAGTCCATCATCCTGAATTTCTCGAGCGTTGTCTTGGTGTATTTCAACTGTGACACAAAGATATGATTCTCTTTTTGCCATACTTCCAACCCAAGACAATAGTGCATGAGCCCGAGATCTGTCATGTCAAACGATCGATTAAAATCCTTCTTTGTTGCATCGATCATCTTCACAGAACTACCTGTAATGACTAGATCGTCGACATAAACAACCACAATGACAATCTCCCCCCCTTGCTTTTTGAGGTAGAGATTGGGGTCATAAGGATTCCTTTCAAATCCATGACTTATGAGATGCTCATCAATTTTGATGTACCATGCCCGGGGTGCCTGTTTTAGGCCATATAGAGATTTTATGAGTCTGCATACCATCATCTCTTTTCCTGGTATTACATAACCCTCTGGCTGAGTCATATAGACTTCTTCTTGCAAATATCCATTAAGAAAGGCACTTTTCACATCCATTTGGTGGACTTTCCAACCAAATTGTGCAGCTAGAGCAAAGATCATCCTGATTGTCTTGATCTTGGTTGTGGGAGCAAATGTCTCCTCATAATCAATGCCTTCTTGTTGTGCATACCCCTTTGCTACAAGCCTTGCTTTATACTTGTCAATAGTCCCATCTGATTTGTACTTAGTCTTGAATATCCATCTGCATCCAATGGGTTTCTTCCCTGGTGGAAGGTCGACAAGTTGCCATGTGTTGTTCTTCATCACTGACTGATACTCTGAATCCATGGCATATTTCCAAGCTTTTGATTGTAGGGCTTCTGAACTGTAGATGGCTCAACTGTTTCAACAACTTTGCTCATTAGGGCATAATTGACCTCTTCACGAGCTTGACTGCGAGTTCTAGGTCCAGGATTAGATGATGTGCTAGGTGCTTCATCCAAATTTGCATCTCTTATTAATTGAGTATACCATTTAGGTAACTTCTTAGCTGTTCCATTGGCTTGTGGTGGATCCAAGTTTTCACCATCATCCAATTCATCACTGTCATCTTCAGTGGGAACATCAAATTGTCTTCACAAGAGGTGTATTCTGCATGTTTGTTGAGTCATTGAGTGGAGCATCTGCTTGTTTCTTCTCAAAGAACTCAACATCCCTACTTGTGTATACTTTCTTTTCTTTCGGATCCCATAATCTGTACCCAAGTGCTTCTTCACTGTATCCAATGAATATCAGTTTCTCAGCTTTCATATCCAACTTGTTCCTGTTCTTCTTGGGTATGTGCATGCTAGCTTTACACCCAAATACTCTTAGGTGTGTAATTGATGGTTTCCGATTTGACCATGCTTCTTGAGGTGTCACTCCTTCAAGAGCTATTGTGGGCACTCTGTTCAACAAATAGACTGCAGTTCTTGCAGCTTCTGCCCAAAATGTCTTTGTTAAACCTGAGTTGTCAATCATACATCACACCATTTCCATGATAGTACGATTCCTTCTCTCAACTATACCATTCTTGCTGTGGTGTGTGAGTAGGAGGCATTTGTCGACGAATCCCATGAGCTTCCAGGTAAGTCTTGAACTCATTGCTTGTGAATTCCCCCCCTCGATCTGAGTGGAGAGTTTTGATCTTGCGACCAACTTCATTCTCAACAAGTGCTTTGAACTTCTGAAATGTCTCAAAGGCTTGACTCTTGTTTCTTAGAAAATATATCCACATCTTTCTTGAGTAGTCATCAACACAAAGCATGAAGTATTGACATCCAGAATGACTTGGTTGCATGGGCCCGCAAAGATCGGTGTGCACCAAATCAAGCTTTCCCTTAGCTCTATATGTGTTCTTCTGGAAGGGTACTCTGTGTTGCTTTCCAGCTAGGCAATTGTGACACTTTCAGTGTTATTCTTGAGTGTAGGCAATCCTTTCACCATGTTGCCCTTTTGAAGTGTTTGGAGATAGCCAAACCGATGTGACCATATCTGCGATGCCATAGTTACGTAGATTGTGTGTCTTTGGCCACTAGAGCTTGATCATCCTTGTGGACAAAATCAAGTTGGAACATGCGTCCCACATTGGAGGCTCTTGCTACATAATCTTGGAACCTCTTGACTTATCTCTTATCAAGCAAGTTTTTCTCCATTATTATCACAAAATCCAACTTCAAGTTGTGATCAAGGAGTTGACTAAGCGATAGCAAATTTTTGGTCAACCCGGTACATACAATACATTTGTGATTTTGCAGTCATGCTTTCCAAGAGGTAGTGAAATGTTTCCAATCCCCTTGACATTGTATGATGAGTCATCACCTAATGACACATGGTTCTTGTTAGGTGAGTCACGCAGTGTGTAGAACCAATCCTTACGTCCAGTCATGTGTCGAGTTACACCCGAGTCAACATACCAGATATCTTGCGTGGACTTGGTTTCTTCATCAAATTGAGCAGAATACATGTGGTGTCCTTCATCTGAATCATCCTCATGTTTGGCGATGTACCCTTGTTGTTTGGGTTTTCTTTGCCAATTACCATTTTTTTGCCCTTGATTGTTGTTGTTGTTGGACTTCCCTTTATTTGAATTATTGTTACCCTGTTGGTTATTGGGTTTTGAATTACTTGATGAACCCTTTTTGTAGGAATTGTACCAACAATCTTTGATGTCATGTCCCCCTCTATTGCAAATGGGACACTTCTTGGTGTTGTCTCATTGACTTTGGTTTTGTTGGGACTTCTTGTGATTGGATTGAAATTTTCCCTTTCCTTTATGATTGGAAGATAGTGCTTGCTCATCTTCCTGATCTTTGTTGTTCATTGCCTCTTCTTGTTGAAGTAGATTGACCAACTTCTCAAAGGTGACTGTGTGTTCACTCATATTGATAGTTGTCACAAAGATTCTGTAGGAAGGAGGAAGTGCTCGCAACACAATTGGTATGAGGTCTTCATCACTTATCTCTTTTCCCAATGCTAATAAAGATGCCCTCAAAGTAGCAACTCATCTCAAAAAAACTTCAACCTTCTCATTGTGCTTGAACTTGAGAGTATGCAGTTGTGATAGTAGGTTGAGGATGGCATTCTTGTTCTTTGCCTCATAGACTGTGCTCAACTTATCCCATGCATCCTTGGCCGATGTGGCATCTCTAATGTGGGGTTGCACATCGTCTGTTACGCCAAACAAGATGATCAACTTGGCCTTTTGATTGGCCCTGTCAAATTGAGCTTGTTGTCTTCCATCATCAAGTGATCTTGTTGTTTGTCCATTTACAACTGTCCATAGGTCTTCAAACTCAAGTAACGTCTTGATCTTCGGTTTCCATGCAGCATAGTTGTCTCCTCTAAGCAGTTGTGAATCTGGTAAGAAGAAATTTGGTGCTTGTGCACCCATTTCTGCAATCTGAATTTTGAAACTCTGAATTTCTAACAAAGGGTAAGGCTCTTATCACTCCAGGTTTAAGGTCTCCCTCTCAATATACCATCAGGCCGATATACCAAACCTTTCTATATACGCTCCCTTCCGATATACCCATCGGTACGTGGAAGAAGATCACCCTTTCAATATACCCGTCAATACGGAAAGAGGTGTTAACGCACGTGAAAGAATTTAGTACATGGTACTTAGGACAACATTACGGAGAGGGGTTTGTGCAAGCACAAACGGATGGGAGGGCTCAAATGTGTGTGTATTGTGTCCTTATTACTCCCCGTCGATTTTATAGGGTCGATGCCCAGACGACGTTTAGGCAGCTATGTTAGGCGTTAAGTGCAGTAGTAGTCGCGATGGCATCACCCGTAAGCGCTTCCCAGAGGCACCGTATATACCGAACACTGCTATGAGATCAAAGATCTCGTGTGATAGAACCAAACATAAAATGAAAATTTTGCACTTTTTTTTATTTTTTTCACTTTATGCACCAAGATTACTACAACATGCTCCAAAATTACATAAAAATGAAGTTTTTGTGTCCCCCCTCTTTACAAAAAGGGTCTAGAATCACAAAATACACAATTTAGGCCAAAAATATTTTTTTACCCCCAATAGGTGTTTTTCCGCTAAATTTAGCGGTGGCTCTAAATGTGTTTGGTGAGCTTCTAAATTTAGAAATCTCCCAAAAATTATTAATTTCTCCAAATTTTCCAAAAAAAAATAATTTAATAAAAAATATGGAGAGAGTGGGAATCGAACCGCTGACCTGTTTGTTCCCAAGATCCAAACAAACAATCTGAATATTGTTTTCAGATTTTCTCACAAACCGTGATCTGGGTTTTTCTAAAATTTTACAGAAGCATAATACAATATTTATCTTGAAACCCACAAAATTTCAGAAGAATCAGAATCTTATTTTTTGAGATCTTACCAATTTACCAGCTAGATCTGATTTTTTTCAAAAAAACATGATCCGACTTGTACAGACTTTTCGTCACATTTAGAGGCCGAATCTGAAGATGATGTAAACTGAAAAATTGTGTGCCTCCTTCTTATATTTCCATCAAAATAAATGGCACATCAATCCGACATTGTATGTAAATGTTACGTCCTTTTTCTAAGAGTTATCTGCTAGAATTTTTTGTTTGGACTGCTCCAACCTTTGCTCCCGAATTCTTCACACCTCCACTTTCAGATCTAATTTTTTTTTTTTTTTTAGATCTGATCTTTTTTTCTTTTCTTTTTTTAGATCTGCAAATTTTTTTCAAGATCTCTCTCTCTCTTTTTTTTTTTTTTTAAAGATCTCCAAATCTGAAATATTCCGCCAATATGTTAGATCAATTGACTATGCCAATGACTAATAAATAAAATTTTACCTTCCAAATAAGTGGATAGGTCAAATTTTAGTTGATGGATGCTTGGGAGGAATGGAGGCTGCAGGATGCTTCAATGGCTCTCCTTTGATGCAGATCTTCTTCTCCAATGGATCCTCTCCAATAGTGCTCCTCTTCAACCTTGCTTGGATAGAACCTGCTCTGATACCAAATGATAATAATGGTATAGCTTAGATACCAAATGATAGAATAGAATAAGATTGCAATGACCAAAGAGGGACGGAAGCCTCACAAATATTATTGATCATGAAATCAGATTACATTACAATGCAAGAGCTGTAATATTTATAGATATTAGACAACCTCATATGGATAGACATGACACCCTAGTAGACACCAACTACGAGATGATAAGACCCATCTCACATGCACATGTAATTACTACTAATACCAATATTGAATGTTATCCAACATAACAATATTGAATGCAAGTCACTAGACTAGAGTGCACATGTTGCACATTATTAAATAAAAGACAATGCAATAAAATGCAATAAATATGCCTATGCTAAATTATGCTAACACCCCTCTCCTCCGTGTCTAGATTTTGCACACTTTACTTTTTAAGAAAATTGTAAAATCAAGTTTAAGACCAACCCACCACTCCTCCAAAATTCTCAAGCCAATTTTGGGAAGGATATAATTGGAAAATTAATCAACAAGGTTAGCCAACTAAACAAATCAATAATGAGGAATTCATGAATTTTTTTGAATGATTGGGTTTCAAAATACAAGCCAAATCAAATTCCATAACTAGTGAAATAGTTGGACGTTACAAAAAGACAAAATGAATATGATGAAAAAAAGAATGTTAGAAAAAAGTTTCATTTATCTCGAGCTAATTAGTACATATATTTATTTAAATGAGCATATATAAGAGCCTAAATATCGGAGAAGCAATCTTGTTCTTATACCATCATCTAGCAAAGAAAATTATTCAAGATAATAGTTGCCGAGTCATATGTTTCTTATTTTAGGAATAAAAATGTGCTAACCATGGATGATAATTTGCCTTTAAGCGCCAATCATAAATCATATTTCAATCGGGATCATTTTCATATTAAATTTGAGGAGGAATTATAAGATTTCGAGTTGTCTCATGATGAAAAACATGATGATTTAAGTTGAGTGAACCTTTTGCTAGATAAGAATGATGATATGAAAGAGAAAGAGGGGATTTTAAGTGATAAAGATGCTACAACTAGATGCAAATATCCTTATTTCTCTATATGTTTAGATATTTTTGTACTTATATAAATTTGCAATGATTCATAAATGACATCATAGTTCACTAAAATTTTAGAAAGAGCAAGTTGATTTTTAGAAGGATGAATTTGAGATTTCAAACTCCATAATGGATCAGAATGAGTAAGGAAATGATGACACAATTACTGAAAAATTCATCATGGAATAGATAGAGAACTTTAAAGAAGCATAATAACATTCCTACCTGACTTCCAAATATACTTAAGAATGAAGAAGAAAGAAAGAAAATAGGGAAGATCAAAACCTTTGAGAAGACCATTCCTAATCAAATACTTGGTTGGATTGGAATCAATTTCAACATTATCATTATTTGTGCTTGAATAAGAGAAAATATAAAAGATTCATGTTCTCAAAATTAAGCCCATATTTCTTCAAAAGCCAATTTTAGATCCAATAGACGTAGTTATATTATTCTAGACTTATTTTTGAGTAAACCAAAGGTAGAAACCATGTTTTCACCTTTTCCATTTGATCTAGTTGTCAAATTTATCTCATGGTCTCATTTCCTAACAAAGGAAGCTACTTCTCTCTTCATGTATCAAGATTTGTTAATATTCTCATTCTAGTTGGTTACTGTAGGTTAGAGTAGGTTTTTTTACTATAAAATAAGTGTTTGTACACACTCTCCTTGTTCCCCTTAGACTATGTATGATTTTCCCTCTAGTTTTAGGTTGTATCTTTCCTACAAGTGAATTTTTGCACATTTTGTATTTATTTTCTTTCAGTTATGGTGGTGGATGTTCACTCCTTTACAAATATTCTCAGCCTTGGGCATACTTGATCATGTTTTATGAAGGTTTCATATTGTTTTCCATGGCTGGAAATTATCAGATCAGAGGGTTCTTTTTTATTAGAAGAAAATCATTCCAGTAAAGTCATTAAAGATGTTGACCATTTTTAGTCATCATGGTTAAGGGTACAATGTTTTTTCAGATTAACCATTTTTAATGGATGATTACGAAAGTACACAAGCAACAAGAAACTAGAAATATGATTCTAGGATGCTCATTTCTCAAGTAAGAGGATATTACAATTGTTGTTTTCACCAAGACCATGCATCATCCATGAAATACTACAACAAAAACTTGATGGAAATGGGAAAGGAATAATATACTATAAGTTATCATGATGGGACATCAAGGAAGCAAGTTCTGATTGGAAAATTCTTAAGTGTGGAGATAATTTTTCATTGAAGGAGGGTCTTTCATTCATTCTTGCAGTTCTTGTTGGCATGTTGTTGCATAGGTGTTTTCACTGATGAAAAACCTCATTAATAAAAAATTATATGATGTATAAAGTTTATATTATGCTTAGGGTGATGATCACATGGAGATTGAGGTTTTTATTAGTTGCATAGGTTGATTCAAAGTGACAATTGTCTACATTTGTGCTAGCCTATTCAAGTGACCCAACTAGACTATATAAAAGTGAATGGTGGTATGAGATTATTGGTAGCTTGATAAGAATTTTATCATGATGGAGAACATGACTAGCGAGTTATTTGGCACTCACATGAGTTTTATGGTTTAGAAACAAGTTGGTAACCATATTAAAGGTGCTTATTTGGGAGCGGTATTAATGTTAGGAGGTATGAGGATGAGGTATGGAGATATATGAGATCATAGATGCATGTATAAAATTGTATCATGATTTATCAGGTATGTTAGGACTATTTCGAGTGTTTCTATAGTGTGTTATGAGGTTGTTTCAGTTGACCCTATCCTTTATAGTGTAAAACCCTAAGGGGTAGCTATGCAAGTCTCGGTGGCTAGAATGATTGTAAGTTATTTGTGAAATGTTGATTATTGAAGATGTTATTAGAGTGTGTCCTTATGATATGGAAAAAAATTCAGGTTCTCATGATGATAACTTTGTAGGATATGATGTTTTTAGTGAAAGGGGGTCAAGAAGAAGGTTATTTGAAGATCAAATTGGAACTTTTGATGCTCACCCTGAATTGTGTGCTTTGCATGGGACCTTGTGTATTTAAGGACATTTATATATTGAGTCTTTAATGTTTTAAAAATGTAATGAGTACATTTCATCTTCATATCTTTATGAATGAATGTTAAGAAGGTAAACAACTATTTATAAGTTTGAAACCATTTCTTGAAAGTGATTTGAGAGATTTTATTTCTAAGTGGAAAATTCTTATTTATAATGCCTAGATGATGATTGGAACATGTTGAGGACTCCTTGATTTCAGAAAGTTTTGATAGATCTGTGGTGATGAGTGGACCCAACTCAAACAGGTCAAATTCTGAAGAAGTTAATATTGAAATAATGTTTTCCAAAGGAGTTGTAAACTAAATTACTATTGTGCGATGTATGTGAGTTATTATTTATTCCATATATGTTTCGGGTTTTGATGATGTAGTTAAATTTTCAAGTGTGCTTCATTTAGGTTGACATGTCAAAGGCCAATTTTGGGGCAACTAGAAGTAGTATTCAATAAAATGGATATTACAGGAGCTAGAGGAGGATTTAAGAGGTGATTAAAGTAATTTTGGAAATTTAGATATAATTTTTGTCTCATGATGATGAGTTTTGATATGGTTTCTAGGTTAGTTTGTGGACAAGAAGATTTTTGGCTTTCTAGCAAACATTTTTTTGTGTTGAAATATTGAGTTGGTTGGAGCATGAGATGGATTGGGTGATGCTTTATATCACCTGTAATGTGTATAATTATTAATTTTTAATATAATTAATCAATTTGGAGGTCTTGAAAGTTTTAGGAAGGGTGTTAACAAATTACATTGTGGAAACTAATTTTTGAGCAAAGCTTGATTTGGTGAAGGTAAATGTTGATGTAGTTTGAACCCGAGGGTGTTTCAAAAGTTATAACTAAGTGCTTATAAGTGTTTGAAAGGTTCATAAATTTCCATAGAGTGGTCACATGCCATAGTTGAAGTGTATTTTTGATGATATTCAATCCAAAATGTAAAGACATGGTGTTGGAGATATGTGTTTTATGAAGGTTGTTATTCCCTTTGGGCCCATTAAACAAAATAATTTGATTATTTATTGATAATTGTGACAATTTATGATGTTTAAATGTCATTTTAAAAATGTATAGTGATTTTCAGATCTTGAATAAAAATAGTTTTGGTGTTAGGAGATTTTTCTCATCCCAATGATGGGGTTTTGAGGATTTTGCTAGAGCTACCTACTTGAGTCACTTGTGAATTTTATGATAAAGTGTATGGGATGTTTCAAAGTTCTTTTGGGTTAAGATAAAGGAGGAAACTGACCTCATTTGAATGTTAATCAAGAAGAAACTATAAAAGTGTAGTTTTGGGTGCTTTTGTGAGCTAGTGGTATGTGTGCGAGAATTGCGACCTAGATGTGGGAATTTTGTAGGTATGTGAGCATGATTTGAAATATTATCATTTATGTGATAGGTTGAGTAATTTCTAAAAGTATGTAAGGTTTTGATGCATTGAGAAGTGAAGAAGGTGTTAGTTTGTGCAAATTTGAAGACCTAGGGTTTGAGCAAGGGTTTGACGGTCTATCGAGGTAAATATTACGATCATCGTCGGCTGATTTGTTGTAGCATATGATCAGTGATATTATCATAAAAATATTGTGTTATGTGTCATATTCATGCAATTCACTCGTCACGTGTAATATCAACAAGGGTTTAGAGGTTGGTGCTCCTTATGGGGTTTGTTCCTCACTAAAGAAATATCTTGTGATGTGTAATATTATTCACTTGAGTCTTTTTCATTTGTAATATCGAAATGTTTTCAGTGGATTTTCTTCCCCTTGAAGTTTTCCCACTTACATATTGTGTCTTGTTATTGTTTCTCTTGCTCATAGTTAATTATATCAATGTTATATGTTTTTATGCATACATTAATGGATGGATAATTTATTAATGTTTTATGCGAGTGATCGAAATTGACACTAAATTTTTAGTAATGATTCAAATTCGCTGTCCATTGTGCTTCCAAATTTTTATTAGAGCGAGTCCTTTTGGATAATTTTGACCATTTCAAAGGTGATCCTTGAAGCACAAAAATGGCATGTTGTTTAGTTATTGGCAAGAAACCATTGTTTAATGGAAAAAAACTATGTTTTCTAGATTTTGAGGATGTGGAACTATATTATGTCTTAAGGGTTTGATGGTTGGAAAATTGTGGTAGATGGTTACACTTCTCCTTTTACTCCACCTACTAGTGATGTAGACAATAAGGCATATGAAAAAAATTCTAAGGCCTTTAATGTTATCATACATGGTCTTGGAGAATATGAGTTGGGAAAGGTAATGCATTGTAAGTTAGAAAAAGAGGCATGGGAAAAACTTCAAGTATTGTATGAAGGTGACTCAAAGGTAAGGATTAATAAGCTTCAAAATTTTAGAAATAAGTTTGAGTCTCTTAAGATGAATGATGAAGAGTCCATTGTTACATATCTACTTAGAGTTGACAAGGTTGTCAATAACATGAAAGGGTTAGGAGAAGATGTGAAATAAGAAGTAGTTATTTAGAAGGTTTTGAGATCTATAACTCCTAGATATGATTCAAATGTTTTTTCCATAGAAAATGCCAAGTATTTTAATCAGTTGAACATGGATGAGTTCTTATGGAATTTGACTACTTATGAGATGAGGATTGTTGACTCTAAACTAGATAAGAAAGAGTTTTATTTCAAATATGAAATGAAAACTAAGAGTAATAATACTAAGGAGTTTCATGATGCTCCCTATATTGATGATGAATAACTCTTTCCACCGATGGCTAGAATATTGAAGGTTGGATATGGAAAATACAAAGGTAAGATTCCTTATAGATGTTTTAAATGTGGTAAGGTAGGATAATTTTCTACTTATTGTCATGACACACACAATAAGGAAGATCATGATGAACATGAGCTTGATAGTGATCATGAAAAGAAGTATCATAAGTATGGTAAAGAAAAAAATAGTTTTAGAAAGTTTGATGAAAAGAAAAATAGTTTTTATAAAAGGGATAGGATTTTAGGTCTAATACTAGTAGTGGTGTTTCAGATTATGAGCATGAATCTAATTATGAACATATTGGAAATGAGGCCTTGTTTATGACTAGATATGACATGAGATCTACTAGTAATAAATATTCATTATTATGTGATTTCATATCATGATGTTGTATCTACTCTAATGAAGATGAAGAGGATGGTAAAGTTGATCTAGAGGTTAACCAAAAATATTTAATTCATATTGAAATAAAGAATAAGAAGTTGAAGTGTCGGGTGAAGGTTTATGAAAACAAGATTCATGATCTAAAAAAGGAACATAGGTTTGAAACTAATAAGCTAAAGGAGTCAATCGGATCTAGAAGAAAAGGTATGTTTTTTAGTCTCAAGTATAAAGTGTTATCACCGAATCACAGCACCCCTGGATGTTGATCAGATTTCTCTTGTTTGATCACTCTAAGCATCAAGTGTGATTGGATAACATGGGTACTATCTCCAAGTTGTGGGACTTGCTACTTGAGATAGACCTCCAGAGAAAGCTGGTTCTTGCTCCTAAACTACCTGCCACAATCTACTCTAATGCAGGAGAAACTAGCTATTCTAACCTAAAATTCCAAGGGACCAGAGAGAGAGAATGCATAAAATGAAAGCCTACACTAAAGCGGTGATACACCAGAAAAAGAGGGTGTGAGAGTAATCTCTAAATGTGTGAAATACAGAGGCAAAGTGCACACTAGAAGAGGTGATGACAGTTCACCATAATCCAGCAAAATGCATTCACAGCGATATTCCAAGCACACACAATGATAATGAATTCCTGCAAGAACATAATAAATAGACACAATATACTTGTAGAAAGATTAAAGGGGCAAGAAGAATGCAAGGAAACATAGCGAGGGGATGATATATCCACTGGCGATATTTTATTGCTTCATGATATGCACATGATTCAATCTATTACAAGATAAGGGCTGGATCACCATGCAAGGAGTCCACTACAAGGGCTGCAACACACTGGCTTCACAAATCAATTTTGACAGAGCTTTGTTAACCCAAAAACTCTCCCCCTCTACAATGATCCCAACACTTCATTTTATAGAAAAATGAGAAGGAAAAGAGAAGGAAAATGGAAATCCCGAAATCTGTCCTTCAACCACCTGTAAGAGGCATTAAATTGAGTGGAATGGGTATACATTACTTGGAAAAGGCTCCCGATCTTTTTGTCCCATGTGCTGCAGCGAAAGAATGAATGATGACGATGCCTCTTAATTGCACTCCAAAGCTACCAAATAAAACACATTACGAACCCGGCCACGTTTCCTTAAAAAACTCAATCAATTTCTGATCAAATCTGGAATTTCTTGATTTTTGTGCATTGGGCTCGGAACCACGATTCCAACGGTACAAATTTTGTGCGATTTCGTTGAGAAATGCAAAATTTATGGCCTTCTGAGTGCGGGCAGCTATTTTGGGTCTAGCAGGCGTTTTCTGTCATTTGATGGGAATGAGCATTAACTGACTGGAGCCGAATATGTTTCTTTTATTTAAATATATCTACCCTCATTAAAATTAAGAAATCCAGTTTTTGTGGCGTAGAGGATGTCGTGCTCGTTCCAGAAAGTCCAATTTTATCAAAATCGGAGCTCGGAGTCAAAAGTTATGGCCGTTTGAAGTTCCACGGGTCAAATGTTGACTTTTCTCCTCTGCCTTCGGCCATTTCGGCTTTTCGCGTCCCGCGCGTCCCTTTGTCCCATTTGGTTTTGGTGCTGAAATTTCCCATTTCGGCCGATCCGGCCGGTTCGCGTACTTTTGGCCCGCGCGTCCCATTTGCTTTTGGACTGTCTGGGACAAATTCGCCCGGTTCGGCCGGTTCGCGCCTTTTTGTCCCAACTGTCCCGGGACAAAAGTTCTCATTTCGGCAGTTCGGCGGTTCGCGCATTTTTGCCCCCAGCGCGCAGGACTTTTGGGCTGCCTTGACTCATTTCGCCCGGTTCGGCCGGTTCGCGTACTTTTGTCCCGCTTGTCCCAAAGGCGACCCTCTCAGCAGTTAGTCGATTTTTTCTCTGTCGAACCGGAATTTCGCGCCCGCCGCATACTTTTGTCCCATTTGTCCCTGCTGCGTTTCGGACTGTTTGTGCTGATTTCACCCGGTTCGGCCGGTTCGCGCTTTTCTGTCCCAAACGTCCCAGAGGCGACCTTGAGCGGGACTTAGCCAATTTTCACGATTTTTCCTGGATCAACCTATTTGCCTTCTGCAACCCTTTTTTGCATTTTCTCAGAACTTACTCTCTTCCTCTTGGACAGGGGAGTTAGACAAATATGAGGGGACCCTAGAAACATGACTTTTCGCCCTGAATCAATATAATTGCTTGCATGTTATCAAAGTTACCTTGGGGGTGAATTTTGGATAACATAAAGACAAAGAGAGAATGTGCTCCAAATTGGAAGAAGATTTTGAATTTCTAAGGAAAATCTCTTAGAGGTTTGGGAGAAGACAAAGTATTTCAATTTTTTTTTAAAAAGTACTAAAGCTATTGATGATATTCCTTGAAAATAGAGATAAGCGAGATGAAAAAGTAGGTTTTGGGTTCAATGATGATCTCAAGGGTAAGGAAAATATGCAAGATAAAAATGTTTCAAGAAAAATGAGGTTGTAACATGTAAGGAGGATGAAAATAAGGAGAAATCCACAAAATACAAGATGAAGCCAAAGTCCATTAGGAAACCTAATGCCTCAAGGTATGAAAGATAATTAATTAGTTATTATTTCTCATGTAATGAATTTGGTCATAGGGAAAGAGAGTGTAGAAGATATTATATATATATAATAATCCATGGAGAGAGAATAGGAGTGAGTATGCTATGAATGTTTTATATTACAAGTGCAATGAGGTAGGCCATGTTGCTAGTGTTTTCTTAAATGATTCATCTAGTCATGTTAATGGTTACAAGAGGAAGAGTTATATAATGTGTTACAAATGTACTATATTTGGTTACGTTTCAAGGAATATCTATCAAGGATACTCAAGTCAACAAAAGAATGTTCAAGGTCCTAGAATACAAGGAGATAGATTTTCATAAGATTAGGATGCATGCGAACAATATAAAATAGACTTGGGAACCTAGAAGTGATCTTAGTGTCTTATCAAGAGATAGTAATGATGGAAGGAAAGGGATAATTCAAATTTTAGATCAAAGAAAGATGATGGAGTCTTTTAGGTGTATAAAATGTGTTGGGACCTCTGTAAGACCATCTTTTATGTCTTCACAGGTGTTCCTATACCTCTATTATGCTTCTTAGAGGTGTATTAGCTCATATGAATAATTATAGTGAGGGAGAGCTATGCAAGTCAAATTATGTCTCCTCTATGATGTTAAGGTCTATACTTTATTGTCATTAATCATGTTATCATGATTAATTTTGGTTGATTATTTTTATATGTCAAGATCCATATTGTGTGGTCTTTGGTGTGTGTATAAGCTCCTGAGGTCTGAATTTTCTTTTTCCATGTAAAGATGTATGTCTAACATGACTCGGTAAAGTAAGATTCATGTTATGGTGTCTCTAAATTGGTTTGTTGTGTCATGTTAACCATTCATAAGGTCTTCCTTGGTGACTAGTACCATTTTTAAGTGTCTATGGTATATGGTGTCTCAAAAGGTCAATTCTGAGTCAAAATGGTATGTCATGAGCTTGTCTTATGCTTCAATTACTTGAATCATGTAATTATGAGGGTGTATGAAGTATGTGAAGTTGTAAATTTTCTTTAGAAGGTTGTTGAATGTGATCAAGATTCTTAGAGAATGCATTCACTTTAAGAAGTCTATTTTGGTCATCATGAGTGGTCTAAATTTCCAAATGAATTGTGTGTCATTGAGTCTTGAGTCAAGTGTGTTAAGGGGTGTATGTTCATCTTAGAGAAAGGGTGTAGATGTGATATATCATCAAGTATGGTGACTTGATCAATCCATCATGTCAAGCATGGTATGTGCAAGTGTTCTTGAAGGATGTTAATGTAAGCTAAGGTAGATCTAGTTAAGAAGATGGTGATTTTAATCCTCAAATAATGATAAAAGTGATTCAAGACATCAGGTGATGATATTACAATGTTGGAGGTCATGTTTTTTCCTTTGAAATCAAAATGTATGCATCTTTGAGACTTCTCTTCCCTGACTGGGTTCAAATGGTGAACATTGAAGCAGTATGGAAGGAATGTGGTGTTTGAAGGTATAAATTGTGGAGTCCAAGGAATTTTTTTTTACAAATCATCTAGACATGGAGGTATTCAAGATTTAATTTATTTTAGTCAAGAAGAGAGCTATATTGTTTGGAATCCTTGACGAGTATAGTGAGATTGAGAGTATGAATGTGAAATACCTAATTGCTAAAGGGAGAAAGTGCAAAATGGGTAAGATGTATTCATGAGCTTGAATTAAGTATTAAGGAGATAATATTTGGGTCAAATGGTTATACATATCAAGATTGATATTATCATAAATGTTTTTACATCAAAAGTTGAGTGTAATTTTCATTACTTTAGGTTATAGTAGTCTATGACGGTGCATTTGGATATGTAAAGAAGGTATCTGTAATATTTGTTGATCCTCAGGTATGTAAGAGAATTTGAAACCATTAAATATGTATAAAATTATTGTTTAAGGTCAAATTTTGGTGATTTTCTCTTATGATTTAGTTTTGGTGCTCAAGACTTGATTTGAATAGGTATGACTGTCACGAGGCATGTATATGACTCCTATATGCTCGAGTCTTCCAAATTGGTGTGTATGAGTGTAAATGACATTGAAATTATGTTCATGATCATAGAAACATGCTCTACTTGGGTTATTTCCTCATATGTGGTAGATCACAAGATAAATTTAGTATGAGGTGCTTTATGATAGTGTTGAGGGATGAATGATGAAGCCCATAGGTATGAAATATAAATTCAACATCCGTCGAAGAGTTTGAAGCTTAATAAAATGGTATATGCATGTGTAAAGGTATTTTGAGATTTGAAATTGTGTAACGAAGATGAAATTAGACATGACATGTTTGGATAGTCTACGTGTGATTTCTGAGAAAGAAAACTTTCTACGAGATGTAGAGTATCTACCCAGATTGCAAAGTATGGGTGTCTACAACATCATAATGAATTACATGTTCTCTCTCGGGAAGTGGCTTATCACCGTCTATCACGATCAATATGTGTGAATGCTAAATGCTAATCATGAAGGTAATACTTTAGTCATTTTTGATAAAGTTGTGTTGTTAGAAGAATGAATGAGAATCCATGGGCCTATGTGTGATGGTTATGAATGGTGAATTTCTCCTATAAATATTTCATTACGTATTGGTTGCACTCAAAACGTTTTATAAGATGAATATGGTTGTGTTAAGAGTCTATTTTTCTATCTTTAGAAAAATTATATCGACCTTAGGAGGTCGACATACTACTACAATGTTATATGAAGAACCAAGTGTTTCTCGAGTTGTAAGGAAGACTTCATGTTATGGGATTCCATGTCTCACTCTTTGAAGGTTCTCTTGGAGTATTCATATGATAGAGAGGCATATTCTAAACAAGTTCAAACTATATTTGGAGGTAAGGTTGATGGTTTGAATATAGTTAGCATACAATGGTATGGAAAAGATTGTTCTAAAAGGATACACTATATGTATGCTCCAAGCTTGATAGGGGAGTATGTGGTTTTTCTTCTAAAAGGTGTTATGGATGTATTTAAGACATTCAAGGTATGTGTAGGGTGATTTCTATAAGAACAATAAAGGTATAGCTCATAAATTCATTATGTCATCCTAATATGAATTTCAAATATGGAAATAGATCTTTAGGGAAGTGGAAAAGTAGGTGAGTTAATTTATTGACATGTTATCTTGGTAAGATCATTGAATTTGTGAATTTATACTAAAAATGGTGGTCTTAAGTCTAGGCGGAGTAGTGGTATGCTACTTGAATAGTTACTCTTATCAATTTTCCCCCTTGAGAAAAATGGACAAAGCATCGAAACGAGGATGTCATAGGTAAAGATGGGTTTACAAGTAAAATTTATGTTTTGGGATAATTTGGAAACATTTCATGAGTTTGAAACCACTCGAGGATTTTTTCCCTCTTCTCAATTTTGAAAAAGGATTTAGATTAGTCTAAAAATTAAAAATGATTCCTATGAGACCCACCTCAATCAAAATAAGGAAAGATGACAAAATATGGTGATCAATCTCAAAATTCATAGTTCTTATCCCCAACAGGCCTCACGGTGGGAAATCCCAAAATATTCATAATTTCATGGTTCGGGGTGAAAGGTTGCAAAATGGGCCCAAATATGGTCCTTTGAGATAGAAGTAGCTTGCTTTGAGTTGCTTGGCGAGAAAAAGTTATTCATTTGGGCATTGCATCGGGAATAGCTCGGTAAGCTACTTGACAAGCTAGGGCATTGTAAGAATCATATCGAGCCACTTGATGGCTCGGGTGAGATAATTAGATGTGCTTCGGTAAATTCATGGGTTGAGGAAGGTGGGTTAGCTAATCGAGGCATGGAAGGCTCACTCAAAAAATCCACGGTGTGGGTATAATTTGTGAATCAAGGAGAGGAGTGGTGAATTGAGCTCACAAATGGTGCATACAAAGTCGACTCATCAAATGAATAGTTCGAACCAATCAAGTACCAAGGTGAATAACTTGGGGTAAGGAAAATGGTGAGCTATGTGAATTACGAGTTTGTGGGATATAAATGAAGGTGTGGCTTAGAATGAAAAAGAATCTTGATCACTAAATTCGTGAAGGAATAGGTGAAGAAGCCGTGAATTTGGAAAAATACGACACATGATTGGAATCTTCCAAAGATGTTGAAGGCTTGGCATAGGTTAGATCCATTTCGAGAATACACGTGGTAGAAATGGCATAACTTAGCATCGAAATGGTATTTGATTCAATCGGCGCAAGATTTTTGACCTCACGAGCTCGAATGATGGATGGGGAGCTCATAGAATCGGTCTCATGACCAAGCTCATAGCAAGAATGAAGATTAGAGAGCCTCCATTGATTCATGGATTCAGCCATGAAGGAAGGGTAAATAGCTCGGTAGAGAGTTGACTTAGGAAATCAAGTTAGAGGTTTGAAGGTAGTTTGAAGTTAAAAATTTCAGCCTTCAAAGGTTATCAATTTTAGGACTCGGCAAGGAAGATACGTTCGACGAGTTAGAAAAATAAGAAACACCATGAACCCAAAGTCTAATGGGATCAAACATGTCAAATCACCATTTAGAGTCTTGATGATGCATAATTTGGTAGTTTGGATGATGCAAAATCCGAAGTGGTAGGCATGCGAAATCTTGATGAGCCGGGATTTGAAGTTTGAATTTTGAAGTTCGGATTTTCAATAAATGTAAGTTTTTGGAAACTTGGTGAATAGTGTACATCAAGGTGGGCTTGGAAGTTATGAAATTATTACAACCGCAAAGTCTAAAATGTGAGGATGTTGGGGAGCATGCAAAGGGAGGTGGGGTTTGGTGCAAATCAATCGAAGAGATGACCGCATAGGCATAACTCAGCGAGTAATAATTAGAGGGCAGTCAATCGTCGAGTTGGCCATGGTCAAATCTTGAGGAGAAATGTTTGTCACATGGGAGTCGAGGAAGGTCCCAAAGGGCTCTATGGAGCTAGATGCAAAGATGAACTTTGGAGGCTTGTTGAGGTAAGTGTGGTGCTCACAAAATCTAGGAGCTCACCTGGAGTATGGAACAGGAGATAAAATGTGAAGCGAAGGTTTGTGAAAGTGGTAAACATAGAATGGGAGCCCAATTAACCGGCGAGAGTGTAAAAGCATTTCGGTGGTCAATGACCTATTATAAGGGGATCGATGGAGTTAAATATTATGATATAAAAGGGGATAGATCCTTGGCTCTCAATAATATCGGCGAGATGCTTGGTCATCTAGCTCACGTAACTTAGTACATGCTAGGATAGAAATATACAAACACTGCTTCACAAAAATGACAATACCTAAAGCCCCGGTTTCCCATTTTGGATAAAACCATAATCAATGGAGATCTATTGCAAAGGGCTTCAACATGAAGGCATACAAAAATGTTTTTAGAGGTTTTAGAACCCTAAAATTTGTAGAATAATAAATAACATGAAATGGCATATCTTGAGCCTTTGGGTTTACATTTTTGGTAAAAAGACTAGTCGTAGGAATCGAGACGGATGATCTACTGACATGGAATCATCCAAAGTTGAGTTTTGGAGGATCTGGTTTTCAAACAATGTGAAAAGTGAAGAGTTCCTTGGTTGGTTAGGGGTCACTAATGAGATATGGGCATGCTTCATTCTCCAAAAAAAAACAAATTCCGTGGAGACATGTGTTTTGTAGGCCTCCCCCATCCTTGTTGCAGGTGTCATGATGGATTTTGGGGTGGTTGAGGTAGATTTCAGGATTCTTCTCTCTCATCGATATTTCTTCTATAAATTGTAATGGGGTTATACTATGCGATAATTTATTCATTTTCCTCCTCTGCACCCCTATTCTCCTTTCCTTCAGCTAGGTTGTGAATTTCTTGGGGCTTAAGGCCTTCACACTAAAATTTGTAATGGAACACATGCCTTTCCCCTCTGCAATGTACTATGTAAATTTACATGGAGCAAAATTTTTGTCTTTGTTAGTCCTTCTAGCCTTTAATGGTTTATTGTTTTCATCTTTCCTCTCATTTCTATCTAGTGGTTTGTGTAAACTAATGTTTCCATTACAGGGTCTTAGTGTTTTTGTGTTTTTTTGAAATTGTGTAATGTGTGAAATCTAGTCAATGGTTCATGAAAACCCTCTCGGAGTTGATTCCTCTTCATTTTCTAGGGTTGGGAATATGTCTAACACCCTCATTTTCTTGGTGTATCACCGCTCTTAGTGTAGGTTTTATTTCATGCATCTCTCTCCATGTATCCTTGGAATGTTAGAATAGGTTTAGATAGGTTTTACTTACATTAGGAGTAGTTTTGGTAGGTAGGATTAGGAAGAGGAACCGGCCTTATCTAGAGAGTTATATAATTCACAAGGTCCCACACTTCATGATAACTCCATGTTTGGAAAATTACACTGAATGCCCCATTCAAAACTTTGACAATTCGGGGGGTTGTGATTTCGCTACAAGAAATTTTGCACTCTGGTGGGAGAAATGTAAAGTTAAAGTTTTATTTATCATGGTTGTTTTATTACAAATATCAATCACCATGAAGCCCAAGTTTGAAACAAGTCAATTTTAGAGGTTTCCTTACACTTGGATTTCAAAAGTTACAAATTTTGCATTTTAGAGGTTTACTGCTAGAGGGTCAAATTATGAAATAATTTTTCGGGGAGTTTCACATGTGCAAAATGGGCTCAAAGTTTCATAGATTATAGATGGGGGTTGAAGATCAAAAGGGTATTCTTAAAAAAGAAAAAAATAGGTATTTTTGGGTCCCATATATTTTGTATTTTAGACTTTCAGGTATTTCAAAGCTTTCGGGGTTTTGATTTCATAATTCTAGCATTTCATATTTTTGGAGGTTCTCCATTTCAAATTTTTGATGTTTCTTAAAATTTCAAATTTCGGGGTTTTTGATTTCGTAGTTTTGATTCTACTATGCATTTTAGATTTAAAAATTTCTAGGTCTGCTACTTTTTCAACTTTGAATGTTTTCAAGCAAGGCCAAGTTTTAAAACTCATATTTTAAAGATCAATTATAGCTAAACAAGATCTAACCCTACAATTTGATTTTAATCCCTTAAAGGTGTACATGCAGTATTCATCCTATTTCATCAAGTTCATTTTTCTCTTGGTGGAATCACTTGCCTTTGGAGACATATGAAAAGTAGAAATGAAAAATCCATCTAGTTAAAACCCACTCTCTATGTTACAAACTCTCTATTTTCCACCCATTTCCATTAATTTTTTCCTGTAACATATCTTCATCTTCTTCCATTCCATGAAGTCATTAAATTATGACTTCATTTGTATCATGGGATTCATATTTGCGGTGTGACCATATATGTTCAATCGACCCCCATATTTGCGAGTTCATTTCCATGGTACTATCAACCACCTCCAGATCCATACTATGATGAGAATCAGTAGTGGGCATATCCCTATGGTAGAATGTAGATATGTTTATCTATTCACCCAAACTATGCAGATTTTCAACGGACATGGGTATGTTTATTTTAGAGGGAATCCTTCACTGGGAAATACTCAATTCCATCTTAAAGTTAAAGAATTGGAGGAAAATATGCTACACTCAAGGGATATATCTCGAGTTATAAATATATAAGATTGGTTTTAGGACCCTTTGTCCATGGGTGAGCACTATTCCAAGAAAATATAGCTCATAACAAAAGTTGGACTTCATAATTAAGATGTTCAAGGATCAAAAGATAATACAAAAGATAGAATCTTTTTGTAGACAATGTCGATCAATCGTGTCAATGGGAGACCCTTGTATTGTCATCCCAAAACACTCTCTCCACTCCCCAATCGACACCATCTTAGTCAAAGCCTTAGTATCAAAGATTCTACCATGTTTCTCCTAATGTAGTACCCATTTCTCCATCTCCCGATATTCTACCTCATCTAAATTTCTCTTCCCATTTTGCTTCTAGACCCAAGTCCCCTCCACTAGAGAAAAATTAGAAACCCCTTCCACCACCTCAAGAATTGCTAGTATCGGTTTAACCCTAACCCACACCTTATTTTGCACTCGTAAGCCCATGTTTGGAAGAAATCCAAAAATAAGTCAAGAGGTACAACAAGAGAATGATCCCAATAGAGAATATTTGAAAAACATATTTGAGGATTTGGGCTATGAAATTAGGAATAGAGAAGATCCCCTTGTTTTTCAAACCTATGGAGGAGGTCAAGGATGGAAAGAATAGGTGATGTAAGTTAAAGTTTTAGCGATGGAGTAAAAGAAAGAAAAATGGAAGAGAATTAGAAATCGGTGTGTTTGGATTGTAGTGTCCATGAGGGCACTCTATTTATAGAAATTGTTGATCATTCACTTGCTACAAAATCAATAGAAGAGGAAAGAACATCTCTAAATCCAAAGAAGAGAAGTCTCATGCCATATAGGAGAGAAAGAAAATTCAGAGGACTTAAGCACAAGTAAGGTCATGTAAGAAGCTCAAGCCCTCCTCCCACTTCATTCTCTCGAATTATGGTTTTTGGATGTGTTTAATTTGTCAAACTTTATGTTTCAAGAGGAAGTCACACATGATGAAAAAATTATAGTATTGGAGGTCATCACGGAAGGAGGAAAACACCTTGCGGGAAGACAATGAAAAAAATGCTTATTTGTTCGATTTGGAAGAGTGTTTTGATAGGGAAGAGCCCATGAAATTTTCACTTTTGCTATTCGACCACCTATCTTCGAACACCGGGAACCTACCACTAGGAAAAATGATATCTAAGAGAAGTTCCCTTCTAATAAGAATCCTCTTGAATTGGGATTGAGAGAATTGAATATTCCGAGGCTTCTCGGTGGGCAAGAAGGAGGAAGGAGGAATCAAGGGAATCACCTCTTTCATACCATCCACTAAGGTGACACATCAGTTGTCTATAGATGTGTAACAAAAGGAAAATCTAATTACAAAAGTCACCTTTTCCAAGAAAGTATACATGAAGACTTTCTTATTAAGATAGGATCTCGGAGCGGTGGGAAAACTTGAAATTTAAGGCCATCCGCCATCGCCGGTTATCACACTTCATTTGAGCTAAAACTAGAGTTTGTACTGACCATTCATGTTGATCCCAAACATGAGGATGAGTCCCATGGTACCAAGGATAAGCTACATCAGCTACAACACTTCCGGGATCCCCATGAAGATAATTCTAAGGTGTTTTCCTCTTTTCATTTGATGTATCGATGAATTGTGTTGAAAGTTGTTGCTATATAAATTTTCACTCATATACATAGCCATGTCTAGTGTAAAATCATCTGCATTGATGCAAGTTTTAAGAAGTGGAAGCTAATTTTCCCTGCCAGTGTTAGGTTTTGTTTGAAGTCTTCTCTTTCTCTGCGGGTCGGCATAATAAGTTATCTTGCACACTCTGCATGTCTCATTTGAGAACATATGATTTATCATTTAAGATGTATTTTTTTTGGTTTTCTCCATTATAGTGCACATTGTTTTCAATGGGCCTCCCACAATCAATGATAAAGGGAAGAAGCTCACAATTGCGGGGAGATAGTTGTAATTATCAAAACAATCCAAATACAAAGTAACTAAATTTTATAAGGGATTTTTTTCATATGTTTCATCTTCTTATTCCTACGAGATGATCTATAACTAAGCTTCTAAGTTCCATTATAGGACAAAAAAATATTTCCTAATGGTGGTTGTTGCATTACAAGTGACATGTTTCATAACAACAATAGACCTAAGTTTCAAGAGAAACCCTATCATTAAAAGTTTATCCAGTGATTGGAAGAAGAATATCAATTTAAAAACCTTTTTAGTGTGTTTAGGTTGAATATCTTGAGGATTTGTAGAGAAGCTTCAATCTTCAACAGTGTTCCAAGTATCCATTCAAGAGAAGAGAAAATTTAGGATTTAATAGAGTTTCGTGATGTCCCGATTTAGAAAATATTTTACTTGAAACTTCTGTGATGTCTTTATACATGCCAAGTAATCATTGGAATCGAGTGTGCTCATACTTGGAAAAATAAAGTGTTAGGATGGGTTTAGAAGTCTATTTTTAGTCTAGAAGATCAAGATTACAAAGAAGAAAAGGTGATAATCCTAGGTTCAAAAAAATTTCCACTCTAACAATTTTAACTTCAAAATTTTCTTATAAATATTGGGAATGAAAGCAACATGTAAATTAAGGTTCAACAACACTAAGTGGTCTACGGTATAATTTTCGAGGATTTGATTAGTTGTAGGTTATCACTTATAACTCTTTGGCCAATATAAGCTCTAAGATTTGGCCTATAAACACATAGAAATTAGATACGCCCACGAGTTACAAAATTTTTATCCATTTTGCAAAACTTTGGGAAAAATGGACAATAGGATAAGAAAGTACCCAAGCTGATAGAATAAGACCTCATAGGTAAAGCTAGATTTACAATTAAAATTTATGTTTTAAGAGCATTTGGAAAAATTTCAGGAGTTTGAAACCACTCAAGGAATTTTTTTCCTCTTCTGAGTTTGTAAAAATAATTGATTAGTCTTAAAATGAAAAATGAGTCTAGTGGACCCAACTTAGTCAAAACAAGCAAAGGCGAGGAAATTTGGTCATCGGGCTCTAAATTCATATTTTTCAGCCCAACGGACCTCTGGATGGGAAAATCCTAAAGAATTAAAAATTTCATGGTTCGGGAAAAGGTTGCAAAATGGACCTAGATATGGCCATCAAGTTGGAAGCACCTCCTGTGATGCTCGGTGAGTAGTTGAGCGAGTGAAAGTTATACATTTGGTGATCGGGCTAGAGTAGAGCTCAGCTTTGAGTAACTCGGTGAGCTACTAGGTGAATTGGGAATTTTAAGAAGGAGTGAGCCCCATGATATCTTGAGAAATCTAATTAGATGCACTTGGGTTGATGCATGGGTTGAGGAAGGTGGGTTAGCTACTGCGAGGAAGGGACTAATCGCTCAATGAATCTATAGCATGGGGATGATCATAGACTCGAGAGGAATGGGAGTTGAGCTCGTAAATGACGCATGCAGGAGTCGGTTCATCAAGATAATAGTTTGAGCTAATCAGTACGAGGAAAATGACTTGGGGTGAATAAAATGAAAATCCATGAAAATCATAGAGTTTGTGGGATAATGAATCAAGGTATGGCTCAACATGAAAATGAAGCTCACTCACTAAATTTGCAAAGGAATAAGTGGAAAATCCATGAATTTAGAAAATACCATAGGTGATTGGAAGATCACAAATACATTGAAGGTTTGGCATTGGTTAGATCAAACTCATGATGCACATGGTTGTGAGGCATTTCTCGACATCGGCATAGTAATTGACTCGGTCGACATGGGATTTTGGGAGCTCAGTGACCTTGAAGGGTGGAGAAGGAGCTTGTTATATTGGGATGACAAGAAATATTGTAGGAAGAATGAATATTGAAGAGGTGCACGATTGAGTCACGGAGTCGACCATGAATGAAGGGGAAATATCTCGCGAGAGAGTTGAC
Source organism: Taxus wallichiana var. yunnanensis (assembly GCA_018340775.1). Classification (NCBI taxonomy): domain Eukaryota; kingdom Viridiplantae; phylum Streptophyta; class Pinopsida; order Cupressales; family Taxaceae; genus Taxus; species Taxus wallichiana. Next base: position 385,963,805 of record CM031241.1, read on the forward strand.
TCTAGTGAATGTGTTAGAGGTTTGAAGAGTCGATGTCTTAAAATTTTAGACTATAGAGGTTGTCGATTTCGGAACTCGGCCGGGAAAGATAGGTTTGGCGAGTTAAAAAAATAAGAAACCCAGTGACCTCAAATTTTGATGGGCTTGGGCATGTCAACTTGCCTTTTGGAGGTCAACGACACATAATGTCATAGTTTGGGTGATGTAAAAGCTGAAGCAATAGGCAAGTAAAGACCGATGAGGCGGGATCGAAGTCCAAATTTTGAACTTCATATTTTGGGAATTTGGAGTTTTTGGCAACTCGGTGATTAGTGAACATGCGAGGCGCGAGTCATGGAAGTTTCAAAATTACGACAATGCAAAGTAAGAAATGTGGGGACGTTAGAGAGCATGCCAAGGTTGGTGGGAGGTTGTGTGAGTCGACCAAGTGGAGCTGGTAAAAAAGGCATAACTTGGCGGGATTCATTGGAGGGACCTAGTCGATGGCCGAGTCGGCCAAGATCAAAGCCTTAGGGGAAATGTTTGTCGCATGGAAATAAGGGAAGGTCCTAAAGGGCTCATTGGATCAAGATCACGAGTTAACTTCATAAGATCTCTGAGGTAACTATGGAGATCAAAGAAGGTAAGATCTCATTGGAGTATAGTAGGGAGATCAAATACGAAGCGAGGTGTAGACACCTATTTTTGGTATAGCACCCCTTCGTCATCTCACATTCATCAATTTTCTATTCTTGCATCTCTTTCTCTTAAATTAAATTAAATCCTATCTATTTTCTCACAATTATTTGAGTGATTATCAACGGACTCCATATGGACCCATGTGATAATTCAATTTTTGGCATCATCCCCCATCTCTCACAAATTATTTAATACATAATGCATATCTCAACACTCTTTTTTAAAAAAAGAGTTCTTTCTCTTAATTTCAATTATCAATGGTCTCCATATGGACCCATTTGATAATTCAATTTTTGGCATCATCCCCCATCTCTCACAAATTATTTAATTCATAATGCATATCTCGACACTCTTTTTTTTAAAGAGTTCTTTCTCTTAAATTGAATTATCAATGGGCTCCATATGGACCCATTTGATAATTAAATTTTAGCATCATCCCCATCTCTCACAAATTATTTAATTCATAATGCATATCTCAAAGACACTCTCTTTTTAAAATGAGTTATTTCTCTTAAATTGAATTATCAATGGGCTCCATATGAACCCGATTGATAATTCAATTTTTAACATCATCCCCATCTCTCACAAATTATTTAATTCATAATGCATATTTCTGACTCCTTTTTTTAAAATGAAATATTTATCTCACCCCCATTCAAATCATGTCCACACTTTTCCTAATAATTCAAAATATGGGACCCACATGATCACATCACATCCCTAACTCAAGTTACTTTACTACACCCTAGGTATCATGTAACTTGTAGTTTAGCCTCACATTTAAACTATAAATATGGGGTTTTCCCCCATATTTCGAGAGAGGAGATTATTTCAAAGAGACATATAGATTTTAAGGAGAATATATTTTGAGAGAAGGAGGATATGTTTTTAAAAATAAGAAGGAGAAAGCTCGGAGTGTCTCTTATCTTGCCATGTTGATGCCCGATTCATTTCATAGTAGGAGATAAGCTAAGTATTCCTATTATTTTAGTTATTTGTCATTTTTACTACTATTCACGATCTATTATTATCTTATCGACATGGGGTTGACATACTCCGAGGAGTTAAAATCCTTTTGGAAATAGGCTATGCAAGCTGACCACCACATATTGTGTTCTAATCTTATATGGTTTACTTTTGCAGATCTAGCTTCTTGATATCATGCATCTTCTTTCTTTACCCCATATCATCCATCTCCATATATAAGGTACTAAGCCCGTGTATACTCGACATGGTCTCGTTTTCTTAATTACTCATACACTCACTTTGGACAGAAGCGGGAAACACATATCTACATTTGCACGCCAGTGGGACCAAATCCAAGATCTGGTCATTTCATTTGTCTTGTTCCTTTATTCATCTCATGTAGGTATTATAAACAAACTAGTTCTCCTATGTCATAGTTTCCAAATATCTGTGATAAATATTTCATCTTGTGGAATCACGTTTTTGCAAGATTTGGTGTTATCTTCATCCGTATCAGAGGTTTGTGTCGCCTTTAAGGTAAGTACTCTTCTTGTGTTTAACCGGCTTGGTATTTAGTTTCAAGTTTAGTTTTATTATTAAATACATAATCATACTCAAATAAAAAAAAATCATATGTTAGGTTCTACTCGCATGGGAAACAAATCTTATTGTCTTGCTTTTATTTGTGATCTCAGTTGTATAATAGATATAATTTTTATTTTTATTTTCCTTTAATGGCCTTTGCTTTGACCTAACAAAATATGTCTATATATTCATCTAGATCTTAATTTCTAATTATGTATAAATCTCACATTTCAAAGCATACTAATATATGGTTACTTGTTTAAAATATAATAATCTATAGTTATTTATTTTAAAACATAATAGACAATATTGATTTATTTAAAAATAACAATTTAAAAAAAACATTATGAAATAACATTAGAATTAAATTATAAAAAAATGCCATTCAATATTGAAATGTAATCCACATCCATGGAATGTCAACACCGAGAATTACTTGTATATGTTCCGAGTTAGTTCTCTTTTTCATGTGATTCGCTTTATGTCACCCCACATGTAAAAATTTTGTGTCTACATGTTCGGTAGGACCACCTTGGGCATACCTAAAAGTGAATAATTTTTTTCTCTCAATAAAAAGGTTTGATAAGATATTGCTCCTCATTTCCTTTTCTTGTCCCATTATTGTAGATGTCTTATCATTTTCATATCTTGTCAATCGATTATTGTGGGGTATAATACATTAATACTTTAACTACTTTATAAGTATTTGTATCCCTAGTTCACTATACAAATAAATGCAACATACACATTTATATTGTTTTGATAGTATAGGTTATTGTTTAACAATATATTATTTCTTATTTATATTATTTCATTAATTTGTGATCATTATTTTTAATGTATAGTTCATTCTTATTTACCTTAGTATCTATTAAATTTTTATTAAGTTGATATTATTTAGTTAGTTTAATTTAGTTAGCAACTTAATTAATTAATTTTTTTAATTATTATTATTTTTTTGGTAGAAATTCAGTTATTGACTAGTTTATTTTGCTAATTTCTTATAAATATTGATGTTTAAGTGGTATTGGCTTAAGTTGTGTCAATAAACATAGGTTACCTTTGTTTTTCGCCCAAAAATTAATTATTTAGAACTTTTCGCAATATGATTAACTTGATTAGTTATTAAATTTCTTTTTGATACATGAGTCATTAAGACCATTATATTGCTTTTCTTATCCTATCATTTGCATGAATTAATTGTTTTATTTACTTCTACAGGTAAAATCCATGACCTTGCATTCATTAAATCACCTTGTCAAAGACCATTTTGTAAAACAAAACCAAAAAAAAACAACAAAAAATAAAATACTCATTTTAGGCCTCATTTACGACTCTAAGCGGTGCCATTTTAGGGTACCTAGGCGTTCAGAGCCTTTGCGTAGCACTTCTAAAAACACCATCATAAAGTAAAATCACATAACACCGATAAGCGATTCTCCAGTATTTTCAATTTTCCATACTTTCTCTTTTCTACATCAAAATTTCTCTTTCTGAGTGTCTTTATACATGAGCGTCACATTTCATTTTGGTCTAAAATGAACCTTACGCATCTGCTTGATCACATAGCTTAAGTAAAGGTTTAACTCTTTGCATTTCACCTATCACACATTTCCTAAAACTACACAAACATTATTTACACATTAAAACATTCCTCTCACTTGGTTAACTGATTGGGACCTAAACACCCAATAGACATCCATCTCGAGACATCTCCCGATCCATAAATTCCTGAAGCTAGCCTTAGAATCCTTTAGTCACCTCTATTACTTTTGTTTTTGTTCACATCCTCTAAATTAATAATGAGGCTAAAAAATATTACTGCTTTATTTATTTGTCAACAACATACATAAACAAATGTTTATTTACTTCACACCTATTGTCACTCTCTCCAAAATCAAGAAAAACAAACAATATAATTTATCCCATAATATTACTTCCTCTAATGATCTTACTCAACGAGATTCTAAACTCAAAACCATGTCGTCGATAAGCCAATATCAGGTCTCCATGGTCTCACCTCATGAGAACCATGTCATACAAAATTTTTCCCACCTTGACACTGACCCTCCTATCCCTCATCAATCAATATTCCTAAATAAATCGTAACACCATCTCCTGCTCCTCAAATACATCTGAATCTCCTCCTAACCCCATATATGACTTCTTACTCCAAAAATATCCTATAATCTCTAAATCCTCCCAATCTCCTCAATTGGTGGATCGCATTCCACCCACATCCCTTTGTCTCGATTGTATTTCATCCGCCACTAGTATGCCCATCAAACAATCTCAACTTTTGAATACCTACATCCCTACTCATCCTATGCTCCAATGGTTTCAACCCCTTAATACTCATATCCCTACGTACCATCTACCACAACAACCTACCCAACTTCAACAAACACACCATATTACTATTATTCAAAGTCAACATATGCACCATGATCCCGACCCATGACACATGTTCATCCTTACCCAAGCAACTCCCCAAACACCCACATATCGTAAATTAATAAATTGTCTTATCAAACCATTACTGCAAAAAACCTATCCACAAACTTATCAAGCTGCTTTATCGGATGCTTCTCAAACACCCACACACCCCCTGAACACATTATTCACCTTATCAAACTACCTTTCAAACCACACAACCGATCTAATCTACACCTTACTGATACCTCAACTAATTTATTTCATGCCTTAATGAATCGGTTAGCTTGAGTTTATAAACCCTTAACGTCTAACAAAAGAACACCTTATCCATGAAAAAATTTGTAATGAACAATTCATCATCGGTTCGATTAAATGCTATCTTTCTCATTGGAAACTTCCTTCATTTAATAATTTCAATAATAAATAATATCCCCAACAACATCTCCTCGCATTTAAACATGCATGTTGTCTTATTGCGCATGATCATGATCTACTTCTTTGCACTTTCCCTATGTCTTTATGCAGTCCGGGTTGGTGGTACCGCAATATCCCACGACATTCCTTATTCTCTTTCACTCAACTTGCACAGTTGTTCTTAGAACACTTTTATATCAATATAGCATGCGATACCACTATTGCTGATCTATATACCATTCGACAGTATGAAAATGAACCCATCACAGACTTCATCACATGATGGCATCTTTGTTATAAACTATCATTCACTATCCTTCAAATCGAACTCATTAACTTATTCTTGTGTTCGTGTGCCAAACATATATCATCAATTTGCAGATCTAATCATTCCAAACCTGTGATGAAACTTTCACAATGTCTTGTAAGCTCGAAACCCATGCCATTGAGCAAGATCATCTTAAACTAAGTTTAACTAAATAAAAATTTAATCCACTAAACTATTCACACATAATGACGAGTTGAAAGCTGCAGCTCAACACTATGGTCCTTTGAACCCTCATCCCCATCTACCACGAAGCACATGGTCTTAATAAATATCTCCTTAATCAACATCCCACTACACTCCTCTAAGCGAGAATCATACGAGTTCCATTTTTGATAAGTTGATGAGTGTAAACTCTATCAATGCCTCCCATATGACCCGTAGACAACTCATGCAAGCCAAGCCTAATTGGTATCACGAGGCCCACTTTTGTAAATATCATCAAGTCAAAGGTCATGATATTGAGATATGTTGTTCCTTGAAGATCATGTCCAACAACTTGTAAATCAAGGGGATATCCAAATTGATACCTCTCTTTGCACAAACTAATCAACCACACGATGAATCACGTCACCCCCTTTACATCTCAACTATCAAACACTTGTATGGTTGACACTTTCAATCAAAATCCTATCTTATCGCCAACTCTGCATGTTCCCCAATGTACATTATTCAGCTCTTATTACGAACTGTCACACCCAAATCTACTTTCACTATTTGTCTTGAACTTACACCTTCTCTTGTCTTTATCATGTCTACATCAAATTCAGCTATATCATCCATTTTCCTTTGCTTGAAATACAACCCAATCTACCACATTAGATTCATCTTTGCTTTGTTTCAGCCCCACTTGTTTCCACACATATCCTATTTCTCTCACACCTATCCATTCACCAAAATATTTATCAAATGAACTATTACTACACCTACATTACTCTGACCATCCCAAATAAACTTGGTTCTACTACATGCACCCTTGTAACCACATCTTCAACATCAACCCCATTAGCTAACATATCATTCTTACCCCTCGAAACATTTTGAAACAACCATTCCATCCTACTTATGCGTCTGAAAATGCTCCTCGTTTACTACGGTACCCTTAGCCATAAGGTCTAATCCGTTTGTCATCATGTCACTCACATCTCCACATATTCCAAAGTGTCTACATCTTTATCTATCCCAACAACCCCTATACCTATCATATCAACAAGTCCACCTATCTCTACCTTTCCCATGGCCACATCACCTAGTCTACCCCAATATTATTTGCCCAATCCTCCCATCACATCAATCGAATCCTCTCAATCTGCATCCCCACAAATATACCCCTTGAATCACCTATTGAACCAACACATCCACCTCGATCAAATAAAGATGTTTTACCTTCTCCCTCTAAAAAATCATCTCTTTCCATGCCCAAATCAAAACCATCCATGTCTCACATAGATATCATTAATCGCATCATACAAACATGTATATCTTCATTAACATATTCATCTTGTTTTAGAGCAGTTTCCCCATTAATAACCACACCCTTTGCTTTACATCGGATCCTCTGGTTAAGATTATTGTCATCCCTACTAAAGTAAAATATTATCGGTTGAAGTTTAAGGCTCGGGAAAACATCCCCAAAATTCCCCTACACATCCATAGAAAAATTTAGGTTTTCCCTCTTCTCAACAATCCAATTCCACAACATCCATGTCGGAGTCGAGTTTTCCATCTCGACATCTTGCAATAATCAATCCACATCTAAACAATATCATCCTTGACCAAATTTTATTTTCCTCCAAACACGAAATTCACACATCTAATCTACATCTACGTTTTCTCTAGCTCCAGTGAGACATCCCATCAAAACCCATAAAAGTTATCTTCCCCATAACACTTGATAGGGTCATACACGAACATCTTTTGATATTTAACCCAAACATCTGCCATTAAACTTCCTCGTATTAAATATTTTAATCCCTATGGTCCCAAGCCATCATGGTTCAATCTAATTTCAGTTTCACTGTCGCCGTACCCCAGGGCATGACATCGAACATTGTAAGGCCTTTCGATCGATCGTACACAAGCCAAGTATTGAGAAAGATGATTTCCTCATTTGGGGAAAGTTCCTTCTTCATCCACCTTAAATCAATCCATATCCCATTTGTCGGATCTCCCATGATCCCTACATCCATGTCATCCCTTAATATTTATCCATCCCATGTAATTCCTCTATGGAATGCACTGCCATTGTTCATGATATCGCATCTTGATAAACACACATGTGGTCTCGATCGTTTACCCCATCAAAATCTAGAACAATCTCATCTAAAATCTTTCGACATCCTTTACCTACTTCACATTTAACCCATTAGGAAACAATTTTCCTTTCCCTTGAGCATTTAATCTATCTGACCCCTTTATTACTAGGGCACTTCACTATTTGACTTTGTTTTTACATCCTTCACATCCATCTAATCTAAATTAATTATATCTAGATCCTCATCTCATTCTAAGCCCTCCTTTGAGGCCATATTTTTTTCTTTTATGTTTGTGCTCCTTTTGGGAGTATCATCTTTTCATTAAAGCCCTACCTTGAGGCCATATTTTTTCTTTTATGTTTGTGCTCCTTTTGGGAGTATCATATTTTCATTGAAGCCCTCCTTTGAGGCCATAATTGTCTCTCCATTAAGGGAACATTTTCTCTAAGTCCACCTTTGTGGCTATATTTTTGTCTCTTAAGGGCACCATCTATTTTGAAGTCCACCATTTTGGATATATATGTGTCACTTTTGGGACACCATTTATTTCATCAAGCCCTCCTTTGAGGTAATGCTTGTCCTTCATGTTTATGTCTCTCTTGTGGTGTCATCTTTTATTTTATTTTAAATCCACCATTGTGGTCATATGTTATTTTTATTTCTTGCTTGGCTATCATCTCATCTTATTACAACTAAAATGTCTTATCTCTTGTGGTGGTAAACTAGAGATGGAATCTCTTAATGCATTGCACTTGCGACCAATATATTGTTAGCATATCTACCAATGAGAACTTAGTTACATCCTTATATTGTTTTGCCATCTTTATCCCCTTCCATTTATCGCTATAATAATCTGACTTATGTGATCCGCCTTCACTACTTTGATGTGATCCTTTAACCATTACATCCATTACCTTCTCATTCTCCTATTGCAGCCATGCGAAGGGTCTAGGGTGTCTCTTGTACATTCCTTATCCCATCTTAAGTGGATTACTTAGCTATCCCTAGCTCTCCCCATGTAAAGTTAAAATTCAATTATATCAAAAGAAAAATCAAACTTATAAAAAATAGACTGATCCCTTGAAGGACAGTTGTTCATGCAAAAAAAAGTATACAAATCAAAATCCAAGCAAAATCAAAAGAAATAGACCGATCCCTTGAAGGATGGATATCATATTATTCTTTCCATCCATATTATGTGTAAAGTAGACCATACCCTTGAAGGATGGCTACTCTATTATTATGGCATCTAGAAGGTTTTTGCATTGATCGACCTTCATTTTATCAACATTTTTAAAGCTTCTCGCATTGATTAGCTTTACTGCTATTGCTCTTTCCCTTTCGGAGAGATGGGGCATATACTTAAGGAACACCACCTTTGGAGATCCTTATTCCTATGTAAAATTCAAATCTTGATCCCTTTGTCATTTCAACATTAGGATTATGATAATCCTTCATCTATATTTCCCTCATGATGTTTTGGTATACCTAACTATCGGTGGTTATGTATTAACACTGCTTTATTGGATACATGTGCAATGCTTTGAGTGGTAGCCTTTTATTTTTATCTCGATCCAATTCAAAACATAGTTTCCCTATACATCCTTACTTTATAGCTATGTTCCATTCATCTAATATAAATCATCTTTTATAAAAATCACATCTAATTTCACACTATGAATTTTATATCTATCCATCATCTCCATGAATGTTTTTGCAAGTAAACTCTTCGGTTTGTGAATTCTATGTTGGTGCTAATTCTCAATTTACAATTATGCCCTAATGTTCCATGTTAAAATCTATTTAGAAACATTTTATTTCTTGATTTGATGGTCTGTAGTTTGTCCTCCTAATTGAATGCTTGAAAATGCTTAAGATATCATTGTTTTTCCTTGTTTGAAACAACAATTTAAGTTTCCCCTTTTTATGCCCTAGATTTTCCATGTGATTAGGACTTGTCATTTTTCCTTTGTCAAATCATGCAAGAACTCAAAATTAATCGAATCTTGAATGTATGCAATTAATTTCCAAATCCCAAGGTCAAAAGCAATGTCAAAAATTGATTCAGTTGGTTTAAAATTTAAAAATCTTCCTTCCTTGTCAAAATTTTTTATTTCTAGGGAATCTTGTGAATTTTTTACATTTTGACGGTCATACGGGTGTCATCTACCCATCAAATTCATCATCACAACACATTGGCAATGTGGCGAGGCTCCTATTGGCCGGAGGTGGTCGGGAAATGCTTTCTAACTTGTCATTTTTAATTTTTGGCTAAAGGGAAAATTTTGGTCCGTACCTCGCTTCTTACTGAAGGATGCCTATGTGGCACATTCCGATTAGTCGAGGGTGGCGAGGTTTACCTTAGAAATTTGGCTTTCATTTTGTAAAATTTTTCAAAGACACTTCTTGGCTCGGAAGCCTACAACGAATGGGAAGATGACACATGGCTTGGGGGACATGCGGGTGGAGGAGGAGTTAGTGAATTTTTGTGTTTTTGGTTCGAGAATGTTAAAGTCGGTTTTGACCCAAAGGTCTTGACCAATGACAAGTGGACATGTGTCCATGAATGAAAAAAGTCAAGCGGGGGCGAAAAGAAAATTTTGTGAAATTTTTACCACTCGAATCTAGAACCAACACGTGTCCCAAGGGGAAAAATGAAGATGAGGGCTTTGGGAGAGTTTGGGATTACGGAAAAAGGGAGCTAAAGTCAAAATTGAAGGCATGCCCCATAGAAAATAGAGGATGCACACGTGGTAAAGGAGAAAACCAAGGTGTGGGCCCACGAGGAAAAAATATAATTTTTTTACATAAATCTAAAAAATGGCAAAATTAATAGAATTGGCCGTGTTTTCAATCGGACCCACCATTGGACACGAGGTTGCTTGGAGAGAAGGCAAGTCGGGAAAATTTGCAAATTTTTCCAAATTTCAAAAAGGTTCGCAAATGCAAATTTTAAAAGGTAGAAGCACGATCGATGGTATTTTGACATGTATCTTGCCTTATCAAAAGTCAAAAAAGGTAATTTTTGAATATTCAAGGATCTAATCCTCCGTAAAGTTATCTTAAATAGATGGTTCTTTGTAAAAATGTAAAAGTCAGATTTGGAAATTACAAAGGTAAAAATTGAAAAGGTAAAAGCGTGAAAAATGATTTATGAAACATGTTGGCATGCACGAATGATAAAACATGACCACAGGATGGAAAAGGATCGAAATCTTTGTAATAATTTAAATATTTTATGCATCTCTAGCAATCTTTGAGCTATTTTCCGATTTGATGTCATTTTCATGGAATCACGAGGGTTTTGTAACAAATTTGATCCCATAAGCATATTCTTTGCTTGGGATGCAAGACTCAGTGGCATAGGGTACATATCATAATTTTGGAGATTTTTGAATGAGAGGAGAAAAAGGACGTAGAAATTTTCATGGAAAAAATAGGAAGAAGCCCATTTCTCGAGGAAACCTCTTGAGAGCCATTTTCAATTCCATTTTGTATCGATTTCATCATGTTGAATTGGTTTCAATTGTAAATCCATCAACGAGATCATAGATTGTTCCATTAACATGCCCTCACTAATGTATTTGATCAAATTTTGGATTATTTGGTGTTATCTCTTGGCAAAAGTTGCGTATGCTTTTATGTTTGAGAATGATTTCAAACTTGTATTTCTTACTCTTTTTACAATCTTGTGTTTAGGATCTCTTTGATTATACATGGTATCATTTCTTGTTGATGGTTTAATGGCATTTGCAATCTTATATTTAGAAGAGCCTTCATCTTATAAAAGATAACTTGATTTAAAATCATTTTAATGTCCTTGAATCTTAAGATTGTTTGTAAACCTTTAGGGGTACCTTAGGTCATGATGAAATAGGGATTTCTTGATACTTAGTTGGTATATTTGCCTCAAGATTTTTAGTAGTTTGTCAAATATTGTGTGGAATAGTGCACATCTAGGCCTCCATTTGTGCACATATCTGGTTAAAGGAGTATTTTAAACCTTTTGAAACATTCTTGTTGTTTAAGTGTCATAAATTTCTTAAAGGTCCTTAAAGAGTTTGGCAATTTCTGGTTTGTCTGGTCTCATATCTCCCAAAAAAAATTCATTCAAAATAACCCATCCTACCCATATTAACCCTACATTGCATTGTGTGTAAATAAAATAATACAAATCCATTCGCAATAATGCACAAAGCATATCAGGATCATACCATGTCTCTATGACTTTAACCTTATTTTGAAAACATTTCCATCATTTAGTAGTGACATCTCTTTTTGAGTTTGGATAATGGAAGATTGAACATGTTTTCCCAAGGCCATCTCTATAAAATGTGCAAAGTATAAGGATATCCCCACTTACTTCATCAACAAAGGCTGCAATACGGGTTCTCTTACCTTGGTTGAAAGGCCAAACTAAAATAGTGAGGATTAGATCAAACCATACGAGGTGCTACCCACTCTTTCAAATCTTGAGTGCCAACAAATCGACAGATGTCTCAGAGCTACAAATGGCATACAAATCATTTATACGCCTCCGAGTGTCTTGTGTAAATCCGTTATTCTACTTGAGTTTTGAAGGAGATTAAATTTAGGTACTGACAGGGAGGCACCTTTCTGCGGGGACTTCTTAGAATTTCGTGGTGTTTTTGGAGTGTTTGAAGGGTTTGAGAATTTTTATATTCAAGTATCGAGCTATTGCATTCTTGAAATATCATTTTATACTTCAGATCGCAAGTTTTCGGTAAAGTTTCATGCTCATTTGCCCTTTTTCATTTCGACATTTTTTCTACTTTGGTTATATTGTGTTTGGTTGTTAAGAATATGAGGTCTGATTTTGAAGCCTTGCAAAGTTTTCAATGATAAGCATACATTTGATGAGCGTTTTAGTGCATCCTTGCACAATTAAGGTGAGATTCCTCGGTGGTGACTCAGTGTTGTCTAGGTTTTGAAAATACCGATTGTCTTACATCTCGGTCATCATAATTTGTGTTTCTCAAATCTACAAAGCTAGAAGGAAGGAGATCCTCTTCATCAAGGAATCTGCGAGGAAATTGTTCATTGAATTAGGAAGCTTAGAGTTAGAGGGAAGAAGAGTGTGGAAAGTGGTAGTAGATTTGGAGGCACAGTGAGAAGGGAACCCATATTATTGAATTGTAAAGTGAGCGAGCCTATTATTGAGGACTACCATTCTTCTTCAAGAAAATTTGATTCAAACAATCTTGTTTCGATTTGCATTCTCCATTAGGTGAGGGACCTTCTTATACATTTGAAAAGTTTTCCCCTAAATCTACTCCTATATTTTCTAGATTTGCTAGAGATCATCAAGAAGAAGAACCTTTGAGAGAGATCTATTTTGAAACTCATATCCCCATTCCCCAAAGACCTCTCATTCCTCATCATTTTGATTCTCCTCTGAGATCACCACCACAAAATCACATGGCTCACCTTCCACCTAGAACTCCATTTGTTGTAAACACTTTTCGTCTCATCAATTTTAGAGGAATGGTTGTGTATCCAAATGTTGTCCCATAAGATGTGAGAAATAGGTTACCAAAGTTTGAGTAGCAATACTATAGCGGAGATCAACATCTTAAGCTCTTTCTTAACATGATGGAATACTTTGAGATTGAGTTTGAGGATGTGTATGTTAAATTGTTTATCCACACCTTGGAAGAAGATGCTGAGGATTGGTATAAGGCTCTGCGAGATAATTCCATTGACTCATGGGAAGAGATAAATAATGCATTGATTGAAATATGGAGACAAAAATGATCCAAGGTTCCTCTTATCAGAATTTGAGAATATCAAGAAGAACCCAAATGAGACGGTGCATGATTTCAACGCAAGATTTAATAAAACATTGAGAAATTTGCTTGTTATTTTGAGGCCTTGTGATGAATCTTGTTTGATCAAATATGTAGATGCATTTGATAAAAAAGTAGCATATTTATTTAGAGACAAAAATCCTACAAACTTGAGGAAAGCTTTCACCATGGCACTTAAAATTGAGAAAAATATTAAGGTTGTTAGGAAACCTCTTAAGAGAGATGGTGTAAAATTGATAAAACCTAAAAACCTCAATTTAGCAAAGGTGTTGATTTAGAATAGGTTATGAAGACTTTGGCAGGGGCTGTCAAAGAAATTTCTTATAAGTTAGCCGGGTTGAGAATGGTATTGGGTAGACTTCACAAGGTGCCTAGGAAACGAGCACAAGATAGATTTGGAAATCACCATAGGAATGAGTAGAGGTTTGATGACAAGGGTGAATGGCCTATTAGATCTGGAAATAGACAACCCCAAAAACATGAAAATAGATTGGTTCTTGATCCTCTAAGCTGCGAGGGTTGTTGTTGTTGATGAAGTTGCTGATATATATTGGTGTGATATATGTTTTCTTCCTCATCCTCCATGTGAAGTACACCAACAAGTTGATGAAGCTGGTCATGAGGATGGAATTGATGATGATATTTTCATGGTGGGTTGTTCTTCAAGCTCACAAGGAGGAGCAACATCTATTGAAGTAATAAGTGCTAGGACTGCTTGCTTCCTTTTGGGATTGAATTAAGCGGTACAAGTATTTCTCCTCTCTCATTCTCATGAAGATGATGTGGTGCAAGATTTTGAAATTACTAATAATGATTTTGAATAACTAAGAGCTTTGATGATTAACAAGTATGATGGTGGTATCCCTTCGAGAGGAAGATAGACAATTGTTAATGAATGTTGTTTTTGGTCAAGAGAAATAATATAATACTAGAAGAAAGGTTGTTAGAGGAGTTGGTCCTCGGCTCAAGCCAAAGACACCCTTGCTCACTAGCATTCCAAAATGGAATCCTAGAAAGGAAACATCTACCAAGAACCTTGTTGTTCCATGCAAAAACATCAGTCCTCTTCATGCCCAATTTGCCAAGAATCCATTTCCATTTAGTGAATCTATTTGTCTCCCTTCCATGAAGTCCTACCATAGAGTGTTCCCTATGACATAGCCCAATTATTGAGCCAAATAAAAGTGAGTGTTCCAATCATTGAGTTTCTTAGAATAGCGGAGCACAAGAAAAGAGCATTTGAGTACTTGAGATTGAAGGAGGAAAATAATACACCAAGTAGAAATGTGAACATTGTTGAGGATCCTCTTTGAATTATTGTATATATTGGAACACCACTAGCATTGGAGGATCTTGGAGAGGATCCCGAGGTGTATTTAGGAACATCCGTGGTTAATTCCCAATTGAATGTTGATCCATTCTTTGCAACTTTTCTCATAAAAGATAGGCTACTTCACAATTGTATGTTTGATTCCGGTGCATCATGTAATGTCATGCCTCTAGAAATCATGAATGAGTTAGATATTAAACTGTGACTACCTATGGTAAGTGTACTACCATGGATTCAAGGAAGTGCTGCTTGTTGGTTGTGTGAAGGGTTTAGTAGTGCAACTTACACCTATCCAGGTAAGAACTTGAAACTTTATGTTGAAATTGTTGATATACGCCAAATGGGGTATGATTTTGTCAATAAAATGGGCTGTAAGTGTTGGTGGTAGTGTTCGGATAGACATGTCCTTTTCCACCATTCCCATTGTGGCAGCCTTTTTAAAATCTATGGTGAAAAGAAAATGTTGCACTTAATTGAAGATCCCAACAATGCTTCCTATGAAGTATTATTTGCTGATGGAAAAGAACACAAGATGGATACATCAAAGTTCCTTGATATGGTAGGTTCTCCTTGGACCTTCTTTATTTGATGGAGATTGCTCTAAATTTGGAAATGTTGTTGGTGTAGTTCTGCTTTCTCCTAGTTTGGAAGAGTTTCCTTTTTCTTTCAAGCTTAACTTTGAATGCATTGGAAATGTTTTTGAGTATGAGGCATTCTTTGTTGGGGTTGAGAATTGCATGGAAGTATGGAGTGAAAGATATTGTTGCAAAAGGAGACTCGGAGATTTGGTTGTCAAACAAATAAGAAAGCGCATGCTACAAAAATAAGCGTATGAAACAATATAAGCATGCGTTTGGGATCTAATTGAAATGTTTAATTCCTTTAACATTGTTTACCATGACAGAGGTCTTAATGCTGCTGCTGATAATTTGGTGGTGTTGGATTCTAGTTTTGAAAGTTTCACCATTTCACCTTATTGTGAATACAACATTGAACTTTCGACTAGGCCAAGCTTGTCACGATAATGTGCAACATTGGCGGGTGTTTGATGATGATACTCAAGTGATAAGGTAATTGAAAAACCAAGGTGAGTTTACAAATCAGAATATTGATTGGGAACCGATGGTATGCATGATTTGAAGGAAAAGAAACTTTGTCTAGAAAAGATATCATCTAATTGAAAACAAACACTATTCCTAGAGGTCTTGTAGCACTTGAGGAAAATTTTAACAATGTTGATTGCATCATAAATAGAAACATGTCTACTTTAAGGGATGTGGAAGAGCATGACTTGGGTATAGAGGAGAAACCAAGAGAATTTTGATTGGGCGAAGTTTAAACAAGGAAGAAAAATAGTCCTACCTCCAATTGTTGAAAAATATGAAGGCGCCTTGCTTTGTCCTATTGAGCTGAAGGCATATAGAGAAGATTTGTTTCAACATGAGATCCATATTGAACCAAATTCCAAACCATTCAAAAAGATTCAAAGGCCTATTAATGCACTTCTTTCCATAAAAATGCAAGAAAAGTTAAAGAAGTTGAGAGATGGAGGTATTATTCACCTACTAGGTATTCATCTTGGGTTGCAAACCTTGTGCCAGTAAGAAAGAAGAATGGATACATTAGAATTTTTGTGGATTTTATAAATCTAAACAAGGCATCTATGAAGGACAACTATCCCTTGCCAAATATGGAAAATATGTTGCAGCTTTTTGAGGATCGAATTGCTCTCTACTTTGGATGGTTTCTCCGAGGTAAAATCAAGTAGTTGTCAAAGAATCGAAATACTTAAGACATCCTTCACTAATCCTTGGGAACTTATGTTTTTGTAAGGATGCCCTTTGGATTGATGAATTATGTTGCCACCTTTCAAAGGGAAATGGATGTTGCTTTTTCTAGTTACATCAATGAGTTCATTGCACTTTACCAAGATGATGTGATTTGTGTTTTCAAGGCAACAAGGTGACCATTTACAACATTTGGAGAAGATGCTAATCAGATGTAGGGAGTATGGAATTTCTCTTAATCCAAACAAGGGTCATTTTGGCATGCAAAAGGCCAAGTTGTTGGGATAAATTGCATCGAAATATGGTGTTATTATAGACCCCGAGAAAGTGGAAGCAATCAACAAAGTACCTATGCAAGAACCAAGAAATACATCAATCTTTCTTCGGCCAAATCAATTTTATTAGAAGGTTTGTTTCCAATTTTGTTGAGTGGCTCTTCCAATTACAAGCATGTTGAAAAAGGATCAAGTTCTCAAGTGGGAGGAGGCTATCATTCAAGATTTTGAAGGAATAAAGGATGCACTTAAGCATTCACTTGTTTTGGAAACTCCAAACTATAAGAGGCCTTTCCAAATATTTTCCTTTCCCTTTAAATACACCATTGCTTTTGTTTTGTTACAAAAGGATGAGAATGGGGCTGAGAGGCATATTTCCTTTTTATCAAGACTTTATAAGCTGTTGAGTTAAAGTATACAATCATGGAGAAACAAGCATTTACCTTGGTGAAAGTAACAAAATTTTTCGGACCTTATATATTGAGTTCAAAAATTGTTGCCTATGTTCCTCACACCATGGTGAAAGATATTTTATCGAGAGATGGAAATATCAAGAAAAGGTGTAGATGGGTTAACAAACTGCATGAGTATGATATGGATATCCAAACCACAAAGTTAGTAAGAGGTTTGGGTCTTGCTAGCTCATGGTGAGGGCAATTTACAAAATGTAGAAGTGAATCAGCTAGAGGAAGAAGGGCATATATTCTTGAAAAATTGATGAGTTCTAAGTGGTACAAAATGTGATCTTATACCTCAGGCACCTATGTTGTCCTAGTCACTTAAATAAAAATCATAAATGAGCCCTCAAGTGGCTTCTAAAAATATATCATAATAGACATTGGGCTCGCTTGGAAGAACCACGAGGGTGTCCTCTTGAAATGCATAGCTGAAGATGAAGCCCCCAAGATAGTTTCTGATTTCCATGTGGGAGTTTGTGGAGGACACTTTGATGGGAGGGTGACAACACATAAGATTTTGAGAGCTGGTTATTAGTGGCCTAATCTTTTTAGAGATATAACCCAGTGGTGAGAAAATGTGATAGTTTCAATGTTTATACGGAAGACTAAAAGCTTGGGTTCCCTTCCTTTGCTGACTGTATCAATTGAAGATCCTTTCAAACAATGGGGAATGGACTTCATTGGTGAGATTTTAGATCCTTCTAGTGTTGGTCACAAGTGGATTCTTGTGGCCACTGATTATTTTACAAAATGGGTTGAAGAAGTTCCATCTAGAAAGGCAACACACCAAGTGGTAATGGATTTCTTGTTGAATCATATCATATGTAGATTTGGAGTTCTAGTTAAGATTGTATCTGATAATTCCATGTTCTTTAGAGCCAAACCTTTAATGGCAATGTGTAATGAATATGGGATAAATCTAACTTATTCTTCAAACTACAAGCCCTAAGGGAATAGACAAGATGAGTCCAGTAAAGAGAACTTGCTGAAGATCATTAGGAGGACCTTGGAAATGAACAAGAAGAAGTGGGAGAACAATTGAAGTTTGCAGATTGGGATGATAGAATAAATCCTAAAAGAAAACGGTAAAAGACCGTTTGAATTAGTGTATGGAACTCATGCTTTGCTGCCCTTACACTGCGCAATTATATTCATTTCAGTTTTCCCAATAGTTGGAAGATCAAGAGCATGGCCCATATGAACAAGGATTAATCAGATCATTGAGTTAGATGAAGAGAGAAGATCTTCCCATCAAAGGCATGTCATATTTAGAGAGAAATTGAAGATGTTGTTTGATAAGAAGGTCACTCCTAGGGCCTTCAATGTTGGAGATCTGGTTTTTTCTTTGTGGGATAGTAGGCATCAAGACAAAGGCAAGCATGGAAAGTTTGATGCTCTATGGATGGGCCCTTATGCCATTGACATCGGGGTGGTGAGCACACCTTTTTCCTCAAAGATCTAGATGGGGATTTTTTGGAGCTTCATGTTAATGACAGACATTTAAAACATTTCTTGGATTAAATCCCCAAGTTGAGGTATGCAAAAATTGTACATTTGTATAGTCTTTGTGTTTTGCTTTTTTTTTTGTTGTTGGTTGGTGTGTGGTCTGCCCCTTTTTCATTGGAAACCTTGTTTGGGTGGTTTTTCTTGGTTCATTTTTTGTGGTAATTCTGGTTTTTGAGCTTCCTTGTGTTTTGAATCCTTTGCCCAATGGTTTTTGGTACTTGGTCTACATTTTGTCCTTGTGACACTCACTGGGAGTGCCCATCCCCAAGCAAGAGCTCTTTGTTGGTGCTAATTCTCAATTTATAATTATGCCCTAATGTTCCATGTTCAAATCTAAGTAGAAACATTTTCTCGATTTTATGGTCTGCAGTTCATCCTCCCAGTTGAATGCTTAGAAAACACTTAAGATATCATTATTTTCCCTATTTGAAGCAATAATTCAATTTTCCCCCTTTTTTCCCTATATTTTCCAAGTGATCGGGTCATGTCATTTTTCCTTTGTCAAATCGTGCAAAAACTCAAAATTGATCGAATCCCAAATGTATGCAATTAATTTCCCAATCCCAAGGTCGAAAGCAATGTCAAAAAATGATTTAGTTGGTTTAAAATTAAAAAATATGCCTTCCATGTCGAAAATTTTGATTTCTAGGGCATCTTGTGAATTTTTGACGTTTTGATAGTCATATGGGTGTCATCTTCCCATCAAATTCATCATCGCAACACATCATTGGCAATGTGGTGGGCTCCTTGTTGGTCGAGGTGGTCGGAAATGATTTCTAACTTGTCATTTTTGAATTTTTGGCTAAAGGAAAAATTTTGGTCCATGCCTCCGCTTCTTACAAAGGGTGCCTATGTGGCACATTCTAATTGGTCGAGGGGTGGCGGGTTTACCTTAGAAATTTGGCTTTCATTTTGCAAAAAAATTCAAAGTCACTTCTTGGCCCAGAGGCCTGCAATGAATGGGAAGAGGACATGTGGCTTGGGGGACATGCAAGTGGTGGGAGGAGTTGGTGAATTTTTATGTTTTTTGCTCGAATGTTAAAGTCAATTTTTGACCCGAAGGTCCTCAACCAATGACAAGTGTACATGTGTCCGAAATGCAAAAAGTCAAGCACGGGGCCGAAGGAAAATTTTGTGAAATTTTTTTGCTTCAATCTAGAACCAACACGTATCCCAAGGGGCAAAGTGAAGATGTGGGGCTTTGGGAGAGTTTGAGATTTTTGCAAAGGCGGCTAAAGTCAAAATTGAAGGCATGCCCCGCGTGAGCAAATAGAGGATGGACACATGGCGAAGGAGAAAATTGGGGTGCGAGACCCATGGGGAAAAATATAAATTTGTTCCAAAAATCTAAAAATGGCAAAATTAATAGAATCGGCCTATGTTTTCAATGGGACCCACCATTGGACATGTGGCGGGCCAAGAAGGAAGCGAGGGAAAATTTGTAAAATTTTCCAAATTTCAAAAAGGTCACAAATGCAAATTTTAAAGGCAGGGGCCCAATCCAATGGTATTTTGACACATATACTACCTTATCCAAAGGTCGAAAAAGGTAATTTTTGGAATATTCAAGGATCTCATCCTCCACATGGAGGGATGGCATTTAAAGTTATCTGAAATCGACGGTTACTATACATTCACCCTTTTGGCTGCCATGGGAGCTCCAAGAAGCTTGGAAATCAAGTTTTTTCATCAAATTTCTTTGAACCTTATATGATTTTGCATCGTATCGGCCTTCTGAGTGTAATGGCACTATTTTCAGAATGAATTCAGTGATCGGAGTGATTTTGATATAATTTTTGCTTAGGCCCGATAAAAATGTAAAAGTCGATTTTGAAATTACATAGGTAAAAATTGAAAAGGTAAAAGGGTGAAAAATGATTGATGAAACATGTTGGCATGCTGAATGATGAAAAGGTTACCACAGGATGGATAAGGATCCAAATTTGTTTAATAATTTAAAAATTTATGCATCCCTGCAACTGCGAGCCATTTTCCATTTTGAAGTCATTTTCATGGAATCATGAGGGTTTTGCAACAAATTTGGTCCCATAAGCATATTATTTTCTTAGGAGGAAAGACTCCAAGTTGGCATAGGGTATATATTATAATTTTGGAGATTTTTGAAGGAGAGGAGAAAGAGGATGTAGAAATTTTTGAGGAAAAAATAGGAAGAAGCCCATTTCTCTGAGGAAACCTCCCGAGAGCCATTTTCAATTCCATTTTGTATCAGATTTCATCATGTTGAGTTGGTGTCGAGTTGTAAATACATCAAAAGGCTCGATATTGTTGTCATAACACTCCCCTGATGTATTTGATCAATTTTTTTATTATTTGGTGTTATCTCTTGGTAAAATTTGCATATGCTTATGTTTCAGAATGATTTCAAAATTGTATTTCTTACTCATGTTGCGATCTTTTGTTTAGGATATCTTTGATTATAGATGGTCTCATTTCTTGCTATTGGTTTAATGGTATTTGTAATATTATACTCAAAAGAACCTTCATCGATAGAAGATAAACAAATTTAAAATTATTTTACCACCCTTGAATCTTGAGATTGTTTGTAAACCTTTGGGGTACCTTGGGTCATGATCAAATAGGGATTTCTTGATACTTAGTTCGTATATTTGCTTCAAGATTTTGTAGCAATTTTTCAAAGATTGTGTGGGAGTGCACATTTGAGCCTCTACTTGTGCACTTATCTGGTTGAAGAAGTATTTTAAACCTTTTGAAACATTCATGTTGTTTAAGTGTTGCAAATTTCTTGCAAAGGTCCTCAAAGCGTTTGG
The DNA here is from genome assembly GCA_018340775.1 of Taxus wallichiana var. yunnanensis. Taxonomy (NCBI): domain Eukaryota; kingdom Viridiplantae; phylum Streptophyta; class Pinopsida; order Cupressales; family Taxaceae; genus Taxus; species Taxus wallichiana. The sequence goes on from CM031241.1 coordinate 385,985,437, forward strand.
CAATTTCGGTTAGTCTAGTCTCATATCTCCCAAAAAATTTCATTCAAAATAACTCATCTTACCCATATCACCCCTGGATTGCATTGTGTGTAAATAAAAGAATACAAATCCATTCACAAAAATGCACAAAGCATATCAAGATCATAGCATGTCTCTAGCATCCTTAACCTTGTTTTGAAAACATTTCCATCATTTAAGCAATGATGACTCTTTTGATTTTGGTTAACGGAAGATTGATCATGTCTTCTCAAGGTCATCTCTATACAATGTGCAAAGTATTAGGATATCCCCACTTACTTCATCAAACAAAGGCTGCAATACTGGGTTATCTTACCTTGGTTGAAAGGCACAACCTAAAATAGTGAGGATTAGATCAAACCATTTGACGTGCTACCCACTCCTTCAAATCTTGAGTGCCAACAAGTCAGATAAATGTCTCCCCAGCTATAAACGACATTAAAATTATTTATCTACCTCTGAGTGTCTTGTGAAAATCCATGATTCTACTTGAGTTGTGAAGGAGATTAAATTTGGGTACCAACATTCTACTTGATCACCCTTGTAGTTTGTGAATCCTACTTAAGGGTCCTTCTCAAGGTAATTTCATTATCCTGCGGCTTCTTATCTCTCAACATGTTTAACAACACCTTTGATCCATTGCTCCTCGCTCTGCATGTTCACTCATTACCATTTTTCTCCACATCATCCTTCTCACCTTTATGTTCCCTTACACGATGTTAGATACCTTACTTGTCTTTCCTCTTAAGTTTCTCTTTTACTCTTCTTTTTTGAGTTTGATAATCTTGCTTAGCCATACATATAGCTAGAGAACCTTAGTTAAGGTATATCTTCCTCCTTGGATCCTCCCATTGTAGAAGCTTTTCCACCATTTCCTCTTTTAACAAACAAAAATCACCACCAAAAACGTCTTTCCACTCCCCCTTTTCCTCTTAACCCTCTTGCATAATCACTACCACCACATGGGCATCCTAGTTAAGGATTACCCTTATACTCTCCATCTACACTTTGCATATGTTCCTCCATCCATTCATGTAACACTCCTTTGTTTTCTTTTCATCATTATTCTTCTTCTTCGAGTTTGGCGATCCTTCTTAAGCATCCCCATCACAGGAAATCTTACTTAAGAGTTTCTCTTAAGAATGGTTTCTCGTCTGATCTTTCCATCTCCCATCATCTCTTCCTCATCTTCTGTATTATGCCTCTCATCATACTCATCTATTCCAATCAACCCTTCTACACCTACATCCAATGCAATGTTGTATTTCTCCTTCCATATCATCACTACCGGTTTGGTGATCTTACTTAAGAGTCTCTCTTAAGCATGATTTATCATCCTACACTCCCCCACTACCACACATTCTCTCCATCTACATTTTCTCGGCATTCCCCATAATCACATCCTCTCACCACCTCTTTCATTCTCATGAAACACCACTTCCTACTAGTCTTTTTTTCATCTCCATAACTGTCATTTGGGTAATCTTACTTAGCCATTGCTTCTCTGTTCATTTCATGTCTTGTTTATTTATTTCTCTCTCATTCATCTCTCATCATCTTCACCTTCCCACACATCGTTATCCCTCCTTTCTTTACTCTTTTCACTCCATCTTTTAGAGTTATCCCACATATCTACCCCCATACTTACATGTCATTGTCATCAATATTCTCCTAACATTCTTTCATCCTATCCTTCCATTTACGCACCGGTAATTATCAGTGGAATTCTCTTCAAAATCACTCATCCCCATTCTGCGTGACCCTAACTTATTTTTTCTTTGACCTCCTCCATTCTATCTTCATTCCTTCCTTCCTCTGTGTCCTCTGATCATTATCGGAGGACTTCTCCTAACATCCCTTCATTGGCGTTCCTCCTCCCGTTCTTCGTTTACTTTCTCCCTTGTCTTATCTTTTGTCCCATATTTTCCTACTGATCATTATTAGTGGATTTCTCCTAACATCCATTCACTAGAATTTCCTCTCCTATCCCATCCTTTCTTTTTCCTCGCCACCTCTCTATCTGTCATTCTTCCTTGCCAATTTCTTCATTGTCTTCATCATACACCTTCTCTCTATTTTCTCGTCATTAGCATATCCTCATCTCATGCATCTCCGTTTATTTTCCAATCGATGTCATTCCTTCCCTCAAGTTTCTCTTTATGTTCCTTATGCTTCCCACTCTTTACCAAATATCTTCATTCTTGGTTCACTTCCTTCAGCATAATTTTCTTCGTTGTCTTCTCCTCCTTTCTGATCTTCGTCTTATTTTACTTCCTCTATATCGTCTTTCTCCCCATTTTACCTCGCACTTCCTCCTTACTTCCCCATCAAAACATGACTCTTGTTTTATCCCATTTCCTTTATCATCTCATCATCCGCATGCATTTCTATGCGATCGGTTCCATATTCTTTTCCTTGGATTTCCTCACTATGATCTGTTTCCTTCAATTTTATTTTCTCTATCATCTCTTTCATTTTCCATTACCTCCCTATTTTCCTCTGCTCTAATCTTCATCACATCTTTCATTTTAAATAACTCTCTTCCTTTTTCATGGTTTCATCCTCTGCTCTGTTATTTTCTTGTCTTCTCTTTGTTTGTCCTTCTTTATAATCCTTCTTTGTTATCTTCTTCCTCCCCTTTCACTCTTTATTTTCTCCTCTTCCATCTTCATCCCTCTATTCCATATCCTTGTCACCTTCATATTCAATCTTTCTTGCTCTTCTCATAATCAACCAATCCTCCTGTCTATTCCCTTTTCTCTTTCTCAACATCCCTTACATTTGGTATTCATAGTCAATGCCGATGTTTCTCTGTTTATGTATTGTCATCTATCCCTTTCATTACCATTCTTGTTCTTCTCTTTGCCACATTGACCTCTTCTCTTTTTGATAAACTGTCACATCATTTATCTTTTCGGTCCTCTTGCGGGGACATCATCATATCCATTTCTAAGAATCTCTTCCCATCTTCTTTTGACATTTTTGTCTTGGAAGATACCATAATGAACATCACCTATCTAATCTTGTTCTCTTCCTTGAATATTTTCTCTACTTTTGTTTTGTCACAAAAGTATCTTGACTTCTTATCCTACTTATCGAACAAGTAGGAGTACTTTTATCTTCTAATTTGCTAACACTTATGCATCGTTCCTATAAAACATGATTGCCATCATATTTATTATCCTTTTAGGACATTTTATCTCATCCTTCTATCATGTTTGCTCATCATATCCACATTTATGAGTATTCCCCCAGGATATCTTATTTCAACATCTATCTATGTCTTATTTTGGGGTACCTTTTTATCTTTGTACTTGTCAATGCATATAACTCACCTTGTGTCCTTCTCATACCCTGTGCTGGGGTATCATTATCTTCATCGACGTCCCTTTTGTTGACGCATGATTTATTACATGATTCCTCACAGATAAAGGATTGCGCACATCATTCGCATTTAGTTGCACATATTTTGATGTTTTCCTATGACCCATTGGTCATCTCGGTTTACATCCATACTACAGTGGTCTTCACCCACTCACTAGTCTGTAGAACATTGTCATCTCTCTCCATTGAAACCACAATTGTCCTTTGCCGATGTGATATTGGAGTCACTTTGCCATACCTTTTTTAATTTATTGCGATCCTTTTTTCTGAGGCATCTTGCCTTTGGTCATATCTTCATCCATCCTTTGACACATCTTTCATCTAACCCTTTTTTGTCTCGTGGCTTGCTATCACAAACCGATCAACAAAAAGGGGAAAATGTAGACACGTATTTTCAAAGATAGCGCCCCTTCGTCATCTCACATTCATCCAATTTTCTATTCTCGCATCTCTTTCTCTTAAATTAAATAAAATCCTATCTATTTGTTCACATTATTTGATTGATTATCAATGGACTCCATATGGACCCATGTGATAATTCAATTTTTGGCATCATCCCCCATCTCTCACAAATTATTTAATTCATAATGCATATCTCCAACACTCTTTTTTTTAAAAAGATTTCTTTCTCTTAAATTGAATTTTCAATGGGCTCCATATGGACCCATTTGATAATTCAATTTTTGGCATCATCCCCTCTCTCACAAATTATTTAATTCATAATGCATATCTCCGACACTCTTTTTTAAAAAAATTCTTTCTCTTAAATTGAATTATCAATGGGCTCCATATGGACCCATTTGATAATTCAATTTTTGGCATCATCCCCCATCTCTCACAAATTATTTAATTCATAATGTATATCTCTGACACTCTCTTTTTAAAAAGAGTTCTTTCTCTTTAATTGAATTATCAAAGGGCTCCATATGGACCCATTTGATAATTCAATTTTTGGCATCATCCCCCATCTCTCACAAATTATTTAATTCATAATGCATATCTCTGACACTCTTTTTTTAAATGAAATCTTTATCTCACCCCCCATTCAAATCATGTCCCCCACTTTGCCTAATAAGTCAAAATATGGGACCCACATGATCACATCACATCCCTAACTCAGGTTACTTTACTACACCCTGGGTATCATCTAACTTGTAGTTTAGCCTCACATCTAAACTATAAATATGGGGTTTTCCCCCATATTTAGAGAGAGGGAGATTATTTCAAAGGGATATATAGATTTTTAAGGAGAATATATTTTTAAAGGAGGAGGATATATTTTTAAAAATAAGAAGGAGAAAGCTCTAACATTGTCTCTTATCTTGCCATCTTGATGCCGGTTCATTTCATAGCAGGACATAAGCTAAGTATTCTTTTTATTTCAGTTGATTTTCATTTTTACTATTGTTCACGATATATTATTATCTTGTCTGACATGGGGGTTGACATCCTCCAAGGGAGTTGAAATCCTCTTAGAACTAGCATTATCCAGGAAACCCGCGCATATTGTGTTCTAATCTTATCTAGTTTAGTTTTGCAGATCTAGCTTCTTGATATCATGCATTTACTTTCTTTACACCTGTATCATCCATCTCTATCTACAAGGTACTAAGCCCTTGTATACTCGACGTGGTCTCATGTTTCTTGATTACTCATACACTCACGGGACGGGAAGCACGAAACACAGATCTATAGTGGGAGGTGCGTGCAAAGTGCTAAACATTGAAGTGAAGCTCGAGTAACTAGCGGGAGTGAAATATCATTTCAATGGTCAATGATATATTCTAAATCACTCGATGGAAATAAATATTTTTATACAAAAGGGGTTCAATCCTTAGGTGACCGAGAATCTTTGAGAGCTTCTTAGCGTGTTGACTCACCTTGCTAAGTACATGCATGCCTAGAAACATACAAAACCTCTCTTCATCAAAATGACAATATCTCAATCCTCGGTTGCCCATTTTTGACAAAACCATAGTCAATTGAGAGCTATTGTCGAGGGCTTCAACAAGAAGGTGTAGAAAAAGCATTTTTGAGGTTTTTGTTAGCATAGTCTACGTACTTGTTTTTTATTAATAGTCTAGTTGTTCTATCTATTCCATTATTCTCTCCCTCTATTTTGTAACTTCTCCATCCATTTAGGGGAGTCTTGTTCAATCTCATACCTATAAATAATGTACGTGGGTTCTTTTTCAATAGAATAATATGAGATAATATATCTCTATTCTTTCTCCTCCATTTCTACCTCACAGTTTGGTATCAGAGCTTTCTTGATCTCTGATTTGTGCGTGAAAGAAGAATATTAATCTTGCTACTACCTGAAAGGAGGCCTGTAGTGTACGTGGAGGAATAGAAAAATTGGAGTGGGTGAGAGAAATTTGTGGATGGAGAGGAAATCATGTAAGAAAAGAGAAAAACATTTTTAAAAATGTGGACATTTTAAAAAAAAAGAATGTTGTCTTTTTCTTGTGCATGTTTTTGTTGTTTTCTATGCTAAAAAGGTGGATAGATACTGCGCGTGTGGAGGAAGAGGAGTTAGAGTGGATTGTGTGGGAAATTGAATTCCATCTGCTACTGCTGCTATCCTTCAAAACCTGCGTGGAAGGAAGGAAAAACTGACCTACATGCAATTAATCGAGTTTTGGCATCTATATCTGCCTAGTGCAACTGCGACCCCTGTATAGTCATCTTGCTATAGATATTCAAAAGGATCCTACACATTTAAGCCTGTCAACAACATCCTGAATATTCTATGTGAGGGCGTGTATGCATAGACCAGTCACATGTGTCAATAAATAAGCCATGTCTATGTGGAGACAAGTGGTAAGAGAATGAACTGAAGCTTTACAATTTGCATTGGAGGACACACGGTGTTTTAGAGGAGCAGCCTGCATGTAATTACGTGAAGACTAGCATCCAAATAAAGTTTGGAGTGTGTCACTTGCTGCTCTGTGGAGGAAAAGACCAACTACCTACGTGAAGAGGTAGAACAACATGAGGAGAAGAAACTTGGAGATACTACAAATACTACACCGAATGTCAAGTGTAGACAACTCGATTGAGAGCGTCAATAATACGGTCGCCACTAAAAGCCGAATATCAACTCGCCAGCTAGAGAACACCATGAAGAATCTCCTGAGAGCTCTGGGTTCTACTTTGCTTTGCTGAATGAGCTTTGAAATACTAGCAATCTTGCATTCGACAAGCTAGTTCGAGAAGGACTTCTTGAATACTTTCTTTTCGACGTCAGCTACCAAGCAAAGTGAGTATGGGAAGAATTAGAAGCTAGATACGACGTCGAATGTGACGATGAAGAAGAACGCCCTACAAAGTGTCACCATCTTATAACATGTGAATAACAAGAGCATCTACAAGCAAGTTATTCTCATCAGTGAGTCAAAATTGTAATAACTCTTCAAATTAATAAATATATTTTTATTACGATGTCTACTCAAAAGTTACTTCTGTCCGACGCTTAGTTACTCAAAGGGTCCAATTTTACGGCTTGGAAGACAAAAATGAAGACAATCCTTCAATTTGAAGGATTATGGGGAATTGTCACAGGGTTTGTGTCTACTCCCATAGCCCCGATGAATTAATAAAATATGAAATGGCTAGTGCTAAAGCCTTGATGCTGATAATGCTCAGTATCAGTGACGATGTGCAACCGCATGTTAGGAATGCGAGAGAAACCCAAGGAGGCCTGGGACAAGTTGGCAACCATTTATGAAGTGAAAAATCAGACAAAGATACTTCATCTTCAGTCAAATCTACACACCCTCTCTATGGGGACAAACAAGAAAGTGGAGGAATTATTGCATCACGTGGCTAAGATGAGATCGGAGTTATTAGCACTCGGTGAAATGGTGGACGGTAAAATTCTCATTGCAATCACCTTGAGAGCACTCCCTTCTCAATTCTGAGTGTTTGTTATGACACTAAATGTGTCTAAAAAAATAGTGACATTCGAAGAGCTTGTGAATTTCTGTAGTAGGAAGAGGCCATCACTTCATCGTATGAGGAGTCTCAAGAAAAAGGCTTGTTCTCAAAGCCTTACTGTGGCCAAAAGAATCGAAGGTCCCCCAGAGAAGCCAAATCCAGTGCAACCCAAACAACAACAGAAAGATCAAAAGTCAAAGAGATGGTGTCACATTTGCAGAACCAATACTCACGACACTAATCACTACTGGCACAATAGCTTGAAATAGGGGTCTTCAAGCCATACAAGCACATCGGGCGCAAAGATTTTCAAAAGTCCAAACAACATCCTGGAGAAAGCACAAGGGACATCTTGCATCCCAACAAGAAGATGATGACTCTGATGAGGAGACATCAGAAGGAGCCCATTGTAGTAAGAATCTTGTACTCATCTCTCAAAATTCTCAGCCCACGAAGAAAGTATGGTTGATAGATTTAGTGCAAGCAAGCATATGTCAGGTGACAAGAAGTTGTTTGATTCACTACATGAAGAACCAACTGGAGATTGAGTTCGAGATAGCGAGATGAAAAAGAGTACACTATAGAAGGAATAGGTAATGTCACAATTCCTTTGGGACCACGAAAATGTACACTTACAAAGGTACTATATGTTCCTGTCTTGACTAATAACCTCTTGTCAGTTACTCAAATCTTGAATCATAACCTTAAGGTATAATTTCTTGTTCAAAATGGCATTAAATCATGCTTAATCTCCCAAAAAGGTACAATTCTTGCTAAATCTTTTGTAAAAGATAAGCTATTTGCTTTAGATACTATTTCATCTTCTGCAGTAGCTTTATCTGTTTCAACAATAGAATCAACTACCCTATGGAATTTTAGATATGGACACTTGTTGGTCAGTTCATTGCACCATATGAGTTCAAAAGCAATGGTCCATGGACTACCCAAATTGTCCCTAGTTGTCTTGCAATAAAACAACACAGAGATCTATTTCAAACAAGCACCTTCCATGCCAAGAAGTGTCTGGAGGTAGTTCATACTGATCTGAATGGCCCATTGCCTACTTTGTTTTCAGGATACAAGTATGTTCAACTATTCGTGGATGACCACTCTCACAAGATGTGGGTATATTTCCTAAAGAAGAAGAGTGAGGCTCTTCAACACTTGCAGAACTTCTATCATCGTGTTGTCATAGAGTCTACACAACCACTTATTCTACTCCCCTCGGATCAAGGGGGAATTCACATCAAAGAAGTTATTGGCCTTCCTGAACCATCATGGCATTAAGAAGCACCTGATTGCTCCCTACACACCCCAGCAAAATGGCATTATTGAGCATCACAATTGCACAGTGATGGAGATGTCTCGCTGCATGCTATCAATCGCAAAGCTAGGAGAATGTTATTGGTGTGCCTTGAGTACAAATGGATGTATATCTTCTCAATAGGGAACCGACAAATATTATAGAGAACAAAACACCGGAAGAGGTATGGAGTTATAAAAATCCATCAATTTCTCATTTGAGTATTTTGTTGCACAACATACATGCATGTCCCTGTGTCGAAGAGAAAGAAGGTAGAGACAAAAACACTCCGTGTATCCTCCTTGGCTCTGAGTACTACCTCGAAGGTGTATCGTCTCATGGATCCGAGATAAAGAAAAATATACAAGATTTGGGATGTGGTTTGTGATGAGTCATCCTTTGACTCAATAGTATCGACAGAAGATCCACTTGTAACCACATCTCATCGATTAGTCTCTGAATTAGATGATGAGCTAGAGGAGACTACTCGAGAAAAGAAATGCTTCGGGAGAACTATTTTTGACCTTGGAGGACTAGAGAATGTGACTCCACATCAATCCACATGACAACAACACAGTTCTTCTCAAAAGAAGCCAAGTTCTCATCCGAAGTGGGTACAAAGCACTATCAATGACTCACATTTGAAACAACTCCTAGATACATAATCCGGAGTCAAAACAAGGAGTCAAACAAGAAATGAGGTAAACTTTGCACTCATGAGTTCACTAATGAATAGCTTTGAGCCAGATAATGTTCGTGAAGCACTCAGCCAAACTTAGTGGAAGGAAGCCATGGATACAGAATATGACTCACTCATGAAAACTCAGACATGGGAATTGGTCGATCTTCCTATAGGAAAGAAACCCATAGGCTACAAATGGGTTTTTAAGACAAAATATAAGGGATATGGATCCATCGACAAACATAAAGCATGAATTGTAGAAAAATGATATGCTCAGAAAGAAGGCATCGACTATGAAGAAACCTTTGCACCCATTGTGAAGATGAATACCATCAGATTCGTTTGCGCACTTGCAGCCACGTAAAGGATGGAGACTTCTTGAGATGGACATCAAAATTGCTTTCCTAAATGGTGATCTGAAAGAAGAAGTATACATGACCCAACCTGAAGGATTTTTGATAAAAGAAGCAGTCTAAGAAGGTATGTCGTCTCATCAAATCACTTTACAGACTGAAAAAATCTCCCATGGCATGGTATATCAAGATCAACGATCACCTTTTATAGCATCAGTTCACTTGTAGCCCATCAGATTAGAATTTGTAGATAAAGAAGGTAGGTAAAGAAATTGTCATTCAGTTGTTTATGTAGATGATCTTGTGATCACTGGCAATTTAGAAGATTATGTTGATATTGTAAAGAATGATCTCAAAATAACCTTCGACATGAAATATTTGGGGCTACTACATTATTGTCTTGGCTTGGAGATATGGCAAAAGGAGCATCACATTTTTGTCTCCCAGAAAAAGTACTCTAAAAACTCTGGAAAATTATAGAATGTCTTACTGTAAACCTATATCCACTCCCATGGAAAAAGGCTTGCAACTTTCAAGATTCCAGGACTCGCCTCAAGTAGATGCTACTCTCTATAAGCAATTTGTTGGAGGGCTCATCTATTTGACATATACCAAACCAGATCTCTGCTATGTTGTCAGCTATCTTTCCAAGTTCATGAAGGAGCCAAAGAAATGTCATTGGAATGTAGCAAAGCATGTTTTGAGATATGTCCAAGGAACAAGTAGTTATGGTCTATAATATAAGAAGAATGATCAATTATTCTTATAGGGATACGTCGACTCGAGACCATGCTAGATCTGTTGATGATAGGAAGTCAACTACAGGATACATATTTCATCTCAGATTTGGACCTATCTCATGGATAAGCAAGAAGAAGAAAAATGTTGTTTCTATCTCATCCACAAAGACAGAATATTGCACTGCACGAGGAGCTGTGTGCGAAGTGATATGGATACGTCGTATTTTGGATGACTTGGGAATTCTTGAAAAATAGTCACCTATTCTCTATTGCGACAATCAGAGTGTGTTGAAGCTTATGCAGAATCTAGTCTTTCATGAACGAACAAAGCATATTGAAATTGACTACCATTTCATTCGAGAGCACATCTTGAACCATCAAATTTAGCTCCAGTATTGTCCTACTGAAGCACAAGTTGCCGACATTCTCACTAAATCTCTTGGAAAAGTGAAGTTTGAATTTTTAGGGGTCACATTTGCAAGAATAATGTAATAAGGGGGGGAATGTTAGCATAGTCTACGTACTTGTTTTTTATTAATAGTCTAGTTGTTCTATCTATTCCATTATTCTCTCCCTCTATTTTGTAACTTCTCCATCCATTTAGGGGAGTCTTGTTCAATCTCGTACCTATAAATAATGTACGTGGGTTCTTTGTTCAATAGAATAATATGAGATAATATATCTCTATTCTTTCTCCTCCAATTCTACATCATAGTTTGAGAACTCTAAATTTTGCAAACTCCTAAATAACTTGAAATATCTTCAGTACTGGTGTCTTTTTTTTTGTAAAAAACTAGTCCTGGAATTGGGAAGAGATGATCTATAGCATGCAATCATCCAAATTTGAATTTCAGCTTTTTTGAATTTCTAAAAATGTGAATAGGGAATAGTGCCTTGGTTGGTTGAAGAAGACATGGATTTTCCAGGCCTCCATCATTCTTGTTGTAAGTGTCATGATGGATTTTGGGTCCAGTTGAGGAAAATTTCATGTTTCTTCTCTCTCTCTCTCTCTCTCCTCCAAGATTTATTCTATAAATTATAAACGGGTTATAGAATACAAGAATTTATTCATTTTTCCTCCCGCACCCCCATTCTCCTTTACTTCAGCTAGGCTATTTTGAATTTTTGGTTCTTAAGGCCTTCACACTAAAATTTATAATGGAACTCTTTTCGCCCTACTACAATATAATGTATAAATTCATATAGAGCAAAAAAATTGTGTCGATGTTAATCCTTTTAGCCTCTTATGGTTTATTGTTTTTGTCTTTCTTCTAATTGTTATATGTGTTATGTGCAAACTAATGTTTCTAGTGTAGGGTCTTCATGTTATTATGTTTGTTTGGGATTGGTGTAATGTGTGCAATCTAGTATATTTTACATGACCACCCTCACCAAGGGCATTATTCTCCATTTTATAGGGTTGGGAACATATATAACACCCTCTTTTTCTTGGTGCATCACCACTCTAAGTGTAGGTTTTATTGCATGCATCTCTCTCCATGTCTCCTTGGAAATGTTACAATAGGTTTAGATAGATTTTCCTTGCATTAGGAGTAGTTATGGCAGGTAGGATTAGGAAGAGGAACTAGCCTTCTCTGGAAATTTATCTGATTCATAAGGTCCCACACTTCATTATAATTCCATGTTTGGAAAATTACACCGAATGCTTCATTCATAACTTATCCATTCGGGGGGTGTTGTGATTTCGCCACAATAGTTACTTCAAGGATCTCGGTCCTAGTGTGATGTGGAGAGCAAGAAATAGTAACAAAAATCCAAGTTAGTTTCTAGACAAGTATAAGATCAAGAGTAAATATAAGGATGGTATTCTTGGCCCTATATAAGCAGTTTTATCATGCTCATCAAGAATATGGTATAGGTAAAGGTCAGTATAGTGGTTTCTTGAAGGTAAAAACAAAATTTTGGAGAAAAATGACTCTTTTTCATAATTTGAAGGTGGATGATGGTGTAATTTCTCCAATAAAAAGGTAATATGTCACTTCCTCATGTTTATATGCATGTTCATGGGTCATATGTACTTTTCCCCTGGGGAGTTCTTTGTTTCCATGCTTTTGATAAGGTTAAAATTAGTCTTTGAGTGAATTTCAAGATTTTGAGATTTTTGAGTCCTTTGGTTGATGTTTTTAACCAATATGTGATCTTATGATGTTGATAAAATTGAATAATATGGAGGTACAAGTCTTACTTTTTCATTAATGTAAAGAGGGGGAGAAGTTTAGGTGGTTTTCATCAATAAAAAAGGCAGGGATTCTTTACATATAGTTGTAATTGATGCAAAACCTAATTAATCACAAATTTTATGATGGAATAGCATTATATGAGTCTTATAGTGATGGTCACATGGAGATTCATGTATGCTCTTGGTTTCGAGATTGATTAAGTGAGAATTGCTTGTTCTTACTAGCATATTCAAGCGACCAAACTAGCCTAATAATAGTTCATGGTGTTATAAGATTATTTGTATCTTAAGAGTTATGTTATAATGATGGAGAGAATGATTGGAGAGTTCTTTAGCACTCACATGAGTTTCAAGTGCATATACGGTTTGGTGACTATGTTGCAGGTACTTATTTAAATTAGGTATGGATGCTAGGAGATATGAGGATGAGATATGGAGATATATGAGCTCATGGATGCATGTATTCAATTGTATCATGATGTATCAGGTATGTTAGGACCATTTGAAGTGTTTCTATGATGTTTTATGAGGTTGTTTTAGTTGATCATAGCCTTTATAGTGTAAAAATGTAAGGGTTAGCTATGCAAGTTTCGATGATGGGAATTATTAATATCTATTAGTTAAATGGTGATGATTGGAGATGTTAATAGGGTGAGTCCTTATGCCATGGGAAAAATTTAAGGTTCCCCTTATTAGAATTTTGTAAGATATGATGTTTTTAGGGAAATAGGGTTAAGAACAAGGAAATTTATAGCTTGATTTGGAACTTCTCTGCTCACCCTAAATTGTGTGATTTTCATTAGATTTTTTTATTTTGTTCATGTTTAAGAGTTATGTCTATAATATTTCACAAAAATAATGACGTTATTTCATCATCATTTATTTATGAACAAATTTTAAGAAGGTAAAAAACTATTTATGAGTTTGAAACCCGATCTTGAAAGTAGTTTGAGCGATTTAATTCCTAAGTGGCCATATTTTCTTGAAAGTGTGTGTATGATTACTATAACATATATAGTAATCTTTCAAATTTTTAGAAAGGTATAATAGAGTCTATGGTGATGAGTAGACCCCACTTATACATGTCGGTTTATGAAGAAGTTCATTTTGGGACAACGATGTCCAAAGGAGTTGCAGAGTAAATGGATATTGTGTGATTTATTTTAGTTTTTATTGATGTAAAAAGAGGTTTCAGGTCTTGGTGATGTATTTCAATGGTTAAGTGTGCTTCATTTAGGTTGGTGGTCAAAGGACATTTTTGGGTAAGTTATAAGTGTTAGGAAATAAGGGATTAAATATGCGGAGAAATTCCTCATAGAATCACAATAGTAGAAACTAATATGCAAAAAATATTACAAATCTCAAATTAAAGTGCAGAAAAAAATAACAAAACACAAAGATCCAATATTTAACATGGTTCACCCAATTTGGGCTACGTCCACAAAGAATAACTTCCTCATATTTTATTACAAGTCACCGCTCTCTCAATACAATACCTAGATATGTTTGGAGTTATGCTCATCACACTCTACTGAGAATTCACACATGAATTTAAACACATCTACAATGTTACATCAATGCTGCCATATGCAAAAAATGACATAAATAGACAACTTCTTAAGTAGTTTTATAATACCATGGGCCAAAATCATACCATTAACCTATGGGTAAAAATATCACCCATATAAGAAGAGAACTTTTCCCAATATATTAGGAATTTTTTTAATGCCAAAACATGAAGATAAAAGAGTTTACAATACTTTTAGTCTCTAGTCTTCAACACTTCCAAACATGAAAATAGGCTCCAAAACATAACAAGAAGCATTATTGCGTTAAATAGACATTGTAATAGCTATAAGATGAGTTAGGAGGTGATTCAAGTTGTGTTATAAAGAGAATTCAAAGAAATTTCAAGTGAAATATACTGAGTGTACAATACATTTAGTTTACCATCTTCAAAAATTCCACACATGGAAATAGGCTCCACAACATAACAATGTCCCACTTGGAGACTAGTTTTCATTTGAGAAAGATTCTCAACCCTTCACTAGTTTCCATGGAGACCTACCAAAGCTAAACACAACTTCAATTTTTCCCTTGTGCTCACCTTGGTCATCATGTGCCTTGATTCTAAGCTGGTATGAGTCTTCTCCCACTTCAACGTCTCTTCCTCTAAAGTTTTCTGATGAAATGGTACATTAAATATATATGCTTCATCCTAAAGTTTTTAACTAGGTGTACAACAATAATACTATCACTATGCAACTTTCCTTCCTCCTTCTTATGTCCAAACATGTCGAGAAATTGTTGTAACCAAATCATTTATTTTATTTACTTTGTGGTAGTAACATACTTAGCCTCTATGTTTTACATGACCACAAGTTTCTATAGTCACGAAATCCAGTAGCCTTGACTCACATCATCCTATAGTGAAAATATAACCTGTCTTGCTCCTCCTGTTGTCTACATCTCCAACCATATATAAATCTAGATAACCACGTATCCGATGAAATGCTACATTAAATATATATGCTTCATCCTAAAGTTTTTAGCTAGGTGTACAACAATAATACTATCACTATGCAACTTTCCTTCCTCCTTCTTATGTCCAAACATGTCGAGAAATTGTTGTAACCAAATCATTTATTTTATTTACTTTGTGGTAGTAACATACTTAGCCTCTATGTTTTACATAGCCACAAGTTTCTATAGTCACGAAATCAGCGCAATGCCTTTGTCTATCCTATAGTGAAAATATAACTGTCTTGCTCCTCCTGTTGTCTACATCTCCAACCATATATAAATCTAGATAACCACGTAAAGTGGTGTCTCGATCCACTGTAGCAAAAAACTATCCCCATGGTCCCACTAAAGTACCGAAGGATCCACTTTACTACATGTCGTGAACTTTACCTAGATCACTTATAAATTTACTCACAACTCCCAATACATGGGCAACATAAGGCCTAGTACACACCATGGCATACATAAAACTTCCAATCACTAATGAGTAAGGTTCCTTGGACATATGGATTCTCTCCTGCTCTGTCTTGGGACACATCACCTTTGATAACTTGAAATGGTATACCAAATGAGTCCAAACTGGTTTAATATACTACATATTAAAACTCTTGAATACCTTCTTAATATAATCTTCTTTAGATAAAGTCAGCTTTCGTTCCTTCCTATCTTGAGATATCCTCATACCAAGGATTTTTTTGGCTACACCCAAATCCTTCATAAAAAAGGAATCAATTAGTTGCATCTTGAGTACTTTCATTTCCTACATGTTTTTACCTGCAACCAACATGTCATCCACATACAAACACAAGATAATATAATTTCCATCCTCAAATTTATTTGTATACACACAATGGTAATAATTGCATCTAATATAACCTTGCTCCATTATGAAGCTATCAATTTTCTTATGGCATGGAGCTTATTTCAAGCCATACAATCTCTTCTTCGGTTTTGACACCATCCCCTCTTTACCTTTGACCTCATAGCCCTCTAGCTGTTGCATATATAGATCCTCCTCCAAATCACCATGGAGAAATGTAGTCTTTACATCAAGTTGCTCTAAGTGCAAGTCTTCTACTACGAATATTCTAGGAACAGTTTAAATAGAAGTCATTTTTACTATAGGAGAAAAAGTATCATCAAAATTTATACCTTTTTTTCTATGCAAACCCCTTGACCACCAACTAGGCCTTGTATCGTTTCTTTCCTCCTTCCCCTTTTACTATGTAAACCCACTTATTTTTTAATTCTATTTTTTCTTTCGGTAACTTCACCAAATCCTATTTTTGGTTCTCCATGAGAGCTTTGATGCTCCTCATCCATGGCTTTCTCCCACTTCTTCCTAGCATCTACCGTAATGCTTCATTAAATAACTTTGGCTCTCCATTGCCGGTGAGAAATAGATAATAAAGAAAACAAGAAAAATGTTCAGGTTCTCTTCTTACCTAGAAGACCTCCTCAATATAGGAGTTTGGGGTTCTGTTGAGTAGTTTCTGAACCGATTCACGGTCGCTTTCCCACTTGGAAGATCCTCTACCATGCATATTCTTTCTAGGATTCTTCCCGATTTCGGAAACTATTACTTATACATGAATTTCTCACTAAAGACCAAATCCCTAGATAGAATTATTTTCTTGTCCTTATTAATCTAACATTTATATCCAAAGTCATCACTACCATCACCAATGAAAGTACATTTTTTTATTCATCCACTAGCTTAAATCGATCATCCTTATCTATATGGACAAACACTTCACATCTAAATACTCTAAGAAATGAATAATTCAATTCCTTACCATACCAAGCCTCCTTAGGTATGCCTCCATCGAAGGCACTTGAGGGTCCTCTAGTTATCATGTGCATAGATGTGTTCACTACTTCTACCCAAAAACAAAGAGGTAGCCTTGCATGTAATCTCATGCTCCTAGCACATTCCATTATTGTCTTGTTCATCCTTCCCGACACCCCATTCTATTGCAAAGTTCCTGGAACCATGTTTTTCCATTAGATTCCGTTCTTAGAAGAATAATAATCAAACTCATTACTATAATATTCCCCTCCATTATACGACCTAAGAAATTTTAGCTTAAGATTTGTTTCATTCTCTACTAAAGCTTTCCATTTAAAAAAGTGTCGAATACATCAGATTTGTTTCTAATACAATATACCCAAAATTTTCTTGTTGCATCATCAATAAAAGTAACGTAATAACTTGAACCCCAAGAGATGATACGAGTCAGCCCCACACATCGAATGCACAAACTCTAACTTACCATCTTTCTTTATAGGTCCAACCTTGAGAAACCTTACTCGATTATGTTTCCCATATATGCAATCCTCAGAGAACTCCAAACCTATCTCTCGTATATCCAAGAAAATCCTTCTTCATGATCTCCATGCCCTTATGGCTCTTATGACCGAGCCTATAATGCCACATTAGTGATATAAGAGGTTTAATGCAAGGTTCCAACAAAACCTTTTCCACCACAAGAGCACCCTTCGTAACATTTCAAGAATCCATTGTAAGTATCACAATACAGCCATCACTTCCCAACTTGAGTCACCCAATATAAAATTTTATCTTAAAGTAGGCACATGTATGACATCCTTCAATAGCCATGTTTTCCCATTTTGCATATTAACCCGAATAGAATCATTTCTAACTATATTATAAGTTTCATCATCACCAAGAAAAACATACCCAAAATTCCCTTGAGCATAGTCAAAAAAATAGTTCCTATGTGGAGTAACATGGAAAGAAGCCCCGAATCTAAAACCCAAGATTCAACAATATTGTGTAAAGATAGAATCAAAGCATCCGACATACATTACCCGTTTCCACATTTTCCTCCTCATTTTATTTCTCTTGTTTCTTCTTGTCCCAAAGCTCCCAATAGTTCTTCTTTGCATGCCCGGACTTTCCATAGTGCCAATATAATATCTTACTTTTAGATTTTTACCTTGCCCGATCTTTTGATTTTCCATGACTTCCTCTATTCTTCTATCTCCCTCTAGTTTCACCTGCCAAATCATTCCCTAAAGTAGTATATTCCCAGATATTTTTATTTGCATTTCTTCGCTTAGAATAACCCTTACAACATCCTCAAAATTCAAATTTAAGTTATCTGGAACCAGGTTGCTTACTACCATTACTAGGCTATTCCAACTCTCAAGTAAAGAGAACATAATTAATAAAGCCCTAACTTATTCATAAAATTATATTGTAATAAAAGATATCATATTTACAACCACATTAAAATTATTTAAATGATCTACTACTGAAGCGAATTAAAAAAATCATATGAAACAACTTTTCCATAAAAATATCTTATTAAAGGAAGATGGTTTTTCATACAACTTCCTAATGCATCAATAAATTCTTTTGTAGTGTTTTCCTTTAAAACATTAAATAATATCGAAGATTCAAGACACAACAGATTATCCCAAGTACCTTCCTATCATGCAAATCCCATTCTACATATGTCATCCTCAAGGACTTGTTCCCTTTCTCGAGGCAGTGGAATATAAATATCGTTCTAATAAAGGTAATCTTTCATCTACATCTTCCAAAGACTAACATTCTACCTATTGAATTTAGCAACCCTTTATCTTCCATCATTTTCCATAGCTCCCATTAAAGCAAAAACTATCCCGACAATTCAACACTTTAACAAACAAAACAAAACTATGATATCAATTATTATCAAATAAGGGATAAAATATTTGGAGCAATCTCTCACAAAATCACAACAAGAGAAATTAATATGCAGAAAATATTATAGATAAAAAATAAAAGCGTAGAATAAAAATAACATAAAACAAAGAGATAATATTTAACGTGGTTCACCAAATTTGGGCTACGTCCACCAAGAATCACTTTCTCAAATTTTATTACAAGCCACCACTCTCTCAATACAATACTTAGATATGTTTGGAGGTATGCTAAAAAGATCTATAGAATTCAAACCCGAATTCGGACACATTTGCAATGTTACAAAGCTGCTACCGTATGTACAAAACCACATAAATAGATAACTGCTTATGTAGTTATACAATACCGCACGGTACAAAAACTATGGGCCAAAACTATCCCATAAACCTATGGCTCAAAAATATCTCCCATATAAGAAGAGCACATTTCTTGATATATCGGGAACATTTTTCAAGGAAAAACATGAAGACAAAAGGGTGTACAATACTTTTAGTGTATAATCCTCAACACTTTCACACATGAAAATAGTGTCCACAACATAACAAGAAGCATTATTCCATAAAATAGACATTGCACTAGATATAATAGGAGTTCGGAGGTGATTCAAGTTGTGTTGGAAAGAGAATTTCAAGATATTTCTAGTGATAAATGGTTTGTCTCATGATCATGATTTTTTTATGGTTTTCAAGTCGGTTTGTGGATAAGAATAATTTTATCTTTCTAGGGCATAACATTTTTGTTGAAAGATTAAGTTGGTTGGAGAATGAGATGGAATTGGATGATTCCTTCTATCACTGTAATATGAATAAAGATTAATTTTACATACAAATAATCCATTTAAACGTATTGAAAGTGTCGGGAAGGGTGTTAAATATTTGTATTGTGGAAACTAAGTTTTGGGCAGCTTGATTTGGTGGAGGAAAAAAGTGAATCGGTTTGAATGCGAGGTTGTTTCAAGAGTTATAAATTAATTATAATTGTTGTAAAAGTTATTTTATTTCCATAGAGTTTTAACCTTGCATATTTTAGGTGTTTTTTGATGATCTTGAAACCAAAAGGTGAAGATAGGGGTGCTTGAAATGGTTGTTTTGTGAAGGCTATTAGCCACTAGGCCCATTAAATGAAATAATTTTATTAGTTCTTGATAATCATGACATATGATATTTAAGAAATTGACTAATAATAGTTTTATTTTTAGGATATTTTTCTGATCCTAATGATGGGGTTAAGGGATTATTAGTGTATGGATGAAGGGTTTTGTCTTGGACGACCTACTTGGGTCACTTGTGGCCATTATGATAAATTTTATGGGATTTTTTAAGTTGATAGGGTTAAGATAAATGAGGAAAACTGACCTCATTTTAATTTGAATCAAGAAGAAGCTATAAAAACATATTTTGGTTGTTTTCATGAGCTAGTGGTGTGTCTACAAGAGCTGTGACCTAGGTGTGGGAACATGATTTGAGAACTTATCAAGAGTGTGATAGGTTTAATAATTTATGCAAGAATGTGTGTAATGGTTTGATGCATTGAGAAGTGAAGAAGGTGTTATTTTGTGCAAGTTTGAAGATCTAGGGTTTAAGAAAGGGTTTGAAGGTGTATGGAGCTGAATATTACAATCAACATTAGCTGAGTTGTTACAACATATCATCATTGATCTTCTCATCAATTTTTTTTTTTGATGTGTTATATTTATGCAAGTATCTTGTTGTGTGTAATATCAACAAGAGTTTAGAGGTTGGTGCTCCTTGAGGGGTTGGTGCCCCACTAAAGAAATATCTTGTGATGTGTAATATTCACTTGAGTCTTTTTGTGTGTAATATCAACAAATTTTTCAGTGGGTTTTCTCTTCCTTGAGAGTTTCCTACTCACATCTTGTCTTTTGGTGTTGTTTCTCTTGCTCATGATTAATTATATGAATGTTATATGTTGTTGTGCACACATTAATAGATGGCTAATTAATTAATAGTTTATGTGAGTGATCTAAAATTGAAATTAAATTGTAAGGATTGATTCACCCCTCTCTTAGTACATTGTTCTTCCAACATTTCTTAGCTTTAAATTATTGGAAAAGGTACACACCGTTCCTTATGATTATATGTATTTGTGTTAAATATTGAGTTTTAGATGTTCATTTTGGTTATGCAAGTGAAAAGAAATGTAAAAAAGAACCATACAACTCATTGCATTAAACAACTATATATATTAATAATGGAAATGTACATGTTTCCCCACACAAGTCGTCTTATATGACTATCTAGGAATGCAGATAAATTAGAAACTAAAAATATAAAGAAGAGAAGGGACCCATCATTTCCTGGATGAAAAGACACCTTCCTTTTTATTTGCTGGTCCAAGTGCTCCATTTTTCTACCACTGTACCTAAAAGAGAGATAACATATTTTGATTACAGTTTGGGTCTCCTTGACTTCATTAAATTCTCAGCTTTGAATATATATGCATTCTATTATAAGTATTGGAGAAAGAAAGACAATCTCACTCCAGAAACATATTTCAGATTTTACAAGGTATGCAATGAAAGAAAAACGAAATTTTGAGATTTCAAGACTTTATAGATTGCAAGTTCCTGTCAACTTTTAGGAGAAAATACGAGTGCTCATCATCCTTTCGAGTACAGGTTACATACTGAAGATAAATTTTTAAAAAAAACTCATCATGGCATTCAACTTTAAAGGGATATAATTTTGATTACAATGACTCCATAAAATTATAATTTTCTTCATACAACAATAATGTAAGCCTTCAAAAGACCATGCAGATTTACAGAATAAGAGAGAGTTTAAAATTTACAAGCCATAATCATGTTCTCCTTCATTTTGTAAAAGTGCCAGATTTCAGAAAATGAATTACAAATTGCAACGTGGTTATCCCCCATACATTAATGCTTCAAATTTAAAAATGTATGTTGTACAGAATGAGGACCAGTTTGCAGCCGTGAAATTGGAATCATATCTATGCATTTGCAGGAAATAACTTTTCAGAAGGTAGCTTCCTCAAATGCAGTTTACATGATCTTCAAAGCAGAATTTTCAATCAAAATGAGCTTGAGGTATGCATTTCACAGTGTCTAAAATAGGATGACAAGTTCAGCTATTAACTATCAAATCTGAAGATGCATAATTACAAAACAAAATTTTCAACCATGGTCGAAATCAAAATGTTCAGATTTGCATAAAGTATGCATTTCTGCCAAATCTGCAATTCAAAATGCATTTCAGAATGAGCTTCATAATGAGATGAAGGTTGCAAGGAAATAATTCCAGGTAACCCCTCAAGATGGCCATAGCATTTGCAAAAATGCGAAAATTTTCAATCGAAATGAACTTCCAATATGCATAACAGTTTAGGATGTTGTTTTCAATTATTTCCACCAGCTACATATTTTACAAATTTAAGAGGGAATATACAAGTTTAAGTTTTGCAAAATGCCCCAAATTAACAATCAAAATATGCTTAAGAAAGCTACAGTATTGAAGTAAAATTTGGGTATGTTTTGGTAAAACACTCAACATTTTCAAGTAATCAATAGGATGGAACATAGAGTAAAAGCCATTGCTTTCCCATTTTGTTGTGATGAAAGATACGAGATCATGAAACTTGGGCGAGTTGAGGTCAAACCTCGAGCTACAGGTAGAGAACCTCAACTCCGAGTTAATATAAAGTGGCGAGCTATCCACAACCAGCTCGAATCATGGATGAAAAGCATGGCGAGTTGTGAAATACACGGTGGGTCGAGGTGTTTAAGCTTTAACCAAGATGATTAGAAATTGCGTGAGTTGGTGTAAATACAACTGATCTCGTTACAAACAGAGAAAAATACAAAGCCATAGACAGAAAGCACAATAAATGGTGAGATAGGAGCACAATGCATGACTGATGGGAGTCACAATGAATGAAGAGCTAAGTAGGGAAAAACAAGCTATATTGGAACAAAGCATAGCGAAATAAAAAAATAACACAGAGTGAGATAAAAAGAAATAACACAGAGCTCATGCCAATACAACGGTGATTTGGAAATGAGAAAACGCCGAGCTACATCCCAAAATGTTGACCTATATTTTTAATGAACGATCTGGGTATTATTAGTAAACTTGATTCTGAGCACCACTGAGAAAAACTCACCAAGCTACATGGTTTCCTCAGTATATCATAAACTCAAACAGATACCATTTGAACCAAGGAAAAATACAAAAAACTCATGGCGAGTCATGTTTCCTCATTGCGAGCATTGAAATGAAGAATCGTGAGCTTGACTCAAGGACCTCAATGAACAAATCTGAGTACAACAACATGGAAGCATAGCTCGAACAAGCCATCAATGGATGAGATAACATGGCCAGCTCGAAATTAATATTGAACGGGGATCTAATAATACGCCACTTCTACGAAGATAAACCATAAGAGAGCCTAAACAAAGATAAGTGAACATAACGCTAAGCGAAGGAGGACTCCAGCGAGCTAAGAAGATAAACACAACGACTGAGTTGTAAAAGTTGTCATGAACTCGTAGTTCCAAGATCGAACCATGGAATGAAATAGAAGCAGGGACTTCCAAACCATACACAAGCCAGAAGATCTCAGGTCTCGACTCGATTTATAATAATGGAACCCCCATGAGTCTGAGCTAAAACATATGGCGATTGAGAAACAACATAACGAGCCATTACATATGTACGGAGCAAAGCAAAAAGTCTATGACAAGCCATAGGAAATAGAGCCCGAGCTACCTAAAAGGAAAGGTAGCGGCTGGGACGCATATGACAAGCCACGACAAGGCAAGAGACCACAACAAAAAAATATGGCTCGAGCTAAAATCCAGCTCAAGATAAACGAAAATGGCGGCAAAGACCAGAAACGAAGAAAATGACGTAACAAAGCTCTAAAACATTAAACGCTGAGAAGTATACAAGAGCATAGAAACAAAAACATGGTGGTCATATCCAAAACCAAGGTCGAACAAAGCCATGACAAGTAACAAGACAAGGAGGCTCGAGGTCTAAACCCAAAAATGGCGGCCAAGTTCCAAAAACGGAAAAGTTTGACCAACCGTAGCTTCGCGTAGAAAACAAAATGCAAAGTGAATTATTTTTAGGATTTCTCCCCTAATTGGGACAAGTTCACCATGGGTGTTAACTAACCATGGTTAATTTAACTATGGTTATATTTATTTTATAACGCTTTAATCTTGCCATGCAATAATGGGAATTCAAAAATGATGATAAATTATTAAACTTTGTGTGTAAAAGGAGGGTGTTAATTATACATTCGCCTTAAGTCAACAACGGATCAAATTATGACCACCAAGCATGTGCCATGACCACAAGGAAGAATCAAAACTACTTTAATTTATCCAAAGTGAACTTACAAATACCCTATCCTTTGTCAAAAAAAAAAAAAAAAAAAAGTTTGACCAAGTCAATAAGGAAGAAGAATGGTGGAGGGTATTTTTAGCCCTTATTATCTCATGCATGTTAATAATAGCCTTGTTGTTATTAAAAATTAACATAAATAATTCAAAGGGGTGAGATTGTGCATGTGAAATTTAGTAATATTGGAATTATCTCCAATTAAAAACTCAAATTGATCTAAAGTTGGGGTGTTATTTTTGGGAAAAGAGTTGAGTTAAATCGTCTTTATTTTTTCTATATGAACCATTTCTTTTCATGCGGGGGTTTATTTTTTTGTCATTCTTAGGTTATGTAGAATTTTGTGCTACAACACTTTATTGAAGAAATAAAAGATTGATTTTCTTCCGATTGCAACTTTGTGAATTGTATTACAACAAGTTATGGTATGTTCTAGTGAATTATTTCTTTCCTTTCAATGCACTTGATTTTCAAACACCTTCATTAAGTGATTTTGCAAGGTTTTGCAGACAATTTTAAGTGTATGTTAATGCATTTTGTGAAGTGTAAAAGCCCATCAAACAATAGAAGAAGTGATTGTTCTCGGTTCTTTAATGATCAATTCAGCATGTTTTGTATAGTCATAGGTAAATGAAATGTTGGTGTGTCACCTATTTTACACGCTTTCGTTAATTTTTTTGTTTATTTATCTCCCTTAACCTACCAGAGAAGTAGTGTAAAGGTGATTGATCTAAGGAACCAACCCACTCTGGAGGTTCTCCTCAACCTGATTCATCCACAACTCAGAGGAGTTCCCATTGTATCAACCGAAGAGAATGATTTCTTGCAATTCTTTACTCAGGGTGCTCTTCAAAGTGATAAAAATTGCATAATATAAGGAAGACTAGCACAACATCAATACTTAAATAAACCCATGGCCCTATAAAGACTGGTAATGACATATACAACCTAAGATTATGTTCATGGCCCTTATGCATTCGGCACACAATACATCTTGATAGAATCCTACTTATCTCCCTCTTTACCTTTAGCCAATAATAATTCTCCACGAGAAGAGCATTTATCTTACTTATACGCTTGAGACAAAACCCAACTTTATAATTTTCTTATAATGTTTTATCTCATTGAACCAACATGGATGCACAATTTTCCCTTTGAATAAATAGACATCCTACATCGAGTAATCACAACAATAACTACCCAATATAGGGTCCTTACACTTTCCCACAACATCACCAAAATATGTATGATTTTCGTAGAAATCCTTATTCGCTTTAAACACTAATACTATTTGTTTTGTTGTTATCAAAAATTATAAACACGTACTCAAGGAATTAAGAGCCTACTTCTTAATTTATTTGTACTTCAAGTGTCTTCTACAAATATTAAACCCACTTTGGATGCATACTATTTAATTTATTTTGTGTGTTCACATACCTCAATGCTTCATGGTCGAGTAAATAAGACATACTCCTTAGCTACCTAGTAATGTCTCAAATTTCTTAATGCTTGTACATAAACTTCCATATCATAAGTAGAGTATTTCCTCCTAACCTCATTCAAATTTTCAATAGAAAATGACATAGGTAATCCCTTTTGAATCATTAGATATTGAATCCCCACATATGAGGCACCTGACAATAAACAACCTCAAATACCTTGCTAAAATCCATCAATATAGAAAAGGTTCTTATGATACTTTATTCTTCAAAAATTTATAACTATCTATTGCTTCCTTGGTCCATACAAACTCCTTTCCCTTCATTCACTCTATTATGGGTGCGAAAATGTGACTAAAATTTCTAATGAAATTCCTATAAAATGCTTCAAGCCATTGAAATTGTGAACATGTATCAAATTTCCAATGAATAGCCCATTCCAAAATCTCCTTCACTTTATCTTCAATGATCGATCCTCACCCCATCCTCTGGGATGACAAAAGCAAAAATCACTAGACTTTTATGAAGAAATCTACACTTATTTAAGTTTTTATATAATGTTTATTTTCATAAAAATTCTAACACCAATTTAAGATGCAATAAATTTTCCTCTACTTTCCTACCGAATATCATCAGCATATCATAAAAATAAAAACCACAAAACTACCATTTTATTCTCTCATTACCATGTTGAGTAATCTCATGAATGTACTAGGTATATTAGATAAACCGAATGGAGTCACCATCAACTTGTATATGTCATCTCTTGTATTAAAATCAATTTTACATTCACCCCGTTCACAAATTCAAATATGATGGTAACTACTCCATAAGTCAATCTTACTAAAATATCAAGTTCTCACTTACACATTCACTTTGTATAATCCAACTTCAAAATTTGGAACCAATACTTAATTGTGATTTTATTTATTTCCTATTTTCCATTCTCCAT
This sequence comes from Taxus wallichiana var. yunnanensis, assembly GCA_018340775.1. Taxonomy (NCBI): domain Eukaryota; kingdom Viridiplantae; phylum Streptophyta; class Pinopsida; order Cupressales; family Taxaceae; genus Taxus; species Taxus wallichiana. Next base: position 386,012,069 of record CM031241.1, read on the forward strand.
TATCCATTCTTCATCCTTCTTAGGAGTCAATAATGTTGTAGTCATGAAAGGAATCATGCTTTCTCTAACTAACCCTTTCTTTATTAGATCCATCACTTGCATGTTTAGCTCCTCACTATTTTTTTGGCTCATCATGTAGGTTTCGATTTAGAATGGCTGATCATGGGATCAAATTAATATTGTGATTTATATCGCTTTTCAGAAATAATCCATCTTGTTGTCATAGATCTCAAAAAAAGTGATTTTTTGAAAAAAATAATTGGATTTTTGGTTAAGTGATCCATTTATCTTGATTGTGCCTACCTTGTTGTTTCAAAAAAAATTTAAAATTTGAAACAATTAGTGAAATTTTAGGCTAATTTTGGATTAGGTTAGTCAAATGATAATTTTTATGAACATGAGGAATAGTTCCTCCATTCCTCCCATTCCCTCCATTAGTGCAATTGTCTACATTGTTGGATTTTATTAAGTAGATTGGTTTTGTGTGACCCACTAGAGCAGTTCTTAAGTTCCTTAAGATCCCTGATTCTCTCTCATGTTGCATCACAACATCCTCTCCTTCACATAGGTAATATTGGAACCTGTGGAACCGAATGGAACAAAAATAACTTGTTCCTTCAAACCATCGAGATCTAGAAAACTCTATCTCATGCACATGTATCCTTTGTATAGGCAATTATGGACATTTGTCTAACCAATGGAACATATTATCTCATGCTTCATGTAATGCTCCGTTCATCGTTGCTCCTTTGCTTCTGCGACGACCGTGCTTCTTGAGTTGAACATCGTTGCATTTCCTTTGAAAAATTAGTGTTTTGCCTTGTCGAGTTTATCATTGGTTCTTTAGTAATAATGATAATAATAATAATAATAATGACATTATGATTGTATTATCGATCAACGATTGTATTTTGTTATTATTTTCTTTATGTCGATTGTTATCGACATCATCCTTTGATATCTTTAAACTATCCTTTTAATTTGTTTGTCGCTCCCGCTGATCGAGCCTCGTTGCGCAAACGAGGAAGAGTATGATTTGTGGTGGCGCCTTTGAAGGTGGGGACTATTTTTTTAATGTTGATGGACCCTTGATAATTTCTAAAATTAATGTTTTATATATATCAGCCTTGTTTCTCCTGGCAAGCGGCCTGTCCCCAAAGCGTGGGCTCCAAAAATAAAATAAAATGAAATGTATTATCCTTGTGATGTGGTTAGTTGGCGGATGGGAGGTATTGCTTGTCAATTCCTTAATGAACTTTTAATTTCATGTTTGGCGTGAGACAGTGGGAGACTGTATTTTTTATTCTTTTTGGTAGGGGTCTTGATTGGTAGTGGTTGAAATGCCTTTTCTCCCTGGTTGGTGGTGGACAACATTAAGTTGGATGGTTGTCTCATTATTTTTTTTAGCCTACCTGCTGCTGCCTGCATAATCCTTCTCTGACCGCGTGAGATTTCCTTTTTGTTGGACTGCGTGTGGAGTGGTTGAGAGGCCAGCAAAATCTGTTCTGTCAAGGTGTTTTTCTTCATGGTTCCTCCTGGGCGCGTCCTTTTCTGTCTTCCCTGGCCGCAATGAAACCTCCTCATGCCTTATCTTTGGTGCGCGAGATCCTGGACATGGTTTTATGTTGTTCCTGATGCATTTTGGGGGAAGAAGGAGCCTGTATTTATTTGATGGCCGCGCAAAGCTACCAGCGAGTGAAGTAGGTGTGTTTCCTCCACTTTCTTTGAGTGCTGCAAGGTGTGTTCTTGTCAGGGTTCTACAACATCGACTGCGTGTAGAAGAACTAGCCGGGCGCGGGCATGTTGTAGTGTAGTAGAAGCCTTTGTGAGCGCTTCCAGCAAGCAGGTTGTCCATCTACGTTGTTATCTATTCAGTATAAGATGCATCCTTAGATTCGGGATTCTCATTGTAGATCGTCAGGACAGGACATACACGGTGTGTATACTTTTGCATATATACAATTTACATACGCCGCTTGGGATGATGGCTCCGAGAGGGCGGCTGGTGCCATTAGTGTTTATTCAAGCTCTTGTGCTTCTCTGTCTCTACACGATACAGGGGATCTATGCTCAGAGGAATAGTTCTTGGTAGACTCTTAGCGGTCAACCACCACTGGTCATAGCTCGTGGTGGACTGTCTCAGACTTTTTCCTGAACAATGCATATCAAATTGCAATCAATAACAGCTTATTCGAAGCTGCAATGTTTTGTGACTTGTAGCTATCAAAAGATGGACAAGGCATATGCAGTAACAGATATACATTTGGAGAAAAACACGGACATTAATTTAGTTTTCCAAAATCGAGTACTTCTTATTTTGTCAATGGCAAAAACATCCGTGGATATTTTGCTATTTACTACACCGGAAGAGCTCTAAGCAATATTTTAGCAACTCGGGCATTCACATCACGCACTAATGTCTTTGATAGAAATTTTCAAGTGCTTCCACCAGAAAGCCTTGTCTTCATTTAGTGCATCTGCAGTTTTGTTGAATGTACAGTATTCAAAGTTTTATGACGAGCACAATTTAAGCATGCCATCATATGTGCGGTCCTTATCAAAAACGATGACTGTGGATTATATCTCTTCAGCCGAGGTTGGATTTTTGAGAGCCATAGAGCCAAGTTTTCAAAGAAGCAAGACAAAGTTTATATTCAGATTCCCAAACAAAGAAGATACCGACCCTTCAATAAATCAAACATATGGTTCCATATTAAGCAATTTAACATCTGTGAAGACATTTGCTGCCGGAATCCTAGTCCCAAAGAGCTTTATTTGGCCACTTGGTACAGATGGATATTTGCAAGCTCCTACAAATCTTGTAAAAGATGCGCATGTTCTTGTAGAGATTATTGGTAATGCCATGTGAAGCCATCTGCAGACATAGTCTGGCACTATAACAAGGCGCACTGTGCCAGGTCTGCAGTGATAAATAAGAGACCAGATTTTATTTCCAGCTTCTTAAATGGGCTCCAAAAGTGGATTTTCCATTGTGCTGGATGGATGTCCATGTTCCGCTGTAACTTTCCCTTTTGACACGCGTTGGGAGGATGTTGGCAAGTATTTTAGACCACCCACCCTGGCCGTGAACTCCTACCTATGCCAACGTGAAGATGGTCGATGTTTGGGCACCCAACGAGCTTGAAGAAAATGGAATTAGGCTTGGGTTGTTGTTGCTGGTCCGGGCGGTGTCCATGAAACCTATTGAATCTGGAGAAAAAGGCAAGATATTTCTACACTTTTCTACTGTTATTTTATTTAAAATTATTGTGAAATCGAACCACTTTTTCCTTGCATTGATTTGTCAGTTGGATGTCATGATGGGAGATTTCCCTTTCTGCTTGTTTCTTCTTGTTTTAGCTTTTATCGTTGTCAGTATGTTGGTCGAAAGGATGCGTGTGCCCTCTCCTCTGGGTGTTATGTTTCTCTTGCTCGAGTGATAGACCTTCATCTATTGTTTATGTATTTATTCTTCTCTGTGATTGAGTTGCAAGTTATTATGTTGATCAAACTAGTATTTTCGATATCATGGAAGTAAGTTTACGATAACTATGAAGCCCCTCCCTAGCACCCAAGTTTGTCTTTTGATGCTTCTTGTTAGCTCCTTCGCAAGTCCCTTTGATAACCTTTTGGCATCGAGAAAGGAAGGTTGTAGGATTAGTGTGATCAATGCTTGGGCTAGCCAGCTTAGAGTTTTGGTATTAAAACTTTTAGAATGAAAAGGTTTGTGTGCAATGTGTTTTCCGTCTCACGTGTTTAGACTCTTATATTATTTTTCATCTTGTTTCTGGGCTTTTATGGCCATCCTCAGGAAGTACCTTGACCATCCCTATCAATTTAAACCATAACTAGCTTTTCGGATCAACTAAGCTCGAGGTTTCTTTGTGTGAATCCAGTACCTCGTTGACACTAGAATAGTTTTGGTCTATTTCCCCTCTCAGAATTGTTGTTGATGGCACTCTTCTATTTTTCCTAACTTGCTTTATTTCTCCTTTGTAGTGTTAATGCTAGTAATTAATATTGGTCGGTTTTATGCACGTAATTACCTTAATATTTTGTGATGGAAATTTCCTTAAATGTGATTAATCTTCGGAAAAAAAAAAAAAAAAAACTCATCTTTCATTTGATAGTCTTATGGATTCATAGCGGAAGGTTTTGTTTTGATAATGTTACTTAGAAATTATGTTTGTATCTATGTGTGATGGTTGATTGTGTACTGGGGTTGCCTTAAAATATGGTTGTTTTGGGAAATGGGTAATTTATTTTAAATTAACGAAACATTAGTAATGTAGAGGAGGTTTGCAAATCTTTAGTGTTATAAAATTTGTTGATGACATTATTGTATACTCTTGTTTGATGGGACTCCCTTCTTCTCTCGTGTGTTTGCTACTAGCCTGTAAGGTATTGGCCCTTCTTGAATGATTGGAAAATTTCTTGGAGTTAATGGTCAAAACTAGTATACTTTGCCTTCGCTTCGAAACTTATGTTGTGTGTATACTCTATTTGATTTCCGGTTTGAAACTCAATTATACATGGCCTTTGTGTTAATTTTTGAAACCCGTGGTTCCCCTTTCTTGGGCCGATCAACTCTTGTTCTTTTAGGAATATATTATTTTAGCCTATGCGTGTGTACCTTTGATAAATTTCTCAATGGTTGGTCTATATGTCAAATCTCAATCTTGTAATTATTGTTTAATTAGTTACTTGATGGGAATTCTATTTTTGCTAGATTGTTATTTTTTTCTCCTTATAGGGCCAAGGGCCATTCCCATACGATTGCTATACTTTCATTACTTTTACTCCTAACTGAAGTACAAGGTCTTCTCCTTCTTTGATTGGCATGATGGAGATTTTATTATAACTTGATGTGTTGATAGTGTTTAGAGGTTTAACCCAATTCTTGTAATAAAGTGCTTCCTTTTTTGGTATTGTTAGATCATAGTTATGGTGGTTTTGTGTAGCCTTATCTTGCTCAGTTCTCGCGAACTGACTCTTGTGGAAAAATTTGTTGCAGATGGATTTTGCGAGTAGATGAGGGATAGACTTGTAGATTTTTACATCAACCTCAGTTGAGAAGTTCTTTTGCATGAATCCTTTTTATATTGTTCAACTATTGATAACATCTAGTGGAAAATTTAGAAGAGGATCAATGTCTTAGTTTATTGTATCGTGGATTATGTCGTCTTAACTCTGGAACCTTGAATTGTTTGACTATCTTTGAAATTATAAGAAAATTTGTTTACCGCTTGTTGAGTAACCTTATTTCGTTTTCGTAAATGAATAATGCTAAACTTTATCCCTACGATTAAATGTTGAGTTAAATCTTTCTAAGACTTAGTAATAGTGTGTTATAAGTAAAATAAAATGGGTTGTTTAATACTTATAGAAGTTAAACTAAAATTTATATTGCAAATAAATTAGTGTAGAGGTGACTAACTGGAGAGCATGTAATTCCATAAGTGATCCAAGATGAAACTATCCCTTGTTAAGTAGCATTATATAACTTGATATCCCTAGCTACACTCATGAACACTATCCCTTTCTTGGTGAAATTCTTAAACGAACTTAAGGGAAATCTATGGCTAGTTCTGGAAGATAATAAGATTTAATAAGCAGGAGATAACACTTTTAGAAACCACACAATCTATCTCTCAGCCATTAGAAGGTAAATAGTTTTATTCTTATAAAACTCATTTAGTAAAGCCCAAGTAAAATCTTTAATAATTCTGGTTAAGTTTTCAAGTTTCAATTATATCTTGGTAATAGCAAATGAGGCCTTGAAGATGATTTCAACTCAACCTTCTTCTTCTAACCTTTTTCCAAGGTTCTTTGTCTTTCTTCTCTTAAGTATGTTGAACGCAAACCCATGTTGTCATATGGGCATGAACAAGTTCTAGTAGCATAAGTGTAAATAGATGGCCTTGTGGAATTAAAATTACTCCTTTCTCTAAATAAACGAATTAAGCAAATAAATGTCATAATAGAGAAGATTTAAGGATGATTACTCAGTGTCAAAAGAATAAACTTAGCTTGGTAAGATGAATTGTATGAATCATATCTTGAGCCTCCTTGAAAACGTAAGCTAAGAATTGCAAGATGTCTTTTTAAGATAAATAACCCTCAAGAATATCTCATTGTGGTTGGCCCTATTTGTTAGAGTGTTCTGTGGTTGGAATTCTATGTTGTCTTGTCAAAAAAGAAAAGTGTATTATCCTTTTGGGTGTGAACGTTTTCGTGCTGACCTTGTGGTCATCCCCGTAACAAGTGGTTCCCAGAGTTGGTTGTAACTTTGTGACAACATGTTGTGTCGTGTTATGTGTCGAAGCAAGTCAAAAAAAAAAAAATCCTGTCTTTTAGTGTGTTGTTCGTGTGTGTGATTTTTGGGTCGTTACACTTGGTATCAGAGCATAGGTTCATGCTCTCAAACCTATGGGCTGGATTGGTGTTGTATGGTGATGTTACATGATGGTGATGGTGTTACATGCTATTTTTTCATGGAAATGATGGTATTGCATGATGATGATGTTACATGATGGTGGTAGATATTGGAAGAGTAATGTGCTTTAAGCGTGATGTGATCCATGTCGTAATTGTGATTTTGTGAACACACATGATGTGTATGTCACCTTGTGCATGTTTGTGATCATGTTGATATGTTGGGGATGGGATTATTCTCTCTCCTTCTTATGGATTCTATGAAGAGTTCACGTGTGAATTATTGTTTGTGATGTGTGAAAAAGAATTATAATGTGGATGACATAATGTTGGAGCATTGTGGCATATTGTGGTATGTTGGTTTATCAATGTGTTGTATGACTAGATTGATGTTAAAAGAAATGAGTTGTATCATGATGTTTTTACCATGTTTTGAAGAAATGTGTGTACCACCTTGTTATGTAGCAATGGATGTTATGTTGAGATGTACTATGTTCATCGTAAGTATGATGTGTGTAATATGTAATGCTTCATGTTGTGATTTAGGGTCATACGGTGAGTGTATGAACCCTATCATATGGTGATTGCACTTTGGGTGCAGAATGTGGTAAAGTGGTGTGTTACACCCGGTGAATGTATGATTGTGATCTACCTTGTATATGTACCACCTTTGTGTTAGTGATGTAGTTACATGTTATGTTGTGAACCTTACGCTAACCGACCCTGAGGGTAATCGGTAGAAGTGTGCGTTTAGAGTGTGGAAAGGTGTACAGTTGACCAATCAATAGAGCCAACCTTAGGCTTAGTAGATGGTGGACTGTGTGTGTCTCTCTCTCTCTCTTTATGTGGTTTTTTTATGGGTACAACCTTAGTGTATCTATGACTATGTTTAGCCTTGTAGAAGTGGTGGTGGGATGATTCAGACAGAGGTGATGAAATTGTACTATTGATGTTTTATTTTGCGAGATGAGGCTTGATGTTCCGAGTGCTAGCAACTCGTTGAGCACCCCTTCGTGGCCAAATAAGGCCACACAGTTATCGTAATGTGACATTATTATAAGTTGATTTTATTCATAATTGAGCTTTTACTTTATTTTGTAAGGACCAGCAGTGACTTTTCTTGATTGCCATGCTTTACAATTTTAGGCATTTCCTTGGTTTGTGGCACTAACATGGGGATTTTGATACTAACTATGGCTATTTGGCCATTTATTTTTCTTGGTTTTGGATCTTATTTTAAATTTTAAGATTTTACTGCCTTGCCCAAGGCTTGTACTTTGCCACTTGGCACCTTGATTGGATTGTTGTGCTGGTTCTATTGTCATGATGTGTGGAATAGGGTCATGGGATGCACCATGGAATGGTTGGACCTATGGACCCGCTTCGTTGTATAGGGGTATGCCCCAAGGAGTTACAGATAACCAGCGGGTTGTTGAACCACGCGTTATTATGTCACTTGGGTTAGGAGTGTTCGAACTCTATGTGTCTTAGGCCATAGAATCGACCGGCCTCCTTGAGGAGGCATAAGAGTTTGAGGGAGGCTTATGATATTTGTCTATATGGTTGATGTTTCAGGATATATGTTGAGTTATTGTGATGTTTGGTAGTAGTCTTTTGATGTATGTGTTACTCATGTCGGATGGATATGTGTTGTGATGTTGTGGATATGTCATTGATTCCCTTGTGGACACTATGTACCTATAGCATGGTTTGGTGTTATGTGGAGTGTGCCTATTCTATTCTCGTATTTGTGTAACCTTTTTGGTGTAATACAATCTTGAAGTATATACTTGTGTGCTTGTGAATCCGTAGGGTCTTGTGAACCTGATAGGGTGTTGTGTTAGCAGTTCATGTTGGCACCCACAATAAGGAATAAATCAAAACTCTTGAATGACGATATTTTTAAAAGAAACTAAAACTAGAAATAATGATAATGGAAAGAGACTAATGAAATGACGAACAAGAAAGAACTGTCAATCTTCACATAACATTGAAAGTTAAAATCTCTACCAAATGTTCCTAAGGCTACCCTGTGGGCGTGCTTTAATCAACTAAAATTTTAAACCATAGGGTGTACTTTCTCCTTTACCTGTTCTTGGCTGCAAACCATTTCCTTTCCTGTGTAATGTCCAATCGAGGACGATGCTTTCTTAAGGGGAGGAGAATGTAATGCCCCGTTCATCGTTCCTCCTTTACTTCTGCGACGACCGTGCTTCTTGAGTTGAACGTCGTTGCATTTCCCTTGAAACATTAGTGTTTCACCTTGTCGAGTTTATCTGTTGGTTGCTAGTAATAAGGATAATAATAATAATAATAATGACATTATGATTGTGTTATCGATTAACGATTGTATTTTGATATTATTTTCTTTATGTCAATTGTTATCGACATCATCCATTGATATCTTTAAACTATCCTTTTAATTTGTTTGTCGCTCCCCATTGATCGAGCCTCGTTGCGTAAACGAGGAAGAGTATGATTTGTGGTGGCACCTTTGAAGGTGGGGACTATTTTTTTTAATGTTGATGGACCCTTGATAATTTCTAAAATTAATGTTTTTATATACCAGCCTTGTTTCTCCTGGCAAGCGGCCTGTCCCAAAGCGTGGGCTCCAAAAATAAAATAAAATGAAATGTATTATCCTTGTGCTGTGGTTAGTTGGCGGATGGGAGGTATTGCTTGTCAATTCTTTAATGAACTTTTAATTTCGTGTTTGGCGTGAGACAGTGGGAGACTGTATTTTTTATTCTTTTGGTAGGGGTCTTGATTGGTAGTGGTTGAAACACCTTTTCTCCCTGGTTGGTGGTGGACAACATTAAGTTGGATGGTTGTCTCATTATTTTTTTAGCCTACTGCTATTGCTGCATAATCCTTCTATGACCACGTGAGATTTCCATTTTGTTGGACTACGTGTGGAGTGGTTGAGAGGCCAGCAAAATTTGTTCTATCAAGGCATTTTTCTTCAGGGTTCCTCCTAGGTGCATCATTTTTTTTTCTTCCCTGGCCGCAATGAAACCTCCTCACGCCTTATGCTGGTGCGCAGATCCTGGACATGGTTTTATGTTGTTCCTGATGCATTTTGGGGGAAGAAGGAGCACTATTTTCGTTTGATGGCCATGCACAGATACCAGCGAGTGAAGTAGGCGTGTTTCCTCCACTTTCTTTGAGTGCTGCAAGGTGTGTTCTTGTCGGGGTTCGCAAAGCAGGTGACTGCGGTAAAGAACTAGCAGCCAGTGGCGGGCATGTCGCATGTGTAGTAGAAGCCTTTGTGAGCGCTTCCAGCAAGCAGGTTGTCCATCTATGTTGTTATCTATTCAGTACCAGATGCATCCTCAGATTCGGGATTCTCGACTGCAGATCGTCCAGACAGACATATACACAGTGTGTATACTTTTGCACATATACAATTTACATACGCCGCCTGGGATGATGGCTCCGAGAGGGCGGCTGGTGCCATTAGTGTTTATTCAAGCTCTTGTGCTTCTCTGTCTCTGGATGATACAGGGGATCTATGCTCAGAGGAATAGTTCTTGGCAGACTCTTAGCGGTCAACCACCACTGGTCATAGCTCGTGGTGGACTGTCTGGACTTTTTCCTGACCAAACTCTTCCTGCATATCAAATTGCAATCAATAACAACTTATTCGAAGCTGCAATGTTTTGTGACTTGCAGCTATCAAAAGATGGACAAGGCATATGCAGAACAAATATACATTTGGGAGAAGATGACATAGTCATTAATTTAGTTTTCCAAAATCAGTACTTCTTATTTTGTCAATGGGAAAAACATCAGTGGATATTTTGCTATTGACTACACTGTGGAAGAGCTCCCAAGTAATATTTCAGCAATTCAGGCATTCACATCACGCACTCATGTCTTTGACAGAACTTTTCCAGTGCTTCCACCAGAAGCACTGTCTTCATTTGGTGCATCTGCAGTTTGGTTGAATGTACAGTATTCAAAGTTTTATGATGAGCACAATTTAAGCATGCCATCATATGTGCGGTCCTTATCAAAAACGATGATGTGGATTATATCTCTTTAGCCGAGGTTGGATTTTTGAGAGCCATAGAGCCAAGTTTTCAAAGAAGCAAGACAAATTTTATATTGATTCCCAAACAAAGAAGATACCAACCCTTCAATAAATCAAACATATGGTTCCATATTAAGCAATTTAACATCTCGTGAAGACATTTCTTTCTTAGGAATCCTAGTCCCAAAGAGCTTTATTTGGCCACTTGGTACGAGATGGATATTTGCAAGCTCCTAAAAATCTTGTAAAAGATGTGCATGTTCTTGTAGAGATTCTTGTAGAGATGGATATTGGTAAGCTCCTATAAATCTTGTGAAGCCATCTGCAGACATAGTCTCGCACTATAACAAGGCGCACTGTGCCAAGTCTGCAGTGATAAATAAGAGACTAGATTTTATTTCTAGCTTCTTAAATCGGCTCCAAAAGTGGACTTTCCATTTTGCTGGATGGATGTCCATGTTCCGTTGTAACTTTCCCTTTTGACACGCGTTGGGAGGATGTTGGCAAGTATTTTAGACCACCCACCCTGGCCGTGAACTCCTACCTGTGCCAACGTGAAGATGATCGATGTTTGGGCGCCCAACGAGCTTGAAGAAAATGGAATTAGGCGCTCAAAGCTTGAAGAAAATAAGAAATTATAAATAATAAATAATAAAAATTGAAATTAACAAAAACTATAATTATTAATAATATAAAGAACGAAATTATAATTATTACTTATTAATTTTTATTAAAAAATAAATTTAATAAAAATTTAAAAAATAATAAAAATTATATATTAAAAGTAATATCAATTAAATATTAAAAAATTAATGATATTAACAAATAAAATAAAAGTAAAAATTAATGTAAATTAAGAAATTAAATTAAAAATTAAAAACAATCAAAAGTAAAATTAAAATCAATAAAAACTAAAAATTAAATATTAAAAGAAAAAATTGACAAAAAAATAAAACTAATAAAAATAAGAAATTAAAATTAATATAAAAATAAATTAAAATAAAATAAAATAAAATTGGAAATTTAAATTAATAAATATTAATAATTACTTAATATAATTGATAATTAATAAAAAGTGTAAAATAATTAGATTAATTACAATTGAAAAAAATTAAATTAAAATTAGTTAAAATAAAAATTAAAAACTATACTTAATAAAAATTATAAATTAAAAAAATTATAAATATAAAAAAAAAAACAGAATATTACAAATTACCTAAAATTCAAACATACACAGAATAAAAACTAGCAATCGCATGTGTACAATGCAATGTGAACGCCGAATGATATATGTTATTTGATTTAGAGGTATAATTATTACTTTTGTAGTTGATGTTGATAAGGGGTGTGATTGATTTCGTAAGTGTAGAAATATAGATGGGCCACTTAATTTTAAGGTTGTTTCTACATTTCAAACTTGTTAAAAATTTATACATGAATACATTTGATACCGTTTTTGATAGTTAATTTATTTTATAGTTGATGTTGTATGTATTTAATTCGGGTTTATTGTGTTAGTTGTGCATCGGTTGTTTGGTTGGTGTTTTGTTGAAAAAATATTTATCGTACAAATAAAAGACTAAGAAAAAAACACTGAATCCTTCAAAAATAAATAATGTATTTGTTACAAATTTCTTTGTATGAATATGAAATTATTCATTATTTGACATTTTTTTATTATTGGCAAATAGTTTTTTGAAAGGGACTATACCCTTGTACAGGAAGGCTCAAAAGCCAAGATTGAATCATTGAAGCCCAACAGCAGAAAACAATCTGCGTAGCAAAAGTACCAACACCAAAGATCAATTCAAAGAAAAGAACAAGCTGAAAAACAACTAGTCTCTGCAATAGCACCGCAACACCTTAGCAGATCCAAAAACCATTGTTCGGCAAAGACAATGGACAATGAAGAACAACCGAACAACAAAAGAGAGACAAATCATCGAGGCGGAGAAGTGGCATTCTTTAAAATAAACTTTTTCTTTTTTCGAATAGTTACCCAACCTGATGATGTCTCCACGAATGGAGGGTTAGAATAAGGAGTATTTTCCATAGTTGCAATAGGACCAACTGAAACAACATCATTGTTTTCATGAGATGATTTTCCTTGTTGTCAACAGCTAAATGAGATAAATTTGTTGCATCTTCCTTCTTTGTCGTGCAATAGGATTTTTCGATAAAGGGGTTTCAGGGACTAAATCAGATTCAGCCTCTGCATTTGAATTTGATTTTAGGTCCTCTTTTGTACCAAAAACCAAGTGTTCCGGGAGGGCATCTTTCCACCAGTTGCGTTTCTCATGTTGGTGTTTTTCCATCCCACAATTAGTAGAGGTGTGACCTAAATAGAAACATCTTCTGCATCGGAATGGAAGACCTTCGTAGTCTAAAGGTTGTGACCAAGTTTTGTTTTGCACTCTGAGATCAATGGTTGTAGGAAGGTTTTTAGCCGTGTCTAGTTCCACCAAGATCCGAGCGTAGGTAGTATGGGTATAATCAAAAGTTTGAGAATCTATAGAAAGTGTAGTTCCCAGAGTGTTTCCAATAGATTTCAAACATTCACCACTCCAGAATTGGAGGGGTAAATGGGGTAATCGGATCCAAACAGGTTTGCATGAAAAAGACTCAGTGAGCGGGTTAAAAGAGGGGAACCAGGATTTAATGACTAGGTGCTTAGATTGGCAAACCCAAAGCTTGGAAGCAATGGAGTCTTTGTCAGCTATTGAAGAAAAAGTTACTATGAAAATACCTTTAGCACACGGGTATAAGTCTAACCTCCCAGCGATCAATGGAGTCCAGTGCTTGGAGATCCATGCGTGAAGATCAGAAAGGCTCGGCCAAAGTCCTCCGAATCTGCAGATGAGAGCATGTTCCTTATAATAATTTTTAGTTGAAATGACCTCCTCCCCAAATGTAATGCATGGGGTACAATCTGCAGGCTTCATAGAAGAATCCTTGCCCCTTAATGCATCTTTGAACGAGGTTACAGTGGGGCCGTGAATAGGTGCGCCATGGCCCGTCCCATCAAGAATAGAGGGAGCCTGACCGGTGAATGTGCCGCCGTCCTCAGGGGGAGTATTAATGGAGCCTTCACATTTTTGTGATATATGTATGTCACGCTTTTGATAAATATCAAATGATTCTCTATTTTTCATTTTATGGTATATTGCACGCATCACATTTTGATAAACATTAATTTATTTTTTATTTTTTATTTACACAATTAAATTATTTTAAAATGTGTCATTTATTATCGATTAATAGTGATGTAAATATAACACATTTAAATTCATCGTATTATGTGTTATAAAACACAATACAGATAAAAACTATATAAACAATGCCTAGAAATATCTTTCACATTCTCAAAACGCCTCAAAAAACATCTCTGCATCTTTAATATAGATAATTCTAAGATATTAAAGAGCAGAAATAACTGAAATTGATATGTTAAGAGAAATATTGACATACAACCACCATAAACAAGCACGGCACAAAAAACCATACAGATAATTTTAAATCAAAACATAAAAGACAGGCCAGAACTCATATAAAAGCAGGTGAAATGAGCAGATTTGCAAACGAGGGAGTCCACAAGATGTAAAAAGCTTGAAATGAGAAATGAGAAATGTAAATGAGAGGATGATATAATTGGGTTCTCGCATCACTTAAGACACTTTGCTCTTCCCTCAGGCTTTTTAAATCCTTCAAGGACCTGTGGGTATAATGTGATAAGGACTGTTTTGAGAATACCCAGTAGGTTATTAAGGGCCTTATTAGATTGTTTTGAGATTACCGAATAGGTCTTTTAAGGGTCTGTTTAGTACTTTCTTGTGCTGAATTGGGATCTGAGGATTTTGAGAAATAATGTCTGGAGAAGAGTATTTGGAGCTCAAGTTTAGACTACACGATGGTAAAGATATAGGACCCAGGAGATATTTGTCTGCTACTACTGTTGCCACTTTGAAGGAAAGTATTATTGCATAATGGCCCAAAGGTAAGGTTGTTGAATCCTAATTAAGAAATTTAATCTTATGTAGGGTTGCAATTTGAATCTGCAGTCATCGAGGGCTTTTTGAATATAAACCGATCTTTATTTGTTTCACATAATTTTTGTTTGGTATCATTTGAAAATTCATTGCAGATATATGCCTCAGATCTAAGATTTTGGAAATAGACCAATCTGAAATTGTTCTTTGTTTTCTTTGGGTCCAAAAGCGACGAAGATTCAATGGCTATTGAACAGACATATATATAAATTATTAGCAGTAGGTTTGTTGGCCCCAATCATGTTTATTAATGTTATGGATCTAGTTGTATGTGGATTATTATACTTTTATTTCCAATGCCTTCAAGGTTGTGGAAACAGATCAATCTCAAGTACTTTTTAAAGGAAAATTAAAGGTAAGGATTGAATGGGATTTGAACGTACACAGAGATAATTGTTCTATGGTGTTATAGATCTGCTAATATATGGACAGATGCATTTTTTACCCATGCCTGCAATGGGCTGCACTGAAACTTACCAGATCATTTTCACAAATGCACGGATTCCCTTTAGCAAGAGAAAGAGTAAAGCTACCAATCAGAGATCCGATTCAATATTGTAATGATCATTTTCATGAGCCAATCGCCGTTTGAATAAGTTAAGGCTCTCATTTTCCTACCTGAATGTCTCCTCCGTCTCACCAAATGCGACCACACGCACACTGTTCGGATCGAGAAAACTAAGCCCGCAAATCAAACTGTAAATGTTTTCATGGTTCAACACAAAATTACAGAAAATATGCAAAAACGTCACAACACCCGTTTAAATTGTTAATACAACCATCAAAATTAATTGCATGTAAAAAACGTCCAAACGGACGTCAAATTTAACATCGCTTCTGAGTAAACGTCAGGAGGTCCTTTGCCATAGTGGGAACACCTTCGGCGTGATTAATAAAAATTTAAACTTATTTAAAGTTTAATATTAATAATAATTATAAAATCAAATTAAAATCAAAACTTATCAAAAACTAAATTTAAAATTAAGAATTAATTAAAATAAAAAAATAAAAACTTTAATTAATAAAAATTAGAAATTAAAATTAATAAAAATTTAAAAATTATAAATTTAAAAAATTCACAAGAATAAAGAATTAATAAAAAATTAAAATTATTTAAAGCTTGATATTAAAAATAATTATAAAAGTAAATTAAAAGTAAAAATTAAAAATTATCAAAAACTAAATTTAAAATAAATAGAAATTAAAAATTCATAAACTTTTAAAATTAAAAAGATTAAAAATTAGAAATTTGACTCGAAAAAATTAAAATAAATAAAAAATTAAAATAGTTAATCGCATCACTCATGTGTAGAAATTTAGTTTTTAAATTTATCATCGTGATCATCATCATCATCTATATTGTCGCCTTCATCATCATTAAAATCAATGTTGTCATCATTAATTATCATCGTCAATAATCATGATCATCATCTTTATCATCATTATGCTCATTATTACTATCACCACCCTTACCACAAGCACCACCACCACCACAATGTTATCTTCATTGTCATTGTGATCATTTTCATGGTCATTTTACTTTTGGTCATGTGATCATCATCTTCATCATCATAGTCATTGTTATCGTTGTTAGATATCATCGTTTCGTATAAATCAACATCGTCATCATCATTATAATCATCATCATCATTTTGATTATCCTCATCGTCATTATCATCACCATCTCTATTGTCGTCATCGTCATCATTAACATCATTATCATTTTCATCATAATCTCATTGTCATCACCATCATGAGCATCATCATCATCATCATCGTCATCATTTTCATTGTTTTCATTTTTATCATCGTAATTATTTTCCTCTGTGTCATCCTCATCCTCATCTTCAAAATCATCAATCATAATCATTCTCAACATGTTCATATTCATTATCCTTATTTTCTATCATCTTCCTCATCATCATTGTCGTTGTCATCATCATCATCATTTTCATCACCATCACCACCACCATGATCATCGTTGTCATCATCATCGTTATCAATAGTATAAATATTATTACTAATATCAATATAATTGTTAGAATTTTATAATAATAATATATTATTATTTTCATCATCATCTCCACCGAATCGTCATCATCAACATCATCATTCTCATCCCCATCAATATTTTTACCATTATTTTCATCATCCTCATCATCATCGCCGCCGTAAATGCGTTTTCTTCGTAATCATTTTCATATCATTGGTTGTGATCATCATCTTCATCATCATAGTCATTGTTGTCATTGTCGATCATCGCCGCCATACAAATCATCATCATCGTTTTGATTATCCTCATCATCATCATGATCATCATCACCATCTCTATTGTCGCCATCATCATCATAATCTCATTGTCATCACCATCATGACCATTATCATCATGATCATCACCATCGTTGTCATTGTTTTCATTTTTATCATCGTAATTATTTTCCTCTACGTCATCCTCATCCTCATCTTCATAATCATCAATCATCGCCATTCTCAACATATTCATCTTCATTATCCTTATTTTCTATCATCTTCATCATCATCATTATCGTTGTCATCATCTTCATTTTCATCACCATCACCACCACTATGATCATCGTCATCATCATCGCCGTTATCAATAATATAAATATAATTACTAATATCAATATAATTGTTAGAATTTTATAATAATATATTATTATTCTCATCATCATTCTCATCGCCATCAATATTTTTACCATTATTTTCGTCATCCTCATAATCATCATCATCAATCATCGTCATAATCGCCGTCATTGTCATCGTCATCTTCATAATCATTGTCATCATCATTATCATCACCACCATAGTTGATCATTATTGTCTTCGTGATCATCACCCAACATCATCGATCATTGTCATCTTCATTATTATAACCACCATCGTCGATCATTATCATTGTCATTATCATCAAAACCATCGATGATCATTTTCGTCGTCATTATCATCACCATCATCTATGATCATTGTCATCATAATCATCAATCATCATGATTTTCATCGTCATCATCATTCTCATCATCATCTTGATAAAATTATTATCATCACCATCATCATTCTCATCCCCATCAATTTTTTTAATATTATTTTCATCGTCCTCATCATCATCATCATCATCATCATCATTGTCTTCGTAATCATTGTCATCATCATTATCATCACCACCATCATTAAGAATTTTCATCGTCATTATAGTCACCACCATCATTCATCATTATCATTATCATAATCATCACCACCATCAATCTTTGTTATCATCGTTAGATATCACCACCATTGTTGATCATTGTCGTAATCATTATAATTACCACCATCATTGATTATTTTCATTTTCATTATCATCACCACCATCGTTGATCATTTTCATCATAAGTATCATTATCATCATAATAATATACTATTATTCTCATCATCATAGTTTCCATCAAATCTTCATCATCATTTTCATCACCACCATCGTTGATCATTATCGTAGTCATGATCAATACCACCATCTTCGATCATTGTCATCATCATTATCATCACCACCATCATTGATCATTTTCATCATCATTATCATCACTGCCATCTTCGATCATTATCGTCATCATTATCATCACCACCATCATCAATCCTTGCCATCATCATTATCATCATCATCTCCATCAAATCGTTATCATCAAAATCATCATTCTCATCCCCATAAATTTTTTTATAGTTATTTTCATTGCTCTCGTCATCAGTCATCATCATCTTCGTAATCATTGTAATCATTGTCATCATCACCACTATCATTGATCATTTTTTCATCATCATAATCATCACCATCATCATCGATTATTGTCATCATCATTAGATCATCACCACCATCATTGATCATTATCCTCGTCATTATCATCACCACCATCATTAATCATTTTTTTGTCATCATCATCATGACCATCGTTGATCATTTTCATTGTCATTATCATCACCACCATTGTTGATCATTATCATCATCATTATCATTATCATTATCATTATCATTATCATCATAATAATATAAATTTATTCTCATCATCATCTCCATCAAATTGTCATCATAAAAATCATCATTCTCGTCCCCATAAATGTTTCTACCATTATTTTCATATGCCTCATCATCAACATCATCATCATCATCATCATTGTCATCACCACCATCATTGATCATTGTTGTTGTCAGTTTCACGATCATCACCGCCATCGTTCATTATTGTCATCATCATTATCATCGCAAACATGGTTGATCATTATCATCATAATTATCACCACCACCATCATTGATTATTTTCATCATCATTATCATCACTACCATCATTGATCATTGTCATCATGATTATCATCACCACTATAGTTGATCATTTTCATCATCATTACCATCATCATTGTTGTCTTCATAATCATCAATAATCGTCATTGTCATGGTTATCATCATCTCCATCAAATCATCATTATCAACATCATCATTCTCATCCCCATCAATGTTTTTACCGTTATTTTCATAATCCTCATACTCATCATCATCGTTGTCTTCATAATCATTTTCGTCATCATTATCAACACGAGTATCATTGTTAATTATCGTTGTTATTATCATCACCACCATCATTGATCTTTTCATCGTTATTATCATCACCACTATTGTGGATCATTGTCATCATCATTATCATCACAACCATCATTGATCATTGTTGTCATCATTTCACCATCACCATTTTCGATCATTATCGTTGTCATTATCATCACCACGATTGTTAATCATTATCATTATCATCGTAATAATATATTATTATTCTCATCATCATCATTCAAATCATCATCATTTTCATCCCATAAAAATTTTTACCGTTATTTTCATCATCATTATCATCACCACCATCATTGATCATTTTCATTGTCATTATCATATCCACCATCATTGATCATTTCCGTCATCATTTTCATCACCACAATCATTGATCATTGTCATCAATATTATCATTACCATCGTAATAATATATTATTATTCTCATCATCATCCCCATGAATTTTTGTACCATTATTTTCATCATCCTCATCACCACCATCATCATCATCATTGTCTTCATAATCATCGACACCATCATTATCATCACCAACATCATCGATCATCACCTCCATCGTTGATCATTATATCGTCATGATCAATACCACCATCTTTGATCATTGTCATCATCATAATCATCACCACCATTATCGATCAATGTCGTCATAATTATCATCACCACCATCGTTGATCATTTTCATCATCATTATCATCAGCACCATCGTTTATCATTATCGTTGTCATTATAAACATCATTGATGTCTTCATAATCATCAATCATTGTCATTTCATTATTATCATCATCTCCATCAAATCATGTCATCATGAACATCATCATTCTCATCCCCATCAATATTTTTACTAATATTTTCGTCATTGTTGTCATCATCATCATCATTATCATCGTCATCGTTATTTTCCTAATAATTCTCATAATCATTATCATCACCACCATCGTTGATCTTTTTCATCACCATTATCATTATCATTATAATAATATATTATTATTCTCATCATCTTCGTCATCTTCATTTTATTTGTAATCATTTCCATCACTATTATCATCACCACAATCATTGATCATTATCGTCATCATGGATCATTGTCATCATCATTATCATCACCTCCATCATTGTCGATCAATTTTTTCACCATTATCATCATCTCCATCAAATCGTCATCATAAACATCATCATTCTCATCCCCATCATTTTTTTACCATTATTTTCATCATTCTCATCATCAACATCAGCATCATCATCATCTTTGTATTCATGATCATTGTCATAATCATTATCATCACCACCATCATGATCATTTTGAAAAAATCGTTATGATAATCACCACCATCATTGATAATTGTCGCGTCATTATCATTACCTCCATCGTCAATCATTATCATCGTCATGATCATCACCACTATCATCAATAATTGTCATCATTATTATCATCACCACCATCGTTGATCATTTTCATCATCATTATCATCACCACCATCGTTGATCATTGTCATCATCATTATCATCATAATAATATATTATTATTCTCACCATTATAATTCTTATCATTATATCCATAAAATCGTCATCATGAATGTCATGAACATCATCATTCTCATTCCCATCATTATTTTTACCATTATTTTTAGTCCTCTTCATCATCATCATTGTCTTTATAATCATTTTCATTATCATTACAATTACCACAATCGTTGATCATTGTCATCATCATGATCATCACCACCATCATTGATCATTTTCATCATCGTTGTCATCACCACCATCGCCAATCATTTTCATCATCATTATCATCACCACCATCGTTAATCATCATCATAAGGGCGTTATCATCATCACCACCATCATTGATCATTATCATCGCCATTGTCGTAACCACCATCAATAATCATCATCGTTATTATCATCACCACCATCATTGATAATTTTCCTCAAAGCATTATCATCACCACCATTTTTGATCATTATCATCATAATAATATATTATTATTCTCATGATAATAATATATTATTATTCTCATCATCATCATTCTCCTTATCATCTCTATCAAATCATCATCATAAAAATCATCATTCTCATTCCCATCATTGTTTTTAGTGTTATTTTCATTTTCATCATCACCATCTTCATCATCATCATTGTCTTCGTAATCATCATCACCATCATTATCATCACCACCATCATTTACCATTGTCATCATCGCATCATGATCATCACCACCATTTTGATCATTTTTGTTATCATCATCATCATCACCACTATCGTCGATCATTGTCATCATCATTATTATCATGACCACCATTGTTGATCATTTTTGTCATCATTAATATCACCGCCATCATTGATCATTTTCATCATATTTATGAGTATCATAATAATAATATTATATTATTCTCATCATCATCATTCTCATAATCATCTCCATCAAATCCTCATCATCATTCTCATCCCCATCAATTTTTTTACCATTTTTCATCATCATCATCATCATCATCATCATCGTTGTCTTCATAATCATTGTCATCATCATTATCATAACCACCATCATTGATCATTTTCATCGTCATTATCATCACCACCATTGTCGATCATTGTCATCATCATTATCATCAACCACCATTGTTGATCAATAATAATATATTATATTCTCATCATCGCCAGTGTCATTGTTTTCATCATGGTCTTTCCATTTTCATAATAATCATCATCCACATTTTCCTCATCATTGTCATCACAACGGGTCATCATTGTCACCATAATCATTCACATACTTTTCATGCACATCATCATCATCATCCCCGTCATCATCACTTTGATTTTTGTCATCATCATCATTGTTTTGTTTTTTTCATCATCATCATTGTTTTCATTAATTTTAATCATCATCATCATAGTCAATTGTTTTAGGCTTTTTATTGAGTATTCCAGAAATTGGTTTATAATATGTTTTATATTTCATTGTTAGTCACACTAATCCCATATTATTTAAGGTTTGTTTCTATAGTCTAAACTTAATTATGTATTATTAACCTTCATAAAATGCGTTAGTATTCAACGTTATCACAATATGAGATTCATGGTCCATGATTTAATGTTCAAAATCTCTTATGAATGATTAATTTGTAAAATTATTATTTATGGCATATTCATCATAATAATATTATGTATGGAATTAAAACGAGATAATCATTATGCCTACCATTTGTTATATTCTCATTTAAATATTTACAAATATAGGTAAACCGATAATAAATATCTTTATGGTTGCATAAAATCAAGTCCACGACAATGTTTTCCATGAGCACTAACCCTTAGTTGTAGATAAACTTATAACAAAATTTTATAGGATTGCAAAAATACAAACTATTACAAACGAAAATGCATCTAAAAATAACATGACCATTTTTCAACTTCGCTAGTACGTATTAAAACTTTCAAGTGTTCTGGATACAAGAAAGGACATCTAAACAAACCATTAATAGTTTCAAATTTCACTATGTCAACAATATTGAAATCATTTTGCATTGTTTGTATAAGAAAATCAACATAATGTCATCTCGCAAAGCCTATTTTAAACATTAAAATACTAAATTTTACAAAACAAGTTCAACTGCCATATATTCATTTTGAATCCCCAAATTTCTTAACCCCCCTTATTTTTTTAGCCCTATTCGGGCAATCCTTCTTAGCTCTTGGATTTTGACTTTAATCCCATTCGTCTCTTGGTTTACTTCTGAGTTTGAAATTGATTTCATCCTCCACAATGTCGTAGAATAGGTGAATCCTAGAATGTGTTTTCTTTGTCCTAAACGAGGAAAGGAAAATGGTCCTCATATCACAGACTTTAAACCTTTTATAGAGCTCTTCCTTTATCTCATCAAGACTCAAATTTGGTCTTCTATGATGAAGAACATGGACAACAAATTGTTTTCTACAAAATTCTTCCTCGCATTGAATGTTTCTGATGCATACCGTCCATGTAGGAGTCTCAGGAGGAATGGGGACATTTGATTGACTCGTGTCTTCATTCTGCAAACAAAGCAACAACAACCCAAAAATTGATTTATAAGGAGAGTGTCAACAAATTGAGCACTTGCAAAAAAAAATGTTAAGTGGATTTTTATCCAATTTTAATGAAAAAATACATGGCTATCATTTTATCATGCGACAATTAATAAATACATCAGATGTTTAAATTATTGTATCATTGATCAAATTAAATCTTTAATCTTTATCTAACATGAAAATACATTTACATTCTAATCACGACAATCCATATTGCACCAAAAATAGATTGTTATACTTTTCTCCCTTCATGAAGACCTAGTTATAATAAGATACATTAAAAACGTATCAAAAACAAAAGTGGTACACATGAGTTTGATTGTTCGTATACCATATTTCTAAAATTTTAGTATTTATTTCTTCATTGGTTTAATTTTATGGAAATAATTTATAATTTCAAGCTTATAAGATTTATAAGATTCTAAATTTCTAGAGAGATGAGCATAATGTATTACACCATATCTACACGAGCACGTATTACACCATATCTAAAGGAGCACACAATTTCTTTTCTTTTACATATTATGAAGATATAAAATAACTTATATATTTAGTAAATAAAAATTAACAATGAATAAAATATATCGAAAAAATTCTCCTCTTAGTTATTCAAATAAATATTTAATTAAGTTATATTATAAACTCTTTAGAAGAATATAGCAATTATTTACAAAATTCTTATCCCATTCAATAATTCACCGTTTATATAAAAATTAATATGATGTTAACATAGTAAGTTGTTGAATTTCTTGATAAGAATATTAAAAACTCTAAATTCTATAACATGGATAAAATTTGAAAATATGATGTTTATTTTATGTAGCCCTATGATTTTAATTATAATACCACATAATTTCTATAGCCACATGATTTTAATTATAATACTACATAATTTCTATTGCTATAAACTATTGTAAATTTAAATTTCTTGTCAGATACTTTTACAAATTTCTTACAAAATAAAATAAATAATTTAAATATATTTTAGAGACTAACAAAGATTTTTCTTTATATCCTCCATATATTCCTTGAATTAAGCTCATTTTCCCCACTATTACATATGCTAATTTTATAACTTTCGTGACAAAAAGGAATCTCTTCCACTAAGATTTCATTTAATATATTGTAGCACACATGGTCAATGATGATGGTGCTAACATTAATAATAAAAAAATTTAAAAATTGTAAATTCTCATCAAAATTGACATGAACTCAAAATGTAAAATAGATTGCTATAATTTTCTCCCTTCATGAAGACCTATTTATAATAAGATACATTAGGAATGATTACTCGGATTTGTCATATGAGTTCCTGAAAAAGATTATTTTCAACAAACAAAAAGATTGAATTAAAAAAGTAAAATATTTCCAATCAAATTGCATTAAAGATTAAAAAAAATGAGTATAATTTACACTAAAATAACGATCCTTACCAAACATTCATAACTAATTTTAAACAATTATTTATTATAATATTATAACTAACATTTTTTATAATTTCACTTATGAACTTCATTTTCACGTGTTTGAAGCTTAAAAGTAAAATCCAAATAACTATTTCAAAAATCTGCCAAACAATCTAGATGAAATAAATATATAAAAATTAAAGTTTGAGAGAAAGAATATCAAGAGTAACAATATGCAGAGGAGAAACCATACAAGATATATATCAAGGGCACATTAGTAAGAGGGTTCAGAATTTTTTTCTGTCCTATGAAATTGAGCAAATAATTTTTAAAATATATTATAGATATTCTCTCTATCCACAATTCTTGGAAATTGAAAAGCAAAAAGAAATAAGCAAAAATTTATTTTCAGAATAAAACTGCAGAAGATTTTATAATTTATGATCTCCAGGTAAAGGCGGACATTAAAATATACAATTTCCAATGAAACAAGTTACCATAATAAACATTGCTATCAAATTTTCCAAGGCTATATAACGGGGAGTCATTATTATTTATATTGGAGGCTATGGCTTTGATAAATGGATGAAATGCTACTGTTAAATCAATACTTTCAGACAATAAATTTTAATAAATTTATGCTTCAACAAATCCATAATCATCAAGATTGAATGTCTAGATTGGAAACGTATGTAATAATTACAGAGGAATTTTGTTAGAAAAACATTGATGTCCGCAATAAGGTTTAAGAATATTAATTCAATATTATTAAAGCTCCATATCATGCCATACAAACCAAATCTAATGCGCAGACCAAATGTTTACACCCGCGATTCTTAGAAAACTATATAAATAATATGCAATCAAAACCAATACTTCTATGAAATTTTATTATTAAAAAACAGACATTATTTTCACCACTCGATTAATGGCATAAACAATAATGAAGTATTTACTTACCAAATTTAGGATTTCGTTAATTGTCTCTTCTGTGAAATATAAACTCTAAAGCAGTGAAAATATTTAATCAAAGATGGAAACCCTGAAATTTTAAAAGACAGAAATAAGTACCTGAGACATGTCTAGTTTAATTTAAGTAATTGCCATTATAAAATTTAAGCATCTTGCAATGAAAAACAACTCTTGAAAACAGTACAAAGTAGTAGGTCAAAACCTGAATCTCCTCAATTAATTGTTCAAGTTGTCACAAAAAAATTTGTACTGTCCATCTTCTTATTCTGTGTGTTGTAAGCAAGTTTACATTAGAAGCTGCAGTTACATTCCAATATAATTCCAGAACGTGAAACTGCAGTTACATTCTTATACACTTCCAGTCCATGAAATTGTTTTTAAATTTAAAAGGATTCCTGTTAAAATATTTTTTAAAGTATTATTTTAACCTAATTGAAGGATAAACATGTAACTATTTTTTATTTCTATTTGTTATAAAAGTTTATGAAATAATGATATTTGTCTTCCAGTCTATGGAAAAGAGCTACAAGGCAGGTGTCGAAAATGATTGAGTGAAGTTATATAAACCATCCTAATTAAATTCGTCTAACCCTTATATAAACCATCCATACTTAATTTATTTTCCCATTTACAAAAATATTGATTCTACTATGCTCTGTCAATTCTCTCCTCCCACGTGTCAAAGAAGGTATTTATCCCATATATTTTTCTATTTTTACCCAAATTCAAAACATAAAAGTGCATTGATAAAATTGTGAGGGTGTAGTATTTTTGATGTAAAAGGTGAGAAGTTATACCTTACATTTATTTTCTATTCTTTTTATTTCTCATCCCTCCCTTTCGAATACTCTTTAAAATTCACTTTCTAGCCTCATTTTACCTCAGTTTTCCATAATCTTTTGATCGTGAAGTTTAAATACATGGTATATGAACATATTTAATATTTAGAAACCTTTGTGCCTGATATATTTAAATGAACTTTTGGATAGAATAACATATGATTATCCCACCATCTTGGATTAATGTGTTAAAAGTAGTGGGCTAGTTCATGTTGCTAGCTTCCCCACCCTAGTACAATGCGGTGACAAAGTTCTTGCTTGTGCATCTAATTTTAATCTGCAAAAGAAATAACTGAAATATCCTCAAGGAAAAATTATTGGTAAAAAACATGTTATCCAAATAACTCTCCAATTATTTGGACAACTTGTATACATCATCTCTCTATGCAATCTTCATTGCAAGGTTGTCAGGTTGAGATCTTCCTTGGTTTCATTTCCCCATGTGCTTCCACTTCTCCCCTTTCATTTTCCTTATTTTTTCCACTCGTCCCTTGCGTGCATCTGCTGCGCGTCCGCCTTCTTCCCGGAATCTTTTCACCCTATGTGTGTGCCTTGCACTTACTTCTATCGGCCAACTTTTTTGAAGCCTCGTGTACCCCACATTATCTTGTAATAGTTACACCTTGACCATGTGTTCTCTGCTCACTAGTTTACCTCATTTCCTCATGCCCATTGTGCGCACATCCCTTCTATCTTCATCTCGCGCCTCATTCTTCTGTGCGCATACCTTTGCACCCTCCTCTGCACCATTCTTTCCCACCTCATTCTAACTTGCTAAAGTGTGCCACACACCCAATTAAAGCATGTCAACAGAGTGCTAGATCTCTTGTGACAAATCATTGAGTGACACATAGTAGAAACGACAAAACTTTTTTATAGTTGGTCATCCTTTCAGTTGATCCACGTGTGCCACATGTGTTGCGTGTGCCGATGAATTTGAAAAACTCTAACAACCATATTTTTGTTATAGATATCTGGTGGGTGAATGCATAGACTTTTAAGATAGTTTTGACATAGGATACTATGCTAAAGATTCAAATTAAAATCCATGGTGGACTTGGTAGGTGAGAAATGATAAAATGTCCTTCGAAGAGTTAATGAGTAGAGCTAATTTCTCCAACCACCCAATTTGATATGATCCACCCTCCTTCCTTCTCCTAGGGAAGTTCATTTGATAGATTTGTAGGTGGATTTGCAGGCATTGAATGCTTCTTGTTGATGGTTATAATTCAAATTCAGATTTTCCTTCTTATTCTCTTCTTATTCCATGGATTTATCTAGAAATGTAAGAGATGGGCTCATTATTAATGTTGGACATTTTGGATCCTTACACACTTTGCTAAGGACTTCATATTTTCAATATTTTGAGTTCACACTCTAGATCTAGCTCATGCATGTGGATATTGTCCTCTTTCACCAGTAATATCTCTCCGCTATTTTGGAAGTAATAGAAGAATTTTTTTGTGACTATTCTTTGTCATAATCATCTTGCATTCCTTCTTCTTGCCTTCTAGTTTGCATTACGTACTTGTTGTGTAATTTCATGTCCATCAGAACTCCTTATTTAGTTGTGTTCCATGAAATTGATCTGGTAAATACATTTTTAGTTGTGCTACATGTGCATAGCCTTATTTCACACATTTCCTTTCACTTTTGCTTAGAAAAATAGTGTTCATCCTCTTTTTTGGTGTTATCTCATTTTAGTGTAGTTTCCTTTCATGTTATCCTTCTATCCCTAGTCCCTTGGCATTATTAGCTTAGTTTCCCTTTCAACACTAGGAGTAGCAGTAGTAGTAGAACTAGATAGAGGAACTGGCCTTCTCCGGAGATCCATCCCAAGCACACAAGGTCCCACAACTTGGGGACGGTTCCATTGTTGTCACAAACAACTCAGTTCTTCCAGATCTGAGACGCGGGTGTAATTTTGATGACCAAAAATTATAAAGATGCTTGATGGGATGAGTAATGAAATATTAAATTTCATATTGCTAATTTTTGGTCTGTGGACTTACTATTTCATCCTTTCGAGACTCATTTCAACACATCAAGAAACTCCCAACATCTCGTAGATCTTTGTTTTAGCAGCCCTAAGTGTCTTTCATGAGAAGAGTGCATACAAAAAGAAGTGCAGCAGATGAAGATTATATCGAGTACCTACATCTATCCTTGATAATATTTCATTCCATAAATCATGCACGTGCATTTCCATCTCTAGCGCCCCACACCCATTCAACTCCTCCTCATATAAGACAACTAGAGTGCCCTGCAATGGTGTATTAGCCACCTCTTCCACTAAGGAACTTTGCTAACTTCACTAGAGAAATTACCCTTGTTCTTTCCATACAACATGATATGTTAAATATCACACTCAAAAGTATTCCATACTTTATTGGTGAGAATCAAGTCATCCCTCAGGAGCATATCCAAGATATAGCAAACGTATGTTCACTCTATTTGATCACACATGACGATGTAGCAGTCAAGATACTTGTAATCGCTTTCAAAGGTAAACCAAGCATTGAGACTTGGATCTATTTCTACCGGGATGAGTTCGGGATAACTCTTTGCAATCGTTTTAAACATAATTCAAATCTCCTATCTTTGGTTAGCAATCGACAAAGATCACAAAGGGAACCCAATGAGAAGATGACCGATTTTAACATCAGATTTTGGAAGACTTGGGACAGAATTCCCCTTATGGTTAGACCTACAGCCCAATATAATTTTCTATATTATCTAAAGCTATTGAAGAAGGATATCTTAGTCATGATTCAATCTATGGGAGGTAGGACTTTACCAGCTACTTATAATATTGTAGTGAGGGCATAAAATATTTTTATTCAAGTGGAAAAGATGGCTCCTAGACCACTTATTCCCTTATTCTTAAAAATGTCACAAGCACCCCAACTTTAATTTTCCCTTATTCCTTTTAGTGAGAAAAGAGCACAACCTATTACATCAACATCCTACTCTCAAGCATAGTAGAAAGAAGATAAAGAGTTAAAGACCCTGATTAGAAATTTGTCAAATAAAGTTTTATCATTAGAAAAACAATAGGTGCAAGACTACAGAGGAAATTATAATTAGGCACATAGCCAAAGTAATCAACCTTGGTAGAATAAATATGGAAACCAAAGATATGCACCCAACTAATAGAATGATATATGGTATGCTAGTGCACATCTACCCTTGCAAGTTATTTCTACCGCATCCTCTCTTCCAAAGACCTAGTCCAAGTCATGTGGTTGATCCATTTTAGATCAATTTGGTGTAGGATTTAGAGTTGTGTTTCCATTGAAACATGACTCAAATTCAATATCATTATGCCAATGTTGCATGCACCCAAGCCTACTGCTTAATCCAAAATGCTTCAACCTTTGAGCCTTAAAAAATTTTCCCCAGTAGATAACCAAGAAAAGTCGAAGCTCATCCAGAGGAAAATTTGATATTCTTTGATGCTAAATAATTTTGTGAAATTAACCATGAAGTAGATGATACAAACAAACCACGTGCTTAAGTTATAGACAATACAAG
This sequence comes from Taxus wallichiana var. yunnanensis, assembly GCA_018340775.1. Lineage (NCBI taxonomy): Eukaryota > Viridiplantae > Streptophyta > Pinopsida > Cupressales > Taxaceae > Taxus > Taxus wallichiana. The sequence goes on from CM031241.1 coordinate 386,041,999, forward strand.
ATACAAAAAGATAATCTTAGATTCTTGTGCATAGGTCAAAATTCCAACAACACAAGCAGACCCTCAGAAGTAGAAATATGCAACCAAGGCATCTAGTAGTAAATACCCTCAAGTCTCTGGACAAGACTCCCCATGTAGAGATCCTTTAGAAGTGGTGCAAACCCCTCCTTTGGTAGGTCATGCCTCAACTTCTGCTAATGCCCCTACCTCTGCACTTGGACAGTCAAGAAATGATGTCGTTGTGCCCAAATGCACAAGTCAGGGGGTCTTCCATTCAACATTGTGAACCAAATGAAGAAGATAAATATAAATGTCACAATGTTGTATGCCCTGACCATTCCATCTTAGCATGAAGCTCTAACACAAATCCCCCACACTAATCCAACTATTCAGAAGCTACATGCTTCTATCAACATCTACCAAGAAGAGTAGAAGGAAGTAAGAAATTTTATTAAAATCCCGCCCTTCTATATGTCTTTGATCATAGGCAAGCACCTAGTGCATAATTACATGATAGACTCCGGTGCTAGTACTTTTTCATGCCTAAGAAGATAGTTGATGTCTTAGGTCTCAAGTATATCCCCTAACAAAAGGAGTCCTACAACTTGATGGTTTAACCATCAATACCTTAGGAATCATCAAGGATCTTGAGTTAACCCTTCATGCATGTCCAAGTTTAACACCATGAAGATGTTTCAATCATTGACTTACCTACTTTGTTTTCCCTATGTCCATCAAGATAATTTACTACAAAAGTGGGTGGTTACTTGTCTTATTATTGATCGATATGTTACTTAAGACAAGGTATGGTACCCCGTTTACCAAACAATATGAGAAGATATTTTCCTATCATGTAGAGTCATATGTCCCATCTCCTCTCCTAGCCAACTAGTTAATCCAAGAACAAGATTCAATTCTTGAAGAGAATCCTCTTACACTTTCTATTCCCTGGTCTATTACTTAATGAGTGGACAGAGAGGCACCATAAATTTGACCCATATGCTGAAGAACTAGAAGCCTATGAAACTGAGCTTTGTACTTACTACATTCTTGAAGAAGAACTTATGTTGTCACACACACTCAAGAAATATTAACTTGAACTTGGCCTATGGAAGTTGTACTTTGATGGTTCCGAAGCATAAACGACGTGGGAACAAGATTTTTCTCATTTCTCCTAAGGATGATAAATTATGTTTCACACACGGGTTGTGGTTTAAATGTTCTAAGAATGTGGCAGAATATGAAGCATTAGTGCATAACCTTCTTATTACTAAAAAGAAAGGGATTAAGACATTGAATATCTTTAGGGACAAAAAATTGATTATCCAACAGAAACCAACAGATTCCAAGAAAAGAATAGGCTCCTCAAATCTTATAAGCATAGATTTTGGGAACTCTTTGAGAGCTTTGATGCTCTAAATCTGAAGGTTATGCCATGAAAAATCAATAAGAAAGATGATCAAATGGCCATGCTCGGTTCGCAGTTCTCTCCTGCTAAGGAATTTTTCAAAGGAAACATTCAACACATTAATATGGTGATAAGACCATCCATTCCAGAAAACAATACCATCTATTAAGTGTTTTACGGTGATGCACAGATTGTCCAATTCATCCAAAATGAAGTGGAGTTCTAATCAAGCATGCAAGCTTACTTATATAACAACTATGGTGACCAAGTGATTTAATCGAAGTCAAATAAGCTACATAAAACATTTGTCACCTCAGAAAAATTTTAGCCCGATGATGAGTTCAAGGGTGAATAAAATTACATGTGTATCATGCAAGAACACTTTGCTCCCCAGTAAATATTATGCATGGGAAAGAGTTTCTTCTCATCAAAGCTTACACACACAAAGAAAAGAAGTCCTTCATCTCTCTCTATTAGACATAAGTGCTATTTTCTCACGGGAGTATGAAGACCTCAAAGGCTTTGATCCAATTGTTTATCAACACTCCATTGACCTTGATCCTGGTATCAAACCCGTTAGTCATAAGAAGTGACCAAGTCAATCCAAAGATAGATCCCTCATGAGTGTTAGCGCATTAGTTAATTAATACATTATTAGTTGATAGTTGTGAACAATTATTTAACTATTCCTATTCCTCTCATCTCCATTAGCCTATATATGGCTCGCATGTTTTATTTGACAAATGCTTTGAATGAAAACATTCTCTTCTTGTCATCATTGGTATCAGAGCCTTTTTCCATCCTCTACCTACGTGGAAGATTGGAAAATAGTTTTTGGCGTATTCTTTGTGTGTTGTGTGTGGACAGTGACCAAGGAAGGAAGCGTGAAGGTGATGTGCAGACCTATCGTGAAGGAGACCTAGCCATAAGCCAAGATTGCCTGTGTGACTTGCGCAGAGAGGAGAAATAGAGTTATTTTTCTATTCTTGCATGAGTATGTGAAAGAGCACTGTTGTGTTGGAAGAGAGGTTTCCATGGAGATCCAAACGACTTGCTTTCTATTCCTTTCATTGGAGGCACTTTTTTTTGTTTGGACATGGAAACATCATTAAATGTGACCTACTCTAATTTGTTTGGCATGTAGGAGCTAATAAAAATCTAAGCAATCAGTGGTGCGGGAGGCATGTGTTGTATTGGCAGCACAACCAAACTTGTGAGAACAGCAAAAGTGGAGAGCCCGTTTCTTTCAAGACATAATCAATTTATGTTCGGATTTAGTTGATGTGTATAGCTTCTCATTATTTTCCAAGAGTGTGGGAGTGAGAAAGTTTTCATTTGGCACTAGAGTAGATTCATTGGTGTGGAAAGAAGTAGTTTGTAGGTGTACGAGGTGTCCGAGTGGTATCCCCGACACCATGTGTGAAACGAGGCCAGCCCACGTATGTCACAAAATTCGAATGTAGAAATCACCATGAGAAATGCAGCAAATATTTGGGCATTAACTAACAATGAAGACACCACTGGATTGTTCTTTGCCTTGGTCAATGAGCTCCGCAACACTGGGAATATTCTCTTTGACAAGATTTTGTGCGTTGAGGACTATTGGAGTATTTTTGGTTCAATGTTCGATGTCAAGCATGGTGGATTCGTGCAAGAAATTGAACGTGACTATGATGCAGATGATGAACGTGAAGTAGAACACCCACAGGAGCGTCCACATCTCACTGCATGAACCTATAGAGCCCATCTTCGGGATAGGTTCCTTCAGTAAGAATTGTAGTCAATTTTTGAAAAATAAATAAATAAAATACAATTTTGAGTTTTTGAAAATGTCTGCACCTCACATTCTATTGTTGGATGCCCAGTTGCTCAAAGGGCCAAATTTCACCATGGAAAACCAAGATGCAGATGATTCTTCAATTTGAAGATCTTTGGGGATAATTTCTTGAAAAGATGCCCCTCCCATAGACGCTGATCTATTGGCTAAGCATGAAAAGGCCGATGCAAAATCATTAATGCTTATCACTCTAAGCCTTTCTGATGAGGTTCAACCTTACATTTGGGAAGCAACCACTTCCTCTTAGGCATGGACCACATTGTGTACCATCTATGAAGCCAAGAATCTGATGATGAAGTTACATCTTCAGAAAAAGCTTCACACGATGAGTATGCATGATGGTGAATTAGTAGAAGCCTTCTTGCGGCATGTGGTCGAGTTACGTGCTAGAACTCTCTACTCTTGGTGAACCGGTGGATGACAAGTTACTAGTCCCACTCACCTTACAAGCTCTTCCTTCCCGGTTTTGAACACTGATCACCATGTTGACCATCACTTAATAGGAGGTGAGTTTTACCACACTGGTGAATTATCTCCAACAGGAAGAAGCCATGCAGAATGTTCAAGAAGCCTTTGAAGACAAGGCTCTCATCACAAGGAAAAAGCATAAGCCTCGAAAAGGGCGGTCAACCCCTAGAATCGAAGTAGCATCCATAGCAGAAACCTTCTCGGCGACCACCACAACAGCCACCCTTTTATCCCAGAAGTAGCATAACAAAAGGTGGATATGTGGTACCACATTTGCTCCACAAATACGCACATGACTATGAACCATTATTACAATGGTCACAACTATGGAAACTGGAAAAGAGAGAACTTCTCGCCAAGGATATTCCAAGAAATCATGATGGTGTGCTCATAATTAGAGGCAGAAGGGTCATATTGGTTCTCAGCAAGATGCCACCTCCGATGAAGAGGTTCCAGACACAACTCATCTGGACATTTTCCTAGTATCACAGACTTTGCAGCCATTAGAAAGTGTCGGTTGATTAATCGGGCACCAGAAAACACATGACCGCAATAATAAGTTGTTCCATACCCCGAGTGACCGGTCCACTACGAGATCGGATCACCATCGAAGATAATAAGGAGTATATTGCGGAAAGGATTGCTGATGTCATCATTCATCTTGGGACATGAAGATGTACACTCATGAAGGTGCTATATGTTCCGTGTTTGACCTCAAATCTCTTGTCTATGAGTCAACTTCTTAACCATCGAATACAAAGTTGAATTCTTTGTTGAGAAAGGGGTCAAGTCTAGCATCATTTCCAGGAGACTCGTGGTAATTGCTCGAGCATTTTGAAGGGCCATCTATTTGCACTAGAAGTGGTCACTTCATCTAACATTGCTCTCTTCTTCAATGGTGGAGTCCATTACACTATGGCATTTTTTATATTGTCATTTTTCTGTCGGGGCTCTGCATTAGCTTAGTGCCAAGTAAATGGTAAGAGGGATTTCTCCACTCTCCCATTCCTTACCTCGTCTCGCTAGGATGTCTTCAAGGGAAAACAACAGAGAGGTCTATTCAAACAGAGCTCTTATCATTGTACGGAGCATCTTCAAGTCATACACACCGATTCTGTGTAGACCCCTGTTAGCTAGCTTCCAAGGTTTTAAGTACTTCCATCTCATCATTGATGATTACTCGTGAGAAAATGTGGGTATATTTTCTCCGAAAGAAGAGTGAGGCCTTTCTCCATTTCCAAACCTTTTACTTGCAAGCCACCAGGCACTGGGAAGCCTCTCCTTCTTCTCTGCTCAAATTGAGGAGGGGAATTTGTATCAAAGAAGTTCTTAGCATACCTGAAGTAGCATGGCATTCAACAACATCTGACTACACCCTACACTCCCCAACAGAATGGGATTTCTGAGTGACACAACAGGACTGTCATGGAGATGGCTCGTTGTATGCTCTCCACCACCAATTTAGAGGATCAGTTTTGGGCAGAAGCAGTCTAGACAACAGTGTATCTACTCAACCAGGCACCCATGAAGATCTTGCAAAATAGGACACCGAAAGAGGTATGGACTGGTTGTAAACCTTTTATTCATCATTTGATATTTTTTGGTTGTACTACATATATGCATGTTCCAAATGAGAAAAGGAAGAAGATCGATCCAAAGACACTACCATGTCTTTTCTTTGGGTATAGTACTACCTCAAAGGCATATCGTCTCATGGATCTTGAGACGAAGAAGTTTTACGAGAGTTGAGATGTAGTGTGTGATGATTCATCCTTTGACTCCCTACCACACAATGGAGATCCAGTACCAACCTCATCACATAGATTTCTCACACATCTAGATGATGGGCAAGATGATTCTTCTCAGAGAGAAGAAGAGCTGAGTGGAGACTTGTTCATTGATCTAGGCACCCCTGACAACACATCTTCACATCGCAGAGCAACAACACTAATGTCCGAAATGGGTCCGTAATACTATTACGAATGCACACCTAAAATCACTTTTAGGTACTTCTATGGGAGTCGAACACAAAGTCAAGCCGGACATGACGTAAATTTTACACTCATGAGTTCATTGTTGATAGCATCGAACCTGACATTGTTCATGAGGCATTAGACCAACCACAGTGCAAATAGGCTATTGATGTTGAATATTATTCCCTAATTCAAAATCAGACATGGGAACTTATCGATCTGCCTCTAGGTAAGAAATCCATTGGCTGCAAATGGATTTTCAAAACAAAATATAAGGTATATGGTTCAATCAAAAACACAAAGCATGAATTTTTTCAAAGGGTTATGCTCAAAAAGAAGGAATTGACTATGATGAGACCTTTGCACCCACCTTGTGAATATCAAAACCATCGAGTTTTATATGCACTAACAACACAAAATGGATGGAAACTTAAAGAGATGGATGTTAAAAGTGGTTTTCTGAAGAGTGATCTAAAAGAAGAAGTATACATGGCCCAACCTAAGGGGTTTGTAGATGAGCATCAACCACATAAGGTATATCATCCGATAAAGTCACTTTATAGACTCAAACAAGCACCTAGGGCATGTTATATAAAAATTGATGATCACCTATTGCAACATGGATTCACTTGTTGCCCCTCAGATACAAATTTGTATATCAAGAAGGTAGGAACAAAGATTTTCATTCTAGTTTTATACGTAGATGATATTGTGATCAATGGAAGTTTTGAAAATCTTATGGATGATGTAAAGAATGATCTGAAGAAATCCTTTGACATGACCAATTTGGGGCTACTTCACTATTGTCTTGGCTTAGAGATATGGTAGAAGAAGAATCATATCTTCATCTCCTAGATGAAATATGCCAAGAAACTCCTAGAAAATTATGGTATGTCAGATTGTAAACCTATGTCCACCCCTATGGAAAATTTTTTGCAATTATCTATATTCCAGGATTCACCACAAGTAGATGGCACTCACTATAGGTAGCTTGTGGGGAGTCTCATTTACTTGACTTATACCAAACCAGATCTTTGCTTTGCAGTGAGCTATCTCGCTAGATTTATGCAGGAGCCGAAGAAATGTCATTGGATAGCAACAAAGCATGTGTTGAGATATGTCTCGAGGTATATCTGAATTTTTCTCGAGTATTATAAGAACACTTAGTTCTTCTTACAGGATATACAAACTTGAACTATGCAGGATTTGTTGATGTTAGGAAATCCACTTCAGGATATGTATTTTGTCTCGGATCTGGACCTATCTCGTGGATTAGCAAGAAGAAAACTAGTGTTGCTCTCTCATCCTACCATGCTGCACAAGGAGCTATGTGCAAAGTAATTTGGTTACGTCGCATTCTTGCATATATAGGGATTCCTTAAGAGAAACCTCCCATAATTCACTATGACAATCAAGGTGTTTTGAAGCTTGTGAAGAATCCTTTTTTTCATGAATGAACAAATCATATTGAGGTCGAATGTAACTACATTCATGAACAGGTATTGAACCACCAAATACAACTCTAGTACCGCCCTACCGATTTTTCAAGTTGTAGATATTCTCACCAAGCCTCTCGGCAAGGTGAAGTTTTATTTGTTTAGGGGTAAATATGTAAGAATAATCTATTAAGGGGGAAATGTTAGTGCATTAGTTAATGAATACCTCTCTTCTCCAAAGAACCTATATATGGCTCGCATGTTTTATTTTAAAAATGCATTGAATGAAAACATTCTCTTCTTGCCATTAATGAGAAAGGAGTTATCCAAACTCATTGAGGCAAAAATTATTTTTCCCACTAAGTACTCTACTTGGGTTGTGAATGTAGTTCCAAAGTTGCACAAAAAGAATGATGAAATTAGACCTTGTCTAGATTTGAGATATTTGAACAAATTGTCTCTCGAAGGATCATTATCCTTTTCATTTAGTTGTGAATATTTAGTAGACTATTGCACCATTCTCAATTCTAGATAGGTATTTAGGTTTCAATCGATCCTAGTTAAGAAATAGGATTAATTAAAAGGGAATTTACAACTGAATTGGGAACATATGCATATCATAAATATGCCCTTTGGTCTATCAAATTCAAGGTGCTACATTTTAGTGTGCCATGGATATTTCCTTCAAATGCTACATCAACGAGTTCACCTTGTTTTACCTTGATGACATAATAGTCTTCTCAAAGAAGAGTGTACATGATATTGCACATCTAGAGAAAGTTTTTGAGAGATGCAAAAAGTATGAGGTGTCTCTTAACCCTAAAAAGTGCAATTTTACTTGTGGTGTAGGGTGATCTCTTGGTCCACGTGGTTTCAAAAGGATGACATCACAATTGATCCCGAGTGCATTTTAACCGTCCCGGCTCTTTCCCTTCTAGTGCAAAGAAAATCCCTATAGTCCTTCTGGGTAAGATCAATTTTGTTAGGAGTTTTATCCCTAACTTTACAGGACTGATTTGACCCATCACCCCGATGCTTAAAAATGACATAGCCATGTGTGGACAAATGGAAGGAAGAGAAAGCTTTAATAAAATCAAGAAATAAATTACTTTCACATCAACACTCATCAACCCATATTATTCCAAGGATTTCATCCTTTATGCTTATGATGTTGATATGAGTGTCATTTCTATCATAACACAAAAAAATAAACAAGGGGTGGAACAACTAGTGACTTTATTCAGCCAAAACCCGAAGGATTATGAATTAAGGTACAACCACATGGAGAAGAAAATCTTTTCCATCATGCGCGTGCTCAATAAATTCAAATGTATGCTCGCTATGAATCATATCAAGATGTTAGTATCCCACTCCTCTATCATAGACTTCATCACGGGAGTAGAAATCATTGAAGAAAGAGCACGATGGGTAACCTAAAGTATGGAATATGATCTGACTATAAAAATAACAAAATTTGTAAGAGGTAGTGTGCTCTATAAGAAGATTTCTAAGGATGCACATAATGAATATGAGGCTTCATTTTCTCATGATTAGATCTCCTACATGTAGAACTTGAGGAGAATACAGATCATGGTGTGCATGATCTGGATGAAGGAAATGATCACATTCCTTTTCGAGGGTGTATACCCTCCGGTTTAAACAAGGCAAAGAGAATAAATATGAGTATTTAATCTATCCCTTATGTTTTGATTTATGGGATTCTCTTCAAAAATAATATTGATGGTGTGTTGTTAAGATGTATCAATGACGATAAACCGAAATAGTGTTAGTATAATTTCATGATGGATTCTCTCGTGGACACTTCTCTGCGCGAAAACAACAACGATGAAAATAATAATGGAAGGAATATTTTGGCCTACCTTATTTTTATATGCACACCAATGGGTCACAAAATGCAAGGAATGAACTTTATTTGTAGGAAAGATGATATTCATAATGCTTCCTCCAACCAATCTAAGTGGACCAGCCTTTTTCATAAAAGGGTCTCGAATTCATAACCATGATCAATATGCCTTCAAGCGCTTGACATAAGTGTATGTTTACAATTACTTATTACTTCACTAGATGGATAGAAGTTGTCGTGCTCAAGGAATCAACCGAGTTAGTCATCCTTGAATTTCTCAAGGGCATACTCACAAGGTTTGGAGTTCCTCAAACCATTATCTCTCGAGAATGAAAAATCCTTCCCTAGGACAAGAATCATTGATTGGGATCTAAATTTGGGAATTTATCAAAAATTCTTCCAACTATTAGCCGCAAGGAAATGGTCTAAAAGAATCAGCAAATAAGAACCGATAAGGATCATGAAGTGCACAATGAACATCACCAAAGACAAAGTGGCATCTAAAGGTCTCTCATGATCTCTACATAGATAGAATCACAATCAATAAAGTAATAGGAACTTTTCCTTACGATATTGTCTATGGAAAATAGTCTACCCTTCCTTTGACGCTAGAATTGAATTTTTTAGCCCTTGCCTAACAATCGAAATTGAAGACATAAACTAGAGAGAAATTATAATGGCAGAGTTGGTCAATCTTGAAGAATCAAGATAATCCGCCATGATCATGTTAGATCAACATCAATAAGCAAAAAGAGATGCTTTGACAAAAATTCTAGGCCTCGAAGATTTCAAATTTGAGGACTTAGTATTAATATGGGATGTTGATAGAGCTAAACCAAGGCACCATTCAAAGTTTAATGCACTTTAGAGTGTCTCGTACATCATTAGTTCATGCAAACATGCTAACTCTTTTGGTTAACTCATCTTGATGGAGGTGCACTAAAAATATCAGCAAATGGGATCCATCTCAAATTCTTCCACTAAGTTTGTTGCATTATTTTGTATGTATTAGAGTAGTTTCAATTCCTCTAAGTGCACTCGACCGTAATTTTTTTGATTATACATAGTTATTTCTTCTTGTGTACACCCCGTGTGTGCTCTTCATTTGCTTCCAAGATTCTAATCTTCTTCTAGTAATTTCTAGTAGCTTACAACATTGAGAATAGAGTCAAGAATGATTCTTCAAGTTAATTTAGGGTCAATTCATCAAATGATTACATAGGAGACTCCATACTAAATGGATTTTCAGAGGCTACCGATCTCCTTCACCTACAAAGAAAATGGCCCCGAAAGTCACCAAAACTATTTTCCAAACAACTCTATAGTTATTTGGATAACTTGTATACATATTCTAGTTTTGAGATCTTCATTGCAAGGTTTCTCGTGCTCAAGATTCTCTAGGCACAATCCTTGGTTGCATTTCCCCACATACTTCCCCTTCGCCATTACATTTTCATTTCTTCTTTGTTCAAATCCTCCTCGCATGCATCTCTTGTGCATCCACCTTCTTCCTAACATCTTTTCACCTTGTGCGCACCTCGTACTTGCTTCAATCAGCCAAGTCCCTTGCCCTTGCATGCCCCAAATTATCTTGTAATAGTTACGCCTTAGCCATATGTTCTCTCGCTCACCATTTTTCCTCATTTCCTCACATGCATTACACACACCTCCCTTCGTCTTCTTCCCACACATCATTCTTTCTCGCGCATACACCTTTACACCCTCCTTTGTGCCATTCCATGCCACATCATTCTGACCTACTTGAGTGTGCCACATGCGACCAGTCAAATCACTCAAAATGGCACCGGATCCTTGCAACAAATCAATGAGTGACATGTGACAGACATGATTGCCAAATCGGCTTAAAGTCAAAAGAAAAAGGCCTTCCAAATTTCCCAAGACTCTCTTTAGAATTGATTTCTTAGAATAAATTTCAGATATAATCAAACTAATGGCTATAGTAATGGGTATTCCATCCACCAATGAGTTTCAAAATTTGATTTTTGTATACATTAATGTACTCTGTGAAGAAAATTAGAATTTGAAATAGGAAAAAATAATATGTGAAAAATCTAATCCGATATCTCTTCAATGTTCATTAGACAAAAACATTTCATATGAATTCATACCTAATGTACACCATAAAAGCATACAAAATATGGGTGGGGATAACATTGAAAGAGAACAAATAAAATGCACCCGTGTATGAATTCTAAACCCAACTCACCTATGATAACAAAAAGATTCGTCATAATAGAGTTAACGATTACTTCACCATGTTCTTTGTCAAGTTTCTTGAAGGGAATGTGACTGAGATATTTTTTAGAGAAGATAGACAATTAATTTCTAAATATGGCAGCCTTTTCATTCAATTCAGAAAATTTTCCTATATCTGGATTGGTCATTGGGTTTGAGTGAACACAAAACAAGCTACCAATTTATGTGTCTTTGTCAAGATAGTCATGGTTGAAATTTTTAAACAATTGGATGTGCGCCATAGAAGTTGCAGGGACAATAAAATCTCAGGAACCCAATTACCCATCTCTTTGGGTAACTACACTTGCTGGTCAACCCTAGATGCTCAAAATGTTGAGCAGACTATCTAAAAATTAAAATTACATACATATCATAAAAGGGCTTATTTGATAGCAAGGGATTAATTTCAAAGAACATGATGATGTCGTACTAACATTTTCCACCATTAAAATACTATTGGGATGATTGTGTTAATGAATATGAAGTCAGAAAAAGACTATTTGGCACACTGTCATTGCAGAACAAATCAAAGACATCAAATTATACATGACTCTTGAATGTATGGTTGATGTTGATTCAAATCTTTATACGATGGATTATATAATATACATTTAGTACACTCTTCTACCTAATATTAATTAGTCTCTAAAAGAGAAAGAAAAACATGATGATCTCGAATAATCATTTCCTTCGAGAACAAGATATTGGTTTAACAGAAAAATGAAGGAATTAAGAGAATCACATAAGACATCTTCTTCCCAACAGGCCTCCACTTCACAAAAGGATGTCCTAGCTCAAAAAAATACATCCTCCTCTCCCTTAGACTCGAGAACTAAGGTTTATATGAAGAAATATAATTCAAAAGAGTCTGAAAAGAAAGTAGAAACACACGAACAAGGAGTGGAGAAAGAGAAAGCATAAGATTTGGCTAGTGAAGTGTCGATTACTCTGAAAAAACATCACAACCTTATGAAGAAGTATCTAAGAAGAATAATGATGAATAATAAGAAGAAAAATAAAGATAAAGAGAAGAAGAGGTTGAAGTTAAGATAAGTGAGCTAGATTCCTAGAAAGAAGATGTCTTAAGGCCGAACTTGGAAGTTATAAGACATGTTTCTTTTTCCATTGTAACTTCTACTATTGACGTTTCTACTTCTCAACTTCTAAGTTCCAAAATTTTCTTGTATTTCCTCCACTAAGAACATCTTCAAGTGGATTATTTCACATTTTTAAAACCTATGATTGATAATAATAAAAGGAAAACATAATCCTAGGTTGAGGTTCCTGAATTTGATGCAATGGGTATTATCCTCGACACATATCTTCATCCTCTAAAGAAATCTATGACAACTTCTTATCTAGAATATCATTCAAAATGAAAATGTTTCTTAGATATTTCTAGACAAAAGGGATATTAAGAGAAAAAATAATTGTCTATTTATGTTCTCAGTAACTCACTAGGACCTCACTACGAGAATCAAATCTTGATGGTGAAATTCATAACCTAAGAGAGATTGTCTCTAAGTTTATTGGATGATTTGAGAAAGGAAATTGAACTCAAGAGTAACTTGAGGAGAAAGTGCAAGTTATTTCAAATTTCAAAAAGTATTTCCTCACATCGAATAATATCCCTCTTGATCCTACTCCCCTCTCTACACTTCCACCCAATACTACTACTATTAGAATTGATGTCAAAACAATCACAGAGATTCACAAGTATGTTGTATTTTGAAAGGGTTCTTGAGTCTCTGGTTGAAGGAATTATAGTTTTAGGTTTTCAATTCATAGATGAGGCATACAAATTATATGATAATATCTCCTTAGCATAACAGAAAATCAATTTAGGAATCAATACCATTGAAAGTGAAATATAAATTTTCACTAACTCGTAGGAAATACCTTCAAATCATGAACTCAACAAATGAAAAATCAACTCTCTCAGAATATTTTTGATGACTCAAAGAAAAAATTCTCAAGAACTTGGGCCTTCAGTGTGGAATGGAGCATAAAATTTCTAGAAGAAGATGCAACTAAGTTTAATACTCGTAGTCGAGAAGGGTAAACCATTGAAATATGAGATATTTGTATATTTGAAATTTCTTCTTTGTCAAATCTTTAAAAATACTCATCATATAGGCGTTATTTAAAAATACTTGGTTAGTAAGAAAAAGATTTAAAAACTCTTATAACTTATCAATATTTTGGTAGAAGCAAAGAAAAGGACTTGTGGGGCATGGTGGAATTGCCAAGGAAATAGAGTATTCCCATGGTATTTGGTAAACTACCCTTACAAACACCATTGTTCCCAAGAGGAAAGATATTTTAACTACAAGTAATGAAGTTACATATGCATGTTCTCAAGAGAAAGGTGTCGAGGCTCACCTATTCCTTCATTCCTTCCTCTTCCGATTCATAGAAATTCTAATTGATTTGTTTTCATGTTGGCTTTATTATAAAAAAAATTGTAAAATAAATCCAATTTATGTAAACAAGTAATTAAGTGTTTTTACACTTAATTAGAACAATTAGTTATAAAAGGTAGTTACATCCTCCCCTTAACCTATATAAGGCCTCATTTCATTTATAAAAAGGGTTGGATATTGGTGCATTTGAATGTAAATATACATATTTTGAGCAATACAAAAGAAAACCCTCTTTTCTTTATTCAATTTCTTTCCTTTTCTCTCCTTGAATCTAGTTAATGTGTTGTTCTTTTAATATGAAATTTTAAAATTAGTGTTCGATTCATGTAGTAGAGTGTGTTGAACTTTGATTCAATTTACATTTTATATGTTGTGGATTTTTCATTTATGCAAACACACATGTTATTTACTTCTATTTGCATGCATGAGTAAAATAAAGATTTTCAAACATCTTATTTGAAAGTGCTTCTTCCTCCTTCCCTTTCTCATACGCTTAGTTGGTAATCTTGGAAAAATGAAGGATGATTTTACTATCCTTGATTAGTTAGTTAGGTGTAATTTTATTTATTTGATCAACTTGTCTTTCTTTAGTCTTGTTGTTATAATTCCTTCATATATTTTCTTTGTTTATCTTCTGTAATGAGAACTATGAATCCATTCGTGATCACTAACATATTCAACAAGAATAAGTTAGTTTGTATATTTGTAAATACTTAGTGTTTCAAGTTTTTATTGAATAAGGTAACCTCACCATTAAAGAGGAGGGACAATTGTCCCCTAAAACCGTTGATTGTTTTCAAAAATAAAGTTTCCAACCAACACATTTGGTATCTCATCTAGTATGCCATTGATTTATTATTTTAGTACCTATATTGTCATTACAGTGCACTAAATTCCTTTTTTCCACATTTTTCACTCAATTCATATCACCAACAAACTTCTTCCATCTCTACAACAAAAACTTATTTAGCCAACAAGCCCTCACTATTTGTTATTCCTTGAAGGGTAATAGGACCACATTTACATATTCATTCTAAAACTTATAAGTATTATTCCATCTATCATAGAAACCTTTCTATCATATTACCAAGCTCTCCCTAGTAATATGTGGCATGTGTCCATCGGGATAACATCACAACACACCTCATCCTTGTAGGTATTCCTAATCAAAAAATTATCTAGGAATTTTTTAATCTATGGTTATATTGTTACCTTTATTTAACCATGATATGGTATAGGGATATGGGAATTTTTCACATTTTAGACTCAATTTATTAGCCATCTTAGTTGAGACCATATTTTCACAACGTTTACCATCAATGATTATTTTACATACCTTCTTTTTAGAGATAAACCCTGTTTGAAAGATATTTCTCCACAACCACGAATCACCAATAGTGTTATCTTATGGTTTCTTCTTCCTCTCGATAATAATTTTCCTCCTTATCATGAGGGTTTTTACCAAGGTTTTGTAACCTCCATTTCCTCTTATTCTTCATATTTTACTAGATTTACTCATGGTTGTTCAACTTTCCATCTCTCTTGTGTAAGATAGTGGGGCACTTAAAATATTTTTACCCTTCCTCACCACATCAATAAAAGGTATACTAAATTTAGGGATATTCCAACCCTATCCTCCACCATAATGTCTTCGTAATTAAAACCCCTTATCTTTATATTAGCTACCGTGTCCTTCATAAGATTCAACCCACCCTTCTATATTAGAGGATTCCCTTTTAGGTAATAAAATATAGCTCCCCATATTAAATAGAAATGAAGATGGTTATCTCTTCACTCCACTTCAAAAATTTCTCCACTTTTTATTTTATTCTTCTTACAATTCTAGTTGATAAGCATCATTTAGGCTAAGGATGTGGATCATGCTCCATTCTTATTTTATGGTATAACTAAAGTGATTTACATACATTATCAAATTATTTGTTTTACACTCTCTTAGTTCCAACCATATTGATAACATGTAATATTCATTAGTATACTCTTCAATGCTTTGATACCTGTTTCTTAGGTTTTGAAACCTTCAAATTAATGTATGGATAAATATACAAAAAGAAAATTTTCTTCAAGTTCTTCTCCATTTAATTCCAGTTTTGAATTTTTTTCCTTTCATTTCACAGATATATGATATGTAAACTACCTATTTTAAACAATAAAAATATCCTATTCTGGTAATAATGAATGCTAAATTAATCTATTTTTTATTAGGAAATATTTTATGTAAAAGTAATTCACAAAATACTGAAATTGAGAGATGAAGGATTAGGAGACATGGATTTTATCCTGGAGAAACCCAACGTGGGAAAAAAATCCATATAGGTAAGGAATTGCTTCTCTTAACTATGTAATTATCCAATATAATAAAAATTAATTGTCAAATGACTTCCTTAAAGAATGATTCATGATACTTCTACTTGTATTACTTGCTTACAATCCTCAACAAGAAAGAAATAAGTTGTTTATGAACAAAACAATAAAAATTCAAACCTTTTGCCTATTATCAAACTTTAATTCATTCTAGATCACTTTCTTAAATGAGTAAAAGTTCTTGCATTTATAGTTTCTCTACCCAAAGATGTACGGTAACGTGAAATGAATTGAATTGGGAAGCCCAAATATTTGCAACTATTGATTTTCAAATTTTTGGATTCTTCAGGGTGAAAACAACACTTTCTATAGAGCGGTATTTAAAGAACCAATGTGGTGGTTTTGTAACCGCACTTGATTGAAGGAATTGGTATTATAACCATAGCGGAAGTTGAATAATGACTAATTTTTGAAGAGAATATATTCCACAACCATTACGGCTATTATGTGACTCGCCATACAATTATCACACGTAATAGAAACAAAATGGATTTTTCCATTATTTGAACGTTTCTGGATCACATTTAGCATAAATTGACTATTTTATGAATAATAAACACGTTGAGTATATGTACTATGAGTTTCAATAAAGAGAATACATAGAATTGGGTACTTCTATATCCCTTTTAGAATCATACCTCCCCAATTTGAAGCTATTATGTCCCTGAAAGATTAAGGGATTGATGAGATGAGGAAATTTATTCACCACATATTCTCTATAATACCAGTTAGAACTTTTAGGAAACTAAACTTTAAACTTAATCAACAACGTGACATGAAATCCTTGTTGTTTTATTCTCTCTTTCCGGTGCAATACCACATATTCCTCCAATTCTAATTGAATTTCTTGGAGAAATATCCTCAATAGATGGAATAAAAATCCCTCTTCTTACCGATCCAACATGAAGGTATCAAAGAGACATAAATGATCAACATTTATAGCTAAATATATTCTCTAATAAGGAATAAAATCCAAGAAAATGCATTCTTACCCACTTGTTCTATAAGTTTAAAGGAACCATATCAAAGAGATTTTAGTTTCTTATCTTTCCTAGTAGCCTTTCCCTACTTAAGTACAACCACACCTTGTCACTAAAAGGAAATAATGCTAAGTTCTATACTAATCATGCCATGCTTTGTACTTGGCATGCGACTCTTTCAGGATCTCATGTACCTAGACGTGTATTTGTTAAATTTTCTCATTGAATTTCTTAACTTTGTTGACTTACAAATACACTTTCATGTTGTCTTTACATGGTAATATAAAAATAACATAAAATTCACTTAGGTAAATGACCATAAAATGTTTCAAAATAATTATTACTGGAAGAAGCATTAAATTATTGATTATAAGAATGTTGGATATACACCAAATTATCATCCCAAGTCCTACGATGTTTCTTGTTGTACCATCTCAAGAGATAAACCAAGGTATTTTTACCACTTATGTTTTCCACGCCTGTATGTGGATGAAAATTTGTAGACATTTTTAGATTAGTATCCATCTTCTCCTACAAAGTAGACCAAAAATTAATATGAATCTTAACTTCTTGTTTGACACAATACAATTAGGAAAACAAAAAAACCCACACATTAGTAAAAATAACTCCTTTTCATCATTGGATTTAATGTTTTTCTTACAAGGCATGAGAATATACATTTATCTCGAACCGGTTCACTACCACATAGATATAATCATACCCTTTCTTGGAGGTAGGAAAACTTCCCACAAAATCCATGGAGATGCTTTCCCATGGCTGAGAAGGGTCTAGTAATGGTATATATAAACCTAAATTTTTGTTACTAGGCTTTCGTGCACAACATAAAACACAACCCTCGATAAATATGGATATTTATTGATGCATGTTTGGCCAATAAATATACCTTTCTAAATTTTTAATTGTATTTGTCACACCAAAGTGACCAGCCACCTTAGAAGTGTGTGCTTCCTTCATTAACTAAAATCTTTCAACCTTAGGCATAAATTTTTCTCATTCTTATAAAGCAACTCATCCCGGAAGTAGTATTCTCGTCGAAAGGAAAATCCTTCTATTGGAGGTTTCTACCGAATGATTTCTCTAAAATCTTTACATTTCTCATAACATTCATGATATTATTCACATACAAAAGGTTTACGAAGAGTTAAGGTTCCCATAGCTGAAAGTAAAGTAGGTACGAGATAACATATAAACTAATTAGTTAGTCACACCTTTTTAATATTTCATAATCAAATAAAATAGTTTCTATAAAATAATCCATTTATAGTTTCTAGCTTGTTTGATTTTATTTTGAGCCTGTAAATATTGAAGAGGTTATTGATCCATGTGTATGGTATTTTCTTTAGCCATCGATAAAGTTTCCATTAATTAACCACTTTCACACAAGAGCATACAATTCCTTATCCTATGTGCAATAGTTCAAAATTTTCTTCCTAAAAAATTTAGAATGATAACATATGGGTCTACCTCCTGAAGTAGGACAAATCCCACAAAATATTCACTAGGATTACTAGGATAAATTTATACTTTGAAAGGAAGCTACAAGTTAGGTAATTTCAAAACTAGATCATGACTAATCTTGTATTTGAATGAGTCAAAACAATCTTGTTATTTATTAACCTAATTAAAAATCTTACCACATGTTGTCATGAAATGTAGAGGCATTATTATAAAATATAAGTTCTTGAGGAAATTTCTCACATAATTAAATGAAACAACACAAATATTAGTCTAGGCCAAACTAGATGGTGTAGGAAAATTCATAATGGTCTATATCTTAGTCGGATCAATAATCAAGTCTCCATCTCTAACCACATTCCCCAAAATGACAAGTGAGTGTTGAGAAAATAATATTTATTATCAATAAACACTAGTTATTTCTCTTTTATAACATGCAAAACTTGATGAAAATTTCATGAAAATGCACAATTAAAAGGGAATCAATAAATAACGTCATTGCCTCATTCATAAACCTCATGAAGGTAGCTGATGAAATATATATCCCGAAGGGTAGGACCAACCATTCATACAATTTTTTTCTTGGTATTGATCATTGTTTTCGGATGTCCACTTTTGTGATCCAAACTTGGTAATACACAAATTTCAAATCAAGCATAGTAAAATATTTAGAATACTGCAATTGATCTAACAAATAGTCAATTTGAGGAAGAGGGTACCTATTCTTGATGGTTATTTTATTTAATAATCTATAATCAACACGCATCCTCTATGAACCATATTTCTTAGGTACTAAAACAGTAGGAGAACCACATGGACAAGTGCTAGGATGGATTATACATTTCTTAATCAAAGACTATAATTGATGTTTACTTCATTAGCACCTTCATTGATTGCATGTATAATACCATGTTTAGAAGAAGAATATTGGGTAGGAAATGTATCTCATGCTCAATTTGTCTAACTAGGGTTAGCCTCGTAGATTCTTGGAAAAAATTCTTGAACTTCCGAACTAAATATTTCATTTACTTATGCTCTTTGTTAATAAACATGTTATAAGTAGTCTTAGATGCAAAAAATTCCTCATCTTGTAGATCTCTCAAAATAAGTAATGCGAATTTCCAACTAATATTAATAAAATTCTTAGCTTCATAGGCATCTACCACACAAATATTTGAATCTCTTGTAAAGGTTTAAATAATGGCATGCCCACAAAACCAAGTACACAAATAAAATAATAAAAAATATACCTTAATATTTTTCTTGACTTACATTACTATATTCACGACACTACATGGGAACATTTAGGATAATTAAACATCAAACGAGACATTTATACCAACATGGACCCAAACATATCACAAGGTGAGAAGTGATTGTCTTAAAAAGGAAGATGAATCGAGATAACCATGCCTTCCTAAGACGTTTACAAAGGGGAGAGGTCATCATTAAAAATACCCCTTATCCCTCCAAGAAGGGATCCCGACTAACCTTTTTTTCCTCCAAAGCACACACACCACGTCATTTTCAACAGGGGCCCATTTTTCCTATGGTATAAAATGCTCATATAAATCCACTAAGACTAGCCACGAATACCTCTTTTTTCTTGCAAAACAACACACACATTTCCCTTATTCCTCACTTTACTAGCGACAACTTATTCCTAAAATTAACAATGATGAAATCTCAACACAAAAAGAAAAAAATACCACAAGATACACATGATGTGAATCATAACTACATTTCCTAAAGGGAACAAAAAAATCATCACATTTCCCAATATAACGAAGCACAACAAAAATCTAACCACATTAATAATTTATGGATAGGATCTTCCCACAACCCAATTTTTTTCTAAGTACGTGATTTATTGCAATCATGTTTCAAAATATAACATAAGTTCTGTAAAGGATAATAATATGTGAATCATACATTCCTTTTATTTTCTAGACTAAAACTCCTTTACATCGTCTAACATTAAACTTAAGGTATTTTTCATTTAATATGGATCATATACATTGTTGTAATTATGTATTTAACACACTTGTTAATAGGGGTATTCATATAAACACAACGCTACTAAGTCTTATCCATATGATTAATTTCTAAAGGCATTCTTACTTGGTTTTGTATCATACATTCATTACACAATGAGGACGACTATAAAACAAAAAGAGGAGATGTTCATTGTTTAATGGATTAAGGGTCATGATATATTTTTCATTTACTCTTTAATAATTTATTTGGTCCACATTGTCTATTCTATGACATAGGTTTCCTTATTCACGAAATAAGAAATTTTAATCACATTAGAAATAAGGTCAAGATTCACTATTCTAATAGAACAAATTTCTCATGATTACACTTTAGAACGCTAAACATTAATTATAATTTTATCGCAGTTATGTTCCAATAATTTTTTTATATAATTTTAAGGAACTTAACATGACAACATACTTTCTATATTTTTTCTAGACTCAACTTCATTAGTATCACTTACATTCAACTAAAAAAATGTTTTCTTAATTAGGTTCATATGCCTTTTGCGATTAATTGTTTTACCCTTTTTTTTAGAGGGACATTTGAATGCTCATGAGATTATTAGTCCTTTTCCTAGGGATTCGTTTCTAAGAACATGATTACATGGTTTCACATCATACATTCATTACACAATAGGTCACATGGGAGAACAAAATGGAGTAGTCCTTCATTTAAAAGATTAAGGTTCACATTAAATTTTACACGTAAAGGATTCAATTTCTCACAACAAAATGGTGTAAACATATTACATGAAAGATCTAAATTTTTATTTTCTCCTAGTGTATCATATCATTGATACATTTTCACAAACTAGGGATAAATAAATAAAAATTATTCAACAATTAACACTTAGTATCATATTATAGAAACCAAGACAATAATTGAAATTGGGTAAGGAATTCATTCATAACCCCAACTCCTAAAGATGAATTTAAAAGGGTGGTTAATGATATTTTCCACCTAAAACCTTTAATTCTACTCATGTTCTTGACACAATGGGTTTGCATTAGATTTTAAATAAATTTCTTAAGAGGTACCAACTTAGGTGATCTAAACACCTTGTTACATGAACAAATACCAAACGCAAGGGTGAATGCCAAAACCTTACAATTGTGTTTAACATTTATCATTCCTATTGGATGGGATTGTGATAAGATCAATAACTGCATGGTATGAAGATATCTTAGATTTGGGTTCATTGTTTTCTATAAGCTAGGGGTACTATCAAGGGTAATATTTTAGGTTCACCCTAAATTTTTAGCTTTATACATTATGAAGGATCACACGAGAAGGGTAGTCATATAAGAATTTTATACCAAGGTTGACTTTTATTTAGATTTTCTTTCTACATTTTTAAAGTACACAATACACTAAATATTTAATCAAAATTTCACACCGAAAATGTACTATAAGATGTCGAGTTCAATTTCAATTAACATAAATATCCAAAAATTATAATTCATAATTCTTAATCAAAATAACACTTATTGTTAAGTATACATTCCCCAACACACCAAAACAATGAAAAGTTATACTTATTACAAAATTTTAGTAATTAACACTTAAATATTTCTTATAAGTTCGATTTAGCCTCTACTGATTTCGTTGTTTCAAATAACATGCAACTATGATATTTTCAAGTAACACTTCACTTCTTCCATGTCTCTGTGCACTGTAACCACCACAAGATCATCATAAATGTTAGTATGGCATCCACCAAAATCTAGCATAATTAATGTTATTAGATTCTCATTTACATAATCAAAATACTTCACACACAACCAGATAGGGTTATGGATAAATAATCATTTCATTACACTTCATTTCTTAACTAAGGGAGGAGAGACAAAGAGATAGAGAAAATGATATAAAGTTATTGAATACCTGTGAAATCGGTGGGAATCCTTCCGTTGCAGAAGCGGCTGGTCAAAATCGGAACTAATTGTTTGGCATCTTCTTTAACACACCAACTCCAACTCCTGCAACTGCAAATGGCTATTGCCAAACCTAGAGCAAGAAAATTGAATACGTTACATGCCGGTGAAGATCCTAACATGAATTGCCATAAAATCATTTAAATCCCTTGTTGAATTTGAGAAAAAGAAAATGGCACAGAGGAATACCAACTACGTTTAAATCTATCTTTAAAAAGAGACGGTTACTCCTCTATTCTCCTGCAATCTTTTACACGGATATTTGTCGTAGTCGTGATACATACTTGAGACAAACGCTTCCTTAATGAGATTGAGATACAAGCTATGCTTTTGAAATAGTATATTTAAGGATTTCCGAATTAGCAAAGGTACAGGCAGAGAAACTGTTTGAACCGTTTTATTTTTATGATTTATTTAATTCGTTCAGTGAATTATTTTTTATTAATATTTTAAATGTTTTTTCTTTATTTATTTATTTATTTTTATATTATTTTACACTTGTCAATAATTTAATAGAACAATTGTCAATTAAACTGTGGAAAAGAGCATGAGGATGATGTCAAAAATAATTGAGTGAAGTTATATGTTAGGCTTATCGGCCTAAAAATATCATAATCAAATTATTGAATCCCTAAGAATAAATGATGAAAATACCTGGATTGCGTGTGTATATCCAACAACGAACTGCCCGCTAACTCCAAAGACTACATTTTCAAAATATATGAATCAAATTTCAATAAAATACTATTAAAAAGAAAATTGAAATGCTGAATCCGCTAACTCCAAAGACTACATTTTCAAAATATATGAATCAAATTTCAATAAAATACTATTAAAAAGAAAATTGAAATGCTGAATAGTGGTATTTTTTCAGTATTGAAAAGGTATAATAGTAACAATATTTCTTACATATAAAAGGGCATACTCATATAGTTACAATGTCTCAAAAGAATAGCATTACATTTCTAAAGAAATATAAAACACATTCGGACCATGCCCTTGTTTCAATGGCCATGTACATTTACAACATTGTTTTAAAGGATACATAAATTTTCATTTACAATCTGCTAGATCATTTTTTAAAAAGCTACTAAGACTTTAGAAATAATAGGAACAATAACAAATCTTTATGTGATTCCAGAAAACTAACAGGAAAAATATCATTGAAGAGAAAAACGCACATTTCAAATCAACCGTATTCTTGCAAGAGTGTCTAAGTAATGAAGAGGAGAAGGAATTACGTTCTCGAGTACCGAAGAGGAGAAAAATGAAGTTCCGAATGCCCTTTATATGATGATCTAAAATGAGTAACCTATTTTATGAGATTGTATTAAAAAGGTTAATATGTGAAGAAAATGGGAATAATGATAAAAGAAAAAAGAAAATAGAAATTTTGAATAATGATGAAAAAAAAGAAAATTAGAGTAATCACCATGAAGGAAAATGAGAGTAATGATGGAGAAAAAATCAGAATATTTAGAGTTAAAAATTGGCTCTATTGTCTGCTGCTATCTTGCATGAGTGACACGTACTCACTATCGAGTGAAAACGATCTTGCATGAATAATCCAATGTAACGTAACTAACTCTCTATTTTTAGTTAACTATCTCGCCCCATCCAATATAATGTAAGTCGAACTTCTTTACTATTTATGAAATGAGATCTGTTTTAGTGGTTTAGTTTATTGAGGCATGCAAATGCCTTGTTTGGTGGTAGACTTGACTCCTGAGACAGCCACTTTTGTAAGCTTTTATGGTGAAAAGATTGCACAAGCACAGCCGTATAACTTGGTATTACAAGATTATTTATAATATAATACGTATTAACATATGGCATGTTGTTTAGTCTGACTTGGACTGCTGTATGGAAGAAGGGTACAGAATGTTTTTGGCTCCAGTTGCATCCAGAATGGTCTTGCTCAGGGGCTGTTGCTGTACTGGTCTCACGTAAAATAAATAGGAAACCCATTCGAGCAGTTCAGGAGCCAAGACCCTGTAGAAGAAGAGAACATTGTACCACTTGGGAATGCTCACCGTCCGTTGTCCTCTGCACGCCCCATTCACGATCGCCTTCGCACACTCCTCCGCGTATTCGATGGGCAAAGGCCCCACTTGTGCCTAAAATTATATGTATGTTAAGTATTACGAATGTGACCTGTAACAGTTAAATACAAAACATTACATTACAAAATCATTCACAAGACAACTAAAATCAAATCAATCCCATTCCCCACTTTTTATTGTTTATTTTCTTTGTCTTTACCAACCCTCCATTTGTTTCTGCACACCTTGGTTGAATCTGTAAATCAGGAAGAAAAAGATTTTAATACAGTTCTACAAAACTGGGAGCCGATCATAAATACAACCGTATCTGTCTAACAGTAAATAATGACCGATTCTTCAAATAAATCGCCATCAGAGACGGGGATGGCGCATTCACACCGTTGCTAAATTTGTTTCACTTATTATTTGTTATTCATTAATCTTGTAATTCTCCAGTTGGTTATTCTTTGTATTTGAAAGTATGGTTTTTCAATTAAAGCTCGTAAGGATTCCATAAACAGGATCTCTAAAAAAGTGGATGTTATCAAAGATAGTAGGGAGGAAGAACTAAACGAACAAAGGAAACAGATGCGAGAGTTCCTTGCCGAGTCACAGTCCTCATATTGGAGATATCACAACTGAAAACAGAAGCACCCTCAAATACTGAAGAAATTGATTTAAAAAACAAATATGATACACTATATTAACACCGCTATGCTTGATACTCAGCGAACTGAAAAAGATACTATCTTAGGAAAGCAGTACCTGCTAGCGAAGTAGTTCATAGAAATTCACAATGGAAGACTGGTTATTTTTCTCTTATCGTGAACAGCGTTGAAATTTTAAAGAAAACTCGGTCAGTTACTTATTGCAGTGCGCAGTAAACAGTTGAACCGTTTTTCATTCACATTATTAATATTTAAAATTCAACAGAATTATCTCCCCGGAGTTCTCCAACTGTTTCACATTATTAATATTTTTTATTAATAATCCAGCTAGCTGTCAATTACAAAATACAACAGTTGTCAACAAATCTATGGAAAAGGGCTGCAGGACAGGTGTCGAAATTCATTGAGTGAAGTTATATGTTAGGCCTATCGGCCTAAAGATATTATTCTTGCCAACAAGCACCATGTCATAGGGATATGCGGTTCTCTCACCTGCTCCATATTTTCCCATTTGACAAAGAATAGGGATGATATTGGTCACGGTCATGGAAAAAGGATTTTCTTTACTATTTGCATTTTCTTGTAAATTTCTGAAAAATATTCAACAAACCCAAAGCGTGCATACCTAGCAATGGTTGCATTTCATGAGGCCACGTTTGGTTAGTGAATTTATTCATAAATTTTATAACCTCATCTAGATCACCATTTGTGCATATCCTACAAAAAAACATATTCCACGGGACTACATTTTTTTGTCTTTCCATGCCTTAAAATAACCATCTTCCCTACACATATACCTGTGCACTCTGCAACTAATTCTTCTTGGCGCATTTAGAACTACAATATATGGCACAATAACATCGTTTCTATGCTTTGTTGGATGTTCTTTCCTGTTCTTCACAACCTGCAAGCTAGGTACTTGTGGCTGTATTTAGTTAAAGTTTCTAAAGAATTTTGAAAAAAACAACTGTATGCCCTCCTTCCAACCAATCCTTTCAACATAGTTCTACAAATGGAAAGACGAAGGGCTTCACGTAAGAGTGAAAGAGACAAAATCTTTTAGAAACATACGTGGGATAACAGGAAAGGAAATTTCAATGTCTTTTAATCTATACAACTACTACTCAAAATAAAAGATAAAGATTCGGAACCGAATGACACAATAAAGGTTACAGTGCACGTAGCACAGGTGCTTAGGAGAAAAGAGAAAAATAAATATGGAGAAACATTATGACTGAGAGAAGCGCCTCATAATCCTCAATATTTTTAGTTCTTCTATATTCAACAAAAAAACAATAGCAGGGAGAAGTTTTTTTCCCTCTTATAAACCATTGAACCCACTTTAGATACAGATACAGATCTAGATTGCTCAATTTTTGTATGGTAAAATGAGGAGATGTTTGGGTTTTAGCTTTGTGCAGGGATAATTTAACCCATAGTGGGACTGATTTTAGGACGTCTATTAGCGAGAGCTTTGTTTAGTGCAGTCCCTGCAACATTATGTTTATTTAATTATGAGAGTATAGAACCGTGCTACTAGAAACCAACTCTATACTCGCTACAACTATCCAATTACTGCTAGGTTTATAATGTTAACTTGGGTTTCAACGTGGTTATGCGTCTCGACCTCAAATAAAGTGGTAATATTACTAGTGGTTTCTCCTAAAGGAGAAAGTCTACGCCGGCAGTGGTTTAGTTGGGAGTAGTCCTATGGCATGGGCTATAGTTGATGCATTAAATATTCTTGTGAATAAGTGTAGAGGGATATTGCAAAATAGGTTTGGTATGGATTTGGCAGTATATAACATAAAGTAAATAATGTGGCACTTGAAACATGTATCATGTCTTGTTTTAAAATATTGCTAAGATGGGTTTTGTGGGAAACTATAGAGAGGTTCACTGCTAATACGTAACATATACAAGAGTAATTTGAAAGCAAACCAAAATAGTTTCAGGTAGATAAATTATGAGAGGCATTTTTTCATCAGGTGTTGCAAGTGCCTTTTGTTGTAAAATATGAATTCAAAATATAAGAAATATAGATTAAATACAAGATAGGTATGACATTGTAAATGAGATGGTTGGTGAGGGTGAGCTAAAAAATTGTTAATCTTTCTAGGGAATGTATTATGTTATCCTAAAGTTGTAATGAAACCCAACAAGATTACGGAAAAGATTGTGAAGTTTGTATTCTTTAACTAAGAATTATAGGATGGTAAATGAAGTTCATGAACAAGGGTACAACATGTGAAATTTTTGATTCTAGAATATACAAATTTAACATACCATAATGATAAGAGCATGAGATTTGGTTGTTTTGGTACGGAGGTCCTTTGCTCTCTGCATTTAATTGGGTATGTGTTTTCATGTAGTGGTGTTTCTGAGATTTGGTGTAGAATGCCTTTGCCTAGGGCAGGAGAGGTCAGGGGCGGTTTTGTGAGTTTTTTAAATTTTAGATTGACTTTTTTCAGACCAAAACTTTGACATGTGAATGTGCTATATAGGGAGGATTGTTGTTTTGGTCAAGGCATAGTGGCAGAATTTGTGTTTGGGAATCTGACCTTAGTACTGGTCTATAGCTCGGTGCCTAGTACCAATTATTATGCCTTCTTCTAAACATTTCTCTTACTGTAATTCTTATCACAAGTGTGTGTGGTTGCTGTTAATTTGCAGCGATAATTTTTTTCATAGATATGCTCCAGATGAAAGCATTTATCGCATTTGTGAAATTATTTCATGTTTCTTGTGCAAGCAATCATGCAGTTTCAAAATATAGGCATTAACAATTCATGTGCTAAATAGTTTGTTCGTTAATGAAAAGCCCATGTATTTATATATTCACTTCTCTCATGTGGGGAAATCAATATAAAGAAACATATAGGAATATATATATGGAATTTGTTTATGAATATAAAGAAAGACAAAGCTTGAAATTGTAATTATATGTTACAGCATAAGGTATTTAAATGTTGTAAACCCCACTCAGTTCTAAACCAATTCTCTTCAATAATGTTTTTTAAGAAGTGAATAACTCCACCAAGTGTGAGGTTTAGAGGTATCGACATATTAATTCGTATGCCACTCGTCGGTTTATCTGTCAATCGACTCTTATCATAGTTGTGAAAGAAACTGAAGACAACAGAGGTTCCCCCAACCCCCATGTGAAATACATATAAATAGCCATCTGCCTCACAATTCCTTGATAATAGTGTTTACCATCAAGTGTATTATGGTGGGAATATTTAGAGTGAACAAGATCTCCCCCAGGTCCGTTTTTGTCACTATCACAATCCACATCTAGTGTTTAGAGGCAATTCCTTTGAACAAGATTCTAATAGCGGATGCATTTGTGGTGACATGGAATCCCCTGCTCATAAAGGGCACCATAATTTGTCTTCCAACCTCTGAGTTCAATGAATGGAGGATTATGAGAAAGTAAGTAGAGAGATGTCATGTAAAGGTTCTTTTCTGTAATGGTGACAAGCTCCCTAGGTAGCTAATGGTGTAACAAGTATTAAGTTGGGTTTTGTATGTATTACGTGAGGCATTTTAATCTAGATTGTATTGTTCAAAATCATATGGATGCAAAAATTACATGTATTCGAAAATAAAAAAGTAAATGGGGAATGGTACAAACCTTTTATGTAGTGGTGGGTTCCTCCTCACAGCCATTTGTGACCGAGATAATATGAAATAATGAAAGGGAAAATTGAAAAGTAAATAAGTGAGTAGATGTGACATAATAATAGAATATATGTTGCTGATGATGGCAGGTAATGTTGTTGCGTAACACAAATCAAATAAGCATATTCGTCTTGTAGATGTAGTTATTGTGTATGCTCCCACACATCCACTTGACAAGAAAAGCAAGTAACAACTAAGGTCAAGATTAAGCTTCTAGAGAAGGTAAGACAATTGTTACTAACCGCACTTTTCCAATTTGCAACACACCCAACACATTTTGGCAATTCCATGCAAAAGAGGTGACAACGAGAGAAACCTATGATGAAATATATTTTCAAAAATGTGAAGACCACTTCAATAACAAGAATTCATGATTGTGGTCATAGGTTAATGAGTGTGGTGCAACACTATGTAGGTGGATAAATCCATAATGTGAAAAAGGGATCATGAATTAGTATGGTAGTAGAGGCACCTAATGTGAAGTCTGCAAATGATAATAAGTGTGGCGCATTCATGAATATCCATGAAGAATTTGTGTGATGGCCAATTTACCCTAGAATTCTAAATACAAGAAACTAATCTTCTAGTTTAAGAAATTATAGTTTTTCTTGAAAGGTTGGAGAACATGAGCCATGTACAAACGATAATAAAAAAGGGTATCTAGCTAAATGGTGTAAAGGACAAATTTGCAAATAGAAGCTCATACGTTTGCGTCTGATGTTGTCCAAGGAAAATATCATGAAAAATATTATATGATATTAAATCAACATGTTTCTCAAAACCTATGGGGATGGAATCAATTTGTGTTTTACATGAAAAATCAACTTAGGTCCTTAGAAATCACATTACATTAAACCCACATTACAAGTTTCCAATTTACCTAAATAAATTTGTAATTTATTGGTAAAACACCATGATTTCATAAGGCCTAAGGAGGCTCTCTCCTCTGTCAAAACTCTTTGAAGTGATTTAGTGTCATAGCAAAGTGATGAAAACCCAGAGCTCATCAAAATGGCGTCCTCTAGATCATGGTGCGACCTGAAAGTATAGAAACGGTATGTTCATAAATAGCATATAATAAGGTAGACTCCAGGAAAACCCATGTCAAAGATGCCAATCTTGGTATGTACATTGTCAAATGGTTAGTTTACTGAGGCCTCTATGTAAGAAAAGTAGCGGCCATGTTTACAACCCGAGCATGTTGCATTCCATCGAGGGTGAGGAGGCCTTCAGCTGTACAACCTTTTAGAAGTTTTGTTATGCCTTCTCCCTAAAGAACCGAATCTTGCTTAGGTATCAATCAACTTAAAACAACCAGTTTTAGACAATTAAACAAATCCGATGCTTTAAAACTAAATAATCTAGCCTGATAGAAAGCAACATAGGAAATTTGACGAAAACTTTAGTTGATAGAAAGTCACATGAAAATTTGAGGAAATTGTTTCCTAATAAGCTTGAGCAACCTGATTGTGATATCGAGGCCTCTTTGTTGCCTTCGTGGGAGAGTCCCTTCGGTGTCTCATAGTTCAAAATGACCCTCCCATCTTAGTATTCACGTTCATCATCCCTGTCGAGTGCCATCTACAAAAGCCCTCAATCCGTAGAGCTTTGGTCGGCATTTCTCGATGGCCTTCACATATTAGTCCCCTATATGAAGGTAGCAACTCTTCATAGATGCTCAGTTTCGAACGTTGAACCAAACATATCAGTTTGGCCTTAGAAATGGTAAGAAATGAAACTTGATGCAAAAGGAATGAATGGACCTGAGAGGAACTTGGTGGCACTTGGACAATGAGATAGAGTCCAAAGCTGACAAGTGCGGCAAGAAAAATCCTACAGAGCAGAACAAGCCTGCAGGAGCTTGGTAGCGAAGTAGGTGTGGGAAGGAGGACACCATCCTCGTCGTGCTTACAGCTGTCAACCTTTGTGTGGGTGGCGGGGGAAACTGCTCAACCCGACACTGAAAACTGGGCAAGCTGCACACTGTCGTCGTTGAAATGTAACCGAAGGGTAGTTATGCTCAAGTCTATGCCGAAAAGGGCATTGACAGGAGGGGCGTCCCTCGGGAAAGCTTTATGCCTGCAAAAATCTGGAAAATTTACAGCTAGAGATAGACAAGGTTGTAGAAAATCTGCAGTCTTATACAACAAACAACATAAAAGAAATAAACAAAATACTTAAATAACTTACATAAACAAATGAATATTCAAACCAAGACTGCTGTGCATAATCTCCATTAATAAAAGCTTCATCATACTCGAGCTTCAGCTCTTTACAATCAAGTGCATGCGTGTAGTTGTGTTCTTTCAATGCACATCCTTCCTTGCTTGTGCAGATTTCACACCTTTGTGTGTGGATACAAAGCAATTGCAATAGCCTTTATTTAAATAGAATAACTCACCCACTAATAGCTCTTTGAGCATTCTAAATCTAAACTCATGCTTTAAAATAGTTGCATGCTATGCATGAATTAAAACAGATTTATTTGAATTAAATCTAATGATAAAAATAAGATAAAGCTAACTTAACTAAAGCAAACTAAAACAAGACTAAAGAAAAATTAACTTTCCTAAAAAAGCTAAAGTTGGAATTAAATATGCAACACATGCATATTTCCAACACTTCCCCTTAATTTCAAACTGTAGCTTTCAGTCTTCTAGAGTTGTGTTTTCTTTTTTAGATCTACCATGTGCAGGATCAAAACTCCCAAAAATCTCTCAAATATTCGAAAACTTCTTTTGCTAAAGCCTTTGTAAAGATGTCTGCAAACTGATCTTCAGATCTACAAAATTCAAGATGAATTTCCTTATTGTTTACCAGCTCCTTGATGAAATGATACCTCGTATCAATATGCTTGCTCCTCTTATGAAAAACATGATTTTTGGACAACGCTATGGCTTATTTGTTGTCACAAAAAATCTATGTAGCTTCCTCTTGTTTGTATTGTAAATCATCAATACTCTTCTCATCCAAATAGCTTGACATGTTGCTCCTATTGCTGCTACATACTCGCCTCGCTGAAGATAGCGTGACAATGGGCTGCTTCTTTGATGCCCATGAAACCACTCTGTTCCAAAGTGAAAAGTATAGCCGGATGTGTTTTTCCAATCATCTATACTTCCAAAGCATTGTCACTATCTGTATAACCAATGAGTTTGAACTCATCTAAACTTGAATAAAGAATTCCATGATTCCTTGTTCCATGTACATACCTCAAAATTATTTTTCCAGCTTGCCAATGTGAATATTTTGGAGATTCCATGAACCTTGATATGAGGCTCACACCATACATGATATCAGGCCTTGTGGCCATCAAATACATAAGACTTCCAACCAACTTTTTAAACAATGTTGGATCCACAAATGATCCTTCATCCTCTTTTCTCAACTTCAAACCTATTGCAACTGGTGTTAGCGCTAGCTTACAATTCAACATGTTAAACCTTTTCAAAATGTCACTTGCATACTTTGCTTGTGAGATAAAAACTTCACCTTCTGATTGTTGAACTTCAATACCCAAAAAATAATGCATAAGACCAAGATCTATCATCTCAACCCCTTCTTCATGGCTGATTTGAATGACTCGTACATAGATTTCAAAGTAATGATCAAATCATCTACATATAAACAAACAATTTAAATTTTACCTTGCTCATTTATCTTGGTGTATAAGGTAGGCTCATTGCTGCTCCTACTAAAACCATTCTCAATCAAATAAGAATCTATTCTACTATACCAAGCTCTAGGTGTTTGCTTGAGACCATAGAGCGCTTTATTCAATCTGTATACTTTTCCTTCATGACCTTCAATCTCATAACCTTTTTCGCTGTTTTACATAAACTTCCTCTCCAAGGAATCCATTTAAGAATGCCGATTTAACATCCATCTGATAAATAGGCCATTTGTTTTGAGCTACAATTGCTAAAACCATTCTTACCATGTCCAAACGTCTTCTGGTGCAAACGTTTCATTGTAGTCAACTCCATATTGTTGCGTAAAACCTCTTACAACCAGCCTTTCTTTGTGTTTTTGTACTTTTCTATCAGCATTGTATTTTGTCTTGTAGACCCACTTGACTCCTATCATGTCCTTTCCTTTTGGAAGATCCATTAGCTCCCATGTCTGATTCTTCTCTATAGCATCAATCTCATCATCCATGGATTTTTCCCAAACTTCATTCTTTATAGCCTCTTCGAAATATACTGGATCTGCACTTGAGAAAATAATGCAAAAATAAAAATGAATTAGTTGTATCAACATTATAAATCTCACTTAGACTTCTTGTTTTCCGCTGCGTAGGAGTATTTGATGCAAGACCGCTTTTGGTGATGGAGTAGCTTCTGGTGTTCTCTGTGGTGTCTCTTGCATGGCTGAAGATGGCTGAAATCTTGGTGACCTCCTGATTGTAGATGGAGGTGTAGCTTGTGCTACAACTTGTGGTGCATGTCCAAGATTTGTAGATACAGTATATTTTTGCTCTAAAGTTTCATTTGTCATATCATCATGTGGAATAGATGTTGCTATACTCATTGTTTTCTCTATACTTCCATCCCATGCTTCATTATCAATAAACTATACATCCTTACTGATCACAACCTTTCCAGTGACTAGATTTTACAACTTGTATGCTTTTGTATTCTCTGAATACCCAACAAAAATACACTTTTCTCCTTTGTTGTCTAACTTCTTCCTTAGCTCATCATGCACATGTGCATATGCTACACAACCAAACACTCTGAAATGTGAAACACTGTGTTTCCTATTAGTCCATGCTTGTTGAGGAACCATGTTCCTAACAAGTTTTGTTGATACCTTTTCACAATATAAACAAGTTTCTACTGCTTCTTCCCAATACTCATTTGGAAGATGTTTTTCCTTCAACATGATTCTTGCCATCTCCATGATGGTTCTATTTTTCCTCCCTGCCACACCATTCTGTTGTGGTGTATACCTAGTAGTAAACTACTTGTGTATACCATGATATTTGCAAAAATTCATAAACTCATTATAAACATACTCACCTCCTCTATCCGTTCTGAGAAATTTGATGTAGTATCCACTTTGCTTCTCCACTAATGCCTTGAATTGCTGAAATGTATCAAAGGCATTTGATTTATTTCTCAGAAAATAAACCCATGTCTTCCTTGTGTAATCATCAATGAATGTCATAAAATAAATACAACCTCCAATAGAAGTTGTCTATATAGGTCCACATAAATATGAATGTACAATCTCAAGTGGTGCACTTACTCTTGCTGTTTTGCCAACTAGGAATGAATCTCTGTGTTGCTTTCCCAAAATACAACCTTCACATACCCTTTCAGGTTTCTGAATCAATGGCAAACCTTTAACCATATTTTTCTATGTAATAAATTCAAACCTCCAAAATTCAAATGTCCATACCTTAGATGCCAAAGCCATGTTTCATCCTTCATAACTGAATGAAAATTTGATTGTGTTCCTTCAGCGTAGGACTCAACTATATTTATGTAGGAATCAGCGTAGGACTCACTTGCTATAGCGCAGACCTAATTTTCATTGGCGCAGGACTCATCTGTTTGAGTGCAGGACTCAACAAAAGACTGATTTGGCTTAATGCATGACTTTGCTACAAACTGAGCTGCTAATTTTGCTGCAAACAGATCTGATTTCTTCTTTTTTCCAAGTTTCAAAATCAATGGAAACATCCTATTGCTACTCATCTTCACTTTTGCAATCAACTGAGTGCTAGGAGCTTTGTCCACAATCATGCACTCATTGTCTTCCATATAGACTCGGTGCCTTTTCGTACTAGTTGTCCAATACTCATAAGGTT
This sequence comes from Taxus wallichiana var. yunnanensis, assembly GCA_018340775.1. Classification (NCBI taxonomy): domain Eukaryota; kingdom Viridiplantae; phylum Streptophyta; class Pinopsida; order Cupressales; family Taxaceae; genus Taxus; species Taxus wallichiana. The sequence goes on from CM031241.1 coordinate 386,076,685, forward strand.
ATGTTTCAAACCTGCAATGTAGTAAACATCTTACATACTTGTTTCCTCCCCTGTCTTGTTAGAATACTAACCATGCATTTTCCTTTCACAGACACAATATTGCTATTTCCAAGAGTTACATCACTCTTAACTGAATCATCCAAACTAGAAAACAAATCTAGATTACATGTCATGTGATTACTACAACCTGAATCCAAATACCATACATCACATGGACTCTCTTTTGAAAAATTACATTCAATAGGGGATAAAGAAGGTATTGCTTTGGCAATCCTTGTGCATGCAATAAACATAGGTTTAGAAATAGAACTTCCAACCTGATTTTGATTTTGTCTCTCCTGATCATATTGCTTTTTCTTGCAATCATAAGCATAGTGCCCATACTTCTTGCAATAATGACACTGAACATGAGACTTATCTTGTCTCTGACCATAACTCTATTCTTGATTCTGTCCTCTTCCACCTAAGTTTGATGAACCGCTGCCACATCCTCTAGATGGACTTCTTCCTTTGCCTCTTAGGTTGAAACTTCCTCTTCTTTTGCCATGACTATGTGCTATCGAGATCGAGATGCAAATTCCGATCTACACTTGCATGTGATCTAATCATCCTCTGTTCATTATTGAGTAGTGATGCATATAACACATTAATAGAAAAGCGACTCAGATCCTTAGTTTCTTCAATAGCAACAACTAAAGGATCAAATTTCGTAGGCAAACTTCTAAGCAATTTTTCAATAATCCTTCTATCCTCAAGAGTCTCACCATGGGATTTGATTTGATTGACTAAGCCAACTACATAAGTAAAAAATGATTCTATAGAATCTGAATCTTTCATTGCTAAATTCTCAAAATCTCTACAAAGTAACTGTAGCTTGGCAGTTTTTACTTTCTCCTTACCTTGATATGCAACTTGTAAAGTATCCCATGTAGTCTTTGCTTGACTGGCTGCTGCCACTCTTGGAAGAATGCTTTCATGCATTGCCTGATGAATATAGAAAAGAGCTTTGCCATCCTTCTTTCGTAACTCCTTCAAAGTATCTTTCTCTGCTTGAGAAAGTGCAGTATACGCTGCTGCATTTGTGGGCTCTGTGTACCCATCTTCAATGATCTCCCACACGTCTTGAGATCTGAATAGTGCCTTCATGGTCAATGACCAGTATTCGTAATTCTTTCCATTAAATGTGGTGTCTGCATACTAGATGTAGAAGCCATAGCTTGCTACCAATTTAATAAGCTGTTGGAATAACCTCACTCTGATACCAATTTGTAGAAAATATGCAGTCTTATACAACAAACAACATAAAAGAAATAAACAAAATACTTAAATAACTTACATAAACAGATGAATATTCGAACCAGCACTATTATGCGTAATCTCCATTAATAAAAGCTTCATCATACTCAGAGCTTTAGCTCTTTACAATCAAGCTATGCGTGTAACTGTGTGCTTTCAATGCACATCCTTCCTTGCTTGTGCAAATTTCACACCTTTGTGTGTGCATACAAAGCAATTACAATTGCTGTTATTTAAATAGAATAACTCACCCACTAATAGCTCTTCAACTAAGCATTCTAAATCTAAACTCATGCTTTAAAATAGTTGCATGCTATGCATGAATTAAAACAGATTTATTTGAATTAAATCTAATGATAAAAATAAGATAAAGCTAACTTAACTAAAGCAAACTAAAACAAGACTAAAGCAAAAATTAGCTTTCCTAAAAAAGCTACGGTTGGAATTAAATATGCAACACATGCATATTTCCAACAAAGGTCACAATTTAAATGGAGGCCACTGCGTTGCTTAATCATATGACCATCAGCTGCGGGTGTCATAGCTTATGTTGTTGTTCTTCCAAGTTACTGTAATTTAGATATATTGGCATATCTGCCTACCTGAGCCTGTGTGTGGTTTGTGGGCAGATAGAGGCTTCAATATTTCATTGAAATGTTTCCTCCCTCTTTATTGACAATGGCACCATCGTAAATGTAAACAAACACCGGCTTCTCTTATGGTTATGTAATACACAATGAGTGGCGATCATGAATTCGTTGTTACTCCACACCTGGTTGACAAAAAAGAGAAAGGGCAAGAAAGACGTTTTTAAAGATGCACCTGTAGTTGGTGTTAAGTATATTTCACTCCCAGCTCCATTAATTATACATGGAGTATCTCTCTAACATTAATGATGAGGGCGCGCTTGGTAGGCATAATGTCCATGGCGTCCTTGAGGACCTTGTAGACACACCTGTTGTCCTGCCTGACAAGCAAGATGCAGCTGCTATCCTGGTTGTGCCATGCCTTATTTCCTATTCTGTAATCTCCCTCTGATAACACAACACTTTCAAAGGCTCGATCTTGTCCCGATTCAGTTCCTTTATCAAATTCCCATCCAATCCCAGGCTCTGCGAAATCAGACTCTCGATCAAGCCCGTTGTCATGTCCACGAATTCAATTAGCCTGCCTATTACAAATCTGCGCACGTTTTTTAATAAAAATTGCATCCAAGTTGTGAGTTCGTGGTTTAGCTTTGAGCATTTGTATTTGAGCTTTAGATGTGAAGCCTAAATATCTTTAGCTGGTCGAATATACGTCTATCATGGTTAATTTTAGATTAGCCATTCAATGTTACTCACGGGCGAGGAGCACTTTTAAGTCCAAATCAGAATAGTATTGATACACGATTTCAACATTAACAACAAAATATTAATACGATGTCACATTTTCTATTGTTTCATTCCAGTCATTCAAATGAATTTGACTGTGATCATTTTACTCATTCTCTTTATCAACACAACTAAGAAATCCAAGAAGCAATTGGAACGATGTTGAACAACAGAGCAAATAAATTTACATATTTGACTCGTAATATTAAGTGTTGGGCATAATTAAACATGTTATGATTATGAAGTGCTGCAAATTGCAGAGGAAGTCCCTGGTTAAAGAGTAATAACAAGGTTTTTTTATTATAGTTTGAGACATTATTCATGATGTTGGCCGCATAAGCCGAATCATTTATTTATTAAGTAATACTAATAGTATAGAGGATGATGCGGAGAAATATTCAAAAGCCACACGAACGAAGAAACAAACCGTCCCTTGTTTTGGCCAGTATATGTCCATGGGCTGACCTTTTGACAAATGTGAAGGCAAACAAACTGATGCAGGTCTAAGAAAGAAAACAAGGAATGGAGGCACACATGTACTGCAATGTCGAAGCTCTTAGAAATCATCTTTGCTGCACTGGAAAAAGCAAAGCAGGAATAGAAAAATTGGGACACAGCAAGATTCGAGCTGGGAAAAGATAAACCGAAGAAGAAAACACAACCTAAATTTGTTAAAAAAACCAGACATGGGTAAGGCGATGGCTGGCAGAGGCACACACAATTGCCGGGATAAAGCATCAGAGATGCCTAGCAAACAACCTGACAGATGTGCTTCCGTTGACAGGAAGGAGAAGCAGGAGGAGCCTCAAACAGGAGCACGCTGGCAGTGGGAGATGTGGGGTGGCAGAGGATGCAACCTTTGTGTGGACCATGGAGGAAACTGCTCAACCGGACACTGAAACCTGCTCAACCTACTCACCATCGTCAACATGCTTGACCATGATAGGCAGGTCGAAGCTGCTCAAGCAGGAGAGTGTCGTCGTTGCAGGTCTACTGCAGGGTAGCCACGCCTCCGGCGTAATTATGTGAGGAAAATGATAGGTCTGAAAGGCCATTTAGGATGTGACATCCTCGTGCTTACTTGATGGGTGACATTACCTTGCCACACGGTGTTCAAAATTGAACACGTCGGAAAAGGCCAACCTACATTGGATTTGGAAATTCAATACGCATGCAGTTGCCACTGACAACCTGTTAGGCTGTTACCTCTTATATCTCTATTTGCATTGCAGTAAAATAAAATAAAAGTGGGGGCTGTCATGATAATCATTTTTTAAGCACTTTGCCATCAGCCATTCACAGGGGGAGACATTGATCATGATTGATGCTCTTCGGATTTAGTTTTAATTTGTCTATTATGAGATCTTGTCCCATGAATCTGTTGTTATCTTCAAGGGTCCAAATTATTTCCTCAGGTAGTGTCACATTATTCAAGGTATCATGCAGAACATTTGCTTAATTATCCATTCTTTTTTGCCAGATGTTGTAACGTGTCCACAAACCTATTTGGATATCTCAGCATGCGATTAACATTTTAAAATAGTTTCAAAGCTGCAAGTGGCAAACTTTTGGCCCAAAATGTTCCGTGCAATGGTGCATACCTTAAGCTTTTGAAGAATCATTAAAAAAACTTGAAAATAGTTTTACAGTTGCAAGTGGCAACTGGCATCCTTTCGGCCGAAAATATTTCTGCATCCTGCTAGCTTGCCAGCATGTAGCTCATCCATGATTCATGATTCCACATGTGCCATATCTGGAAGTGGAGACTGGGAAGTGGGAGACACAGATGTGAGTGAAATGTAGTCTATGGGAATTTGAAGAAATTTAGTGAATCGTGATTTACGGCCATGAGAATTATAAATTTACAACCGTTACAACTTACAAGAATGAAGTAGGAATCAAAGATTCATGATTCACATTTTTCCTTGGGAGTTGGGCCATTGAAAGAATATGATACATTGATATGTTTAAGCGATCAAAAATAAAAGTGTGGTTAAAATCCAGGCTTGGAGTTGGAGTCCACAAGAATAGATTTAAATAAAGGAGCAGACCCTCCTCCTAACTCTCACTGTCTCACATCTCGCTTGTCTACGACAAAAAGATCGACCTAAGTTTTCCATATTTTGTGAGTCCTGTGAAAGAAGGAATTTGTGTAGCAGAAGAAAGATCTGAACCAGACTTCCAGTTCCATATTACATGTAAGCATTGTACTCCATTATGTGTAATTATTAAGGAAAGAAATCCTTTCTTGTTAAAATAAATGTTATGCCAGATAAATTAGGAAACTCAATTTGCTGCACTCCAAATGTATGTGCATTCATGTTTTTAAGATCGGTGGGCTTAAATTGAAACTCATTTCAGCTCCTTCTGTGCAAAGTGCAAAACATGTCCGCTTTGTTAGTTTAAGCACATCCATTGGCACCATAATGAGCTAAACCTATGTATCAGCATACACACAAAAATGAAATATGATCTGAGCAACCAAGGATGGTTTGTTGAAAGCCCTACTCAACTGTGCTTTCATACTATATTATGTGAAATTGAACAGAAAATGTATATGGTGTTGAACATTAAACGTTGAGGGAGTGGATTGGAATGCTATTTATGATGTATGGAAGAATATAAAAACTCGAAAACCTCTTCCATTAGACAAATAGATGGTGAGCTTTTGGAATTTCTTTATATAAAATATTTTCTTTATTGTTTTTTACTTATAAAAATATTTTTTCTTCAGAAGTTTAGATAAATGTTTTCAATATTTTATTACTAATTTAATAAAAAAAAATTCAAAATAATTAATGAATACTTATAAGTTATCAAGAACATTTGACTCAGTATAAATAAGAGTCTAAATGTTTATTGTCTTATAATGACTTGTATCTCATTTTTGTGTTTCGGGTATTTTCCTTTTTGAAGGGACATTTTCAATTTTTTGTATAATCATTTATTTAAAAATTTAATCTCTCTTTGTAAAAAGTGTTCAATTTTTGTGACATGTGTGATTTATTTACTCTTTTCATATGAAGTGTAAAACTATTATACTACTTTTCATCATTGAAGGGTTGGTTCAATGTTTGCCCTTCACAATGAAATTGAGACTAGCCCTTCAAATTTGATCACTTTGCTGCCACATTGACCACTCATGCCTCGATTCTCATGCCACCACAAAGTCTTTCACCAACTCCACCAAATGGGTATAAAATAATTCCAATATTATGTATATATATTACCATATTTCCTTCGTTTCTTTTTATAATATTGATATTCATTTGTTTTATTTTATTGTTCAAATAGTTCTAGTTAAATTATTATTCTTATTACTTTGTCTATTTATTTAATTATTTAAATTCTTTCATAGTATACAAATACATCTTATTTAGACAAATTAGATTGTTTTCATTTTATTTTATATGATGATTAATGAAAATGATTTACTACGACAATTTCATTGTTATCTTAACAAAATAACCCTATCAAATAATCTAGTTATAAGTTCATAGCCCTTGAAAAGGCATACGAAAGTGTACATAGAGTGGGGCACTACATCTCACTCCCCCATTAAGATCATCATCTTTGATGTGACCCAATTCCAAGGTTAGAAGAGGCACTCTTGAGCAAGAAGTAAATAATCAACAACTCACGTCACCGGTGAAAAATATACTTGTTGTAAAAGCGTGACCATATAGAAGAAGGCAAGGTTTGAAAATTTAGAAATTTTATGTGAAGATTGGTAGTTCTACTTTACTTTATCAGTTATTTTCTCTTTTTTCTTTAAATTGTTTCTAAAACTCAAGCTCTTAATATTTCATTATTTAGGATTTTAGTTTATTTATTTTTGTGGGTGCGCATTTCCCAATAGAAAATAAAATCACGATACTACACAAGGCCTAAACATAAAACTAATGGCCCATGAGACATATTTCTACATACATTCACGTCTGGATCAGATCAAAATACCTCAACTAAACCACGGAAACAATATACATTGTCAACACAACATGGTACTTGTCACACACTTTCCCTTGGCAGAAAAGTACTCGTAACATAAGTATTCTATAACGACATGGAATTATCATAGGTTTTCATGAAACTTGAAAACATAAATGTAACTACATAGTTTCATGAGGGAATCAACATTATACCATGAATCCCCAACATCACAAAACATAGGCTTACTCACATGAGTACACATAAATTTTAATACCAACTCCATACATCTCCTAATTTCCATAAGCATCCAAAAAAACTCCATATACCTCCCGAAGAATTTTTTTTTCCTTTTCGATCCACGAAAGAATAAAAAATTACCTTTTCACTCCACCGAAGAGGTAGGTCACCCTATGGCCCTAGGAACATAGATTCCAAACACCTCTAACCCAATTGACATAATAACCCATGGTTTAACAACCCACTCATTATATATAATGCCTTAAGTCATACCCCTATACAACAAAGTGGGCCCATAGGTACCACCAATCCTTGGTGAACCCATGTCCCTATTACAACACATATCAACATTCGAACCAACATGCCAAAATAATAAGTAAATTTCCAAGTGGCATCAATTTCAATTACTTTGGGCCAAGTGAGAAAATGTATTGAATTTTAAGGAAGACTTTTAACTTAAATTCAAATTCCAATCAAATCAAAATAAATGTATAATTAGCCACGCTTAGTGTGAAAATTATCCTGTTAGTGCAACAATCAAATAAAATGCCAAAAATTACCATCCATAACTCAACCAAAAATTAAATAGAATAATTATTTGGTTCGAGAAAAGGAAGAGAAAAATAAAATAAAATTTACGAATAAAATACATATAGATAAATGTCACATCACAATCACTATTTGGCCTTATACGTCAACCATATGGGTTCTCATCGAATTTATATAACTTGGATATCAAGCCTCAATTCACAAAATATATAAGAAAAGAAACATAATAAGTACCTTAAATCTTTTCTAACATCGAGTGTGACTCGGAATATAAATAGTATTTTCCATACTCTCTGAATCAATCATCCCTCCATACTCCCACAAGGCTCAACATAGTCACAAAAAAACATAGGTTATCTATACGATAATTATAAAGGGAGAAACAAAGGGTACAATTTGCAATATATTGAGCCTAAGGTGATTTTGAAACATAATTGACATTGTGCTCTCGGTAGGGAAGTGACATGCATACCAAATGAAAAAAGTGGTTTTTAGTCGTGTAAGCCTCTACTTCATATCTCATACTTGGCCCGAGTGGATCTGGACAATGGTTCACCAGTACAATGGTACGCATAGGTCATCTATATGAAAACCATATAGGGAGAGAGAAAAAGGTATGTATTTCCATCTATTGAGCCTAAGTTGTTCATGAAACACAATATATAAGGCACCTTTTGGGCAAGTGTCATGCGTACCAAATGACAGAAAGTGAGTTTTCAATATATCTAAACCTCCACTTCATATCTTGTCCTCTTCCCGAGTGAGTGGTCAATGGTACTCATTTCCTCACTCTACACATAAACTTTTTACTATTGCTTTCCTTAGGGTGGCTTAATGTAAGGTTCATAAAATAAAACATAACTATATTGCTAACACAATGGTGATTCACACACATCAACGATAACATGTTACACATGGTATATTTACAGAATAACACAACATTACTTTAACAACATATAACACATCACATTACAACATAACACAACTATTTTCCTAGGAATTTGCATGGGAAAAATCCACCCAAGAACAGGACAACTCTACCCATAGTGTCAAAAATTTTCAAAGTCATACCTATTCAAGACACCCCCAGGTAATTCTATCCTCAACAAAAGTAGTCCTATCCTTTGATTCAAATGATCCCCATGTGGTTTTCCATCGAACCCCTAGATGATTTATGAAAGCAAATTCAGCCCCGTAGGTGATTTTAAGAGCTTTTGGAGAATGCCAATTTTTGAGAAGTTTTGTGAAGGGCTACCACCGACCTTCCCGAGACTAATGCACAACTCTGCAAAGTGGAACAAAGGAGAAAAATTAAACATGGATCTGAATTCAAACTCCCGAGAACATCAAGGAATTTTTATTAAATATTTGGGGAAGATTTGGAAGTTTTCAAGTAGGTTCATTAGAAAAGGGTTCTCGGGCTTAGCCAACGCAAGTGTTAAAAAAATCACCTTAGCTTAGAGAAGCAATTATAGGAGTTTTATAAGGAGTTAGGATCTAAAAAAACATTTTTGGCAAGGTAATTTAGATCTCTACAACATGGTGCAATCATATCTTTCATAAAGCACCTAGGAAATTATGTTTATATACAATTTTTCTCATGCTTAGTCATATAGCTAGAATACAAATCCTATTTTTGGGTATCAAATGGATTAACCTAGATCATATAACCTTACCATTATATTCAGAAGGAAATTTTCAGTCAAATTTATATAAAATTTCACCTTGAAAATCCATATGGAACTCCAGATACTGACCATCACAAGTTCGCTATCAAGTCTTCATGCTTAGTCATTTTTTAAAAAGGACATGGTCAGCTCCAAGCAACCTAGAGAATTTTGATGTCCCTTCCATCCCTTTAGAAAAGGGCCATGAAAATTTTCACATCCCATTTTATCCCTCTCATCACCCATAGGACCTCTGCATTACAGATTCAACCCTTAGGAGCTTGTTAGAGACTATCCTCGCAGTGCATAGATGATTGCTAAGTGTGACAACCTAGCGCAATGTGTAAATTGATATCCCTTTAATCCCTTTAGATAAGGGGAAAAAGTGGGGTAAAATTGACCCCATCCCTTGTGGCTGCCAAGTGATGAATGCGGTCTTCTATAGTGCCAAATTCAATGCCTAGGAGCTAGTTGGAGCCCTCTCTCTCAATGCATGGATGATTGCCAAGTTTCACAACTTGACACAATGTGAAAATTTATGTCCCTTTCATCCCTTTAGCTAAGGGTAAAAATGGGTAAAAAATGCACCCATCCCCATCCCTTCACAATTTTTTTATTAAAGCACAACACTTAGCCATTTTTTTGTCTGCTTCTTTCCACCACCCCTCCATACCTTACAAGCATGTTGCCAAAACATTTCTAGAGCTTCTTGTCACCATTTTTACACTCATCCATCTCCACCAAGTCATTCATATGGTAAGAATATAGAGATATTAGAGGAAAAATAATCGAAGAAGTGAATAATGTAAGAAAAAATAAAGAAATTTCATCGTAAAACCCTTTTAGTCAAAAATGGATAAATGCTCCTTTCTCTCAATGTAGATCATGAATCGAGATGCTGTATTTTGCAAACTTCCTCTATTTTCAAGACAACCAAGATGTAATAAACTGGAGGTAAAAAAATTCCCTAAACCATATTTTTCATAGAAAATCCACATTTCGTGCCCTAACTCATGTATGTTGGATTTTCCATCAATTTGATAGTAAAATTGAGATTAAAACTTGCACATGGACTCCAAATGAAAAACCTATCACAATGGAGTTAATTTCAGCACAATCGCAATAAAAAAAACACGGAAAATTTGAGCTCTCATAATGGCCACCATGGCAGACTTTGTGCTTGAAGCAACTACAAGACAAAAATTTTAAATTTTATTTCCAAACATTCTAGTGGGATAAATCAAGTGAAATTACGAGGAAGTGACCACGACGATGATACGAGTTTGAAAAAATATGTTCCATCGCAAACCGATAACTTGAAATCAAATTTCCAATAATAGTAATTTTTCCTATAAAAACTTGTTATGTTTGTGAAATTCACTATTAAAAGTGGTTGTCACAAATCTTGTGTGCATTGAAGATCATTAGTAAGCCATAATTATTGTGCAGAGAAAAAAACAACAAAAATAAACACTTTCTAAAAATAGTAACCCCCTATATGGGTGCTTACTAAAAATAGTAAGTCACCTAAAGAAGTGTCCAAGGTGAAGGAAGTGTGCATAGGATAAAATGAAGAAGCTAACCTCGTCAAGATGATTTAGAAAGGTGGAAATCACCATTTGCTAAATATAATAAGTCTCCCATCTAGGAACTTGCTAAAAATAGTAAGTCACATTCTAGCGGATGTTTATGAAAAATAAGACGTAGGAGGATAATCATTCTTGTCAATATCATCATTTGGGGTCCAGAGAGGCAAACTCCAACACTTACCAAAGATAGTAAGTTTCCCTTTCCAAATATAGTAAGTGTCAAGGAAACATGAATTTCAAGTGCACATGTTGGTCTAGTTTCTCAGGTGTGATCAATCATGAAGAGATGGTGGTTTTTCGTGGTTTGGAATGATCATCTCATATTATAGAACAAGACATCCATCATGGTCTCAATGATGTACTCATCACTTATGCAAGCATATATATCATTCCAAAGGCAAGTGGAACATAACAGTGTCATAGAGAATCATCACGAGCATGGTTTCATGCGGGTCATATTAAATTTACTTCAAGGTAGTCTCAAATAGTTTTTTCAAACACTTATCACATTGTCAAGGGGTTTATGCTTCATAAATGTTTTGGCCATCACTTTGGATGGGGAAAATTATCCAAATTTATTCAAAGGATATATCTTCATTAGGGAGGAGGATCACTAGTACAAGAAATATTCACTCCAAATTCGAACTACAACAATCCTTTCAAGAATTTTATCACAAGGAGTGATTTCCCTTTCCTCCTCTCTTTCACTCTCTTCTTTCTCTCTCTACTATAATTCTTCGTTGGGCCTCATCATTTTATTTTGTCTTATTCACTTAAGTGACTTATTTTAATATTCTAAAATTATTTTCTCAAATTACAAGTGAAATACTCAATTGATGGAATATTAAAAGTCATAAGTGAAATATGAAACACAAAGATTCATATGAGGGTGATGAAGGGTCAAGTTAAAAGTGTATAAATTAGGATGGATTCTCCATTCCAAGAGATTCAAATTCTAAATTTTTATAGATTTTCTACTCTAGTAGCATTGTGAATTGGGGTAGCTTGATTGAAGCTTTGTATTCATCACTACACATGAAATAAAGCTAAAATTTCTTCCACTTCTCCCCCTCTTGCATATGTTTCCTCTTTTCCCATACTATGCACAACTTTTTTGAAATACTAATTAAGGAAAAAGTTTATGTTTTCTCATATGTATGAATGTGTGCATATTTGTATGCATGGTTTCCTCTCATTGTTTATATGGAAGCATTATTGTTTATTTCCTACAAATATGTGTGATGGTAACTTCCAGTTAGCGGTTGTATGACTCGAATTTCTACCTACAACATTGATCCCTCTTTTCTTGCTTCACACAGTCACCTCTTCCCACCTTTCAAGCAAGTTTCATCTCTTGGAAGAAATGAAAAGCCTTATTGTATGATCAATGGAGTGTTCTTGTTGATCCCCGGCCTTTTGGCTACCCATATATTTTATTTCATCCATACATAATAACATATACCTGCATCGTTTAAGAAAACGATCTAGAATCCCAAAGTGTTTTCAAGAAACCCATAGATTTGTCCACCGAATTTTTTTAGGAAAAACTTTATAGCGACTCTCTGGGGAGAGATTTTACTAACTATTCCCAAAAAGGATCTCTGCTCGGAAAATCAAAAATATATATCCATAAAACAAAACAAAAAATATTTTAAAGAAAATCATTTTTAGGGAAACTCCTTCAAGGAATGAACTCCTATCACGTTTGTTTCTGCACCATGAAGAGATTTCAAGATTGGAGTGAAGTACTAATGAGTGACAATGAAGAAGAAGAAGAAGAATATCATGAATGAGAAAAGAAAATTGTCGATCAACCATGGTTTCATACTAGTATTTGCAAAATAGAAAATTCAAGGATGGTAAAAGAGAATCCTACTTCCAACAATAATCTACATCTAGACGAAGCAAAGAAAAAAGAACTTGCCAGCGATGAAGAAGAAAGTAGGGATCTACTTGAAATAATTCAAAGGAATTACAAGATAATTTACGAATCTCAAGAATATGCCAAAGCCTTGCAAGATATGTATGAGAAACTTGAAGTATCCCATAGCAAGGAAGAAGAAGAGGAGATTTTTCCTAGGGAGGAAGATCTTGAAGATCATTCGTACCACAAGTGCTTTCATCCCTGAAAGGTTCTTAAATACCACTATATAAAATCCTATCCTTGATAATTCCTATGAAAATCAATTTATCATTCAAGAAGATGATGAAAGATAATACAGTGAAGGATCCACTAAATAAGATTATTGCAAACTCACACATCTCACTATAAAGGCGAGAACACTTCCCTTTTTAGGTCGCTCTCTCAATGAATTCATTGTGTATGGTGATGGATAATTGAACTGTTTAAAATAGAATATGTATAAGCACTTTAGATAATAATAGAAGGAAATTACTACCTTGAGGCCTATCATGAAATTTGGAGGTATGCTTTGGCCCTACAAAATAGGTACAAACACATAGAATCACTTCATGTTGTCAACAACGAAGAAAATAAAGAAGATCTTGAAGATTGTTTGTTCTATGAGGTGTTCATTCCTGGAATATTTTGGATGCTCTTGAATAAGATCTTATCATGGAACTTTCCGATGAAATCCGAAACAATGTTTTGGAGGAAGCGATAGAAGACATGAAGATAGAACCACCATTCAACAATTCCTTCTAGCTCAAGGCACAACCCATAGGGGGAATAATATATTCAATAAAGGAAGACTCTTGTTGCATAATGGATGATTTAATGCCTTCAAGACTCCACCAATGATGAAGAAATACAATATGATGAGTTCGAGGTAAGCACGAATAATCCCCTTTCAAATTATGATCTTGTGATTAATGAAGAAATGGAAATATGTGAAGAAGCACCCGAGATCAATCCTGCATCATGGAATGATGATGGAAAATTAAATATGATCATGGATGATTTTCCTTCCTGTTTTGATCCTTTAAGTTACAAAGAAATTTTGAATGGAGAAATGGAGATAGTAGAAGAACCAAATTCTTTTCCCAATTCAATCATGGATGATCTAATGCAGAGAATATCGCTTACATTTAGAATCCAAGAATACTGAAAAATTGGAACACAATCTCTTCTCACCCAAGGAGAAGAATCATCATCACGGTGTGTATGAAGTATCTCATTTTCCATCTGAGAAAGAGGAGTCAATAATGGATGTCCACGATAACATTGAAAGTTCTTCCCACATTTCTACTTCAACATGGGCCCATCAAGAGGATGATATATATTTTTATCTTGAAGGAGTTCCATTCCCACAAAGCATGTACCTATTCTCTTTCTGAGAAGGTGACATGAATGAATTATGTATGTGCTTACAAGAAAGAGAACTATAGTAAACACAAAACATGGAAGGTGTGAACGAATATGTGCCAAACAAATCATGGACATAGATGGATAAGATTTCAATCATTTCCTAATGGAACATCATGAATATTCTCCCAATGAAAAAGAAGACAAGCCTATGGTGATCTTATAAGAACCATATGTGAAAAACCTCTAAAAGGATGTGGAACAAACTGAAGATCCTCAACTCAATCTTGAACTATTGACTCAGGCTATGGAGATACAAGATATGTATGAGTATATTTACTTTTATCATTTTGACATGCCAATCTTTGATGTTAAAACGAAGTAGGTTAATGATTTTTATGAATTCCCTAGTGCGTTGGAGGATGAGAGTGAATGTGAAATAAAGTATTTCTCTTTTACAAAATGTGAAGAGGTTCATGAATGCAAAAGGATGAAGGTTTTTGAATCTCTTTCGAATATCCTCGATATTAAAAATAACATTTACGCCATGGAGGAAGATAACAAAGAGAATAGTGAGATGATTTTCATTGAAGAAATTTGTTCAAAGTGGAAAATGAAAATTTGCATAGTTCTTGGGAATTCACGTGAAATGATCTATATCTAGCTATTGAAGATTACTTCACCAATGTAGAACAATATTTCATAAGGCCAAATACACCGAGAGAGGGTAAGAAATGCCTCTATGTAGAAATTGAGGGTGGTAATTTTGAGAATGATATTAGGATGAGCCTCAAGCAGATGGATATTGAAAACACTTACTCGAGAATAGAAAATCGGGATGGTCAAAGAATTTTTTTGAATGGGATGGAAATCATTTTGATCTCACTCTTTCCGAGTACCATGCTGATGTAAGAGATGATTTAAAGTGGAAATTCAAAGAGGATGAATATTTTACCACTCTTGAAGACATGGAAGAATGATGTCCCATGATCATAAGACGTCAAGAAGAAGCATCAAGATACAAGAGTTTTGAGAAAGTGACGAAGTATTCTATGAGTGCAAGAACATTCTCAGTGCAGTATTAATATGAAGATGGAATCTTTTTTTCTCTTCTTATTCTCAAGCCATGTGAAGCCATCAAAATATAATTCTTTGGTTTGATACTAGTCTTTGTGTCTCAAGAATCTCACTTCTTTCCTTTATTCCATGATGGCATGTGCTTTTCCCAACCCATTGTTGGGTATATGTATATTCTTTCCCACCTCGTAACTATCCAACCCCTTGTATATAATTTCCCTTTCCTATTGTCTCATTGTTTTCCCTTATGGTGTGTTTCCCTTATGTTTGTTTCTTTATGTGTGTCTGTGTGTTTAATAAGGGAAGTTCTATGGTCTCTGTCTTTCTAATGGATCCATAAAACTCAATGGATAAGGAAAGGGTCCACGAAGAAAATTAAGATAATAGGATTCTCATTTTATGTCCTCTCTACAATCGATCCACAACATGCCACCAAACTAGAGCCAACATTTCTCCTAATAATTTGTATGGGAAAAATCCATCTAAGAACAGGACAAGTTTACCTACAAAGTGTGAACAAATTTGAAATTCATACTTTTCCAAGAAATCCCTAGGTTAATCCATCCTCAACACTAGTTCTATCCTATCATTCAAATTAACCCCATGTGGTTGTCCATCCAATCCCCTTAGGTGATTTAGGAAAGAAAAGTAAGTCCCCATTGGTGATTTTAGGAGCTTTTAGAGAATGCAAAAATATTAGCCGTTTTGGGAAGGACTACCACTAGCATTCCCGAGACTAAAGGACCTCGTTGCGGTTGAATAGAGGAGAATAATTAAAAATGAAGTTGAATTAAATTTCCAATTACATGAAGGAAAATATTTTTGAAGATTCAGAGAAGATTTGGAAGTTTTCTAGTAAGTTCATCAGAAACATGTTCTTAGGCTTAGGCAGCACACAATGTTAAAAAACTCCATATCTTTGAGAAGCGATTCTAGGATTTATATAAGTACTTAGGAGATAAACTATACATATTAGGAAATTTAATTCTTATCTCTACGACATTGTAGAAAAATATCTTTCACAACACCTAGGTGCAATATGTTTATATCTAGTTTTTCTAATTCTTAGTCATGTAGCCAAAAACAAAATCAGATATTTTGGGGATCAAATGGATGAATCAAGAACTGAGACCCTAACCATTACATTCGGAAGGAAATTTTTCAGTCAAATTAATATAAAATTACACGGTGAAAATCCATCACAAACTCCACATACGACCTTCACAAGTTCATCATCAAGTCCTCATACTTAGTCATTTTTGAAAATGACACGTGTCTACTCTAGGATGCGACACATTTTGATGTACCTTTCATACCTTTAGAAATGGGAAATGAGGAACATGAAAATTCACCTAGTTATTTTTATCCCACTCATCACCCACAGGACCCTCCGTATCACCAGTTCAACCCCGGGGGCTCTTTGGAGCCTATCTTCATAGTGCACGGATGATCGGCGAGTGACGTAACCTTACGTGATCTAAAAATTTATGTCTCTTTAATCCATTTACCTAAGGGGAAAAAGGGGAAATTTTTTTTTCCCATCCTCTTGTGCTCCCCAAGTCATCAATGTGACCTTTCGTAGTGAAACATTCATCCCCTAGGAGCTAGTTGGAGCCCTCTCTCAGTGCATGGATGATCGCAAGTGTTGCAGTGCAACCTGGCACGATGTGTAAATTGATGTCCCTTTAATCCCTTTAGCTAAGGGGACAAATGGGACACAAAAATGCACCCAGCCCCATGCCTTCATGATTTTTGGATGAAATCACAACACTTAGCCATTTTTGTGTCTGCTTATTTCCCCACTCCTCCATACCCTTTTGACATCTTTGTCGAAATTTTTCCAAAGATTCTTTCCACCATTTTTGCACTCATCCAACTCCACAAATTCCTTTGCATGGTAAGAATATAGAGATATCAGAGTAAAAAAATATTGAATAAGTGAAGAACATAAGATAAAAATGAATAAATTTCACCTGAAATCCCTTGTAGTAAAAAACAGAGAAATCGTCCTTTCTCTTAATCTAGATCATGAATAAATATTCATCTTTTACAGCTTCCTCATTTTTCAAGATTATCAAGATGCAAAAAATGGGATTTAAAATAATTCCCTTAATAATTTGTTTCATAAAAAATCCCGTTTCATGCCCTAGCTCATGGTTGTTTGATTTTCCATCAATATGTGAGGCAAAAATAGAGGAGAGAGAAAAGAGATTAAGTATCTCTTATTATTCTATTAAACACAGAAGCATGACACATATTTATAGGTATATGGAATAAACAATATACCCCTAAATAGATGGAGAAGATATAAAAAGAAGGAGAGAATAGTCGAATAGATAGAAACTAGTCTAATAATAAAATTAAGTACGTATACTATGCTAACATTCCCCCCTTATTACATTATTCTTGCAAATGTGACCCTTGAAAAGTTAAAAATTCAATTTTCCAAGAGATTTTTGAGAATGTCGGAAACCTATGCTTACGTAGAACATTACTCGGAGAGCTAAATGTGATGGTCCGAGACATGATCTTGATTGAAATGACAATCAATCTCAATATGTTTTGTCCATTCATGAAAGACTAGATTCTACATGAGATTCAACACACTCTGATTGTTGCAATAGAGAATAGGTGAATGTTTTTCAGGAATTCTTATATCATCTAAAATACGACATAACCATATCACTTCGCACATAGCTCCTCATGCAGCGTGATATTTTGCCTCTGTGGATGAGATAGAAACAACATTATGCTTCTTTCTTATCCATGAGATGGGTCCAGATCCGAGATGAAATATGTATCATGTAGTTGACTTCCTATCATCAACAGATCCGGCATGGTCCGAGTCGACGTATCCCTGTAAGAAGAATTGATCATTCTTCTTATATTCCAGACCATAATCAAATGTTCCTCGGACATATCTCAATACATGCTTTTCTATTGTCCAGTGACATTACTTTGGCTCCTGCATGAACCTGGAAAGATAGCTGATGGAAAAGCATAGATCTGGTCTAGTATATGTCAAGTAGATGAGCCCTCTAATAAGTTCCTGTAGAGTGTAGCATCTACTTGAGGTGAGTCTTGGAATCTTGAAAGTTGCAATCCTTTTTCCATGGGAGTGGATATAGGTTTACAATCAGACATTCTGTACTTTTCTAGGAGTGTCTTGGCATATTTTATTTGGGAGAAAAAAATGTGATGCTCCTTTTGCCATATTTCCAAGCCAAGACAATAATGTAGTAGCCCCAAATCTGTTATTTCAAAGGTTCTTTTGAGATCATTCTTCACAATATCAACCTAATATTCTAAACTACCAAAGTGATCACAAGATCATCTACATACACAAAAAGAATGACAATTTATTTTCCTACCTTATTTATATAAAAATTTGAATATGAGGGGCTACAAATGAACCCGTGCTACAAAAGGTGATCATTGATCTTGATATACCATGCCCCTAGAGCTTGTTTCAGTCCATACAGTGATTTGATGAGATGAGATACCTTCTGAGGATGCTCTTCATCAATAAATCCTTCAGGTTGGGTCATGTACACTTCTTCTTTTAGATCATTATTTAGGAAAGCACTCTTGATTTCCATCTGTTGAAGTCTCCATCCTTTTTGTGCTGTCAGTGTATAAACAACTCTTATGGTCTTGATCTTCGTAGTGGGTGCAAAGGTTTCTTCATAGTCGATGCCCTCTTTCTGAGCATATCATTTTGCTACAAGACGTGCTTTATATTTTTCAATGGATCCATCTACCTTATATTTAGTTTTGAAAACCCATTTGCAGCCTATGGGTTTCTTACCTATAGGCAGATCGACAAGTTCCCATGTCTGATTTTTCTTGAGTGAGTCAATTTCTGTATCCATGGCTTCCTTCCACTGAGGTTGATTAAGTGCTTCATGAACATTATCAGGCTCGGAGCTATCAATCAGTGAACTCATGAGTGCAAATTTTACCTCATTTCTTGTTTGACTCCTTATTTTGACTCTAGATGATGTATGGGAGTTGTTGCAAATGTCATTCCTTGATAGTACTTTGTACCCACTTTGACGAGAAATTGGCTGCTTTTGAGAATAACTATGTTGTTATCATGTGGATTGATGTGGAGTCACATTCTCCAATTCTCCAAGGTCAACAAATAGTTCTCTGGTAGCATTTCTTTTCTCTGAGTAGTCTCCTTTGGCTCATCATCTGATTCAAAGACTAGTCGGTGAGAGGTGGTTGGAAGTGGATCTTCTATTGATACTATTGAGTCAAAGGATGACTCGTCACAAACCACATCATGACTCTCATATATTTTATTTGTCTTAGGATCCATGACACGATATGCCTTCTAGGTACTGTTGTAGCCAAGTAGAATGCACGGGAGCATTTTTAGCTCAACCTTCTTTCTCTTCTGAGCTGGGACATGCATATATGTTGTGTAACCAAATACTCGCAAATGAGAAATTGATGGCTTTCTACCACTCCATACCTCTTCTAGCATTTTATTTTATAGAATATTTTTCAGTTCCCTATTGAGAAGATATACAGTTGTTTGTATTGCTTCACCCAATAGTGTTCTTCTAGCTTTGTAGTTATTAGCATGCAACGAGCCATCTCCATCACTATGTAATTGCGACACTCAACAATGCCATTTTACTGGGGCATGTAGGGAGTAGTCAAGTGTTGCTTAACACCCTGTTGGTTCAGGAATGCCAAGAACTTATTTGATGTGAATTCCCCCCGGATCGATTGAAGTAGAAGAATAGGTTGACTAATTCTTTCACAACATGATGATAGAATTTTTGGAAATGTAGAAGAGCCTCACTTTTCTTCTTCAAGAAAAACACCCACATCTTGTGGGAGTGGTCATCCATGAACAATTGAAAGTACTTGTATCCTAAAACAGAGTAGGTAGATCGGTATGAACTACCACAAGACACTTCTTGGCATGGAAAGTGTTTATCTAAAATGAATACATTGGTTGGATATTTTGTCAAACCAAAATATGAGGTTCAACCACAGTACATGGGATAATATCCCTCCTCAAAGACAGGTGAGGCTGCCTGTTTATTGCTAACCTAAAACACAGTAAATAATATATACAATATTCACACTAATCTAACCATTGGGGGTTGGGATGAAATCCCGAAATCCACATTCACACGATTCAAGGATATTGCTTTCGTAAGTGAAATAGGTTAGAAAGCACTGATGAAAGAAGCACGGTAGAAAAGAAATGGGAGAAACGTATTTTCTTTCGAGTAAACACAGAGCACGAAATAATCATACGAGTTTTAGATCACAGATATAGTGTCCGAGATAATTAGAAACACTGAGATTCTATGCAAAGAATAGCTTTAAGATCATGAACATAAGAACACTGTCTTAAATAAGATATATTCCACAACACAAAGTCTGCAAAACAATATCAACTTCTATTCTTCAAAATGATTGAAAGAAAACACAAAGTTTTTCTCCTTTCCAATAGCCTCTTAATGCTTCAAAAATTCTCGACCCTTTAGAATGCACAAGCATCCCTTATTTATAACAAAAGAAGCTAGAGATTAAACAGGACAGATCCTGAAAAGTAGCATGCTAACTAGAGTTCAGCTTTGCATGATTCTCACGCAGGAGATCAAGTCAAAGTATGAATTAAAAATAATGACAAAATGGAAATAAAAGATATGTCATTCTAAAAATAGAAATGACATGGGACGTTGGAGCTCAATCCGAGTCATCATCTTTTGATTCTTCTCCTTTCTCTTCCTCCAGCTGAGACTGTTTGTTCCGGAACTCCTGGAACTTCCGAATAATGCCTTGCATTTCATTTTCCTCAGGTGCAGTGGAATGATCATTCCACATTTCGCAGGTCTCATGGATATCACTGGCACTGCCGGGAAGCTTTTTCAACCTTTTGCTGAGCTTTCTTAAGGCCTCCAACGTATGTTCAATCCTCACAAACTGACCAATGACTTCAAGGTCGAATCCATCTACAGGTTCATGTTGAACAGTCTCTTGAACTTGTTTGAAGAGATCATCTGCTGATAGGGCACTTGAGTTCCCAACTGACACCTTTGGACAAATCTTTAGCAATTCTTCTTCCAGATCACTTTTCCCATCGATCAATTTATCTCTTGATTCTCTCAACTTGCTGCAGGCTTCGTTGAGGATCTTTACTCTGAACTTGATGGCCTTGATCAGCTGGAAGTGTTTATCTGTATGTGGAAGAACGCCTTCTTCTACCAAGAGATGTGCTGGTATTTGCTTTAGCACTTGGAGAGCTTCACAAGTCAAATCAAGCTGTCCAAGTTCTTCAGTGAATTCCTCATCCATCTTCTCTCCTTCCTTCTGAATCTCTGCCAAGGACTGATGAACTTTCACCACGTCTTGAATTACTTCCTTCCCTTGTTGGAGCAACTTTTGGATCCATTCATCAACCACCCTTCCTTTTTTAGTAATCTTCTCAATCGTAGGCACCGATGAGAAATCAAATCCGGCAGAAGCAGAAGCAGATGGTATGGATTCCAGGGGTGTTGAGAGTTTAATCAAAACCTCTGTCAACTGCTCCACTTTTTCCTTAAGCTCATTTCTGCTGTCCTTTGTTTCTTTCAACTTTTGGCACAGGACGTCTATGGAATCCTTTGCATCTTGCTGCGCCCCTTTTGCTGTCACTTTCCCTAGAGCCACCCTGGTTACCTGGTAATCAGCAGCTGTTACATCATCTTTAGTTTTGTCAGCTGAGGGAGTGGCAATCTCTGCGAACTTATCTCCTGAAGCATCCACCAAAACCCTTGAAACTGTTTTGGGTTTCTTGGCTGATCTCGCAGTAGAAGCCTTAAGTGAGCTGAAATCAAAGGCTGGTAGGGGTACAATCACTTTCCTCTTCCTCGGAGTTTGCTCGAGTAGCCATTGTGGTGTATCAGAGGAAACTGCCAATGTTGTAGTAACTGGTATTCTACTCTCAAGGGGAGCAGATTCTACTATTGGAGGGGGAACAGCAGTCAACGTGGTAGTAGGTGCAATGAATAGAGGCACAGGTTGTGGGGGAGTGTTGGTGATCACTTGGGTTCCAGCAGAGAGGGGTGAGAGCCCGGAGAAAATATTGGCCATGCTTGAAGAAGTGGATGGGGAATGAGGAGGCTGAAGTGGTTGTTGAGGGGGAGGCACAGATTCAGTTTCCAAAGCCTTGACTGCAAGAGATAAGGTCTCTCCCGTTGAGCAATCAGCAAATGGTGAAGTCAAGGGCTGACTTCCTCCTTCTTCCAAATTAATTTCTCCTATTTCTGGTGGTGTTGGTGATTCTGGCACATCCACCGTTTGAGCTGGAGAGATAATTGAAGAGATTGGTCTTTCTTTCCTCTTCTTGGGAATCTTGATTTTTATAGACCCCCCAGTAGATTCCTTGTCCTTCTTCTTTTTGGAGGGCCCCGCCTCAGAAGCAGCCAATTTTGGAAACTTGTCATCTTTAAAATTCATGCCCCAAGAAGAGAGCCATTTCTTTGTACGAGCCAAAATTAGGGCTGACCTATCGGTGATAGAGGCTTTCTCGCTGGCCGACCAATCAATAGGTGGAAAAATGTATCGATCTTCGTTAAGCCCATCATAGGACATATCCAACACACTTTCATTGTCGGTCGTGCCATCTGGCAAATCAGAAAGCTCCAGCGTCTGGATCTCATCAATAGTTAACCGACTATTATCTTTTCTGCGAACTGCAACTTCGTTACGCAGATCCACCCAGATATCCTCAATGTCGGGCCTGTGCAGATGTAGGGCTCCATAGGTTCTCAGCACTCCTCGGATGTCAAAACCATCCCGAGACTTCATATGCTTCTTTAATTTCTCCTGAAGTTCACATTCGACATTTTTGGCCTTAGCCACTGTCGAGCAAGTATATCTCCCAATGGAAATTGGGAAGGATACTGCTGCCTTATGCTTGCTCTGTTGGAATTTGTGAAAATCCAATAGTTGTCTGACCAATTCTATTAGTATCAATCTATCTCCAGGATAACGAGGCAGACGGAAAGGCTCTCCAGAGTACATGACCGTTCGAAGGTAGGTAAACTTCTTAAACTGTAAGAAGATACATCCCCATTTAGATACTTCAGCCCATGCCTCGTCTGAGACCCTTGTTTTTCTCAGCCCTGGATTCAGCTGGCAGATGTTCTCATAGAAAAAGGCGTCATTTATCCTCCTAAAATGATCCTTGGACCCCTTCTTAGTTATTTGAGGATAATACTTATAGACTGGATTTGTCGTTCTGCTTCCTTTAGTCTCTAGCCCGGGATAGCTCCTCATTCCAGCTGCTGCATAGGCCACATATGAGAACATATAAAACTTTCCGGTTGACAGGACCGTCGTCATCTGGGAATCAATTTCATCACTGATAAGGGTTCCCCAGTCAATCCCTTGCTTGTTCTTCTTGATGGTGACCATAAATTGGTACATCCATCCATGAAATAAATTTGATTCCGGCAAGCCAAAAACCCGGCTCAGCAGGGTGATAATGTCGTTGATTTCTTGTATGAAATCCGATCTAGGGATAGTTCTTGGAAATCTAGATATTACTGGTTTTGCCTTGACCAAGAACTTCTTATTGACATCCCTAATGCAATTTTCCTGGTTACTGTCCCAGGCCTTCTGAGCCGACTTGATATCTAGGGCCCCATACTCTTCAAAATTTGGTAGTTTCAGGAGATCATCAAAATAAGCTCCATCTAGTTTGATAACTACTTCACCAGCCTGATTCCTTACGGAACGAGAAGCTGAGTCGTAGCTGGATGCACACGCCAAAACAAACTCTGGACATTGGGCAGACATGGGGAAGCCTGCTGCAAGGGGCAAGCCACTGTTAGCTAAAGCCACCATCCATGGGGTTTGAGAAGAACTCTTCACCCTATTCCAAAAGTCGTCCATATCTATGTTGCCCATTTCAGTATCCCTGATATCATAATTACAGTCGATATATGACGGGGATTCTGGTTTCTTAAATTTGTATTTCATCCTGCTAGATTTTTCGGCCTTCTCCTGTGATGAACCAGGATCCGACATGAAGAATATTGGAAGGAGAAAGGCTCGGAACTCCGGAGATGCTGTGCACACTGAAAAACCTGATTGACTGAATGCGTCGGAAGCAGAGAGAGAACCCGACTCGCAGAAGAAGATATCGGAAAACTTAGTGAACCCGACAGGTCTGATATGTCGGAATCTTGGCGAAACCCGACACTTGCTTTCAATGGCGGAAACAGAGGTAACCCGGCACTCCACTGTTAATGACGGAACCTGAAGAAAACCCGGCGTCCACTGTTGAGGTCGGAATGTTGAAAAACCCCGTCACTGCGAGCTTCCTTTGTATTTCGGACTTTTGAATCTGCAACACAACCTTCAAAATCCGGGAAACAAAAACAGAGTCTTTCCTTTGAATTTTCACATATAAAACATCCTTTCTTTTTTGTTATTCATATTCCATACATCATGCAAGTAATTGGAATTTGGAAGGAACAGCACCAATTGATAGTCTCAAAAAGAAAATAAACCCTAAAAACCCAAAACCCTTTCCAAAACAACACAGAAAGAAGAAGGAAGAAAAACCCTCAACAACTGGCAAGAAATTGGAAAGAAAATACACGCAGTCGATCCAGAAAAATCAAGAATAAAGAAGGAACGAAAAATACCTTCAATTCGAGACAGGTAAAATCGAAAACAAACGATCCAGTCTGGTAACGCGAGTTTGCGGGTTTTGGGAGCGGAAGAGCATGCGAAAAATCCACGAATTAAAAATATGAACGGTAAGAATGACGTGGAAATCCGGGTATTTATAAGAAAATCAGTAATAAATACACTTCAGCTCGGCACGTGCCACCTCACCAACCATTCGGCATGAATGCCACGTCAGTATGTTGGAGGAGTCCGAAAACCCGACACGAGGAGATTTAGTGCATTTCGGGTTTCGGGCTTCGGAAAACATGGAGCACCCAACATGTTTTGAATCATGAATGTTCCGATGCATTGAACTTCCGAAAACCCGATTACAAAGGATTGAGCGGACTTCGGGAATCGGAGAACATGGCGCATAAAACATGTTTTGGAACATGAATGTCCCGATGCTTTAGAGTTCCGAAAACCCGAATACGAAGGATTGTCTTAACACAAGGCGGGTCTCGGGTTTCGGAAGTCACGCGACACAAAGCATGTTTTGGATCATGAATGTTCCGATGAGTTGAATTTCCGAAAACCCGATTACAAAGGATTGTCTCATTGCAAGGCGGGTTTCGGGTTTCGGAGGTCATAAGACATAAAGCATGTTAAAACTTATGTCAAGCTGTTAGTAACACCCGAAAACCCGATTTTCTCTAAAAGAGGTCATGATGCAAAATCACTTCAAAAATTTTGTAGGGGTTATCCGATCGTTTCGTTGTGAACTCAAAACGGGGATAATGAGAATCCCTATGTTGTTTTCCTACAAGACAACGAGGAATATAGGTAAGAACAGAACAATTTTTTTAGTCTATGGGCCATTTCTTTTCAACTCATCTAGTGTAATGAACTAAGCGATAAGTGTCCATATCTAAAATGCTAGAGGGCGGTTGATTCTATTATAGAAGCAGATAAAGCTACTGCAGAAGATGAAACAATATCTAAACCAAATAACTTATCTTTTACAAATGATGTAGCAATTATCTAACATTTTCTGGAGATTAAGCATGATTTAATGCCATTTTGAACAAGAAATTCTACCTTAAGGTGATGATTCAATAGCTAAGTAACTAATAAGAGTTGCTAGTTAAGCCGAGGAACATATAGTACCTTTATAAGTGTACATTTTTGTGGTCCTATAGGAATGGTGACATTTCATATTTCTTATGTAATGTACTCTTTGTCATCTACTATCGAAACTCAATATCTAGTTGGTTGTTCATGTAGTGAATCAAAAATATTCTTGTCACCTAACATATGCTTTCTTGCACCAAAGTCTATCAACCAGACTTTCTTCATGGGTTGAGAAGTTTGAGAGACAAGTACAAGGTTCTTACCATAATGGGCTCCTTCTGATTTCTCCTCATCAGATTCATCATCTTCTTTGGCTGCAAGATGTCCCTTCTACTTTCTCCAGCAGGGACGTCATTTGGAATTTTGAAAATATTCACGCCTTGATGTGATTGTTTGAATTGAAGACCCTTATTCAAGATATTGTACTAGTAGTGATCACTTTGTCATGAGTGTTGGTTTTGCAAATGTGACACCACCTCTTTGAATTTTTATTTTTTGTTGTTGTTTTGGTTGTGCTTTATTTGTCTTCTCTGGGGGACACTTCCGATTCTTCCACCCACAGTATGAATTTTATAACGGGGCTTTATCCTAAGACTCCTCTTGGGATGAATATAGATCCTCTTCCTATTGCAGTAAATTCATGAGTTCTTTGAATGCCACTATTTGTTTAGAGACATTTAGTGTCGTAACAAAAACTCAAAATTGATAAGGGAGTGCTCTCAAGGTGATCAGCATGAGCAATTTTTCATCCACCATTTCACTGAGTGCTAATAACTCGATCATATCTCAGCCATGTAATGTAAAAAATCTTCAAATTTCTCATTTGAACCCATAGAGAGGGTGTGTAGCTTTGACTGAAGATGGAGGATCTCAGTCTGATTTTTGGCTTGATAAATTGTTGCCAGCTTGTCCTAGGCCTTCTTGATTTCTCTACATTACGAACATGTGTTCGTGCATCATCATTGATCTTGAGTATTATCAACATCAAATATTTTTACTAGCGATCTCATACTTTACTAATTCATCAAGAGTAGTTGAAGCGGGCATTGATCCGGTCACGATGCCCCATAATCCTTCAAACTGAAGGATTGTTCACATCTTGGTTTTCAGGCCAAAAATTGGGCCCTTTGAGCAACTAAGCATCAGAAAGAAGTAACTTTGAAGTAGACATCATAATAAAAAAATTTATTTATTTATTTCAAGAGTTATTACAACTTTGACTCACTAATGAGAAGTACTAGCTTGTAGATGCTCACGATATTCACGTGTTGTGATACGGTGACACTTTGTGGGTAATTCTTTTTCATCTTTATAGTCAGCGTTATACCCAGTTTCTAATTCTTCTTGAACTCACTTTTCTTGGCAGATGATCGAAAAAGAAATATTCAAGAAGTCCTTGTCGAACTAGCTCATCGAAGGCTAGATTTCAGTGTTTCAAAGCTTGTTCAACAAAGAAAAGTAGAACCCGAAGCTCTCAGGAGCTTCTTCACGGTGTTCTCTAGCTAGTGAGTTGATGTTCTAGCTTTCAGCAGTGTTTATCATGTTATTCACGCTATCAATCGAGTTATCTACACTCGACATTCGGTGTAGCTTTTATAGTAGCTACTTCCTCGTTCCGTAGTTCTTCTCTTTTCGAGCTTCCTTCACGTAACAACAAAGAACAGGCTGAATTATTTTACCACATACTTTTACCATGCATCGGCACTTTTCCATGCTGCAAGAGAAGAATTTTCCTCCATGTGGGCCAATTTATAGGTTGTAGAATACCTCCATGCACGTATTTTTATTTGTCTTTTAGCACAAAAAAATATCCTTCTTTATCTCTTGCTGCAGTTCACTCTTCATGCACAACAATAGCCCTCCTTCTAGCACCAAATATCTACCACATAGGTTTGCACACAAATAGTAAGAACAACATGTTGTGGCAATTGTAAAAAACACCTCAACATTAAAATGCCACGACCAAACAACAAATTGTATTCCTAAGTACATTGATACTTATAAGTAGCCTTTTATGCAATAAATCATATCAAAATAGTTGACCATGATCAACATTTTCATTCACTATTCCAACCATCATCATTTGCATAGGATGCTAGTGTACAATATCATTCAAAATGCACCACATAGCAAAGAAAAAAAAAACTTATACGCAACATTCGGATGAGTAGGGAATCCTCCACAAAGTAGGTAAATGAATAGTGAATAATCCTCCATGCATCACATAACACCAAACTCAATTTTATTTTCTCCTTCACGCAACACACAACACCAAATACCAGATTTCATGAAGGAGCAAAAATATATTTAGGCACCAAAGATATTTTTGAATATTAGTAGATGAAAAATACGGGAGGTTTACCTTTCCATGTAAAAAAATGATTCTTGCACATGCAGGTTTCCACGCATTTTTCCACCACGTAGGACTCCACGCATCTTTCCACGCTTCAGAGAAGAATTTTCCTTCATGCAACGCAGTCATCTTAAGACTCGAATTCTTCTCTTCATGCAATGATTACCAACCTTCACGTAGAACTCAAATGTGTAGGAAAAATTCCAACGCAGTAGTAGCAGCGGTCTCCTTTCCTCGCGAAAAAAAAATCTCAATCTTCAAATCTCCACATTTAACAAACAATCTTCTCCTTTAAACGCAGACATAAGTCGAGTCTTCAATTTCTCTCGATACGAAAATGTGAGGCGAAATAGAGGAGAGAGAATAGAGATTATCTCTTATTATTCTATTAAACATAGAAGCATGACACATATTTATAGGTATATGGAATAAACAATATACCCCTAAATAGATGGAGAAGTTACAAACAAGAAGGAGAGAATAATGGAATAGATACAAACTAGTCTAATAATAAAATTAGGTACGTATACTATGCTAACACAATCAATAGTCGGATCAATATAAAAACTTGCATGCAGACTCTAAATGAAAAACCTATTGCAATGGATTTAAATTCATCATGATCGGAGGAAAAACCAAACCTGAAAATTTTGAGTTCCATTAATGGCCACCATGGCAACTTTGTGCACTGAAGCCACTTCGAGGAGAAAATTTTTAATTTTATTTCCAAGCATTCTAGGGGCGAAATCAAGTGAATTTTGGAGGACGTGATTGTAACAACAATTCGAGTTTGAAAAAATATGTTTTGTCATGCAGACCGAGTGTTGGAAATCCAATTTCCAAAAATTGTAACTTTTCCTATATAGACTTGTTATGTTTAGAAATTCATCATTAAAATTGGTTGATGACAAAGGCGTGTGCTTTGAAGATCATTAAGAAGCTAGAATGATTTTCCAATGCAGAAAAAAAAAGAAAAAAAACACTTAATAAAAATAGTAAGTCACCTAAAGAAGTGGCAGAGAGGTGAAGGAAGTGTGCACAAGAGAAAATAAAGAAGATAACCTCATCAAGATGATCTAGAAAGGTAGCAAACACCATTTTTTAAATATAGTAAGTCTTCCGTCTGGACACTTGATGAAAATAGTAAGTCACATGATCTAGGGGAAGTTTTGGAAAAATGAGATATAGGGGGATAATCATTCATGTCAATATTACCATTTGGGGTCTAGAGAGGCAAACCCGGACACTTACAAAATATAATAAGTTTCCTTTTCCAAATATAGTAAGTGTTAAGAAAACATGAATTTCAAGTGTGCAAGTTGGTCTAGTTTATCGGTTGTGATCAATCATGAAGATATGGCATTGTTTCATGGTTTGGAATGATCATCACATATTATAGAACAAGAAATCCTCCATGGTATCATATTATAGAACATGCCTATGGTATTCAAATTTTATAAATTGAGATGGCTTCTCCATTACAAGAGATTCATATTCATATTTTTGCAAAACTTCTACTCTAGTAGCATTGTGAATTGGGTTAGTTTGATTTAAGCTTTATATTCATCACTACACATGAAATCAAGATACAATTTCTTCCACTTATCCCCCTATTTTATATGTTTCCTTTTTTCCTATACTCTGCTCAACTTTCTAGAAATACTAATTAAGGAAAAAAATTATTTTCTCATATGTATGAATGTGTGCATCTTTGTATGCATGGTTTCCTCTCATCATTAGTGTTGAAGAATTGTTGTTTTCTTCCTACAAATATGTGTGATGGTAACTTCTGGTTAATGGTTATAGGAATATAAATTTCTACCTACAATGTTAATCCCTCTTTTCTTTCTTCCCACTCCCCTTTTCCCCCTTTTAAAGCAAGTTTCATCTCTTGCAAGAAATTACAAACCTTTCCGTAGGATCAGTGGAGTGTTCCTATTGGATCCTCGACCTTTTGGCCACCCACAGAGTTTATTTCATCCACACATAATAACACAAAGCTGCACCATTCAAGCATAGGGATCTATAATCCCAGAGCATTGGCATTAAACCCAAATATTTGTCCACTCAACAATTGTATTGTCCAACAACATCCATAGTGTAGGTATAGTACAATAGGGTTCATACGATCACCATATACTTGTAATTCACATCATGAATCAATCATATAACACATGAAGCACATATATGATGAACACAATGACTAACATAACAACATAAAAAAATTGCAATATAACATGGTGACACGATATGATACATCACAACACGGTGGTGACATCGCGATGTGATCCAATTTTTCATACAACACATTAGCACACATACATGTCACAAAGTAATAAAACACTCCAACACATTACATCCCACAATAACATACATTTTACAACCTAAGATGGTACATCACACATATAATTATCATTACATCCATGAAAGATAGAGAAAATACTCCCATCACAAGCACATCAACATCATAACAAAACAACTCTAATTGACATGCATAGTAGGTTAATTCATAAGATCACAAGTACAATGTCAAACAAATCACAACATATATCACATTACTATTCCCATCTCCTCCACCACCATGCATAATAATAACAGCTCCAATCTATCCCATAGGTTTGAGAGCATGAATCTACGCGTTGATATCAAATGTCACACCCAATAAAATAGACACGAAATAAAACAGTTAAAAAATCTTTGGATTAATTTTTTTAATTACATTGTTGTATACAAAACACCACACGATAACTCTTAGGATAATTCAACATCAAACAAGACATTTATGGCAACATGGACCCACACGTATCACAAGGAGAGAAGTCATTGGCATCACAAAGGAAGACGAATCACATAACCAAGACTACCGAAGAGGTTTATAAAGGGGAGACACCATCATTGGAACTACCCCTTATCCTTCCAAGAAGGTATCATGGATATCCTTTGGTTCCTAAAAATAACACACACCACATATAGTTTGATAGGCCTCATTTTCTCTACATCATAACATGATCCTATACCTCCACTAAAATTAGCCACAAATCCCTTTGCTTCCTCCAAAACAACACACACATTTTCTTTATTCATCCCTTCACTAGCTACACCTTATTCCTCCAATAAAAAATTATGAAACCTCACCCCAAAAAGAAGAAAAAAACCACATGATACACATGATGCAAATCATAACTAAATTTCCCAACGATAAGGAACAAACATTGATCACATTTACCAATATGGCGAAGCACAATAATAATCCAACCCCATTTAAAACTTATTGATAAGATCTTCAAACGACCCAAAATTTTTACGATTACAATTTTATTAAAATCAAAATTAAAAATTTAACTTAAGGTGTAGAAAGGATCATAATATGTGAATCAAAAATTTCTTTTCTTTTCTAGACTAAAACTCCTTTACATCATTTAAAATCAAACTTAATGTGTTTTTTATTTAATTTGGATAATATAGATTGTTGTAATTACTTGTTTAATTTTCTTGTTAATAAGGGTATTTATACACACATGAGGCTACAAGATATTATTCCTATGATTCGTTTCTAAGAGAAACCTTACTTGGTTTTTATCAAACCTTTGTTACACAATCGGGACTAGTATAAGACCAAAAGAGGAGCAATTCATAGTTTTTATGATTAAGTATCATGATTATTTATTTCATTTAGACTATAATAAATGATTTGGTCCATATTAACTATTATATGACATGGTTTTCTTTATTCACTACGTAAGAAGTTTTATTCACGTTACATGGAAGTTCAAGTTTCACTATTCTTGTGGAACAACATCTCATGATTACACTTATGAATGTCAAATGTTTATTACAATTGTATTATAGTTATGTTCCAATAATTAGTTTAAGGAATTGTAAGGAACTTAGCCTGAAAAACATAAATTTTTTTGTTTCTAGACTAAACTTTGTTAGTATCAATTACATTCAACTTAAAAATGGTTTTCTTAATTATGGTCATATTCCTTTTGTAATTAATTGTGTAACCCATTTGTTAATAAGGACATTTGTATTCTCATGAGACTATTAGTACTTGTCTTACGGATTTGTATCTAAGAACATGATTACATGGCTTCAAATAATACATTCATTACACAATAGGACAAATGGGATAACAAGAGGGAATAGTCCTTTGTTTGAAAGAATAAGGTTCATATTAAATTTTACACATCATGGATTCTATTTCTCAAAACAAGATGGCATAAACACGTTACACGAAAGATGTAAATTTTTCTTTCCTCCTAGCACATCATCTCATTGATAATTTTTCAAAAACTAAGCATAACTTAAAATTTTGTTTTATTACTGTTGTCCCCTCAAAATTCCCCTCTTTTGAAAGTTGAAAATTTGAAAATTTTGAGTTGGCACCATTTAGTAATGTTTTAATGAAGAAGAAATTTGAAGAGATAGTGAAAATGTTGTTTCTTGGGGTCATTTTAGTAACTTGTGGGTTTGTCAAACATTTTTGTCCCTCATGTCCCAAGTTCCTCTAGGCCTCCGTTTGGCCAAATCCCACATCAACTGCATTAGCTGAATCACATATTTATGTCCCATCTTTCCCAAGTACCGGTGTGCCTATTATTCACCGATTCTTCGATTTTCCCGCAAGTTCTTGTCTGTCATTTTTTTGCACCTTTTCATCTCTTTTGTCCTAAGTTTTCCCAAGCTTACTATTCCATGATTTCCCACACAACCGCTTCATGCAAATTGGGTGCTTGTGTCCTTCATACTTTGGTGTCCCTAGACTTCTCGTGCTCTTTTGGCCCACATTGCACTGCATCGACCGAATTGGTTTTTCACGTCCCACATGTCGCAATGTCCCATGGACCATCCGAGCAAGTTTTTTTGTGTTTCCCAAAATAAAACTTTTTTTAGTCGATGTAAGGGTATTTAATGCACATTTATGATCTTCTCTCTCTGAATGACTATTTAAAGGGTCCACCATCTATGTGTTTGTAACATTGGCTACTCACTATTTCTCACTTGTGTTCTTTCAATTGAGTCATTTTCTCATCTTCTGTATCCCTTTGCATATTTATCATGAATTTCTTCTTTGAAGGCCATTCCTCTCGTGCACTATAAAAATAAAGATCAAGTTTCAAGGGCATAAGCATTTTTCACCTCACGGAAACCTCTCGTGCCTAAAATTGGGGATAGTGAAGTTCAACGCTTAGATTTTGATGATTTCGGGGTAGGTTAATGCGACAACCCTACTACCTTGGCCCAAATGATCAACGATAGTGGAATCATGTATGCTACCAGTTTTCCCAACTCTATGCGGTGTGTTAACACCGTGCTCACCTGTGGAGCTCATTTCAACCCAAATACCAAAGAAGTTGTTAATGTGCATGGATAATTGATTACAAAACCGATCTGCCACCTTCGACATTGCCCTACACATTCTTGAGATAGAAGAATCCATTGTTCTCACTATTGCTCAAGCTCAGGCTTTGTTTGATAAGGAAAATGATAAATACAAGGAATGAGTGTCTAATTCATGATTGAAGTGCCCTAATAAGGGAGAATCTCGACTTTCCAAAGCATTGTACAAGGTTGATTTCAATGAATAATTATAATATTTCATCATCTTTCTCACCTATATTATGGGGATGCCCTCTACCAATGAATTCTATTTTTGGATATGCCCTTTCATAAGCATCATCTACGAAGGTAAACAAAATATAAACTGGGTTGAGATCATTTGTATGAACCTGACTGAACAATTGACAAATGTGTAGCAAAATAATAAGTTCTACATGACTTCTTACCTCATGTACACCCTGGTAGCATCTCAGAAATGGTTTGGCTTCACTTACATTAAGAGGAAGAAGGATGAGCCCATATACACATATTTCCGTCAATTTACCCTCAAGGATAGCATTCATAATTTTGAAGGGTGAATAGTGCTTTAACCATGTACATTGTGAGACTTTTGAAAGGTGACACTACTAGGAGGTTTTACGATGAGGCTATGGATATGATAGCCAACTATGGGGCTTTCTTCATCTAGTTCATAAAGTTCTCGTACATCACATTAGATTGTTTTGAACATGCACCTCTCAAGCTGCCCATGTTTGGTGATGATAAAATGGCTATAGGTGAGGTGTGCATGTAGCTGGAAAAAATCTATAGAACCTACAGAGATAAGAAGATCACAGGACTTCATTTCCCTATCTCCTTGGGGAATTATACATGCAAGACAACCCTAGATGCCCAAAATATAGAAAGGGCTATTACTCCTCTTACTGTTCATTTCTTCAGGTCTAGGACTTGTTTTGATCTGAAGAAATTCATCGATCAGAATCTCAGAATAACCTATTATCATCATCCTGACACAAAGGATTATTGGGCTGACTATGTTGATGATTTTGAAGCTAGGAGGAGGCATTTTGGTAGATTATATCTACAAGAGATCTTAGATCTTAATATCTACTAGGTGCCTAATGGGATTGTGGATGATGATGAGGGCTTGCAATCCTTTGAGTATGAAAGATCCATCAAGCACACACCTCTAGAAACCCTGGATTGGTATGTAAAGGAGAAGGATGATTTGAGTGAGATAATTTCCCCTGTCATTGTCAGAACCAAGGTTTGGTTTGACAGGAAAGTTCATGAATTCAGGAAAAACTAGGGAAAATATTCTTTAAGAGAAACTTCCACACCTAGGAAGGAAGTGCATACACCCAGTACTGAGGTACTTGAGAAAAATAATCCTTCTTCCTCATTGAAAGAGCCTGAAATGTCTACCCCTTCTTCTTCCACTCAAGTGTATTAGAAGAAGGTCAAAGAGGTTAAGAAAGAACCAATCAAGGAAGAGACTCTTCTGGAGCACTAAGAATTTCTTTTTGGTTACATTATGGTTCAAGGATATCCACTACCATCTTCAGGATGAGACTACAAGTGTTCCCTTTTCCTTTCAAGAAATCAAGACCCATTTCAGAACCTTTATCAAGGACGATCTGTTCAAAGAAAACTCATTCACTAAGGTGAAGATGAAATACATTTTTACTCTTTACTCAGCTATTGCTGAAGTTAATAAAGAATATCTAGAGCATGCTGAGTATGATAAATATATGGAGAAATGTATAGGCATGTGGACACATGCTACTTCTAACACAACAATTTCAAGAGGCATGGAAATAGCATAAGCATTGAAAATATTTAGATATTGAATCCTTAGATTGGTGGACCCCCCTCAGTCATAATCAGATGTCTCTACTTCTATCTTTTCTATCTCTTCTTCTCTTTTTAGTGATGGTCTCCTTTTAATTTAATTAAGGACTTTGTATTGTGCATTTCCTTAATTAATAGTTTAGTTAAAAGAAATGGTTACCAAATGTAACCACTTTGTAAGCTATTTATTGAGCTCTCCTTGCCATTCCAAGGGGATAGAACTCTAATCATTTTTGAAAGTTTAAAAGGACTTAAAGCTATCAATACAAAATATTTTTCCTTCCTTTTTATATCGGTGTTTATTTATTCCTTCTTACCTATCTAAATTTGTTGAATCATTAATCTATTTGCATTAAGAAGCTTTATATTCTTTTGGATGTCATCTATGGAACTTTGTGTCTGCAAAATAACACCTAGTGGTTTTAATATGAATGATTCTATTCTATATATTGTCCTTGTTCAGCATTTATAAGGAACTACTTTTCTATCTATACTTCCTGAAATTGCTATTCTACCTTTTCCCTCCATTAGTTCTTCTATTATTTTGTATTGATAATCTGTCTTGGCATTAGAACACTTTCATGTGATCAGAGTTCCTCATCAAACTTAGAAGTTGTACATTTGTAAATAGTTGTGATGTTTACTTTAAATAAGGGAACCTCTCCCATTAAAGAGGAGGGGCTTTCTGTCCCTAACATTGCTTTGATTTAAGTCCTAATTTTGACAACCAACAATTACACAATTAACTCTAAGTATTGTATTATAACAACCAAAATGTTAATTGAAATTATGTATGGAATTCATTCATAACCCCAATTCCTAAAAATGAATTCCAAAGCGTAGTTGACAATATTTTCCACCTAAATCCTTTCATTCTACTCATGGATTGACCTAAATGGTATTGCATTAGATTTTAAATTAATTCCTGAAGAGTCACCATTTTAGGGGATCTAAACACCATGTTACACGAATGAAATCCAAAATTAAGGGGGAAGGCCAAAAATTTGTGATGATGTTTAACGCTTACCAGTCCTATTAGATGGGATTGTGATAAGGCCACTAAGTGTGCATGGTATGAAGATAGATTGGATTTAGGTTCATTATTTTCCTTAGGTTAGGGCTACCATCGAGTGTAATGTTTTAGGTTGACCCTAAAATTTTATTTTTCTACATTACGAAGGATCACCCGAGAATGGTAGTCATACAAGATTTTTATACCTAGGTTGAGTTTTATTTAGACTTTCTTTCTACATTTTTAAGGTAAGTAGTGCAACACACTAGAGGTTTAATCACAATTTCACACTTTGAAAATGCACTATAAGATGTCAAATTCAATTTTAGTTAACATAAACGTCCAGATTTTTATAACTCATAATTCTAAATTAAAACAACACGCATGATTAAGTATACATTACCCAATGACTAAAAATAATGAAAAATTATACTTATTAAAAATTTTCAACAAATAACATTTCAATATATCTCATAATGTTGATTTAGCCATTATAATTTCATTCTTTCAAATAATAATCGAATACGATATTTTCAACTTAAAACTTCACTTCCTCCATGTATTAGTACCTACAACCATCGCATGGTTAACATAGATGTTGGCATGACATCCACCTAAATCTAGCATAATTGATTAGTTTTTCATTTACTTAATAAAAATAATTCACACACAACTAGAGAGGGTTAGTAATAAATAATCATCTCATTGCACTCCATTGATTAACTAAGATTTTGACTTGACTAGGGTCCAGAAGGCCTTCTTTTACATTTTCCTACTAGTTAGGAAAATGTGTAATTATAGCTCAAAGGCTGAGAAACCATAATTAAAAATTGTCTTCCAATGGGAAAATGCAAAACAAGTAAATTCCTATGTGCCCTTCTATATACCAAGAATTCAACAGAGTCAACTAAACTAAGAACAAGAAAATAGGTGGCAAAAAAAGACTATTTTTCTTGAGCTAATAGTTGTGATCAGTCTAGATTAACGTAGTCAAAAATGATGAGAGGCATACAAAACCTCTTTGAAAAAGTAGCTAGTAATGTGTTTTTCCATGAACTGAGTGTTAAAGATAATTTCCAAATAAAAATACTACATGTTTGCGAAGGTGGATAAACATTTCTTCATTCAATGTCCAAAAAGAAAGCCGAAATGAAATCCAACTTTTTGCTTTTAGCGACATCCTAAAACTACAAAATGGGGGTATGAGGGATCCAAGAGAGGTGACGAAAGGAGAATAAATGGTCAATCAAGGTCAATCTAAGGCTTGATGTGTCTACCCAAATAATAAGGAACATAGAATAAACATGACATATATGCTACGGGGTTTAGAAGGTTGTTTTACGAGTCTCTAAAAATTTCAATTTATGCACTTTTACCAAGGACGTTTGTTAGATTTAAAGGAAACTTAAAAAAACTAGTCAACTAGAGGGTTGCGAGTTATCCGTTTGGCAAATTTTCCAAAACATCTCAAAAAGAGGGTTAAAGACTATGGTTAGTAACCAAGGGTAGTTTGTTAGCATAATTTAGCATAGGCATATTTATTGCATTTTATTGCATTGTCTTTTATTTATTAATGTGCAACATGTGCACTCTAGTCTAGTGACTTGCATTCAATATTGTTATGTTGGATAACATTCAATATTGGTATTAATAGTAATTACATGTGCATGTGAGATGGGTCTTATCATCTCGTAGTTGGTGTCTCTTAGGGTGTCATGTCTATCCATATGAGGATGTCTAATATCTATAAATATTACTGACTCTTGCATTGTAATGTAATCGATTTCATGATCAATAATATTTGTGAGGCTTCCGTCCCTCTTTGGTCATTGCAATCTTATTCTATTCTATCATTTGGTATCTAAGCTATACCATTATTATCATTTGGTATCAGAGCTGGTTCTATCAAGCAAGGTTGAAGAGGAGCACTATTGGAGAGGATCCATTGAGAAGAAGATGCTGCATCAAAGGAGAAGCCATTGAAGCATCCCATAACCTCCATTCCTCCCAAGCATCCATCAACTAAAATTTGACCTATCCACTTATTTGGAAGGTAAATTTTTTTATTAGTCATTGGCATAGCCAATTGATCTAACATATTGGCGGAATATTTCAGATTTGGAGATCTTTAAAAAAAAGGAGAAAGATCTTGGAAAAAATTGCAGATCTAAAAAAAAAAAAAAGATTTGTGAAAAAAAAGAGATCTTTAAAAAAAAAAAAAAGGAGAGAGATCTTGAAAAAAATTACAGATCAAAAGAAAAAAAAAAGATCAGATCTAAAAAAAAAAAAAATCAGATCTGAAAGTGGAGGTGTGAAGAATTCGGGAGCAAAGGTTGAAGCAGTCCCGTCAACAAAATTCCAGCAGATAGCTCTTAGAAAAAAGGACGTAACTTTTTCATACAATGTCGGATTGATGTGATGTTTTTTTTTCTAGAAAGATAAGAAGGAGACACACAACTTTACAGTTTACATCATCTTCAGATTCGGCCTCTACATATGACGAAAAGTCTGTACAAGTCGGATCATTTTTTCTAAAAAAAAATCAGATCTAGCTGGTAAATTGGTAAGATCTCAAAAACTAAGATTCCAATTCTTCTAAAATTTTGTGGGTTTCAAGAAAAATATTGTATGATGCTGCTGTCAAAATTTTAGAAAAACCCAGATCACGGTTTGTGAGAAAAGCTGAAAACAATATTCAGATTGTTTGTTTGGATCTTTGGGAACAAGCAGTCAGGTGATTCGATTCCCACTCTCTCCATATTTTTTATTAAATTATTTTTTTAGAAAATTTGGAGAAATTAAAATTTTTTTGGGATATTTCTAAATTTAGAAGCTCACCAAACACATTTAGAGCCACCGCTAAATTTAGCGGAAAAACACCTATTGGGGGTAAAAAAATATTTTGGCCTAAATTGTGTATTTTGTGATTCTAGACCCTTTTTTGTAAAGAGGGGGGACACAAAAACTTCATTTTGATGTACTTTTGGAGCATGTTGTAGTAATCTTGGTGCATAAAGTGAAAAAAAAAAAAAAAAAAAGTGCAAATTTTTCATTTTATGTTTGGTTCTATCACACGAGATCTTTGATCTCATAGCAGCGTTCGGTATATACGGTGCCTCTGGGAAGCGCTTACGGGTGATGCCGTCGCGACTACTACTGCACTTAACGCCTAACACAGCTGCCTAAACGTCGTCTAGGCATCGACCCTATAAAATTGACGGGGAGTAATAAGGACACAATACACACACATTTGAGCCCTCCCATCCGTTTGTGCTTGCACAAACCCCTCTCATATTGTCTAAGTACCACGTACTAAATTCTTTCACGTGCGTTAACACCTCTTTCGTACTAACGGGTATATTGAAAGGGTGATCTTCTTCCACGTACCGCAAGCGGGTATATCGGAAGGGAGCGTATATAGAAAGGTTTGGTATATCGGCCTGACGGTATATTGAGAGGGAGACCATAAACCTGGAGTGATAAGAGCCTTACCCTTTGTCAGAAATTCAGAGTTTCAGAAATTCAGATTGCAGAAATGGGTGCACAAGCACCAAAGTTCTTCTTGCCAGATTCACAACTGCTTAGAGGAGACAACTATGCTGCATGGAAACCGAAGATCAAGACGTTACTTGAGTTTGAAGACCTATGGACAGTTGTAGATGGAAAAACAACAAGATCACTTGATGATGGAAGACAACAAGTTCAATTTGATAGGGCCAATCAAAAGGCCAAGTTGATCATCTTGTTTAGCATAACAGACGATGTGCAACCCCACATTAGAGATGCCACATCGGCCAAGGATGCATGGGATAAGTTGAGCACAGTCTATGAGGCAAAGAACAAGAATGCCATCCTCAACCTACTATCACATGTTGCATACTCTCAAGTTCAAGCACAATGAGAAGGTTGAAGTTTTTTTGAGATGAGTTGCTACTTTGAGGGCATCTCTATTGGCATTGGGAAAAGAGATAAGTGATGAAGACCTCGTACCAATTGTGTTGCGAGCACTTCCTCCTTCCTACAGAATATTTGTGACAACTATCAATATGAGTGAACACACAGTCACCTTTGAGAAGTTGGTCAATCTACTTCAACAAGAAGAGGCAATGAACAACAAAGATCAGGAAGATGAGCAAGCACTATCTTCCAATCATAAAGGAAAGGGAAAATTTCAGTCCAATCACAAGAAGTCCCAACAAAATCAAAGTCAACGAGACAACACCAAGAAGTGTCCCA
The DNA here is from genome assembly GCA_018340775.1 of Taxus wallichiana var. yunnanensis. Taxonomy (NCBI): domain Eukaryota; kingdom Viridiplantae; phylum Streptophyta; class Pinopsida; order Cupressales; family Taxaceae; genus Taxus; species Taxus wallichiana. The sequence continues at coordinate 386,117,224 of CM031241.1, forward strand.
TTTGCGATAGAGGGGACATGACATCAAAGATTGTTGGTACAATTCCTACAAAAATGGTTCATCAAGTAATTCAAAACCAATAACCAACAAGGTAACAATAATTCAAATAAAGGGAAGTCAACAACAACAACAATCAAGGGCAGAAAAATGGTAATTGCAAAGAAAACCCAAACAACAAGGGTACATTTCCGAACATGAGGATGATTCAGATGAAGGACACCACATGTATTCTGCTCAATTTGATGAAGAAACCAAGTCCACACAAGATATCGGTATGTTGACTCGGGTGCAACTCGACACATGAACTGGACGTAAGGATTGGTTCTACACACTGCGTGACTCACCTAACAAGAACCATGTGTCATTAGGTGATGACTCATCATACTGATGTCAAGGGATTGGAAACATTTCACTACCTCTTGGAAAGCATGATTGTAAAATCACAAATGTATTGTATGTACCTGGGTTGACCAAGAATTTGCTATCAGTTAGTCAACTCCTTGATCACAACTTGAAGTTGGATTTTGACAGTAATAATGGAGAAAAAGTGTGCTTGATAAGAGATAAGTCAAGAGGTTCCAAGATTGTAGCAAGAGCCTCCAATGTGGGACGCATGTTCCAACTTGATTTTGTCCACAAGGATGATCAAGCTCTAGTGGCCAAAGACACACAATCTGTAGAACTATGGCATCGCAAATATGGTCACATCAGTTTTGGCTATCTCTAAACACTTCAAAAGGGCAACATGGTGAAAGGATTGCCTACACTCAAGCACAACAACGAAAAGTGTCACAATTTCCTACGTGGAAAAACACAGAGTACCCTTCGAGAAGAACACATATAGAGCTAAGGGAAAGCTTGATTTGGTGCACACCGATCTTTGCGGGCCCATGCAACCAAGTCATTATGGATGTCAATACTTCATGCTTTGTGTTGATGACTACTCAAGAAAGATGTGGATATATTTTCTAAGAAACAAGTCAAGCCTTTGAGACATTTGAAGTTCAAAGCACTTGTTGAGAATGAAGTTGGTCGTAAGATCAAAACTCTCCGCTCAGATCGAGGGGGGGAATTCACAAGCAATGAGTTCAAGACTTACAGAAGCTCATGGGATTCGTAGACAAATGCCTCCTACTCACACACCACGGTGAGAATGGTATAGTTGAGAGAAGGAATCGTACTATCATGGAAATGGTGCGATGTATGATTGATGACTTCGGGTTTAATAAAGACATTTTGGGCGAAGAAGCTGCAAGAAGCTATGATCTATTTGTTGAACGAGTGCCCACAGTAGCTCTTGAAGGAGTGACACCTCAAGAAGCATGGTCAAATCGGAAACCATCAATTGCACACCTAAGAGTATTTGGGTGTAAAGCTAGCATGCACATACCCAAGAAGAACAGGAACAAGTTGGATATGAAAGTTGAGAAACTGATATTCATTGGATACAGTGAAGAAGCACTTGGGTATAGATTATGGGATCGAAAGCAAAGAAAGTATACACAAGTAGGGATGTTGAGTTCTTTGAGAAGAAACAAGTAGATGCTCCACTCAACGACTCAACAAACATGCAAAATACACCTCTTGTGAAGACAGAATTTGATGTTCCCATTGAAGATGACAGTGATGAATTGGATGATGGTGAAAACTTGGATCCACCACAAGCCAATGGAACAGCTAAGAAGTTACCTAAATGGTATACTCAATTAATAAGAGATGCAAATTTGGATGAAGCACCTAGCACATCGTCAATCTGGACCTAGAACTCATGATCAAGCTCGTGAAGAGGTCAATTATGCCCTAATGAGTAGAGTTGTTGAAACAGTTGAGCCATCTATAGTTCAGGAAGCCCTACAATCAAAAGCTTGGAAAGATGCCATGGATTCAGAGTATCAGTCAGTGATGAAGAACAACACATGGCAACTTGTCGACCTTCCACCAGGGAAGAAACCCATTGGATGCGAGATGGATATTCAAGACTAAGTACAAATCGAGATGGGACTATTGACAAGTATAAAGCAAGACTTGTAGCAAAGGGGTATGCACAACAAGAAGGCATTGATTATGAGGAGACATTTGCTCCCACAACCAAGATCAAGACAATCAGGATGATCTTTGCTCTAGCTGCACAATTTGGTTGGAAAGTCCACCAAATGGATGTGAAAAGTGCCTTTCTTAATGGAGATTTGCAAGAAGAAGTCTATATGACTCAGCCAGAGGGTTATGTAATACTAGGAAAAGAGATGATGGTATGCAGACTCATAAAATCTCTATATGGCCTAAAACAGGCACCCGGGCATGGTACATCAAAATTGATGAGCATCTCATAAGTCATGGATTCGAAAGGAATCCTTATGACCCCAATCTCTACCTCAAAAAGCAAGGGGGGGAGATTGTCATTGTGGTTGTTTATGTCGACGATCTAGTCATTACAGGTAGTTCTGTGAAGATGATCGATGCAACAAAGAAGGATTTTAATCGATCGTTCGACATGACAGATCTCGGGCTCATGCACTATTGTCTTGGGTTGGAAGTATGGCAAAAAGAGAATCATATCTTTGTGTCACAGTTGAAATACACCAAGACAACGCTCGAGAAATTCAGGATGATGGACTGCACTCCTATTGCTACACCTATGGAAGTGAGACTTCAGTTATCTCGTTCCGATCCATCACCACCGGTGAATGCAACTCTCTATCGGTAGTTGATCGGGAGTCTCATTTACCTGACATATACTAGACCAGATATCAGCTTTGCAGTTAGCTATTTATCACGCTTCATGCAAGAACCAAAAATATGTCATTGGAAAGCAAAGCAAAGAGAATACTAAGATATCTAAAGGGTACAGTTGACCTTGGTCTAGAGTACAAGAAGAACGACAACTTCTTCTTGACTGGATATTCAGATTCAGATCATGCAGGAAACATGGATGATAGGAAGTCAACATCAAGGCTTCGTCTTCTTTATGGGATCGGACCGATATCATGGGGAAGTAAGAAACAGAACTTTGTTTCTCGCTCTTCTCTGACGAGTATCGAGCTGCAGTGAAGTTTGTTTGTGAAGCAATATGGCTACGCCGAATCTTTGGAAGGAATTGGTCTACCACAACAGAAATCTACTCCAGTATATGTTGATAATGAAGGAGTTCTAAAGCTTGTTCGCAATCCAGTATTTCATGAGAGAACCAAGCATATTGAAGTACAAGTTCATTTCATACGCGAGCATGTCTTGAAGCACAACATACAGCTCCATTTCTATCCTATAGCTGAACAGAAGGCAGATGTTTTCACTAAGTCACTTGCACGTGACAAATTCACACTATTTAGAGAGTTCCTCTCCACTTCATTGGAAACTATGCAAAATTAAGGGGGGGAATGTTAGCATAATTTAGCATAGGCATATTTATTGCATTTTATTGCATTGTCTTTTATTTAATAATGTGCAACATGTGCACTCTAGTCTAGTGACTTGCATTCAATATTGTTATGTTGGATAACATTCAATATTGGTATTAGTAGTAATTACATGTGCATGTGAGATGGGTCTTATCATCTCGTAGTTGGTGTCTGCTAGGGTGTCATGTCTATCCATATGAATTTGTCTAATATCTATAAATATTACAGCTCTTGCATTGTAATGTAATCTGATTTCATGATCAATAATATTTGTGAGGCTTAGTCCCTCTTTGGTCATTGCAATCTTATTCTATTCTATCATTTGGTATCTAAGCTATACCATTATTATCATAGTTTAGATTTGCATCAGTCATGAGGTGAATTTTTATTGTTTTTCACTTCAATTTTCTTTAAAACCAACTAATGATATAATAATAATTAGATGTATACTTTCTTTCATTGCAAATGAAGAACCAAGAGTACAAAAATTATGGAAGATGAAGGTAAAGTAGACCATGCCTTGAAATACTAGCATTCGTAGTGCAAAAGGTCTTCCGAGATAGGTTCACCCACATTCCACAATGCTCCAAATCACTTTTAGCATTCAGCAAAATAGTTTGCATGCATCCACAACCCTTCCATTTAGTACCTTCCAAGACAACATCCAAGATCACTTATACACTATCCCACTAAGAACGGTCAACTCCACTAAATAAATAAAATTCTATAAAATCAACCATCTCATTATAGTTTCAACCAAAGCAACTTGCCACAAAATATACATTTTCCATCCCAACAAAATATCTCCCAAAAAAAATAGCTTTGCAACATTCTTATTATAATACACCTTGACAAAAAACAAAGCCATCATGGTCTTAGCCACTCAACAATCTATTATTCTTGCCAATAAACACTAGGTCATATGGATATGTAGTTCTATGACTTACTTCAAATTTCCCCATTTGACATAGAATAGGGAGGATACTTAGGACAGCAATGGAAAATTGTCATCTCTTTACTAATTATAATTTCTTGGAAATTTCTATAAAAAATTGAACAAACCCAAAACATACATGCCTAGAAATGGTTGCATTCCATGAGGCCATGCTTGGTTGGGGCATTTCATTGGAAATTATATACTCTTTTCCAGAGCACCATATGTGCATATCTTGTAATTAACGAATTCCATTAGATGTTTGGTAATGATAAAATGGCTATAGATGAGGTGTGCATGTAGCTGGAAAAAATCTATAGAACCTACAGAGATAAGAAGATCACAGGACTTCATTTCCCTATCACATTGGGGAATTATACATGCAAGAAAACCCTAGATGCCCAAAATATAGAAAGGGTTATTACTCCTCTTACTGATCATTTCTTCAGGTCTAGGACATGTTTTGATTTGAAGAAATTCATCGATCATAATCTCAAAATAACCTATTATCATCGTCATGACACAGAGGATTATTGGGCTGACCATGTTGATGATTTTGAAGCTAGGAGGAGGCATTTTGGTAGATTATATCCACAAGAGATCTTAGATCTTAATATCTACTAGGTGCCTAATGGGATTGCGGATGATGATGAGGGCTTGCAATCCTTTAAGTATGAAAGATCCATCAAGCACACACCTCTAGAAACCCTGCATGGGTATGTAAAGGAGAAGGATGATTTGAGTGAGATAATTTCCCCTGTCATTGTCACAACCAAGGTTTGGTTTGACAGGAAAGTTCATGAATTCGGGAAAAACTAGGGAAAATATTCTTTAAGAGAAACTTCCACACACAGGAAGGAAGTGCATACACCCAAGATCTTGAGGTACTTGAGAAAAATAATCCTTCTTCCTCATTGAAAGAGCGTGAAATTTCTACCCCTTCTTCTTCCACTCAAGTGTGTTAGAATAATGTCAAAGAGGTTAAGAAAGAACCAATCAAGGAAGAGACTCTTCTGGAGCACTAAGAATTTCCTGCTGGGCAAGAGAACATTATTGTTCTAAGCAATAATGAGGATGATGAGACAACATGAAAAGAAGAAACCCTTCCAACGAATGCTGAGATGGAGAAGGAGGAATCAAGAACTGAACCTCCATGCTTAAAAAAATCCTCTTTGAAGGAGATTCTTGATGTTCCATGCCCTTCCCCACTAGAGGAAATAGTAGTTCAGACTCTGAGTGTCATGAGTTCTCTTGCACTTAGAACTCTTGACTCCTTTATTTCTTCTTCTTCCTTTGCCTAGGTGCAACCCCTAATAGATAGAAAGAAAATAAAGTCTTCTTCCGATCAACCGGGCCTAATTTTGATGTTGTGGCAGCTCTTCTTGGTACTACCCCTCCTCCTCTAGCAAAGAAAGCAAAGACTACTTCAAGGTTAGTATCGATTCTCAAGGTATGTAGTTTCGTGAGGTCAGCAAGAACTAGAGCGGATAAGGAGGAGAAGGATCTCTTGATCTTTGACTTGGAACTTTCAAGAATTCCACTAGGAGAATCTACACCTGAGAGTGAGGTTCATAACCTTCGAGAAACTATCACTAAGGTTATTGAACGAGTTGAGAGAGGAAAACAAACCATGGAGCAATTGGAAGAATAGAACCAAGATCTTTCCAACTTTATCAACTCATTATTAACAAAAGATAAATTTTTGGATCCAGCTCCATTAGCTACTCTCCCACCTCCCATGGTTCTCAGTAAGCATGAAGATCAAAGCATCAAGGGCATACATAGGTATTCGACTTATGGGAAGGATGTTGATGCCATGGTTGATGATATGACTATAGCAGGTTTGAATTTCATTGAGGAAGCCTTCGAAACCAATGAGAAGGAGATCAATTTGCAACAAAAACTCACTTTCTCAATCAAATCCATGGACAAGGAGCTAAAGGTTTGGAGTGGATGTATTACAGACCTCCATCTAATGGGCCAAACCAATGAGAAGATCCTACTAGCCAACAATGTGTTTGATGATGTAAATAATAACTTGTCAAGAACATGGATCTTCAGTATTGAGTGGAAGATAAAGGTTCTGGAGGAAGCATTGGGAGAATTGAGAAATGTGTGGCAAAAAGGGGAGTCCTTTAAAACTTGTGTTTTATCTGCCTTCAAGGATATCCACTACCATCTTCAGGATGAGACTACAGGTGTTTCCTTTTCTCTTCAAGAAATCAAGGCCCAGTTCAGAACCTTTATCAAGGATGATCTGTTTAAAGAAAATTCATTCACTAAGGAGAAGATGAAAGACATTTGTTCTCTTTATTCAACTATTACCGAGGCTAATAAAGAATATCTAGAGCATACCGAGTTTGATAAAGATATGGAGAAATGTCTAGGCACGTGGACACATGCTACTTCCAACACAATAATTCCAAGAGGCATGGAAATAGCAGAAGCATTGAAAAGATTCAGACATCAAATCCTCAAATTAGTGGGCCCCCCTTAGTCATAATCGGATGTCTCTACTTCTAGCTCTTCTTTCTCTTCTTCTATTTTTAGTGTTGATCTCCTTGTAATTTAATTAAGGAATTTGTATTGTGCATTTCCTTAATTAATATTTTAGTTAAAAGAAACAGTTACCAAATGTAACCACTTTGTAAGCTATTTATTGAGCTCTCTCGCCATTCCAAGGGGATAGAACTCTGATCATTTTTGAAATTGTAAAAGGACTTAAAGCTATCAATACAAAAGATTTTCCCTTCCTGTTTCTATCTGCATTTATTTATTCCCTCTTACTGTCTAAATTTGTTGAATCATTAATTTATTTACATTAAGTAGCTTTTTATTCTTGTGGATGTCATCTCCGGAGATTTGTGTCTACGAAATAACACCTAGTGGTTTTAATATGAATGATTCTATTTTATATATTGTCCTTGCTCGGTATTTATAAGGAACTATTTTTCTATCTATACATCCCAAAAGTGCTATTCTACCTTTTCCTTCCATTAGTTCTTCTATTCTTTTGTATTGATAAAATGTCTCAAAGCATTAGAACACTTTCATGATATTAGAGTTCCTCATCAAAGTTAGAAGTTGTACATTTGTAAATGGTTGTACCATTTTCTTTCAATGAGGGAACCTCTCCCATTAAAGAGGTCATAATTTCATTCCCTTGAATGTTTCTTTAATTAAAGTCCTAATTTGACAACCAACAATTTTGGTGACTCCATGGGGATTCATTTTAACAAATTCTAATTTCAAAGAATAATTTCTGATCATTTCGATCGACGACTCTTAGAATTGAAGATTCACAATTTCAACTCCTAGAGCATCAAGGATTTCTCCTTCCTCCAAAAAGGGAGATAAAAGGACTCATTTAGAGAGCACACCACCTATTGAGGACAAAGCTTCGGGAGTGGTGTCCCTCAAGAGAAACACAACCCTAATCTTCGTGTTTTGGTTCTTGCTGGTGTTTCAGTTCCACTTCAAGAAATTTTTCCAAGGATGGCAGTTCTATTACCTTAGGGCCAAAAAGTTACACCTCTTTCCCTTCCTCAAACTTTGCATGAGTTACCGAGGGGTAACAAAAAGAAATTTCCCAAGTTTAGAGTGGATGGCAAGGTATATCTGATGAACACATTGCAGCCTTCATAGTTGCATGTGGAGTCCTTGGATTTGAACACAAGGATGTCTCTGTGAGGATTTTTGTGTATAATTTACAGGACAATGCAACAAATTGGTTTTATCATCTCCCCGTTGGGGACATCACCAATTGTACTACAATGAGAACTAGATTTGAGAATCGCTTCAAACCAGCTGAATATGTGCATGCTTTGCTAGCCCAGATTTCTCTAATCAAGAAAGAACCACAAGATCCCATGAGAGAATTTGTGGACAAGTTCAATAATATGATTAATAAGATCCCACAAGACACCGACCTATGGATAAATTCCAAAAATGTTTCTTCCTAAATGTTCAATTACTTGATGTAAGATATGCATTGAGAAGAGCCAATGTTGTAAATCTAGATGTTGATCAGAGATTAGCTGTTATTGTTGAAGATGACCTAATCATGTCTAGTAAATTGAAAAGAGATCCTTCCAAATCTAAAGCTTCTTCCTCCTCTTCCTCTACTCCTAGAGCTAATGTAGATTAGTTAGTACATGAAACATTCGAATGACCTCATTGTCATCAAGAAACAATTGGCTCAACATGCTCCTTATCAAGATGTTTCAAGGAGGAATTTTCATCCTAGAAAATGTTTTCCTTCTTCTCAGACAAGGTTGGCAATTGAAGTACCACCCATCAAGGTCCCTTTTAATGCAATTTGTGAGGTTGAAGAACCTGATGACAAAGAAGTTAATAAATATTTTGAAGAAACTAAAGAAAAGGTTGATGAAGAACTGGAAGAACTCCTTGGGTCTCGAGTTAATTTCCTCACCACCGAGGATGTTGATGAGGAAGATGACTATGATGAAGTGGTAAAGAGAGATGAACAGTGAGTCATGTGTTGTTATGACTCGTGAGCGAGAAAAATAAGAAAGAAAATGTGATGCATCCTACTAAGAAGTCCAAGGAGCATCCCACGACTATTCAAGTAATTGTAAGAAGAGGATCTCATATTCCCACTACATCCACGTAAAAGGTGAGTTTTCTAATTCTTCTTCTTCTACTCCTACTTCTAAAACTTCTTTTCTCCAATTCCCAAACTTGATAAGCCTAGGATTCCTAGTGATGATATCCCATCCATCTCTATATATTTTGATATCATTGATCACCTCAAGAAGAAAAAAATACATATTTCGAAGTGAGTTTTATCGACTCATCCAAAAGCCTTTGCCAAAATGGTGCACTTTGTCAATTCCTATTCTAAAACATCACCCAACACTTCTAAAGGTATTTTTCCTACTCCCTCCTCCACATACCAATCAAATCTTGTGGCTGCACTCACCTCACCAAATGTGAAAATTGAACCATTCTATGTAACCCTCCTCATAGCTAGCCATAAACTTAGCAACTGTGTTATAGAGTTAGGAGCAACAGATAATGTCATGCCTGATAAAGTGTCTCATTATTTGGGTCTTATGCTAATACACACTTATGGGTCTTGCTATTCCATGGAGAGTAATGAGGTGCCTTTGGTCGGAAGAATTAAGGATGCACAAGTAGCTTTTGCCACTTTACCAAAGAAGAAGGTTTTAACTACTATTTTGGTAGCTGATATCCCTCCTTCATATGGTATGTTGTTGAGTATAAATTTTTGTAAGGATGTGGGAGGATAAATTCAAATGGATTGGTCACATGATCTTATACCAATTAATGGAAAGATGAAGAAGCTACCTTGCTCGAGAAACAATTGAATATATTTTCAAAAAAGATAGATGATCCCAAGGCACAAATACTTTATGAAGATATTGGGCTTGGAAACTACATGATCATGTCTCAAGATGAGGTAGAACATCTTAAGGTAGTGCCCCATGATCCTAATAGCATTTATAATTTGAAATTTGATGAGAGGTTGTTCTTCAACTAGTTCTAGAGCTGGTGTGGTATTGATATCTCCGAAGGGAAGATTCATCCTTTCTCCTTTAAGCTATAGTTTGAAAATACAAATAACACAACAGAATATGAGGCTCTCATCCTTAGACTGAACACAATAAAAGAAAGAGGTGTGAAGAACCTTCTGGCTCATGGAGATGTGGAACTAGTTGTCAAGCAAGTCAGAGATCTTTTCCAAGTAAAGAATAGAAGGTTAAAGCACTATAGGAATCTGGTCTAGGATTCTATTGAATTATTTGATGCCTTCTCTATCAAAGCAGTGCCAAGGGAGAAGAACACTAGGGCTGACTCCCTAGCTATTTTAGGATCTCTGCTGATACCTCATCCTGATTTTTCTCAAGATAAATTAACCATTTAAATGATCCATAGACCAAGTGTACTGGATAATGTAAACAACTAGAAAGTTTTCAATGATGATCAACATTTTCTCTCTTTCCTAGAACTTAAGGATAACTTTGATCAATTGTATTTTGAGGGAAGTGGTAATATGCCTCAAGAAAGTGTCTCTTCCAATGAGGAAGGTGTCCAAGAGGAGATGGATCAAGAGGGATGCATCAAACTCAAAGGCAATAAGATCTCTAAATGACTAGTGAGCTTGGAGGAATTGTTTGATAAAAATGATAGATATGTCAAGTCCAAAGCTTCCAAAGGACCTCAACAATCTGCTGAGTATGAAAATATTAACATTGGGAGCTCTGCTAAACCCAAAATGGTGAACATTGGAAAGTGTTGTACCCACGAGGAGAAGAAGAAGGTGATGAACCTTTTGAAGAAGTACATTGATGTCCTTGCTTATTCTTATGATGATCTAAAAGCTTTTCAGCCAAAATAAATGCAACATTTCATTCCCCTCAAACCTGGGATTAAGCCTTTCAAGTAGAAGCAAAGACAATACAATCCAAAGATTGTCGATACCATTTTCCAGGAGATATAGAAATTGTTGAAGGCTAAGATTATCTTTCCCATTCATCATTCAACATGGATTGCTAATATTGTTCCTATCAGGAAGAAAAATGGTGAGATTCAGATCTATGTTGATTTCAGGAATCTAAATCAAGCTTCTCGAAGGATAACTAAACCCTACCCATGATGGACTAGGTGTTGCAAGCTATTATGGGTGTAGAGATGTTGTCCATGCTGGATGGTTTCTCAAGATATAACCAAGTAGAAGTTAACATTGTAGATAAGCACAAGACTACCTTTACCACTGCTTGGGGTACTCTTTCCTACAAGAGGATGCCCTTTAGTCTCATTAATATTGGTGCCACCTTTCAGATAGCAATGGATTTGGATTTTGGGGGTCTCAAAGGAAAATGTATTTTTGTGTATCTAGATGATTTGAGTGTGTTTTCCAAATCTAGAGCAGATCACTTTCACCATCTAGAAACAATCCTCTTGAAATGCGAGAGAGCATGGAGTCTCTCTCGAATCCCAAGAAATTTATATTTTGTGTCATTGAGGGAAATTTATTGGGACATTTTTTATCTAAAGATGGAATCAAGATTGATCTGAACAAGTTCAATCTATTCAGCAGATTCCTCTTCCCACAAGTAAAAAGGAGTACACTCCTTCTTTGGTAGCATCAACTTCTGAGGAGATTCATCCTTGATTTTCTAGAGATGAATTTCAAAATTTCCAAAATGATGAAGGGAAAGAAGAAGTTTGGTTGGTCCTCTGAAGGAAAAGAAGCATTTGAAGGCATTAAGAAAGCTATTGTTAAGACTACTATCTTAGCATGTCCATATTTTAGCAAAGATTTTATTATCTATTGCTATTCCACAGAGAGTACCTTGGACACTGTGTTGACTTAGAAAGATTCTAAAGATCATGAGATCCCAATTGCATTCATGAGTTATATTTTGAAAACTCATGAGTTGAAGTATACTATGATGGAGAAACATGCTTTTATAGTTGTTAAAGTTTTTAAGTAGTTTGGATTTTACATTCTTAGCTCTCACTTTGTTGTTCTTGTGCCCGATATGATTATCAAGTCTATTCTTACACAACAGGAGTTTGGAACCAAGAGAGGAAGTTGGATAGTGAAGGTTTAGGAGTATGATCTCGACATCAGACCAACAAAACTAGTTTGGGGTATAGCCCTATGTGAACTCATTTCCAAGGAAGCTAGTCATGAAACACATCAGGATGAATTTGATATTCCTTTTGTTTTGATGCTTAGTGCAATAGATGAATGGTATGTTGATATTGCTCACTTTCTCACCTATGGTGAATGTCCATCTCACTTAACTACCAAGGAGGGAAGATCCATCAAGCTAAGGTCAGTACAATACATGTTATGGGAAAATGATTTTTTCAAATGGGGAGTAGATGGAAGATTCTTTAAGTGTGTTGACAAAGTGCAACAGAAGAAGTTGTTCTCATCCTTTCATGATCAAGCCTGTGGGGTCATTTCTCATATGTCATTACTGCTCAAAAAATTCTTTATGTAGGGTACTATTGGCCTACTTTGTTTAAGGATGCATCAAGGTGGGTCAAAAATGTGAAGCTTGTCAAACCTTTATGGGAAGACCAAAGTTGGCTGCTTTGCCACTTAAGCCAGTTGTGATTGAAGAACCCTTTCAACAGTGGGGTTTGGATTTTATTGGAACACTTAACCCATCTTCAAGTGCAGGACATACTCATGTATTGACTACCACAGATTATTTCACTAAGTGGGTAGAAGCCATCCCAGTTAAAAGTACTACTTCAGAGGTAGTATGTAATTTCATCAAAGAGAACATCTTGATAAGGTTTGGAGTACCAAACAAGATCGTGATTGATAATGCTTCAAATTTTTCTTCTGCCGAGATGATAGATTTCGCTATGGATATGGTATTTCCCTTGCTCATTCTTCATATTACTATCCTCAAGGGAATTGATGGGCATAATAAAAAAACAAAAATTTGGTGACCATTTTAAGAAATATTTTAAATAAATCTAGAGAAACTAGCACAAGAAGCTCTATGATGCTCCTTGGGTAGATAGGATTACACCCAAAAGAGAAATTGGGATGTCCCCTTTTCAAGTGGTGTATGGTGTGGAAGCCCAACTACTAGTGACAATGGAAGTACCAGCTTTGCATTTGATGAAAGCTATTGAGGACACCAGTTTCAGTGATTCTTTGGATAAGAGGATCATGTATCTCCATAAGCTAGATGAAGATAGGCTGCAGGTTTTGATAGGATCTCTACCCATCAGTAGAAGGTTAAATATTTATTTGACAAGAAAACCAGATCCAGAGAGTTCAAGGTTGGAGACATTGTTTTGCTATGGGACAAAAGGCATGAACCTCATGGGAGCCATGGTAATTTTGACTCTCTTTGGCTTGGTTCTTTCGAATCAAGCACTTCGCTAGTGAAAATTCTTTCTATCTTGATTACATGGATGGATCTTCTCTCCCACTTCCTTATAGTGGGCAATACTAGAAACCGATCAAATCCTAAGTGAATCAAGTCCCTTGTATATTATGTACAATGTGTGTTTTTTTCCCTTGTCTTTATTTTGTTGTTTTCCTTTCCTATTTTTGGTGTGTTGCCTTTTGTATTGTTTTTCCTTTGACTCTTTTTACCTAATGGATAAGGAAATGGTCTTCTTCCCCAAAGTTGTTCTTGATTCTTGTCTTGCCTTGTTCATATGATCTAGTCAAGCCATCCCCAAAAGAGCTAGTTGTTGTCCCCTAAAAATTCCCCTCTTTTGAAAGTTGATAATTTGAAAATTTTGAGTTGTCACTCTTTAATAATGTTTTAATGAAGAATAAATTTGAAGAGATAGTGAAAATTATGTTTCTTGGGGTCATTTTAGTAACTTACGGGTCAGTCGAACATTTTTATCCCTCATGTCCCAAGTTCCTCTGCGCCTCTGATTCGCTGATTCCATGCATCACCCGCATCAAACAGATCATGTCTTTATGTCCCATTTGTCCCAAGTACCAACATGCCTCTTATTCGTCGATTCCCGATTTTCCCGCAAGTTCTTTGTCATCAATTTTTTTCGTGCCTTTTCATCCCATTTGTGCCAAGTTCACCCAGGCTTCAAGTACCGATTTCCCACACTACCCACATCGGCTGAATCGGGTCCTTGCATCCTTCATGTTTAAGTGTCCCTGGACTTCCCATTCTCTTTTGGTACACATCGGTTGAATCTACTTTTTGCGTCCCACATGTCCCAATGTCCCATGGACCGTCCAAGCTAGTTTTTTCTATTTTTACTGCATAACAATTTTTGAGTCGATGCAAGGGATATTTATTGCGGATTTCTGATCTTATCTCTCTTGAATAGCTATTTAAAGGGACCACCGTCTATGCATTTGTCACATTCCCTACTCGCTATTTCTTTCTCGCGTTCTTGCAATTGAGTCATTTACTAATTTTCCTATATCCTTTTGCATTTTTATTGCTAATATGTTATTTGAAGGATGTTCCTCTCTGTGAACTGTAAAAATGAAGATCAAGTTTCAAGGAATAAGCATTTGTCTCCTCGGAGACCTCTATGCCTAATATCGGAGATAGTGAAGTTTAGCACTTAGATTTTGATGATTTCTCGGGTAGGTTAACGTGTGACAACCCTTCCCCATGGCCCAAATGATAAATGACGGTGGAATCATGTATGCTGCTATTTTTCCCATCTCGCAAAGTGTACCAAAACCATGCTCTCCGGTGGAGCTCATTTCAACCCGAGATACCAAGGACATTGTTAATGTGCATGGATAATTGATTGCAAAATTAAATGCTACCTCCATCACTACTACCCTACGCATTCTTGAGACAAAAGACTCCATTGTTCTAACTCTTGCTCAATATAAAGCTCTGTTTTATAAGGAAAATGAGAAATATAAGGCACGAGTGGCTAAGTCATGGCTGAAGTGCCCTAAGAAGGGAGAATCTTGACTCTCCAAAGATTTGTACAGGGTTGATTTCAATGAAGAATTATCATATTTCATCATCTTTCTCACCCATATTATGGGGATTCCCTCTACCAATGACTTCTATTTTTTTATGTGACATTTCATAAGCATCATCTACGAAGGTAAACAAAACATAAACTAGGTTGAGATCATCTATATGAACCTGACTGAACAATTGACAAATGTTCAACAAACTAAGAAGTTCTGCATGACATATTACCTCATGTACACCCCGACCGCATCTAGGGAGTGGTTTGGATTCACTTACATTGAGAGAAAGAAGGATGAGCCCATATCCACATATTTCCCTCAATTTACCCTCAAGGATAGCAATCATAATTTCAGAAGGGTGAATGATTCTTTCACCATGTACATTGTGATACTTTTGGAGGGTTACATTGCTAGGAGGTTTTTTTATGAGGCTATGGCTATGATAGCCAAGTATGTGGATTTCTTCATCCAATTGAGAAAGTTCTCATACATGATATTGGCTTGTTTTGAAAGTGCACCTCTAAGGCTCCCCATATTTTGTAATGATAAAATGGCTCTAGTTGAGGTGTGTAGGTAGATGGAAAAACTCCATAAAACCTTTATAGACAAGAAGATCACAGGACTTCATTTCCCTATCTACTTATGTAATTATACATGCAAGACAACCCTAGATTCCCAAAAGATAGAAAGGGCTATTACTTCTCTTACTGTTCATTTCTTCAGGTCCAAAATTTGTTTTAATCTAAAGAAATTCATCAATAAAAATATCAGAATAACCTATTATCATCATCCCGACATAGAGTATTATTGGGTGACTATGTTGATGATTTTGAAGCTAGGAGGAGGCATTTTGGTAGATTGTCTCTGTAACATATCTTAGATCATAATCTCTGGCAGGTGCCTAATGGGCTTGTAGATGATAATGAGAAATTGCAATCCTTTGAGTATGAAAATTCCATCAAGCACACATCTCTAGAGACCCTAGATTGGTATGTAAAGGAGAAGAATTATTTGAGTGAGATAATTGCCCCTGTCATCATTAGAACCAAGGTCTGGTTTGACAGGAAAGTTCATGAATTTAGGAAGAACCAGCGTAGATATTCTTTAGAAGAAAATTCCACACTTGGGAAGGAAGTGCATACACCCAGTACTGAGGTACTTTAGAAAACTCCTACTTCCTCATTGAAAGAGCCTGAAATGTCTACCCCTTCTTCTTCCACTAAATTCTATTAGAAGAAGGTCAAAGAGGTTAAGTAAGAACCAATCAAGAAAGACTCTTCTAGAGCACTCATAATTTCTTTTTGGACCAGAGAACATTATTGTTCTAAGCGAGAATGAGGATGATGAGACAACAGGACTAGAAGAAACCCTTGCAACCAATGCATAGATGGAGAAGGAATAATCAAGAACTGAACCTCCAAGCTTAACGAAATCCTCTACGAAGGAGATTCTTGAGGTTTCATGCCCTTCCCCACTAGAGGAAATAGTAGTTTAGACTCTGAGTGCCATGAGTTCTCTTGCACTCGGACCTCTTGACTCCATTTCTTCTTCTTCCTTTTCCTGGGTGCATCCCCTAGTAGACAAAAAGAAAAGAAATTCTTCTTCCCAATCAACTCGGGCCTGATTTTTATGTTTTGGCAGCTATGCTTGGCACTACCCCTCCTCCTCTAATAAATAAAGAAAAGACTACTTCAAGGTTTGATATCTGATGCTCAAGGTCAACAGTTTCTTGAGGTTGCTAGACCTAGAATGGATAAGGAGGAGAAGAATCTCTTGATATCTGACTTGGAACTTTCCGAATTCCATTTGGAGAATCTACACCGAGAGTGAGGTTGATAACCTTCAAGAAACTATCACTAAGGTTATTGAATGATTTTAAAAAGGAAAACAAACCATGGAGCAGTTGAAAGAACAGAACCAAGTTCTTTCCAACTTTATCTGATCATTATTAACAAAAGATAAAGTTTTGGATCCAGCTCCATTGGCTACTCTTCCACCTCCCATGGTTCTCAGTCAAGATGAAGATCAAAGCATTGAGGACACACATAGGTATTCAACTTATGGGAAGGTTTTTTAGGCCATGGTTGATGATATGACTATATCAAGTTTGAATTTCATTAAGGAAGCTTTCAAAACCAATGAGAAGGTGATCAATTTGCAACAGAAACTCACTTCCTCAATCAAATCCATGGACAAGTAGCTAAAGGTCTAGAGTGGATGTACTATAGACCTTAGTCTAATGGGCCAACCTGATGAGAAGATCTTGCTGGCAAAAAATGTGTTTGATGATGCAAAGAATAAATTTTCATGAACATGGATCTTCAGTATTGAGTGAAAGATAAAGGTTTTGGAGGAAGCATTGGGAGAACTGAGAAATGTGTGGAAAAAAGGGGAGTCCTTTAAAACCTGTGTTTTATCTGCCTTCAAGGATATCCACTGCCATCTTCAGGATGAGACTATAGGTGTTCCCTTTTCCTTTCAAGAAATCAAGACCCATTTCAGAACCTTTATCAAGGACGATCTGTTCAAAGAAAACTCATTCACTAAGGTGAAGATGAAATACATTTTTGCTCTTTACTCATCTATTGCTGAAGTTAATAAAGAATATCTAGAGCATATGAGTATGATAAATATATGGAGAAATGTATAGGCATGTGGACACATGCTACTTCTAACACAACAATTTCAAGAGGCATGGAAATAGCATAAGCATTGAAAATATTTAGATATTGAATCCTTAGATTGGTGGACCCCCTCGAGTCATAATCAAATGTCTCTACTTCTATCTCTTCTATCTCTTCTTCTCTTTTTAGTGATGGTCTCCTTGTAATTTAATTAAGGACTTTGTATTGTGCATTTCCTTAATTAATATTTTAGTTAAAAGAAATGGTTACCAAATGTAACCACTTTGTAAGCTATTTATTGAGCTCTCCTTGCATTCCAAGGGATAGAACTCTAATCATTTTTGAAAGTGTAAAAGGACTTAAAGCTATCAATACAAAATATTTTTCCTTCCTTTTTATATCGGTGTTTATTTATTCCCTCTTACCTATCTAAATTTGTTGAATCATTAATCTATTTGCATTAAGAAGCTTTGTATTCTTGTGGATGTCATCTCTGGAACTTTGTGTCTGCAAAATAACATCTAGTGGTTTTAATATGAATGATTCTATTCTATATATTGTCCTTGCTCAGCATTTATAAGGAACTATTTTTCTATCTATACTTCCTGAAAGTGCTATTCTACCTTTTCCCTCCATTAGTTCTTCTATTATTTTGTATTGATAATCTATCTTGGCATTAAAACACTTTCATGATATCAGAGTTCCTCATCAAAGTTGGAAGTTGTACATTTGTAAATAGTTGTGTTGTTTTCTTTCAATAAGGGAACCTCTCCCATTAAAGAGGAGGGACTTTTTGTCCCCTAACTATTGCTTTCATTAAAGTCCTAATTTGACAACCAACAATTACACAATTAACTCGAAGTATTGTATTATAAAAACCAAAATGTTAATTGAAATTATATATGGAATTCATTCATAACCCCAATTCCTAAAAATGAATTCCAAAGCGTAGTTGACAATATTTTCCACCTAAATCCTTTCATTCTACTCATGGATTGACCTAAATGGTATTGCATTAGATTTTAAATTAATTCTGAAGAGTCACCATTTTAGGGGATCTAAACACCATGTTACACGAATGAAATCCAAAATTAAGGGGGAAGGCCAAAAATTTGTGATGATGTTTAACGATTACCAGTCTATTAGATGGGATTGTGATAAGGCCACTAAGTGTGCATGGTATGAAGATAGATTGGATTTAGGTTCATTATTTTCCTTAGGTTAGGGCTACCATCGAGTGTAATGTTTTAGGTTGACCCTAAAATTTTATTTTCTACATTACGAAGGATCACCCGAGAATGGTAGTCATACAAGATTTTTATACCTAGGTTGAGTTTTATTTAGACTGTCTTTCTACATTTTTAAGGTAAGTAGTGCAACACACTAGAGGTTTAATCACAATTTCACACCGAAAATGCACTATAAGATGTCAAATTCAATTTTAGTTAACATAAACGTCCAGATTTTTATAACTCATAATTCTAAATTAAAACAACACGCATGATTAAGTATACATTACCCAATGACTAAAAATAATGAAAAATTATACTTATTAAAAATTTTCAACAAATAACATTTCAATATATCTCATAATGTTGATTTAGCCATTATAATTTCATTCTTTCAAATAATAATCGAATACGATATTTTCAACTTAAAACTTCACTTCCTCCATGTATTAGTACCTACAACCATCGCATGGTTAACATAGATGTTGGCATGACATCCACCTAAATCTAGCATAATTGATTAGTTTTTCATTTACTTAATAAAAATAATTCACACACAACTAGAGAGGGTTAGTAATAAATAATCATCTCATTGCACTCCATTGATTAACTAAGATTTACTGACTTGACTAGGGTCCGAAGGCCTTCTTTTACATTTTCCTACTAGTTAGGAAAATGTGTAATTATAGCTCAAAGGCTGAGAAACCATAATTAAAAATTGTCTTCCAATGGGAAAATGCAAAACAAGTAAATTCCTATGTGCCCTTCTATATACCAAGAATTCAACAGAGTCAACTAAACTAAGAACAAGAAAATAGGTGGCAAAAAAAGACTATTTTTCTTGAGCTAATAGTTGTGATCAGTCTAGCTTAACGTAGTCAAAAATGATGAGAGGCATACAAAACCTCTTTGAAAAAGTAGCTAGTAATGTGTTTTTCCATGAACCGAGTGTTAAAGATAATTTCCAAATAAAAATACTACATGTTTGCGAAGGTGGATAAACATTTCTTCATTCAATGTCCAAAAAGAAAGCCGAAATGAAATCCAACTTTTTGCTTTTAGCGACATCCTAAAACTACAAAATGGGGGTATGAGGGATCCAAGAGAGGTGACGAAAGGAGAATAAATGGTCAATCAAGGTCAATCTAAGGCTTGATGTGTCTACCCAAATAATAAGGAACATAGAATAAACATGACATATATGCTACGGGGTTTAGAAGGTTGTTTTACGAGTCTCTAAAAATTTCAATTTATGAACTTTTACCAAGGGACGTTTGTTAGATTTAAAGGAAACTCAAAAAAAAACTAGTCAACTAGAGGGGTTGCAGTTATCCGTTTGGCTACAAATTTTCCAAAACATCTCAAAAAGAGGGTTAAAGACTATGGTTAGTAACCAAGGGTAGTTTGTTAGCATAATTTAGCATAGGCATATTTATTGCATTTTATTGCATTGTCTTTTATTTAATAATGTGCAACATGTGCACTCTAGTCTAGTGACTTGCATTCAATATTGTTATGTTGGATAACATTCAATATTGGTATTAATAGTAATTACATGTGCATGTGAGATGGGTCTTATCATATCGTAGTTGGTGTCTGCTAGGGTGTCATGTCTATCCATATGAGGATGTCTAATATCTATAAATATTACAGCTCTTGCATTGTAATGTAATCTGATTTCATGATCAATAATATTTGTGAGGCTTCCGTCCCTCTTTGGTCATTGCAATCTTATTCTATTCTATCATTTGGTATCTAAGCTATACCATTATTATCATTTGGTATCAGAGCTGGTTCTATCCAAGCAAGGTTGAAGAGAAGCACTATTGGAGAGGATCCATTGCAGAAGAAGATCTGCATCAAAGGAGAAGCCATTGAAGCATCCCGCAACCTCCATTCCTCCCAAGCATCCATCAACTAAAATTTGACCTATCCACTTATTTGGAAGGTAAATTTTTTTATTAGTCATTGGCATAGCCAATTGATCTAACATATTGGTGGAATATTTCAGATTTGGAGATCTTTAAAAAAAAAGGAGAAAGATCTTGAAAAAATTGCAAATCTAAAAAAAAAAAAGATTTGGAAAAAAAAAAAAAGAGATCTTTAAAAAAAAAAAAAAGGAGAGAGATCTTGAAAAAATTGCAGATCAAAAGAAAAAAAAAAAGATCAGATCTGAAAGTGGAGGTGTGAAGAATTCGGGAGCAAAGGTTGAAGCAGTCCCGTCAACAAAATTCCAGCAGATAGCTCTTAGAAAAAAGGACGTAACTTTTTTATACAATGTTCGGATTGATGTGATGTTTTTTTTTCTGGAAATATAAGAAGGAGACACACAACTTTACAGTTTACATCATCTTCATATTCGGCCTCTACATGTGACGAAAAGTCTGTACAAGTCGGATCATTTTTTCTGAAAAAAAAATCAGATCTAGCTGGTAAATTGGTAAGATCTCAAAAATTAATATTCCAATTCTTCTAAAATTTTGTGGGTTTCAAGATAAATATTGTATGATGCTGCTGTCAAAATTTTAGAAAAACCCAGATCACAGTTTGTGAGAAAAGCTGAAAACAATATTCAGATTGTTTGTTTGGATCTTGGGAACAAACAGGTCAGCGGTTCGATTCCCACTCTCTCCATATTTTTTATTAAATTATTTTTTTTAGAAAATTTGGAGAAATTAAATTTTTTTGGGAGATTTCTAAATTTAGAAGCTCACCAAACACATTTAGAGCCACCGCTAAATTTAGCGGAAAAACACCTATTGGGGGGTAAAAAAATATTTTTGGCCTAAATTGTGTATTTTGTGATTCTAGACCCTTTTTTTTAAAGAGGGGGGACACAAAAACTTCATTTTGATGTACTTTTGGAGCATGTTGTAGTAATCTTGGTGCATAAAGTGAAAAAAAAAAGTGCAAATTTTTCATTTTATGTTTGGTTCTATCACACGAGATCTTTGATCTCATAAAGCGTTGGTATATACGGTGTGCCTGCGGGAAGCGCTTACGGGTGATGCCATCGCGACTACTACCGCACTTAACGCCTAACACACTGCCTAAAATGTCGTTATGCAGGCATCGACCCTATAAAATTCGACGGGGAGTAATAAGGACACAATACACACACATTTGAGCCCTCCCATCCGTTTGTGCTTGCACAAACCCCTCTCCGTACTGTCTAAGTACCACGTACTAAATTCTTTCACGTGCGTTAACACCTCTTTCCGTACTGACGGGTATATTGAAAGGGTGATCTTCTTCCACGTACCGACGGGTATATCGGAAGGGAGCGTATATAGAAAGGTTTGGTATATCGGCCTGACGGTATATTGAGAGGGAGACCATAAACCTGGAGTGATAAGAGCCTTACCCTTTGTCAGAAATTCAGAGTTTCAGAAATTCAGATTGCAGAAATGGGTGCACAAGCACCAAATTTCTTCTTGCCAGATTCACAACTGCTTAGAGGAGACAACTATGCTGCATGGAAACCGAAGATCAAGACATTACTTGAGTTTGAAGACCTATGGACAGTTGTAGATGGAAAAACAACAAGATCACTTGATGATGGAAGACAACAAGTTCAATTTGACAGGGCCAATCAAAAGGCCAAGTTGATCATCTTGTTTAGCATAACAGACGATGTGCAACCCCACATTAGAGATGCCACATCGGCCAAGGATGCATGGGATAAGTTGAGCACAGTCTATGAGGCAAAGAACAAGAATGCCATCCTCAACCTACTATCACAACTGCATACTCTCAAGTTCAAGCACAATGAGAAGGTTGAAGTTTTTTTGAGACGAGTTGCTACTTTGAGGGCATCTCTATTGGCATTGGGAAAAGAGATAAGTGATGAAGACCTCATACCAATTGTGTTGCGAGCACTTCCTCCTTCCTCTAGAATATTTGTGACAACTATCAATATGAGTGAACACACAGTCACCTTTGAGAAGTTGGTCAATCTACTTCAACAAGAAGAGGCAATGAACAACAAAGATCAGGAAGATGAGCAAGCACTATCTTCCAATCATAAAGGAAAGGAAAATTTCAGTCCAATCACAAGAAGTCCCAACAAAATCAAAGTCAACGAGACAACACCAAGAAGTGTCCCATTTGCAATAGAGGGGGACATGACATCAAAGATTGTTGGTACAATTCCTACAAAAATGGTTCATCAAGTAATTCAAAACCCAATAACCAACAAGGTAACAATAATTCAAATAAAGGGAAGTCCAACAACAACAACAATCAAGGGCAGAAAAATGGTAATTGGCAAAGAAAACCCAAACAACAAGGGTACATTGCCGAACATGAGGATGATTCAGATGAAGGACACCACATGTATTCTGCTCAATTTGATGAAGAAACCAAGTCCACACAAGATATCTGGTATGTTGACTCGGGTGCAACTCGACACATGACTGGACGTAAGGATTGGTTCTACACACTGCGTGACTCACCTAACAAGAACCATGTGTCATTAGGTGATGACTCATCATACAGTGTCAAGGGGATTGGAAACATTTCACTACCTCTTGGAAAGCATGACTGTAAAATCACAAATGTATTGTATGTACCTGGGTTGACCAAGAATTTGCTATCAGTTAGTCAACTCCTTGATCACAACTTGAAGTTGGATTTTGACAGTAATAATGGAGAAAAAGTGTGCTTGATAAGAGATAAGTCAAGAGGTTCCAAGATTGTAGCAAGAGCCTCCAATGTGGGACGCATGTTCCAACTTGATTTTGTCCACAAGGATGATCAAGCTCTAGTGG
Organism: Taxus wallichiana var. yunnanensis; assembly: GCA_018340775.1. Lineage (NCBI taxonomy): Eukaryota > Viridiplantae > Streptophyta > Pinopsida > Cupressales > Taxaceae > Taxus > Taxus wallichiana. The sequence continues at coordinate 386,140,619 of CM031241.1, forward strand.
CCAAAGACACACAATCTGCAGAACTATGGCATCGCAAATATGGTCACATCAGTTTTGGCTATCTCCAAACACTTCAAAAGGGCAACATGGTGAAAGGATTGCCTACACTCAAGCACAACACTGACAAGTGTCACAATTGCCTACCTGGAAAGCAACACAGAGTACCCTTCCAGAAGAACACATATAGAGCTAAGGGAAAGCTTGATTTGGTGCACACCGATCTTTGCGGTCCCATGCAACCAAGTCATTCTGGATGTCAATACTTCATGCTTTGTGTTGATGACTACTCAAGAAAGATGTGGATATATTTTCTAAGAAACAAGAGTCAAGCCTTTGAGACATTTCAGAAGTTCAAAGCACTTGTTGAGAATGAAGTTGGTCGTAAGATCAAAACTCTCCGCTCAGATCGAGGGGGGGAATTCACAAGCAATGAGTTCAAGACTTACCTGGAAGCTCATGGGATTCGTAGACAAATGCCTCCTACTCACACACCACACAGAATGGTATAGTTGAGAGAAGGAATCGTACTATCATGGAAATGGTGTGATGTATGATTGATGACTCAGGTTTAACAAAGACATTTTGGGCAGAAGCTGCAAGAACTGCAGTCTATTTGTTGAACAGAGTGCCCATAGTAGCTCTTGAAGGAGTGACACCTCAAGAAGCATGGTCAAATCGGAAACCATCAATTGCACACCTAAGAGTATTTGGGTGTAAAGCTAGCATGCACATACCCAAGAAGAACAGGAACAAGTTGGATATGAAAGTTGAGAAACTGATATTTATTGGATACAGTGAAGAAGCACTTGGGTATAGATTATGGGATCCGAAAGCAAAGAAAGTATACACAAGTAGGGATGTTGAGTTATTTGATAAGAAACAAGTAGATTCTCCACTCAACGACTCAACAAACATGCAAAATACACCTCTTGTGAAGACAGAATTTGATGTTCCCACTGAAGATGACAGTGATGAATTGGATGATGGTGAAAACTTGGATCCACCACAAGCCAATGGAACAGCTAAGAAGTTACCTAAATGGTATACTCAATTAATAAGAGATGTAAATTTGGATGAAGCACCTAGCACATCGTCCAATCCTGGACCTAGAACTCGCAGTCAAGCTCGTGAAGAGGTCAATTATGCCCTAATGAGCAGAGTTGTTGAAACAGTTGAGCCATCTATAGTTCAGGAAGCCCTACAATCAAAAGCTTGGAAAGATGCCATGGATTCAGAGTATCAGTCAGTGATGAAGAACAACACATGGCAACTTGTCGACCTTCCACCAGGGAAGAAACCCATTGGATGCAGATGGATATTCAAGACTAAGTACAAATCAGATGGGACTATTGACAAGTATAAAGCAAGACTTGTAGCAAGGGGTATGCACAACAAGAAGGCATTGATTATGAGGAGACATTTTCTCCCACAGCCAAGATCAAGACAATCAGGATGATCTTTGCTCTAGCTGCACAATTTGGTTGGAAAGTCCACCAAATGGATGTGAAAAGTGCCTTTCTTAATGGAGATTTGCAAGAAGAAGTCTATATGACTCAGCCAGAGGGTTATGTAATACTAGGAAAAGAGATGATGGTATGCAGACTCATAAAATCTCTATATGGCCTAAAACAGGCACCCCGGGCATGGTACATCAAAATTGATGAGCATCTCATAAGTCATGGATTCGAAAGGAATCCTTATGACCCCAATCTCTACCTCAAAAAGCAAGGGGGGGAGATTGTCATTGTGGTTGTTTATGTCGACGATCTAGTCATTACAGGTAGTTTTGTGAAGATGATTGATGCAACAAAGAAGGATTTTAATCGATCGTTCGACATGACAGATCTCGGGCTCATGCACTATTGTCTTGGGTTGGAAGTATGGCAAAAAGAGAATCATATCTTTGTGTCACAGTTGAAATACACCAAGACAACGCTCGAGAAATTCAGGATGATGGACTGCACTCCTATTGCTACACCTATGGAAGTGAGACTTCAGTTATCTCGTTCCGATCCATCACCACCAGTGAATGCAACTCTCTATCGGTAGTTGATCGGGAGTCTCATTTACCTGACATATACTAGACCAGATATCAGCTTTGCAGTCAGCTATTTATCACGCTTCATGCAAGAACCAAAAATATGTCATTGGAAAGCAGCAAAGAGAATACTAAGATATCTAAAGGGTACAGTTGACCTTGGTCTAGAGTACAAGAAGAACAACAATTTCTTCTTGACAGGATATTCAGATTCAGATCATGCAGGAAACATGGATGATAGGAAGTCAACATCAGGCTTCGTCTTCTTTATGGGATCTGGACCGATATCATGGGGAAGCAAGAAACAGAACTTTGTTTCTCGCTCTTCTACAGAAGCAGAGTATCGAGCTGCAGGTGAAGCTGTTTGTGAAGCAATATGGCTACGCCGAATACTGGAAGGAATTGGTCTACCACAACAGAAATCTACTCCAGTATATGTTGATAATGAAGGAGTTCTAAAGCTTGTTCGCAATCCAGTATTTCATGAGAGAACCAAGCATATTGAAGTACAGGTTCATTTCATACGCGAGCATGTCTTGAAGCACAACATACAGCTCCATTTCTGTCCTACAGCTGAACAGAAGGCAGATGTTTTCACTAAGTCACTTGCACGTGACAAATTCACACTGTTTAGAGAGTTCCTCTCCACTTCATTGGAAACTATGCAAAATTAAGGGGGGGAATGTTAGCATAATTTAGCATAGGCATATTTATTGCATTTTATTACATTGTCTTTTATTTAATAATGTGCAACATGTGCACTCTAGTCTAGTGACTTGCATTCAATATTGTTATGTTGGATAACATTCAATATTGGTATTAGTAGTAATTACATGTGCATGTGAGATGGGTCTTATCATCTCGTAGTTGGTGTCTGCTAGGGTGTCATGTCTATCCATATGAGGTTGTCTAATATCTATAAATATTATAGCTCTTGCATTGTAATGTAATCTGATTTCATGATCAATAATATTTGTGAGGCTTCCGTCCCTCTTTGGTCATTGCAATCTTATTCTATTCTATCATTTGGTATCTAAGCTATACCATTATTATCATAGTTTAGATTTGCATCAGTCATGAGGTGAATTTTTATTGTTTTTCACTTCAATTTTCTTTAAAACCAACTAATGATATAATAATAATTAGATGTATACTTTCTTTCATTGCAAATGAAGAACCAAGAGTACAAAAATTATGGAAGATGAAGGTAAAGTAGACCATGCCTTGAAATACTAGCATTTGTAGTGCAAAAGGTCTTCCAGATAGGTTCACCCACATTCCACAATGCTCCAAATCACTTTTAGCATTTGTATAAAATAGTTTGCATGCATCCACAACCCTTCCATTTAGTACCTTCCAAGACAACATCCAAGATCACTTATACACTATCCCACTAAGAACGGTCAACTCCACTAAATAAATAAAATTCTATAAAATCAACCAACTCATTATAGTTTCAACCAAAGCAAATTGCCACAAAATATACATTTTCCATCCCAACAAAATATCTCCCAAAAAAAATAGTGCTTGCAACATTCTTATTATAATACACCTTGACAAAAAACAAAGCCATCATGGTCTTAGCCACTCAACAATCTATTATTCTTGCCAATAAACACTAGGTCATATGGATATGTAGTTCTATGACTTACTTCAAATTTCCCCATTTGACATAGAATAGGGAGGATACTTAGGACAGCAATGGAAAATTGTCATCTCTTTACTAATTATAATTTCTTGGAAATTTCTATAAAAAATTGAACAAACCCAAAACATACATGCCTAGAAATGGTTGCATTCCATGAGGCCATACTTGGTTGGGGCATTTCAATGGAAATTATATACTCTTTTCCAGAGCACCATATGTGCATATCTTGTAATTAACGAATTCCATTAGATGTTTGGTAATGAGTAGGTGCCTAATGGGATTGCGGATGATGATGAGGGCTTGCAATCCTTTGAGTATGAAAGATCCATCAAGCACACACCTCTAGAAACCCTGGATTGGTATGTAAAGGAGAAGGATGATTTGAGTGAGATAATTTCCCTGTCATTGTCACAACCAAGGTTTGGTTTGACAGAAAGTTCATGAATTCGGGAAAACTAGGGAAAATATTCTTTAAGAGAAACTTCCACACCGGGAAGGAAGTGCATACACCCAAGATCTCGAGGTACTTGAGAAAAATAATCCTTCTTCCTCATTGAAAGAGCGTGAAATGTCTACCCCTTCTTCTTCCACTCAAGTGTGTATCAGAAGAAGGTCAGAGAGGTTAAGAAAGAACCAATCAAGGAAGAGACTCTTCGGAGCACTAAGAATTTCTCATTGGCAAGAGAACATTATTGTTCTAAGCAATAATGAGGATGATGAGACAACATGAAAAGAAGAAACCCTTCCAACGATGCTTTGAGATGGAGAAGGAGGAATCAAGAACTGAACCTCCATGCTTAACAAACTCCTCTTTGAAGGAGATTCTTGATGTTCCATGCCCTTCCCCACTAGAGGAAATAGTAGTTCAGACTCTGAGTGTCATGAGTTCTCTTGCACTTATAACTCTTGACTCCTTTATTTCTTCTTCTTCCTTTGCCTAGGTGCAACCCCTAATAGATAGAAAGAAAATAAAGTCTTCTTCCGATCAACCAGGCCTAATTTTGATGATGTGGAAGCTCTTCTTGGTACTACCCCTCCTCCTCTAGCAAAGAAAGAAAAGACTACTTCAAGGTTAGTATCTGATTCTCAAGGTATGTAGTTTCGTGAGGTTGCAAGAACTAGAGCGGATAAGGAGGAGAAGGATCTCTTGATCTTTGACTTGGAACTTTCAAGAATTCCACTAGGAGAATCTACACCTGAGAGTGAGGTTCATAACCTTCGAGAAACTATCACTAAGGTTATTGAACGAGTTGAGAAAGGAAAACAAACCATGGAGCAGTTGGAAGAATAGAACCAAGATCTTTCCAACTTTATCAACTCATTATTAACAAAAGATAAATATTTGGATCCAGCTCCATTAGCTACTCTCCCACCTCCCATGGTTCTCAGTAAGCATGAAGATCAAAGCATCAAGGGCATACATAGGTATTCGACTTATGGGAAGGATGTTGATGCCATGGTTGATGATATGACTATAGCAGTTTGAATTTCATTGAGGAAGCCTTGAAACCAATGAGAAGGAGATCAATTTGCAACAAAAACTCACTTTCTCAATCAAATCCATGGACAAGGAGCTAAAGGTTTGGAGTGGATGTATTGCAGACCTCCATCTAATGGGCCAAACCAATGATAAGATCCCACTAGCCAAGATTGTGTTTGATGATGTAAATAATAACCTGTAAGGAACATGGATCTTCAGTATTGAGTGGAAGATAAAGGTTCGGAGGGAGCATTGAGAGAATTGAGAAATGTGTGGAAAAAAGGGGAGTCCTTTAAAACTTGTGTTTTATCTTCCTTCAAGGATATCCACTACCATCTTCAGGATGAGACTACATGTGTTTCCTTTTCTCTTCAAGAAATCAAGGCCCAGTTAAGAACCTTTATCAAGGATGATCTTCTTAAAGAAAATTCATTCACTAATGAGAAGATGAAAGACATTTGTGCTCTTTACTCAACTATTACTGAGGCTGATAAAGAATATCTAGAGCATACCGAGTTTGATAAAGATATGGAGAAATGTCTAGGCACATGGACACATGATACTTCCAACACAATAATTCTAAGAGGCATGGAAATAACAGAAGCATTGAAAAGATTCAGACATCAAATCCTCAAATTAGTGGACCACCTTATTCATAATCAGATGTCTCTACTTCTAGCTCTTCTTTCTATTCTTCTCTTTTTAGTGTTGATCTCCTTGTAATTTAATTAAGGAATTTCTATTGTGCATTTCCTTAATTAATATTTGACTTAAAAGAAACGGTTACCAAATGTAACCACTTTGTAAGCTATTTATTGAGCTCTCCTCGCTATTCCAAGGGGATGGAACTCTTATCATTTTTGAAATTGTAAAAGGACTTAAATCTATCAATACAAAAGATTTTTCCTTCTTGTTTCTATCTGCATTTATTTATTCCCTCTTACCTGTCTAAATTTGTTGAATCATTAATTTATTTACATTAAGTAGCTTTTTATTCTTGTGGATGTCATCTCTGGAGATTTGTGTCTACGAAATAACACCTAGTGGTTTTAATATGAATGATTCTATTTTATATATTGTCCTTGCTCAGTATTTATAAGGAACTATTTTTCTATCTATACATCCCGAAAGTGCTATTCTACCTTTTCCTCCATTAGTTCTTCTATTCTTTTGTATTGATAAAATGTCTCAGCATTAGAACACTTTCATGATATTAGAGTTCCTCATCAAAGTTAGAAGTTGTACATTTGTAAATGGTTGTACCATTTTCTTTCAATGAGGGAACCTCTCCCATTAAAGAGGTCATAATTTCATTCCCTTGAATGTTTCTTTAATTAAAGTCCTAATTTGACAACCAACAATTTTTGGTGACTCCATTGGGGATTCATTTTAACAAATTCTAATTTCAAAGAATAATTTCCTGATCATTTCTGATCTGACGACTCTTAGAATTGAAGATTCACAAGTTCAACTCCTAGAGCATCAAGGATTTCTCCTTCCTCCAAAAAGGGAGATAAAAGGACTCATTTAGAGAGCACACCACCTATTGAGGACAAAGCTTCTGGGACTGGTGTACCTCAAGAGAAACCCAACCCTAATCTTCGTGATTTGGTTCTTGCTGGTGTTTCAGTTCCACTTCAAGAAATTTTTCCAAGGATGGCAGTTCTATTACCTTAGGGCCAAAAAGTTACACCTCTTTCCCTTCCTCAAACTTTGCATGAGTTACCGAGGGGTAACAAAAAGAAATTTCCCAAGTTTAGAGTGGATGGCAAGGTATATCTGATGAACACATTGCAGCCTTCATAGTTGCATGTGGAGTCCTTGGATTTGAAACACGAGGATGTCTCGTGAGGATTTTTGTGTATAATTTATAGGACAATGCAACAAATTGGTTTTATCATCTCCCGTTGGGGACATCACCAATTGTACTACAATGAGAACTAGATTTGAGAATCGCTTCAAACCAACTGAATATGTGCATGCTTTGCTAGCCTGCATTTCTCTAATCAAGAAAGAACCACAAGATCCCATGAGAGAATTTGTGGACAAGTTCAATAATATGATTAATAAGATCCCACATGACACGACCTTGGATAAATTCCAAAAATGTTTCTTCCTAAATGTTCAATTACTTGATGTAAGATATGCATTGAGAAGAGCCAATGTTGTAAATCTAGATGTTGATCGAGAGATTAGTGTTATTGTTGAAGATGACCTAATCATGTCTAGTAAATTGAAAAGAGATCCTTCCAAATCTAAAGCTTTTTCCTCCTTTTCCTCTACTCCTAGAGCTAATGTAGATTAGTTAGTACAGAAAAATTTGAATGACCTCATTGTCATCAAGAAACAATTGGCTCAACATGCTCCTTATCAAGATGTTTCAAGGAGGAATTTTCATCCTAGAAAATGTTTTCCTTCTTCTCGACAAAGGTTGGCAATTGAAGTACCACCCATCAAGGTCCCTTTTAATGCAATTTGTGAGGTTGAAGAACCTGATGACAAAGAAGTTAATAAATATTTTGAAGAAACTAAAGAAAAGGTTGATGAAGAACCTGGAAGAACTCCTTGGGTCTCGAGTTAATTTCCTCACCACCGAGGATGTTGATGAGGAAGATGACTATGATGAAGTGGTAGCGAGAGATGAAAAAGTGAGTCATGTGTTGTTATGACTCGTGAGCAGAAAAATAAGAAAGAAAATGTGATGCATCCTACTAAGAAGTCCAAGGAGCATCCCACGACTATTCAAGTAATTGTAAGAAGAGGATCTCATATTCCCACTACATCCACGTAAAAGGTGAGTTTTGCTAATTCTTCTTCTTCTACTCCTACTTCTAAAACTTCTTTTTCTCCATTCCCAAACTTGATAAGCCTAGGATTCCTAGTGATGATATCCCATCCATCTCTATATATTTTGATATCATTGATCACCTCAAGAAGAAAAAAATACATATTTCTGAAGCTGAGTTTTATCAGACTCATCCAAAAGCCTTTGCCAAAATGGTGCACTTTGTCAATTCCTATTCTAAAACATCACCCAACACTTCTAAAGGTATTTTTCCTACTCCCTCCTCCACATACCAATCAAATCTTGTGGCTGCACTCACCTCACCAAATGTGAAAATTGAACCATTCTATGTAACCCTCCTCATAGCTGGCCATAAACTTAAGCAAGCGTGTTATAGAGTTAGGAGCAATGAGATAATGTCATGCCCGATAAAGTGTCTCATTATTTGGGTCTTATGCTAATACACACTTATGGGTCTTGCTATTCCATGGAGAGTAAGGAGGTGCCTTTGGTCGGAAGAATTAAGGATGCACAAGTAGCTTTTGCTACTTTACCAGAGAAGAAGGTTTTAGCTACTATTTTGGTAGCTGATATCCCTCCTTCATATGGTATGTTGTTGAGTAGAAATTTTTGTAAGGATGTGGGAGGATAAATTCAAATGGATTGGTCACATGCTCTTATACCAATTAATGGAAAGATGAAGAAGCTACTTTGCCGAGAAACAATGAATATATTGTGCAAAAGATAGATGATCCCAAGGCACAAATACTTTATGAAGATATTGGGCATGGAAACTACATGATCATGTCTCAAGATGAGGTAGAACATCTTAAGGTAGTGCCCCATGATCCTAATAGCATTTATAATTTGAAATTTGACAGAGGTTGTTCTTCAACTAGTTCTAGAGCTGGTGTGGTATTGATATCTCCGAAGGGAAGATTCACCTTTCTCCTTTAAGCTATAGTTTGAAAATATAAATAACACAACAGAATATGAGGCTCTCATCCTTAGAATGAACAAAATAAAAGAATGAGGTGTGAAGAACCTTTCGGGTCATGGATATGCGGAACAAGTTGTCAAGCAAGTCGGATATCTTTTCCAAGTAAAGAATAGGAGATTAAAGCACTATAGGAATTTGGTCTAGGATTATATTGAAGTATTTGATGCCTTCTCTATCAAAGCACTACCAAAGGAGAAGAACGCTAGGGCTGACTCCCTAGCTATTTTAGGATCTCTGCTGATACCTCATCTTGATTTTTCTCAAGACAAATTCACCATTAAAATGATCCATAGACCAAGTGTACTGGATAATGCAAACAACTAGAAAGTTTTCAATGATGATCAACATTTTCTCTCTTTCCTAGAACTTAAGGATAAATTTGATCAATTGTATTTTGAGGTAAGTTGTAATATACCTCAAGAAAGTGTCTCTTCTAATGAGGAAGGTGTCAAAGAGGAGATGGATCAAGAGGGATGCATCAAACTAAAAGGCAACAAGATCCCTAAAGGACTGGTGAGCTTGGAGGAATTGTTTGATAAACATGATAGATATGTCAAGTCCAAAGCTTCCAAACGACCTCAACAATCTACTGAGTATGAAAATATTAACATTGGGAGCTCTGCTAAACCCAAAATGGTGAACATTGGAAAGTGTTGTACCCACGAGGAGAAGAAGAAGGTGATGAACCTTTTGAAGAATTACATTGATGTCCTTGCTTATTCTTATGATGATCTAAAAGCTTTTCAACCAAAATAAATGCAACATTTCATTCCCCTCAAACCTGGGATTAAGCCTTTCAAGTAGAAGCAAAGACAATATAATCCAAAGATTGTCGATACCATTTTCCAGGAGATATAGAAGTTGTTGAAGGCTAAGATTATCTTTCCCATTCATCATTTAACATGGATTGCTAATATTGTTCCTATCAGGAAGAAAAATGGTGAGATTCAGATCTATGTTGATTTCAGGAATCTAAGTCAAGCTTCTCTGAAGGATAACTAAACCCTACCCATGATGGACTAGGTGTTGCAAGCTATTATGGGTGTAGAGATGTTGTCCATGTTGGATGGTTTCTCAGGATATAACCAAGTAGAAGTTAACATTGTAGATAAGCACAAGACTAGGTTTACCATCGCTTGGGGTACTCTTGCCTACAAGAGGATGCCCTTTAGTCTCATTAATATTGGTGCCACCTTTCAGATAGCAATGGATTTGGATTTTGGGGGTCTCAAAGGAAAATGTATTTTTGTGTATCTAGATGATTTGAGTGTGTTTTCCAAATCTAGAGCAGATCACTTTCACCATCTAGAAACAATCCTCTTGAAATGCAGAGAGCATGGAGTCTCTCTGAATCCCAAGAAATTTATATTTTGTGTCATTGAGGGAAATTTATTGGGACATTTTTTATCTAAAGATGGAATCAAGATTGATCCTGAACAAGTTCAATCTATTCAGCAGATTCCTCTTCCCACAAGTAAAAAGGGAGTACACTCCTTCTTTGGTAGCATCAACTTCCTGAGGAGATTCATCCTTGATTTTCCAGAGATGAATTTCAAAATTTCCAAAATGATGAAGGGAACGAAGAAGTTTGGTTGGTCCTCTGAAGGAAAAGAAGCATTTGAAGGCATTAAGAAAGCTATTGTTAAGACTACTATCTTAGCATGTCCATATTTTAGCAAAGATTTTATTATCTATTGCTATTCCACAGAGAGTACCTTGGACACCTCGTGTGTTGATTCGAAAGATTCTAAAGATCATGAGATCCCAATTGCATTCATGAGTTATATTTTGAAAACTCATGAGTTGAAGTATACTATGATGGAGAAACATGATTTTTTAGTTGTTAAAGTTTTTAAGTAGTTTGGATTTTACATTCTTAGCTCTCACTTTGTTGTTCTTGTGCCCGATATGATTATCAAGTCTATTCTTACACAACAGGAGTTTGGAACCAAGAGAGGAAGTTGGGTAGTGAAGGTTTAGGAGTATGATCTCACATCGACCAACAAAACTAGTTTGGGGTATAGCCCTATGTGAACTCATTTCCAAGGAAGCTAGTCATGAAACACATCGGGATGAATTTGATATTCCTTTTGTTTTGATGCTTAGTGCAATAGATGAATGGTATGTTGATATTGCTCACTTTCTCACCTATGGTGAATGTCCATCTCACTTAACTACCAAGGAGGAGAGAGCCATCAAGCTAAGGTCAGCACAATACATGTTATGGGAAAATGATTTTTTCAAATGGGGAGTGGATGGAAGATTCTTGAAGTGTGTTGACAAAGTGCAACAGAAGAAGTTGTTCTCAGCCTTCCATGATCAAGCCTGTGGGGGTCATTTCTCATATGTCATTACTACTCAAAAAATTCTTTATGCAGGGTACTATTGGCCTACTTTGTTTAAGGATGCATCAAGGTGGGTTGAAAAATGTGAAGCTTGTCAAACCTTTGTGGGAAGACCAAAGTTGGCTACTTTGCCACTTAAGCTAGTTGTGATTGAAGAACCCTTTCAACAAAGTGGGGTTTGGATTTTATTGGAACACTTAACCCATCTTCAAGTGCAGGACATACACATGTATTGACCACCACAAATTATTTCACTAAGTGGGTAGAAATCATCCCAGTTAAAAGTACTACTTCAGAGGTAGTATGTAATTTCATCAAAGAGAAAATCTTGATAAGGTTTGGATTACCAAACAAGATCATGATTGATAATGCTTAAAATTTTTCTTCTACTGAGATGGTAGATTTCTGCTATGGGTATGGTATTTCCCTTGCTCATTCTTCATATTACTATCCTCAAGGGAATTGATGGGCATAATAAAAAAACAAAAATTTGGTGACCATTTTAAGAAATATTTTAAATAAATCTCAGAGAAACTAGCACAAGAAGCTCCATGATGCTCCTTGGGTAGATAGGATTACACCCAAAAGAGAAATTGGGATGTCCCCTTTTCAAGTGGTGTATGGTGTGGAAGCCTAAGTACTAGTGACAATGGAAGTACCAGCTTTGCATTGGATGAAAGCTATTGAGGACACCAGTTTTAGTGATTCTTTGGATAAGAGGATCATGTATCTCCATAAGCTAGATGAAGATAGGCTGCAGGTTTTTGATAGGATCTCTACCCATCATCAGAAGGTTAAATATTTATTTGACAGGAAAACCAGATCCAGAGAGTTCAAGGTTGGAGACATTGTTTTTCTATGTGACAAAAGGCATGAACCTCATGGGTGTCATGGTAATTTTGACTCTCTTTGGCTTGGTTCTTTCGAATCAAGCACTTACTAGTGAAAATTCTTTCTATCTTGATTACATGGATGGATCTTCTCTCCCACTTCCTTATAGTGGGCAATACTAGAAACCGATCAAATCCTAAGTGAATCAAGTCCCTTGTATATTATGTACAATGTGTGTTTTTTTCCCTTGTCTTTATTTTGTTGTTTTCCTTTCCTATTTTTGGTGTGTTGCCTTTTGTATTGTTTTTCCTTTGACTCTTTTTACCTAATGGATAAGGAAATGGTCTTCTTCCCCAAAGTTGTTCTTGATTCTTGTCTTGCCTTGTTCATATGATCTAGTCAAGCCATCCCCAGAAAGAGCTAGTTGTTGTCCCCTAAAAATTCCCCTCTTTTGAAAGTTGATAATTTGAAAATTTTGAGTTGTCACTCTTTAATAATGTTTTAATGAAGAATAAATTTGAAGAGATAGTGAAAATTATGTTTCTTGGGGTCATTTTAGTAACTTACGGGTCAGTCGAACATTTTTATCCCTCATGTCCCAAGTTCCTCTGCGCCTCTGATTTGCTGATTCCATGCATCACCCGCATCAAACAGATCATGTCTTTATGTCCCATTTGTCCCAAGTACCAACATGCCTCTTATTCGTCGATTCCCCGATTTTCCCGCAAGTTCTTGTCTGTCAATTTTTTCGTGCCTTTTCATCCCATTTGTGCCAAGTTCACCCAGGCTTCAAGTACCCGATTTCCCACACTACCCACATCGGCTGAATCGGGTCCTTGCATCCTTCATGTTTAAGTGTCCCTGGACTTCCCATTCTCTTTTGGTACACATCGGTTGAATCTACTTTTTGCGTCCCGCATGTCCCAATGTCCCATGGACCGTCCAAGCTAGTTTTTTCTATTTTTACTGCATAACAATTTTTTGAGTCGATGCAAGGGATATTTATTGCGGATTTCTGATCTTATCTCTCTTGAATAGCTATTTAAAGGGACCACCGTCTATGCATTTGTCACATTCCCTACTCGCTATTTCTTTCTCGCGTTCTTGCAATTGAGTCATTTACTAATTTTCCTATATCCTTTTGCATTTTTATTGCTAATATGTTATTTGAAGGATGTTCCTCTGTGAACTGTAAAAATGAAGATCAAGTTTCAAGGGAATAAGCATTTGTCTCCTCTGGAGACCTCTATGCCTAATATCGGAGATAGTGAAGTTTAGCACTTAGATTTTGATGATTTCTCAGGTAGGTTAACGTGTGACAACCCTTCCCCCATGGCCCAAATGATAAATGACAGTGGAATCATGTATGCTGCTATTTTTCCCATCTCTGTGCAGTGTACCAAAACCATGCTCTCCGGTGGAGCTCATTTCAACCCAGATACCAAGGACGTTGTTAATGTGCATGGATAATTGATTGCAAAATTAAATGCTACCTCCATCACTACTACCCTACGCATTCTTGAGACAAAAGACTCCATTGTTCTAACTCTTGCTCAATATAAAGCTCTGTTTTATAAGGAAAATGAGAAATATAAGGCACGAGTGGCTAAGTCATGGCTAAAGTGTCCTAAGAAGGGAGCATCCCGACTCTCCAAAGCATTGTATAGGGTTGATTTCAATGAAGAATTATCATATTTCATCATCTTTCTCACCCATATTATGGGGATTCCCTCTACCAATGACTTCTATTTTTTTATGTGACATTTCATAAGCATCATCTACGAAGGTAAACAAAACATAAACTGGGTTGAGATCATCTATATGAACTTGACCGAACAACTGACAAATGTTCAACAAACTAAGAAGTTCTGCATGACATATTACCTCATGTACACCCCGACCGCATCTAGGGAGTGGTTTGGATTCACTTACATTGAGAGAAAGAAGGATGAGCCCATATCCACATATTTCCCTCAATTTACCCTCAAGGATAGCAATCATAATTTCAGAAGGGTGAATGATTCTTTCACCATGTACATTGTGATACTTTTGGAGGGTTACATTGCTAGGAGGTTTTTTTATGAGGCTATGGCTCTGATAGCCAAGTATGTGGATTTCTTCATCCAATTGAGAAAGTTCTCATACATGATATTGGCTTGTTTTGAAAGTGCACCTCTAAGGCTCCCCATATTTTGTAATGATAAAATGGCTCTAGTTGAGGTGTGTAGGTAGATGGACAAACTCCATAAAACCTTTACAGACAAGAAGATCACAGGACTTCATTTCCCTATCTACTTATGTAATTATACATGCAAGACAACCCTAGATTCCCAAAAGATAGAAAGGGCTATTACTTCTCTTACTGTTCATTTCTTCATGTCCAAAATTTGTTTTAATCTAAAGAAATTCATCAATAAAAATATCAGAATAACCTATTATCATCATCCTGACATAGAGTATTATTGGGTTGACTATGTTGATGATTTTGAAGCTAGGAGGAGGCATTTTGGTAGATTGTCTCTGTAACATATCTTAGATCATAATCTCGGCGGCAGTGCCTAATGGGCTTGTAGATGATAATGAGAAATTACAATCCTTTGAGTATGAAAATTCCATCAAGCACACATCTCTAGAGACCCTAGATTGGTATGTAAAGGAGAAGAATTATTTGAGTGAGATAATTGCCCCGTCATCGTCGAACCAAGGTCCGGTTTGACAGAAAGTTCATGAATTTAGGAAGAACCAACGTAGATATTCTTTAGAAGAAAATTCCACACTTGGGAAGGAAGTGCATACACCCAAAGATCGAGGTACTTTAGAAAACTCCTACTTCCTCATTGAAAGAGCTCGAAATGTCTACCCCTTCTTCTTCCACTAAATTCTATTAGAAGAAGGTCAAAGAGGTTAAGTAAGAACCAATCAAGAAAGACTCTTCTAGAGCACTCATAATTTCTTTTTGGACCAGAGAACATTATTGTTCTAAGCGAGAATGAGGATGATGAGACAACATGACTAGAAGAAACCCTTGCAACCAATGCATAGATGGAGAAGGAATAATCAAGAACTGAACCTCCAAGCTTAACGAAATCCTCTACGAAGGAGATTCTTGAGGTTTTATTCCCTTCCCCACTAGAGGAAATAGTAGTTTAGACTCTGAGTGCCATGAGTTCTCTTTGACTCGGACCTCTTGACTCCATTTCTTCTTCCTCCTTTTCCTGGGTACAACCCCTAGTAGACAAAAAGAAAAGAAATTTTCTTCCCAATCAACTGGGCCTTATTTTTATGTTTTGGAAGCTATACTTGGCACTACCCCTCCTCCTCTAACAAATAAAGAAAAGACTACTTCAAGGTTTGGTATCTGATGCTCAAGGTCAACAGTTTCTTGAGGTTAGACCTAGAATGGATAAGGAGGAGAAGAATCTCTTGATATTTGACTTGGAACTTTCCAGAATTCCATTTGGAGAATCTACACCTGAGAGTGAGGTTGATAACCTTCAAGAAACTATCACTAAGGTTATTGAATGATTTTAAAAAGGAAAACAAACCATGGAGCAGTTGAAAGAACAGAACCAAGTTCTTTCCAACTTTATCAGATCATTATTAACAAAAGATAAAGTTTTGGATCCAGCTCCATTGGCTACTCTCCCACCTCCCATGGTTCTCAGCCAAGATGAAGTTCAAAGCATCGAGGACATACATAGGTATTCAACTTATGGGAAGGTTATAGAGGCCATGGTGGATGATATGACTATAGCAAGTTTGAATTTCATTAAGGAAGCCTTCAAAACCAATGAGAAGGTGATCAATTTGCAATAGAAACTCACTTCCTCAATCAAATCCATGGACAAGTAGCTAAAGGTCTAGAGTGGATGTACTATAGACCTTAGTCTAATGGGCCAACCTGATGAGAAGATCTTGCTGGCAAAAAATGTGTTTGATGATGCAAAGAATAAATTTTCATGAATATGGATCTTCAGTATTGAGTGAAAGATAAAGGTTTTAGAGGATGCAATGGGAGAACTGAGAAATGTGTGGCAAAAATGGGAGTCCTTTAAAACCTGTGTTTTATCTGCCTTCAAGGATATCCACTACCATCTTCAGGATGAGACTACAAGTGTTCCCTTTTCCTTTCAAGAAATCAAGACCCATTTCAGAACCTTTATCAAGGACGATCTGTTCAAAGAAAACTCATTCACTAAGGTGAAGATGAAATACATTTTTGCTCTTTACTCAGCTATTGCTGAAGTTAATAAAGAATATCTAGAGCATTATGAGTATGATAAATATATGGAGAAATATATAGGCATGTGGACACATGCTACTTCTAACACAACAATTTCAAGAGGCATGGAAATAGCATAAGCATTGAAAATATTTAGATATTGAATCCTTAGATTGGTGGACCCCCCTCAGTCATAATCAAATGTCTCTACTTCTATCTCTTCTATCTCTTCTTCTATTTTTAGTGATGGTCTCCTTGTAATTTAATTAAGGACTTTGTATTGTGCATTTCCTTAATTAATAGTTTAGTTAAAAGAAATGGTTACCAAATGTAACCACTTTGTAAGCTATTTATTGAGCTCTCCTTGCCATTCCAAGGGGATAGAACTCTAATCATTTTTGAAAGTTTAAAAGGACTTAAAGCTATCAATACAAAATATTTTTCCTTCCTTTTTATATCGGTGTTTATTTATTCCTTCTTACCTATCTAAAGTTGTTGAATCATTAATCTATTTGCATTAAGAAGCTTTATATTCTTATGGATGTCATCTATGGAACTTTGTGTCTGCAAAATAACACCTAGTGGTTTTAATATGAATGATTCTATTCTATATATTGTCCTTGTTCAAAGCATTTATAAGGAACTATTTTTCTATCTATACTTCCTGAAAGTGCTATTCTACCTTTTCCTCCATTAGTTCTTCTATTCTTTTGTATTGATAATCTATCTTGGCATTAAAACACTTTCATGTGATCAGAGTTCCTCATCAAACTTAGAAGTTGTACATTTGTAAATAGTTGTGATGTTTACTTTAAATAAGGGAACCTCTCCCATTAAAGAGGAGGGGCTTTTGTCCCCTAACTGTTGCTTTCATTTAAGTCCTAATTTGACAACCAACAATTACACAATTAACTCTAAGTATTGTATTATAACAACCAAAATGTTAATTGAAATTATATATGGAATTCATTCATAACCCCAAATCCTAAAAATGAATTCCAAAGCGTGGTTGACAATATTTTCCACCTAAATCCTTTCATTCTACTCATGGATTGACCTTAATGGTATTGCATTAGATTTTAAATTAATTCGAAGAGTCACCATTTTAGGGGATCTAAACACCATGTTACATGAATGAAATCCAAAATTAAGGGGAAGGCCAAAAATTTGTGATGATGTTTAACGATTACCAGTCCTATTAGATGGGATTGTGATAAGGCCACTAAGTGTGCATGGTATGAAGATAGATTGGATTTAGGTTCATTATTTTCCTTAGGTTAGGGCTACCATCGAGTGTAATGTTTTAGGTTGACCCTAAAATTTTATTTTTCTACATTACGAAGGATCACCCGAGAATGGTAGTCATACAAGATTTTTATACCTAGGTTGAGTTTTATTTAGACTGTCTTTCTACATTTTTAAGGTAAGTAGTGCAACACACTACAGGTTTAATCACAATTTCACACTGAAAATGCACTATAAGATGTCAAATTCAATTTTAGTTAACATAAACGTCCAGATTTTTTATAACTCATAATTCTAAATTAAAACAACACGCATGATTAAGTATACATTACCCAACAGCTAAAAATAATGAAAAATTATACTTATTAAAAATTTTCAACAAATAACATTTCAATATATCTCATAATGTTGATTTAGCCATTATAATTTCATTCTTTCAAATAATAATCGAATACGATATTTTCAACTTAAAACTTCACTTCCTCCATGTATTAGTACCTACAACCATCGCATGGTTAACATAGATGTTGGCATGACATCCACCTAAATCTAGCATAATTGATTAGTTTTTCATTTACTTAATAAAAATAATTCACACACAACTAGAGAGGGTTAGTAATAAATAATCATCTCATTGCACTCCATTGATTAACTAAGATTTACTGACTTGACTAGGTCCGAAGGGCCTTCTTTTACATTTTCCTACTAGTTAGGAAAATGTGTAATTATAGCTCAAAGGTGAGAAACCATAATTAAAAATTGTCTTCCAATGGGAAAATGCAAAACAAGTAAATTCCTATGTGCCCTTCTATATACCAAGAATTCAACAGAGTCAACTAAACTAAGAACAAGAAAATAGGTGGCAAAAAAAGACTATTTTTCTTGAGCTAATAGTTGTGATCAATCTAGCTTAACGTAGTCAAAAATGATGAGAGGCATACAAAACCTCTTTGAAAAAGTAGCTAGTAATGTGTTTTTCCATGAACCGAGTGTTAAAGATAATTTCCAAATAAAAATACTACATGTTTGCGAAGGTGGATAAACATTTCTTCATTCAATGTCCAAAAAGAAATCCGAAATGAAATCCAACTTTTTGCTTTTAGCGACATCCTAAAACTACAAAATGGGGGTATGAGGGATCCAAGAGAGGTGACGAAAGGAGAATAAATGGTCAATCAAGGTCAATCTAAGGCTTGATGTGTCTACCCAAATAATAAGGAACATAGAATAAACATGACATATATGCTATGGGGTTTAGAAGGTTGTTTTACGAGTCTCTAAAAATTTCAATTTATGAACTTTTACCAAGGGACGTTTGTTAGATTTAAAGGAAACTAAAAAAAAAAAAACTAGTCAACTAGAGGGGTCAGCAGTTATCCGTTTGGCTACAAATTTTCCAAAACATCTCAAAAAGAGGGTTAAAGACTATGGTTAGTAACCAAGGGTAGTTTGTTAGCATAATTTAGCATAGGCATATTTATTGCATTTTATTGCATTGTCTTTTATTTAATAATGTGCAACATGTGCACTCTAGTCTAGTGACTTGCATTCAATATTGTTATGTTGGATAACATTCAATATTGGTATTAGTAGTAATTACATGTGCATGTGAGATGGGTCTTATCATCTCGTAGTTGGTGTCTGCTAGGGTGTCATGTCTATCCATATGAGGCTATCTAATATCTATAAATACTACAACTCTTGCATTGTAATGTAATCTGATTTCATGATCAATAATATTTGTGAGGCTTCCGTCCCTCTTTGGTCATTGCAATCTTATTCTATTCTATCATTTGGTATCTAAGCTATACCATTATTATCATTTGGTATCAGAGCAGGTTCTATCCAAGCAAGGTTGAAGAGGAGCACTATTGGAGAGGATCCATTGCAGAAGAAGATCTGCATCAAAGGAGAAGCCATTAAAGCATCCCGCAGCCTCCATTCCTCCCAAGCATCCATCAACTAAAATTTGACCTATCCACTTATTTGGAAGGTAAATTTTTTTATTAGTCATTGGCATAGCCAATTGATCTAACATATTGGCGGAATATTTCAGATTTGGAGATCTTTAAAAAAAGGAGAAAGATCTTGGAAAAAATTGTAGATCTAAAAAAAAAAAAAAAAGATTTGTGAAAAAAAAAAAAGAGATCTTTAAAAAAAAAAAAAAAAAAGGAGAGAGATCTTGAAAAAAAATTGCAGATCAAAAGAAAAAAAAAAAAAGATCAGATCTAAAAAAATCAGATCTGAAAGTGGAGGTGTGAAGAATTCGGGAGCAAAGGTTGAAGCAGTCCCGTCAACAAAATTCCAGCAGATAGCTCTTAGAAAAAAGGACGTAACATTTTTATACAATGTTGGATTGATGTGATGTTTTTTTCTGGAAAGATAAAAGGAGACACACAACTTTACAGTTTATATCATCTTCATATTCGGCCTCTACATGTGACGAAAAGTCTCAGATAAGTCGGATCATTTTTTTTTCAAAAAATCAGATCTAGCTGGTAAATTGGTAAGATCTCAAAAGTAATATTCCAATTCTTCTAAAAATTTTTGGGTTTCAAGATAAATATTGTATGATGCTGCTGTCAAAATTTTAGAAAAACCCAGATCACAGTTTGTGAGAAAAGCTAAAAACAATATTCAGATTGTTTGTTTGGATCTTGGGAACAAACAGGTCAGCGGTTCGATTCCCACTCTCTCCATATTTTTTATTAAATTATTTTTTTAGAAAATTTGGAGAAATTAATTTTTTTTTGGGATATTTCTAAATTTATAAGCTCACCAAACACATTTAGAGCCACCGCTAAATTTAGCGGAAAAACACCTATTGGGGGGTAAAAAAATATTTTTGGCCTAAATTGTGTATTTTGTGATTCTAGACCCTTTTTTTTAAAGAGGGGGGACACAAAAACTTCATTTTGATGTATTTTTGGAGCATGTTGTAGTAATCTTGGTGCATAAAGTGAAAAAAAAAGGTGCAAATTTTTCATTTTATGTTTGGTTCTATCACACGAGATCTTTGATCTCATAGCAGCGTTCGGTATATACGGTGCCTCTGGGAAGCGCTTACGGGTGATGTCATCGCAACTACTACCGCACTTAACGCCTAACACATCTGCCTAAACGTGTCTCTGGGCATCGACCCTATAAAATTCACGGGAGAATAAGGACACAATACACACACATTTGAGTTTTCCCATCCGTTTGTGCTTTTGCACAAACCCCTCTCCGTATCTTGTCTAAGTACCACGTACTAAATTCTTTCACACGTGCGTTAACACCTCTTTCTCGCATCGACGGGTATATTGAAAGGGTGATCTTCTTCCATGTACCGATGCGGGTATATCGGAAGGGAGCGTATATAGAAAGGTTTGGTATATCGGCTCGATTTGACGGTATATTGAGAGGAGACCATAAACCCGGAGTGATAAGAGCCTTACCCTTTGTCGAAATTCGAGTTTCAAAATTCAGATTGCAAAATGGGTGCACAAGCACCAAAGTTCTTCTTTGCCAGATTCACAAATCGCTTAGAGGAGACAACTATGCTGCATGGAAACCGAAGATCAAGACATTACTTGAGTTTGAAGACCTATGGACAGTTGTAGATGGAAAAACAACAAGATCACTTGATGATGGAAGACAACAAGTTCAATTTGACAGGCCAATCAAAAGGCCAAGTTGATCATCTTGTTTAGCATAACAGACGATGTGCAACCCCACATTAGAGATGCCACATCGGCCAAGGATGCATGGGATAAGTTGAGCATTCTATGAGGCAAAGAACAAGAATGCCATCCTTAACCTACTATCACAACTGCATACTCTCAAGTTCAAGCACAATGAGAAGGTTGAAGTTTTTTTGAGACGAGTTGCTACTTTGAGGGCATCTCTATTGGCATTGGAACAAGAGATAAGTGATGAAGACCTCATACCAATTGTGTTGCGAGCACTTCCTCCTTCCTATAGAATATTTGTGACAACTATCAATATGAGTGAACACACAGTCACCTTTGAGAAGTTGGTCAATCTACTTCAACAAGAAGAGGCAATGAACAATAAAGATCATGAAGATGAGCAAGCACTATCTTCCAATCATAAAGGAAAGGGAAAATTTCAGTCCAATCACAAGAAGTCCCAACAAAATCAAAGTCAACGAGACAACACCAAGAAGTGTCCCATTTGCAATAGAGGGGGACATGACATCAAAGATTGTTGGTACAATTCCTACAAAAAGGGTTCATCAAGTAATTCAAAACCCAATAACCAACAGGGTAACAATAATTCAAATAAAGGGAAGTCCAACAACAACAACAATCAAGGGCAGAAAAATGGTAATTGGCAAAGAAAACCCAAACAACAAGGGTACATTGCCGAACATGAGGATGATTCAGATGAAGGACACCACATGTATTCTACTCAATTTGATGAAGAAACCAAGTCCACACAAGATATCTGGTATGTTGACTCGGGTGCAACTCGACACATGATTGGACGTAAGGATTGGTTCTACACACTGCGTGACTCACCTAACAAGAACCATGTGTCATTAGGTGATGACTCATCATACAAAGTGTCAAGGGGATTGGAAACATTTCACTACTCTTGGAAAGTATGACCGTAAAATCACAAATGTATTGTATGTACATGGGTTGACCAAGAATTTGCTATCGCTAGTCAACTCCTTGATCACAACTTGAAGTTGGATTTTGACATTAATAATGGAGAAAAAGTGTGCTTGATAAGAGATAAGTCAAGAGGTTCCAAGATTGTAGCAAGAGCCTCCAATGTGGGACGCATGTTCTAACTTGATTTTGTCCACAAGGATGATCAAGCTCTAGTGGCCAAAGACACACAATCTGCGTAACTATGGCATCGCAAATATGGTCATATCAGTTTTGGCTATCTCCAAACACTTCAAAAGGGCAACATGGTGAAAGGATTGCCTACACTCAAGCACAACACCGATAAGTGTCACAATTTCCTACCCGGAAAGCAAACAGCAGTACCCTTCCTAGAAGAACACATATAGAGCTAAGGGAAAGCTTGATTTGGTGCACACCGATCTTTGCAGCCCATGCAACCAAGTCATTCTGGATGTCAATACTTCATGCTTTGTGTTGATGACTACTCAAGAAAGATGTGGATATATTTTCTAAGAAACAAGAGTCAAGCCTTTGAGACATTTTAGAAGTTCAAAGCACTTGTTGAGAATGAAGTTGGTCGCAAGATCAAAACTCTCCGCCGATCGAGGGGGAATTCACAAGCAATGAGTTAAGACTTACCCGAAGCTCATGGGATTCGTAGACAAAGCCTCCTACTCACACACCACAGCAGAATGGTATAGTTGAGAGAAGGAATCGTACTATCATGGAAATGGTGTGATGTATGATTGATGACTCAGGTTTAACAAAGACATTTTGGGCAGAAGTTGTAAGAACTGTGCAGTCTATTTGTTGAACAGAGTGCCCACAGTAGCTCTTGAAGGAGTGACACCTCAAGAAGCATGGTCAAATTAGAAACCATCAATTGCACACCTAAGAGTATTTGGGTGCAAAGCTAGCATGCACATACCCAAGAAGAACAGAACAAGTTGGACAAGTTGGAAGCCGAGAAACTGATATTTATTGGATAAAGTGAAGAAGCACTTGGGTATAGATTATGGGATCTAAAAGCAAAGAAAGTATACACAAGTAGGGATGTTGAGTTCTTTGAGAAGAAACAAGTAGATGCTCCACTCAACGACTCAACAAACATGCAAAATACACCTCTTGTGAAGACAAATTTGATGGTTCCCATCAAGATGACAATGATGAATTGGATGATGGTGAAAACTTGGATCCACCACAAGCCAATGGAACAGCTAAGAAGTTACCTAAATGGTATACTCAATTAATAAGAGATGTAAATTTGGATGAAGCACCTAGCACATCGTCCAATCCTGGACCTAGAACTCGTAGTCAAGCTCGTGAAGAGGTCAATTATGCCCTAATGAGCAGAGTTGTTGAAACAGTTGAGCCATCTATAGTTCAAGAAGCCCTACAATCAAAAGCTTGGAAAGATGCCATGGATTCAGAGTATCAGTCAGTGATGAAGAACAACACATGGCAACTTGTTGACCTTCCACTAGGGAAGAAACCCATTGGATGCAGATGGATATTCAAGACTAAGTACAAATCAGATGGGACTATTGACAAGTATAAAGCAAGGCTTGTAGCAAAGGGGTATGCACAACAAGAAGGCATTGATTATGAGGAGACATTTGCTCCCACAACCAAGATCAAGACAATCAGGATGATCTTTGCTCTAGCTGCACAATTTGGTTGGAAATTCCACCAAATGGATGTGAAAAGTGCCTTTCTTAATGGAGATTTGCAAGAAGAAGTCTATATGACTCAGCCAGAGGGTTATGTAATACCAGGAAAAGAGATGATGGTATGCAGACTCATAAAATCTCTATATGGCCTAAAACAGGCACCCCGGGCATGGTACATCAAAATTGATGAGCATCTCATAAGTCATGGATTCGAAAGGAATCCTTATGACCCCAATCTCTACCTCAAAAAGCAAGGGGGGGAGATTGTCATTGTGGTTGTTTATGTCGACGATTTAGTCATTACAGGTAGTTCTGTGAAAAAGATTGATGAAACAAAGAAGGATTTTAATCGATCGTTCGACATGACAGATCTTGGGCTCATGCACTATTGTCTTGGGTTGGAAGTATGGCAAAAAGAGAATCATATCTTTGTGTCGCAATTGAAATACACCAAGACAACGCTCGAGAAATTCAGGATGATGGACTGCACTCGTATTGCTACACCTATGGAAGTGAGACTTCAGTTATCTTGTTCCGATCCATCACCACCAGTGAATGCAACTCTCTATCGGTAGTTGATCGGGAGTCTCATTTACCTGACATATACTAGACCAGATATCAGCTTTGCAGTCAACTATTTATCACGCTTCATGCAAGAACCAAAAATATGTCATTGGAAAGCAGCAAAGAGAATACTGAGATATCTAAAGGGTATAGTTGACCTTGGTCTAGAGTACAAGAAGAACAACAATTTCTTCTTGACAGGATATTCAGATTCAGATCATGCAGGAAACATGGATGATAGGAAGTCAACATCAGGATTCGTCTTCTTTATGGGATCTGGACCGATATCATGGGGAAGTAAGAAACAAAACTTTGTTTCTCACTCTTCTATGAAGCAGAGTATCAAGCTGTAGGTGAAGCTTTTGTGAAGCAATATGGCTACGCCGAATACTGGAAGGAATTGGTCTACCACAACAGAAATCTACTCCAAAGATATGTTGATAATGAAGGAGTTCTGAAGCTTGTTCATAATCCAAGTATTTCATGAGAGAACCAAGCATATTGAAGTACAGGTTCATTTCATACGCGAGCATGTCTTGAAGCACAACATATAGCTCCATTCTCGTCCCACACAATAAATGTAAGGCGAGATGTTTTCACTAAGTCACTTGCACGTGACAAATTCACACTGTTCAGAGAGTTCCTCTCCACTTCATTGGAAACTATGCAAAATTAAGGGGGGGAATGTTAGCATAATTTAGCATAGGCATATTTATTGCATTTTATTGCATTGTCTTTTATTTAATAATGTGCAACATGTGCACTCTAGTCTAGTGACTTGCATTCAATATTGTTATGTTGGATAACATTCAATATTGGTATTAGTAGTAATTACATGTGCATGTGAGATGGGTCTTATCATCTCGTAGTTGGTGTCTGCTAGGGTGTCATGTCTATCCATATGAGGTTGTCTAATATCTATAAATATTATAGCTCTTGCATTGTAATGTAATCTGATTTCATGATCAATAATATTTGTGAGGCTTCCATCCCTCTTTGGTCATTGCAATCTTATTCTATTCTATCATTTGGTATCTAAGCTATACCATTATTATCATAGTTTAGATTTGCATCAGTCATGAGGTGAATTTTTATTGTTTTTCACTTCAATTTTCTTTAAAACCAACTAATGATATAATAATAATTAGATGTATACTTTCTTTCATTGCAAATGAAGAACCAAGAGTACAAAAATTATGGAAGATGAAGGTAAAGTAGACCATGCCTTGAAATACTAGCATTCGTAGTGCAAAAGGTCTTCCAGATAGGTTCACCCACATTCCACAATGCTCCAAATCACTTTTAGCATTCTGTAAAATAGTTTGCATGCATCCACAACCCTTCCATTTAGTACCTTCCAAGACAACATCCAAGATCACTTATACACTATCCCACTAAGAACGGTCAACTCCACTAAATAAATAAAATTCTATAAAATCAACCATCTCATTATAGTTTCAACCAAAGCAAACTTGCCACAAAATATACATTTTCCATCCCAACAAAATATCTCCCAAAAAAATAGTGCTTGCAACATTCTTATTATAATACACCTTGACAAAAACAAAGCCATCATGGTCTTAGCCACTCAACAATCTATTATTCTTGCCAATAAACACTAGGTCATATGGATATGTAGTTCTATGACTTACTTCAAATTTCCCATTTGACATAGAATAGGAGGATACTTAGGACAGCAATGGAAAATTGTCATCTCTTTACTAATTATAATTTCTTGGAAATTTCTATAAAAAATTGAACAAACCCAAAACATACATGCCTAGAAATGGTTGCATTCCATGAGGCCATGCTTGGTTGGGGCATTTCATTGGAAATTATATACTCTTTTCCAGAGCACCATATGTGCATATCTTGTAATTAACGAATTCCATTAGATGTTTGGTAATGATAAAATGGCTATAGATGAGGTGTGCATGTAGCTGGAAAAAATCTACAGAACCTACAGAGATAAGAAGATCACAGGACTTCATTTCCCTATCACATTGGGGAATTATACATGCAAGAAAACCCTAGATGCCCAAAATATAGAAAGGGATATTACTCCTCTTACTCGATCATTTCTTCAGTCTAGGACATGTTTTGATTGAAGAAATTCATCGATCATAATCTCAAAATAATCTATTATCATCGTCATGACACAGAGGATTATTGGGCTGACCATGTTGATGATTTTGAAGCTAGGAGGAGGCATTTTGGTAGATTATATCCACAAGAGATATTAGATCTTAATATCTACTAGGTGCCTAATGGGATTGGATGATGATGAGGGCTTGCAATCCTTTGAGTATGAAAGATCCATCAAGCACACACCTCTAGAAACCCTAGATTGGTATGTGAAGGAGAAGGATGATTTGAGTGAGATAATTGCCCCTGTCATTGTCAGAACCAAGGTTTGGTTTGACAGAAAGTTCATGAATCGGGGAAAACTAGGGAAAATATTCTTTAAGAGAAACTTCCACACCGGGAAGGAAGTGCATACACCCAAAGATCGAGGTACTTGAGAAAAATAATCCTTCTTCCTCATTGAAATAGCGTGAAATGTCTACCCCTTCTTCTTCCACTCAAGTGTATCAGAAGAAGGTCAAAGAGGTTAAGAAAGAACCAATCAAGGAAGAGACTCTTCTGGAGCACTAAGAATTTCTCTTGTGCAAGAGAA
The DNA here is from genome assembly GCA_018340775.1 of Taxus wallichiana var. yunnanensis. Lineage (NCBI taxonomy): Eukaryota > Viridiplantae > Streptophyta > Pinopsida > Cupressales > Taxaceae > Taxus > Taxus wallichiana. The sequence continues at coordinate 386,167,764 of CM031241.1, forward strand.
CATTATTGTTCTAAGCAATAATGAGGATGATGAGACAACATGAAAAGAAGAAACCCTTCCAACGATCGCCGAGATGGAGAAGGAGGAATCAAGAACTCGAACCTCCATGCTTAACAAACTCCTCTTTCAAGGAGATTCTTGATGTTCCATGCCCTTCCCCACTAGAGGAAATAGTAGTTCGGACTCCGAGTGTCATCGTTCTCTTGCACTTATAACTCTTGACTCCTTTATTTCTTCTTCTTCCTTTGCCTAGTGCAACCCCCTAATAGATAAAAAGAAAATAAAGTCTTCTTCCCGATCAACCGGGCCTGATTTTGATGCTGTGGCAGCTCTTCTGGTACTACCCTCCTCCTCCAGCAAAGAAAGAAAATACTACTTCAAGGTTGGTATCTGATGCTCAAGGTCAGTAGTTTCTTGAGGTTTTCAGACCTAGGGCAGATAAGGAGGAGAAGGATCTCTTGATCTCTGACTTGGAACTTTCCAGAATTCCACTAGGAGAATCTACACCTGAGAGTGAGGTTCATAACCTTCGAGAAACTGTCACTAAGGTTATTGAACGAGTTGAGAAAGGAAAACAAACCATGGAGCAGTTGGAAGAATAGAACCAAGTTCTTTCCAACTTTATCAAATCATTATTAACAAAAGATAAATTTTTGGATCCAGCTCCATTAGCTACTCTCCCACCTCCCATGGTTCTCAGTTAGGATGAAGTTCAAAGCATCAAGGACATACATAGGTATTCAACTTATGGGAAGGATGTTGATGCCATGGTTGATGATATGACTATAGCAGGTTTGAATTTCATTGAGGAAGCCTTCAAAACCAATGAGAAGGAGATCAATTTGCAACAAAAACTCACTTTCTCAATCAAATCCATGGACAAGGAGCTGAAGGTTTGGAGTGGATGTATTACAGACCTCCATCTAATGGGCCAAACCAATGATAAGATCCCACTAGCCAAGATTGTGTTTGATGATGTAAATAATAACCTGTAAGGAACATGGATCTTCAGTATTGAGTGGAAGATAAAGGTTCTGGAGGGAGCATTGAGAGAATTGAGAAATGTGTGACAAAAAGGGGAGTCCTTTAAAACTTGTGTTTTATCTTCCTTCAAGGATATCCACTACCATCTTCAGGATGAAACTACAAGTGTTTCCTTTTCTCTTCAAGAAATCAAGGCCAGCTTAAGAACCTTTATCAAGGATGATCTTCTTAAAGAAGATTCATTCACTAAGGAGAAGATGAAAGACATTTGTGCTCTTTACTCAGCTATTACCGAGGCTAATAAAGAATATCTAGAGCATACCGAGTTTGATAAAGATATGGAGAAATGTCTAGGCACATGGACACATGATACTTCTAACACAATAATTCTAAGAGGCATGGAAATAATGAAGCATCAAGAGATTCAGACATCAAATCCTCAAATTAGTGGACCACCTTATTCATAATCGATGTCTCTACTTCTAGCTCTTCTTTCTATTCTTCTCTTTTAGTGTTGATCTCTTGTAATTTAATTAAGGAATTTCTATTGTGCATTTCCTTAATTAATATTTGACTTAAAAGAAACGGTTAGCAAATGTAACCACTTTGTAAGCTATTTATTGAGCTCTCCTCGCTATTCCAAGGGGATGGAACTCTTATCATTTTTGAAATTGTAAAAGGACTTAAATCTATCAATACAAAAGATTTTTCCTTCTTGTTTCTATATCGCATTTATTTATTCCCTCTTACCTCGTCTAAATTTGTTGAATCATTAATTTATTTACATTAAGTAGCTTTTTATTCTTGTGGATGTCATCTCTGGAGATTTGTGTCTACGAAATAACACCTAGTGGTTTTAATATGAATGATTCTATTTTATATATTGTCCTTGCTCAGTATTTATAAGGAACTATTTTTCTATCTATACTTCCCGAAAGTGCTATTCTACATTTTCCCTCCATTAGTTCTTCTATTCTTTTGTATTGATAAAATGTCTCAGCATTAGAACACTTTCATGATATTAGAGTTCCTCATCAAAGTTAGAAGTTGTACATTTGTAAATGGTTGTACCATTTTCTTTCAATGAGGGAACCTCTCCCATTAAAGAGGTCATAATTTCTTTCCCTTGAATGTTTCTTTAATTAAAGTCCTAATTTGACAACCAACAATTTTTGGTGACTCCATTGGGGATTCATTTTAACAAATTCTAATTTCAAAGAATAATTTCCTGATCATTTCTGATCTGACGACTCTTAGAATTGAAGATTCACAAGTTCAACTCCTAGAGCATCAAGGATTTCTCCTTCCTCCAAAAAGGGAGATAAAAGGACTCATTCTGAGAGCACACCACCTATTGAGGACAAAGCTTCTGGGAGTGGTGTACCTCAAGAGAAACCCAACCCTAATCTTCGTGATTTGGTTCTTGCTGGTGTTTCAGTTCCACTTCAAGAAATTTTTCCAAGGATGGCAGTTCTATTACCTTAGGGCCAAAAAGTTACACCTCTTTCCCTTCCTCAAACTTTGCATGAGTTACCGAGGGGTAACAAAAAGAAATTTCCCAAGTTTAGAGTGGATGGCAAGGTATATCTTGATGAACACATTGCAGCCTTCATAGTTGCATGTGGAGTCCTTGGATTTGAACACAAGGATGTCTCGTGAGGATTTTTGTGTATAATTTACAGACAATGCAACAAATTGGTTTTATCATCTCGTTGGGGACATCACCAATTGTACTACAATGAGAACTAGATTTGAGAATAGCTTCAAACCATTTGAATATGTCCATGCTTTACTAGCCTGCATTTCTCTAATCAAGAAAGAACCACAAGATCCCATGAGAGAATTTGTGGACAAGTTCAATAATATGATTAATAAGATCCCACATGACACCCGACCTATGGATAAATTCCAAAAATGTTTCTTCCTAAATGTTCAATTACTTGATGTAAGATATGCATTGAGAAGAGCCAATATTGCAAATCTAGATGTTGATCGAGAGATTAGTCTATTATTGTTGAAGATGACCTAATCATGTCTAGTAAATTGAAAAGAGATCCTTCCAAATCTAAAGCTTCTTCCTCCTTTTCCTCTACTCCTAGAGCTAATGTAGATTAGTTAGCATACAGAAACATTCGAATGACCTCATTGTCATCAAGAAATAATTGGCTCAACATGCTCCTTATCAAGATGTTTCAAGGAGGAATTTTCATCCTAGAAAATGTTTTCCTTCTTCTCGAGACAAAGGTTGGCAATTGCAGTACCACCCATCAAGGTCCCTTTTAATGCAATTTGTGAGGTTGAAGAACCCGATGACAAAGAAGTTAATAAATATTTTGAAGAAACTAAAGAAAAGGTTGATGAAGAACTGGAAGAACTCCTTGGGTCTCGAGTTAATTTCCTCACCACTGAGGATGTTGATGAGGAAGATGAATATGATGAAGTGGTAGCAGAGATGAACAGTGAGTCATGTGTTGTTATGACTCGTGAGAAGAAAAATAAGAAATAAAAAGTGATGCATCCTACTAAGAAGTCCAAGGAGCATCCCATGACTATTCAAGTAATTGTAAGAAGAGGATCTCATATTCCCACTACATCCACGTAAAAGGTGAGTTCTGCTAATTCTTCTTCTTCTACTCCTACTTCTAAAACTTCTTTTTCTCTAGTTCCCAAACCTGATAAGCCTAGGATTCCTAGTGATGATATCCCATCCATCTCTATATATTTTGATATCATTGATCACCTCAAGAAGAAAAAAATACATATTTCGAAGTCGAGTTTTATCGACTCATCCAAAAGCCTTTGCCAAAATGGTGCACTTTGTCAATTCCTATTCTAAAACATCACCCAACACTTCTAAACGTATTTTCCTACTCCCTCCTCCACATACCAATCAAATATTGTGGCTGCACTCACCTCACCAAATGTGAAAATTGAACCATTCTATGTAACCCTCCTCATAGCCTAGCCATAAACTTAGCAATGTGTTATAGAGTTAGGAGCAACAGATAATGTCATGCCCGATAAAGTGTCTCATTATTTGGGTCTTATGCTAATACACACTTATGGGTCTTGCTATTCCATGGAGAGTAATGAGGTGCCTTTGGTCGGAAGAATTAAGGATGCACAAGTAGCTTTTGCCACTTTACCAAAGAAGAAGGTTTTAACTACTATTTTGGTAGTGATATCCCTCCTTCATACGGTATGTTCTTGAGTATAAATTTTTGTAAGGATGTGGGAGGATAAATTCAAATGGATTGGTCACATGATCTTATACCAATTAATGGAAAGATGAAGAAGCTACTGCTCGAGAAACAATTTGAATATATTTTGCAAAAGATAGATGATCCCAAGGCACAAATACTTTATGAAGATATTGGGTTTGGAAACTACATGATCATGTCTCAAGATGAGGTAAAACATCTTAAGGTAGTGCCCCATGATCCTAATAGCATTTATAATTTGAAATTTGACAGAGGTTGTTCTTCAACTAGTTCTAGAGCTAGTGTGGTATTGATATCTCCGTAAGGGAAGATTCAGCCTTTCTCCTTTAAGCTATAGTTTGAAAATATAAATAACACAACAGAATATGAGGCTCTCATCCTTAGAATGAACAAAATAAAAGAATGAGGTGTGAAGAACCTTCTGGGTCATGGATATGCGGAACAAGTTGTCAAGCAAGTCAGATATCTTTTCCAAGTAAAGAATAGGAGATTAAAGCACTATAGGAATTTGGTCTAGGATTATATTGAAGTATTTGATGCCTTCTCTATCCAAGCACTACCAAAGGAGAAGAACGCTAGGGCTGACTCTCTAGCTATTTTAGGATCTCTGTTGATACCTCATCTTGATTTTTGTGAAGAAAATTAACCATTTAAATGATCCATAGACCAAGTGTACTGGATAATGCAAACAACTAGAAAGTTTTCAATGATGATCAACATTTTCTCTCTTTCCTAGAACTTAAGGATAACTTTGATCAATTGTATTTTGAGGGAAGTGGTAATATGCCTCAAGAAAGTGTCTCTTCTAATGAGGAAGGTGTCCAAGAGGAGATGGATCAAGAGGGATGCATCAAACTTAAAGGCAACAAGATCCCTAAAGGACTAGTGAGCTTGGAGGAATTGTTTGATAAACATGACAGATATGTCAAGTCCAAAGCTTCCAAAGGACCTCAACAGTCTGCTGAGTATGAAAATATTAACATTGGGAGCTCTGCTGAACCCAAAATGGTGAACATTGGAAAGTGTTGTACCCACGAGGAGAAGAAGAAGGTGATGAACCTTTTGAAGAAGTACATTGATGTCCTTGCTTATTCTTATGATGATCTAAAAGCTTTTCAGCCAAAATAAATGCAACATTTCATTCCCCTCAAACCTGGGATTAAGCCTTTCAAGTAGAAGCAAAGACAGTACAATCCAAAGATTGTCGATACCATTTTCTAAGACATATAGAAATTGTTGAAGGCTAAGATTATCTTTCCCATTCATCATTTAACATGGATTGCTAATATTGTTCCTATCGGGAAGAAAAATGGTGAGATTCAGATCTATGTTGATTTGTGAATGAGTCAAGCTTCTCTCGAAGGATAACTAAACCCTACCCTTGATGGACTAGGTGTTGCAAGCTATTATGGGTGTAGAGATGTTGTCCATGCTGGATGATTTCTCAAGATATAGCCAAGTAGAAGTTAACATTGTAGATAAGCACAAGACTACGTTTACCATCGCTTGGGGTACTCTTGCCTACAAGAGGATGCCCTTTAGTCTCATTAATATTGGTGCCACCTTTCGATAGCAATGGATTTGGATTTTGGGGTCTGAAAGGAAAATGTATTTTTGTGTATCTAGATGATTTGAGTGTGTTTTCCAAATCTAGAGCAGATCACTTTCACCATCTAGAAACAATCCTCTTGAAATGCAGAGAACATGGAGTCTCTCTGAATCCCAAGAAATTTATATTTTGTGTCATTGAGGGAAATTTATTGGGACATTTTTTCTCTAAAGATGGAATCAAGATTGATCCCGAACAAGTTCAATCTATTTAGCATTCCTCTTCCCACAAGTAAAAAGGAGTACACTCCTTCTTTGGTAGCATCAACTTCCTGAGGAGATTCATCCTTGATTTTCCAGAGATGAATTTCAAAATTTCCAAAATGATGAAGGGAAAGAAGAAGTTTGGTTGGTCCTCTGAAGGAAAAGAAGCATTTGAAGGCATTAAGAAAGCTATTGTTAAGACTACTATCTTAGCATGTCTATATTTTAGCAAAGATTTTATTATCTATTGCTATTCCACAGAGAGTACCTTGGACACTGTGTTGACTCAGAAAGATTCTAAAGATCATGAGATCCCAATTGCATTCATGAGTTATATTCTGAAAACTCATGAGTTGAAGTATACTATGATGGAGAAACATGCTTTTGTAGTTGTTAAAGTTTTTCAGTAGTTTGGATTTTACATTCTTAGCTCTCACTTTGTCGTTCTTGTGCCCAATATGATTATCAAGTCTATTCTTACACAACAGGAGTTTGGAACCAAGAGAGGAAGTTGGATAGTGAAGGTTTAGGAGTATGATCTCGACATCGACCAACAAAACTAGTTTGGGGTATAGCCCTATGTGAACTCATTTCCAAGGAAGCTAGTCATGAAACACATCAGATGAATTTGATATTCCTTTTGTTTTGATGCTTAGTGCAATAGATGAATGGTATGTTGATATTGCTCACTTTCTCACCTATGGTGAATGTCCATCTCACTTAACTACCAAGGAGGGAAGATCCATCAAGCTAAGGTCATCTGACAATACATGTTATGGGAAAATGATTTTTTCAAATGGGGAGTAGATGGAAGATTCTTTAAGTGTGTTGACAAAGTGCAACAGAAGAAGTTGTTCTCATCCTTTCATGATCAAGCCTGTGGGGTCATTTCTCATATGTCATTACTCCTCAAAAATTCTTTATGTAGGGTACTATTGGCCTACTTTGTTTAAGGATGCATGAAGGTGGGTCAAAAATGTGAAGCTTGTGAAACCTTTATGGGAAGACCAAAGTTGGCTACTTTTCCACTTAAGCTAGTTGTGATTGAAGAACCCTTTCAATAGTGGGGTTTGGATTTTATTGGAACACTTAACCCATCTTCAAGTGCAGGACATACTCATGTGTTGACTACCACAAATTATTTCACTAAGTGGGTAGAAATCATACCAGCTTAAAAGTACTACTTCGAGAGGTAGTATGTAATTTCATCAAAGAGAAAATCTTGATAAGGTTTGGATTACCAAACAAGATCATGATTGATAATGCTTAAAAATTTTCTTCTACCGAGATGGTAGATTTCTGCTATGGGTATGGTATTTCCCTTGCTCATTCTTCATATTACTATCCTCAAGGGAATTGATGGGAATAATAAAAAACAAAAATTTGGTGACCATTTTAAGAAATATTTTAAATAAATCTCAGAGAAACTAGCACAAGAAGCTCCATGATGCTCCTTGGGTAGATAGGATTACACCCAAAAGAGAAATTGGGATGTACCCTTTTCAAGTGGTGTATGGTGTGGAAGCCTAAGTACTAGTGACAATGGAAGTACCACTTTGCATCGATGAAAGCTATTGAGGACACGAGTTTTAGTGATTCTTTGGATAAGAGGATCATGTATCTCCATAAGCTAGATGAAGATAGGCTGCAGGTTTTGATAAGATCTCTACCCATCATGCGAAGGTTAAATATTTATTTGACAGGAAAACCAGATCCAGAGAGTTCAAGGTTGGAGACATTGTTTTTCTATGTGACAAAACGCATGAACCTCATGGGTGCCATGGTAATTTTGACTCTCTTTGGCTTGGTTCTTTCAGAATCAAGCACTTCGCTAGTGAAAATTCTTTCTATCTTGATTACATGGATGGATCTTCTCTCCCACTTCCTTATAGTGGGCAATACTAGAAACTGATCAAATCCTAAGTGAATTGAAGTCCCTTGTATATTATGTACAATGTGTGTTTTTTTTCCCTTGTCTTTATTTTGTTGTTTTCCTTTCCTATTTTTGGTGTGTTGCCTTTTGTATTGTTTTTCCTTTGACTCTTTTTACCTAATGGATAAGGAAATGGTCTTCTTCCCCAAAGTTGTTCTTGATTCTTGTCTTGCCTTGTTCATATGATCTAGTCAAGCCATCCCCAGAAAGAGCTAGTTGTTGTCCCCTAAAAATTCCCCTCTTTTGAAAGTTGATAATTTGAAAATTTTGAGTTGTCACTCTTTAATAATGTTTTAATGAAGAATAAATTTGAAGAGATAGTGAAAATTATGTTTCTTGGGGTAATTTTAGTAACTTACATGTGTCATCGAACATTTTTATCCTTCATGTCCCAAGTTCCTCTGCGCCCCGATTCGCTGATTCCATGCATCACCCGTGATCAAACAGATCATGTCTTTATGTCCCATTTGTCCCAAGTACCAACATGCCTCTTATTCGTCGATTCCCGATTTTCCCGCAAGTTCTTTGTCTCACAATTTTTCGTGCCTTTTCATCGCATTTGTGCCAAGTTCACCAAGGCTTCAAGTACCTGATTTCCCACACTACCCACATCGGCTGAATCGGGTCCTTGCATCCTTCATGTTTAAGTGTCCCTGGACTTCCCATTCTCTTTTGGTACACATCGGTTGAATCTACTTTTTGCGTCCCACATGTCCCAATGTCCCATGGACCGTCCGAGCTGGTTTTTTCTATTTTTACTGCATAACAATTTTTTGAGTCGATGCAAGGGATATTTATTGCGGATTTCTGATCTTATCTCTCTTGAATAGCTATTTAAAGGGACCACTGTCTATGCATTTGTCACATTCCCTACTCACTATTTCTTTCTCGCGTTCGCAATTGAGTCATTTACTAATTTTCCTATATCCTTTTGCATTTTTATTGCTAATATGTTATTTGAAGGATGTTCCTCGTGAACTCAAAAATGAAGATCAAGTTTCAAGGGAATAAGCATTTGTCTCCTCTGGAGACCTCTATGCCTAATATCGGAGATAGTGAAGTTTAGCACTTAGATTTTGATGATTTCTCGGGTAGGTTAACGTGTGACAACCCTTCCCCATGGCCCAAATGATAAATGACAAAGTGGAATCATGTATGCTGCTATTTTTCCCATCTCGTGCAAAGGTACCAAAACCATGCTCTCCGGTGGAGCTCATTTCAACCCAGTATACCAAGGACGTTGTTAATGTGCATGGATAATTGATTGCAAAATTAAATGCTACCTCCATCACTACTACCCTACGCATTCTTGAGACAAAAGACTCCATTGTTCTAACTCTTGCTCAATATAAAGCTCTGTTTTTTATAAGGAAAATGAGAAATATAAGGCACGAGTGGCTAAGTCATGACTCGAAGTGCCCTAATAAGGGAGAATCTTGACTCTCCAAAGATTTGTATAGGGTTGATTTCAATGAAGAATTATCATATTTCATCATCTTTCTTACCCATATTATGGGATTCCCTCTACCAATGACTTCTATTTTTTTACGTGACATTTCATAAGCATCATCTCTGCGAAGGTAAACAAAACATAAATCGGGTTGAGATCATCTATATGAACTGACCGAACAACCGACAAATGTTCAACAAACTAAGAAGTTCTCGCATGACATATTACCTCATGTACACCCCGACCGCATCTAGGGAGTGGTTTGGATTCACTTACATTGAGAGAAAGAAGGATGAGCCCATATCCACATATTTCCCTCAATTTACCCTCAAGGATAGCAATCATAATTTGTAAGGGTGAATGATTCTTTCACCATGTACATTGTGATACTTTTGGAGGGTTACATTGCTAGAGGTTTTTTTATGAGGCTATGGCTCGATAGCCAAGTATGTGGATTTCTTCATCCAATTGAGAAAGTTCTCATACATGATATTGGCTTGTTTTGAAAGTGCACCTCTAAGGCTCCCCATATTTTGTAATGATAAAATGGCTCTAGTTGAGGTGTGTAGGTAGATGGAAAACTCCATAAAACCTTTACAGACAATAAGATCACAGGACTTCATTTCCTATCTACTTATGTAATTATACATGCAAGACAACCCTAGATTCCCAAAAGATAGAAAGGGCTATTACTTCTCTTTGTTCATTTCTTCAGTCCAAAATTTGTTTTAATCTAAAGAAATTCATCAATAACAATTTCAGAATAACCTATTATCATCATCCTAACATAGAGTATTATTGGGCTGACTGTGTTGATGATTTTGAAGCTAGGAGGAGGCATTTTTTTATGTGACATTTCATAAGCATCATCTGCGAAGGTAAACAAAACATAAACCAGGTTGAGATCATCTATATGAACTCGACCAAACAATTGACAAATGTTCAACAAACTAAGAAGTTCTCGCATGACATATTACCTCATGTACACCCCGACCGCATCTAGGAGTGGTTTGGATTCACTTACATTGAGAGAAAGAATGATGAGCCCATATCCACATATTTCCCTCAATTTACCCTCAAGGATAGCAATCATAATTTCGAAGGGTGAATGATTCTTTCACCATGTAAATTGTGATACTTTGGAGGGTGACATTGCTAGGAGGTTTTTTTATGAGGCTATGGCTCGATAGCCAAGTATGTGGATTTATTCATCCAATTGAGAAAGTTCTCATACATGATATTGGCTTGTTTTGAAAGTGCACCTCTAAGGCTCCCCATATTTTGTAATGATAAAATGGCTCTAGTTGAGGTGTGTAGGTAGATGGACAAACTCCATAAAACCTTTACAGCACAAGAAGATCACAAGACTTCATTTCCTATCTACTTATGTAATTATACATGCAAGACAACCCTAGATTCCCAAAAGATAGAAAGGGATATTACTTCTCTTCATTTGTTCATTTCTTCAGTCCAAAATTTGTTTTAATCTAAAGAAATTCATCAATAAAAATATCAGAATAACCTATTATCATCATCCGACATAGAGTATTATTGGGCTGACTATGTTGATGATTTTGAAGCTAGGAGGAGGCATTTTGGTAGATTGTCTCGTAACATATCTTAGATCATAATCTCTCGGCGGGTGCCTAATGGGCTTGTAGATGATAATGAGAAATTACAATCCTTTGAGTATGAAAATTCCATCAAGCACACATCTCTAGAGACCCTAGATTGGTATGTAAAGGAGAAGAATTATTTGAGTGAGATAATTGCCCCTGTCATCATCAGAACCAAGGTCCGGTTTGACAGGAAAGTTCATGAATTTAGGAAGAACCAGTGTAGATATTATTTAAAAGAAAATTCCACACTGGGAAGGAAGTGCATACACCCAAGATCGAGGTACTTTAGAAAACTCCTACTTCCTCATTGAAAGAGCTGAAATGTCTACCCCTTCTTCTTCCACTAAATTCTATTAGAAGAAGGTCAAAGAGGTTAAGTAAGAACCAATCAAGAAAGACTCTTCTAGAGCACTCATAATTTCTTTTGGACCAGACAACATTATTGTTCTAAGTGAGAATGAGGATGATGAGACAACAGGACCAGAAGAAACCCTTGCAACCAATGCATAGATGGAGAAGGAATAATCAAGAACTCGAACCTCCAAGCTTAACGAAATCCTCTACGAAGGAGATTCTTGAGGTTTTATGCCCTTCCCACTAGAGGAAATAGTAGTTTAGACTCCGAGTGCCATGAGTTCTCTTTGTCTCGAGACCTCTTGACTCCATTTCTTCTTCCTCCTTTTCCCGGGTACAACCCCTAGTAGACAAAAAGAAAAGAAATTCTTCTTCCCAATCAACTGGGCCTGATTTTTATGTTTTGGCAGCTATGCTTGCATGGCTACTACCCTCCTCTAACAAATAAAGAAAAGACTACTTAAAGGTTTGGTATCGATGCTCAAGGTCAACAGGTTTCTTGAGGTTGCTTCTAGACCTAGAATGGATAAGGAGGAGAAGAATCTCTTGATATCCGACTTGGAACTTTCTAGAATTCCATTTGGAGAATCTACACGAGAGTGAGGTTGATAACCTTCAAGAAACAATCACTAAGGTTATTGAATGATTTTAAAAAGGAAAACAAACCATGGAGCAGTTGAAAGAACAGAACCAAGTTCTTTCCAACTTTATCGATCATTATTAACAAAAGATAAAGTTTTGGATCCAGCTCCATTGGCTACTCTTCCACCTCCCATGGTTCTCAGTCAAGATGAAGATCAAAGCATTGAGGACACACATAGGTATTCAACTTATGGGAAGGTTTTTTAGGCCATGGTTGATGATATGACTATATCAAGTTTGAATTTCATTAAGGAAGCTTTCAAAACCAATGAGAAGGTGATCAATTTGCAGAAACTCACTTCCTCAATCAAATCCATGGACAAGTAGCTAAAGGTCTAGAGTGGATGTACTATAGACCTTAGTCTAATGGGCCAACCGATGAGAAGATCTTCTTGGCAAAAATGTGTTTGATGATGCAAAGAATAAATTTTCATGAATATGGATCTTCAATATTGAGTGAAAGATAAAGGTTTTGGAGGATGCAATGGGAGAACTGAGAAATGTGTGGCAAAAATGGGAGTCCTTTAAAACCTGTGTTTTATCTACCTTCAAGGATATCCACTTCCATCTTCAGGATGAGACTACAGGTGTTCCCTTTTCTCTTCAAGAAATCAAGACCCAGTTTAGAACCTTTATCAAGGACGATCTGTTCAAAGAAAACTCATTCACTAAGGTGAAGATGAAATACATTTTTGCTCTTTACTCAGCTATTGCTAAGTTAATAAAGAATATCTAGAGCATGCTTGAGTATGATAAATATATGGAGAAATGTATAGGCATGTGGACACATGCTACTTCTAACACAACAATTTCAAGAGGCATGGAAATAGCAGAAGCATTGAAAAGATTTAGATATTGAATCCTTAGATTGGTGGAACCCCCCGGTCATAATCAGATGTCTCTACTTCTAGCTCTTCTTTCTCTTCTTCTATTTTTAGTGTTGATCTCCTTGTAATTTAATTAAGGACTTTGTATTGTGCATTTCCTTAATTAATATTTTAGTTAAAAGAAATGGTTACCAAATGTAACCACTTTGTAAGCTATTTATTGAGCTCTCCTTGCCATTCCAAGGGGATAGAACTCTAATCATTTTTGAAAGTTTAAAAGCACTTAAAGCTATCAATACAAAATATTTTTCCTTCCTTTTTATATCGGTGTTTATTTATTCCTTCTTACCTATCTAAATTTGTTGAATCATTAATCTATTTGCATTAAGAAGCTTTATATTCTTTTGGATGTCATCTATGGAACTTTGTGTCTACAAAATAACACCTAGTGGTTTTAATATGAATGATTCTATTCTATATATTGTCCTTGTTCAGCATTTATAAGGAACTATTTTTCTATCTATACTTCCTGAAAATGCTATTCTACCTTTTCCCTCCATTAGTTCTTCTATTATTTTGTATTGATAATCTGTCTTGGCATTAGAACACTTTCATGTGATCAGAGTTTCTCATCAAACTTAGAAGTTGTACATTTGTAAATAGTTGTGATGTTTACTTTAAATAAGGGAACCTCTCCCATTAAAGAGGAGGGCTTTCATGTCCCTAACTATTGCTTTCATTTAAGTCCTAATTTGACAACCAACAATTACACAATTAACTCTAAGTATTGTATTATAACAACCAAAATGTTGATTGAAATTATGTATGAAATTCATTCATAACCCCAAATCCTAAAAATGAATTCCAAAGCGTAGTTGACAATATTTTTCACCTAAATCCTTTCATTCTACTCATGGATTGACCTAAATGGTATTGCATTAGATTTTAAATTAATTCTGAAGAGTCACCATTTTAGGGGATCTAAACACCATGTTACACGAATGAAATCCAAAATTAAGGGGGAAGGCCAAAAATTTGTGATGATGTTTAACGCTTACGGTCCTATTAGATGGGATTGTGATAAGGCCACTAAGTGTGCATGGTATGAAGATAGATGGATTTAGGTTCATTATTTTCCTTAGGGTAGGGCTACCATCGAGTGTAATGTTTTAGGTTGACCCTAAAATTTTATTTTTCTACATTACGAAGGATCACCTGAGAATGGTAGTCATACAAGATTTTTATACCTAGGTTGAGTTTTATTTAGACTGTCTTTCTACATTTTTAAGGTAAGTAGTGCAACACACTAGAGGTTTAATCACAATTTCACACTTTGAAAGTGCACTATAAGATGTCAAATTCAATTTTAGTTAACATAAACGTCCATATTTTTTATAACTCATAATTCTAAATTAAAACAACACGCATGATTAAGTATAGATTACCAATGACTAAAAATAATGAAAAATTATTCTTATTAAAAATTTCAACAAATAACATTTCAATATATCTCATAATGTTGATTTAGCCATTATAATTTCATTCTTTCAAATAATAATCGAATACGATATTTTCAACTTAAAACTTCACTTCCTCCATGTATTAGTACCTACAACCATCGCATGGTTAACATAGATGTTGGCATGACATCCACCTAAATCTAGCATAATTGATTAGTTTTTCATTTACTTAATAAAAATAATTCACACACAACTAGAGAGGGTTAGTAATAAATAATCATCTCATTGCACTCCATTGATTAACTAAGATTTATCGACTTGACTAGGGTCCGAAGGCCTTCTTTTACATTTTCCTACTAGTTAGGAAAATGTGTAATTATAGCTCAAAGGCTGAGAAACCATAATTAAAAATTGTCTTCCAATGGGAAAATGCAAAACAAGTAAATTCCTATGTGCCCTTCTATATACCAAGAATTCAACAGAGTCAACTAAACTAAGAACAAGAAAATAGGTGGCAAAAAAAGACTATTTTTCTTGAGCTAATAGTTGTGATCAGTCTAGCTTAACGTAGTCAAAAATGATGAGAGGCATACAAAACCTCTTTGAAAAAGTAGCTAGTAATGTGTTTTTCCATGAACTCGAGTGTTAAAGATAATTTCCAAATAAAAATACTACATGTTTGCGAAGGTGGATAAACATTTCTTCATTCAATGTCCAAAAAGAAAGCCGAAATGAAATCCAACTTTTTGCTTTTAGCGACATCCTAAAACTACAAAATGGGGGTATGAGGGATCCAAGAGAGGTGACGAAAGGAGAATAAATGGTCAATCAAGGTCAATCTAAGGCTTGATGTGTCTACCCAAATAATAAGGAACATAGAATAAACATGACATATATGCTACGGGGTTTAGAAGGTTGTTTACGAGTCTCTAAAAATTTCAATTTATGAACTTTTACCAAGGGACGTTTGTTAGATTTAAAGGAAACTCAAAAAAAAACTAGTCAACTAGAGGGGTTGCAGTTATCCGTTTGGCTACAAATTTTCCAAAACATCTCAAAAAGACGGTTAAAGACTATGGTTAGTAACCAAGGGTAGTTTGTTAGCATAATTTAGCATAGGCATATTTATTGCATTTTATTGCATTGTCTTTTATTTAATAATGTGCAACATGTGCACTCTAGTCTAGTGACTTGCATTCAATATTGTTATCTTTGGATAACATTCAATATTGGTATTAATAGTAATTACATGTGCATGTGAGATGGGTCTTATCATCTCGTAGTTGGTGTCTCTTAGGGTGTCATGTCTATCCATATGAGGTCAGTCTAATATCTATAAATACTACAACTCTTGCATTGTAATGTAATCTGATTTCATGATCAATAATATTTGTGAGGCTTCCGTCCCTCTTTGGTCATTGCAATCTTATTCTATTCTATCATTTGGTATCTAAGCTATACCATTATTATCATTTGGTATCGAGCTGGTTCTATCCAAGCAAGGTTCAAGAGGAGCACTATTGGAGAGGATCCATGCGAGAAGAAGATCTCGCATCAAAGGAGAAGCCATTGAAGCATCCCGCAGCCTCCATTCCTCCCAAGCATCCATCAACTAAAATTTGACCTATCCACTTATTTGGAAGGTAAATTTTTTTATTAGTCATTGGTATAGCCAATTGATCTAACATATTGGTGGAATATTTCAGATTTGGAGATCTTTAAAAAAGGAGAAAGATCTTGGAAAAAATTGCAGATCTAAAAAAAAAAAAAAAGATTTGTGAAAAAAAAAAGAGATCTTTAAAAAAAAAAAAAAAAGGAGAGAGATCTTGAAAAAATTACAGATCAAAAGAAAAAAAAAAAGATCAGATCTAAAAAAAAATCAGATCTGAAAGTGGAGGTGTGAAGAATTCGGGAGCAAAGGTCAAGCAGTCCCACAACAAAATTCCAGCAGATAGCTCTTAGAAAAAGGACGTAACATTTTTATACAATGTTGGCTTGATGTGATGTTTTTTTTTCTGGAAATATAAAAGGAGACACACAACTTTACAGTTTATATCATCTTCATATTCGGCCTCTACATGTGACGAAAAGTCTGTATAAGTCGGATCATTTTTTTCAGAAAAAAAAATCAGATCTAGCTGGTAAATTGGTAAGATCTCAAAAAGTAATATTCAAATTCTTCTAAAATTTTTTGGGTTTCAAGATAAATATTGTATGATGCTGCTTTCAAAAGTTTGGAAAAACCCAGATCACAGTTTGTGAGAAAAGCTAAAAACAATATTCAAATTGTTTGTTTGGATCTTGGGAACAAACAGTCGGGCCGGTTCGATTCCCACTCTCTCCATATTTTTTATTAAATTATTTTTTTAGAAAATTTGGAGAAATTAAATTTTTTTGGGGATATTTATAAATTTATAAGCTCACCAAACACATTTAGACCACCGCTAAATTTAGCGGAAAAACACCTATGGGGGGTAAAAATATTTTTGGCCTAAATTGTGTATTTTGTGATTCTAGACCCTTTTTTTTTTTTTAAAGAGGGGGACACAAAACTTCATTTTGATGTATTTTTGGAGCATGTTGTAGTAATCTTGGTGCATAAAGTGAAAAAAAAAAGTGCAAATTTTTCATTTTATGTTTGGTTCTATCACACGAGATCTTTGATCTCATAAAGAATGCTCGGTATATACGGTGCCTCTGGGAAGCGCTTACGGGTGATTTCATCGCAACTACTACTGCACTTAACGCCTAACACAGCTGCCTAAACGTCGTCTGGGCATCGACCCTATAAAATTGACGAGGATGAATAAGGACACAATACACACACATTTGAGCCCTCCCATCCGTTTGTGCTTGCACAAACCCCTCTCCGTACTGTCTAAGTACCACGTACTAAATTCTTTCACGTGCGTTAACACCTCTTTCCGTACTGACGGGTATATTGAAAGGGTGATCTTCTTCCACGTACCGACGGGTATATCGGAAGGGAGCGTATATAGAAAGGTTTGGTATATCGGCCTGACGGTATATTGAGAGGGAGACCATAAACCTGGAGTGATAAGAGCCTTACCCTTTGTCAGAAATTCAGAGTTTCAGAAATTCAGATTGCAAAAATGGGTGCACAAGCACCAAAGTTCTTCTTGCCAGATTCACAATCGCATAGAGGAGACAACTATGCTGCATGGAAACCGAACATCAAGACATTACTTGAGTTTGAAGACCTATGGACAAGTTGTAGATGGAAAAACAACAAGATCACTTGATGATGGAAGACAACAAGTTTAATTTTACAGGACCAATCAAAAGGCCAAGTTGATCATCGTGTTTGGCATAATGAATGATGTGCAACCCCACATTAGAGATGCCACATCGGCCAAGGATGCATGGGATAAGTTGAGCACGATCTATGAGGCAAAGAACAAGAATGCCATCCTCAACCTACTATCACAACTGCATACTCTCAAGTTCAATCACAATGAGAAGGTTGAAGTTTTTTTGAGACGAGTTGCTTCTTTGAGGGCATCTCTATTGGCATTGGAAAAGAGATAAGTGATGAAGACCTCATACCAATTGTGTTGCGAGCACTTCCTCCTTCCTACGAGAATATTTGTGACAACTACATCAATATGAGTGAACACACAATCACCTTTGAGAAGTTGGTCAATCTACTTCAACAAGAAGAGGCAATGAACAACAAAGATCATGAAGATGAGCAAGCACTATCTTCCAATCATAAAGGAAAGGGAAAATTTCATTCCAATCACAAGAAGTCCCAACAAAATCAAAGTCAACGAGACAACACCAAGAAGTGTCCCATTTGCAATAGGGGGACATGACATAAAAGATTGTTGGTATAATTCCTACAAAAAGGGTTCATCAAGTAATTCAAAACCCAATAACCAACAGGGTAACAATAATTCAAATAAAGGGAAGTCCAACAACAACAACAATCAAGGGCATAAAAATGGTAATTGGCAAAGAAAACCCAAACAACAAGGGTACATTGCCGAACATGAGGATGATTCAGATGAAGGACACCACATGTATTCTGCTCAATTTGATGAAGAAACCAAGTCCACACAAGATATCTGGTATGTTGACTCGGGTGCAACTCGACACATGACTGGACGTAAGGATTGGTTCTACACACTGCGTGACTCACCTAACAAGAACCATGTGTCATTAGGTGATGACTCATCATACAAAGATGTCAAGGGATTGGAAACATTTCACTACTCTTGGAAAGTATGACCTGTAAAATCACAAATGTATTGTATGTACATGGGTTGACCAAGAATTTGCTATCGAGTTAGTCAACTCCTTGATCACAACTTGAAGTTGGATTTTGACATTAATAAGGGAGAAAAAGTGTGCTTGATAAGAGATAAGTCAAGAGGTTCCAAGATTGTAGCAAAGCCTCCAATGTGGGACGATGTTCTAACTTGATTTTGTCCACAAGGATGATCAAGCTCTAGTGGCCAAAGACACACAATCTGCAGAACTATGGCATCGCAGATATGGTCACATCAGTTTTGGCTATCTCCAAACACTTCAAAAGGGAAACATGGTGAAAGGATTGCCTACACTCAAGCACAACACTGATAAGTGTCACAATTTCCTACCTGGAAAGCAACACAGAGTACCCTTCCAGAAGAACACATATAGAGCTAAGGGAAAGCTTGATTTGGTGCACACCGATCTTTGCGGGCCCATGCAACCAAGTCATTCTGGATGTCAATACTTCATGCTTTGTGTTGATGACTACTCAAGAAAGATGTGGATATATATTTTCTAAGAAACAAGAGTCAAGCCTTTGAGACATTTCAGAAGTTCAAAGCACTTGTTGAGAATGAAGTTGGTCGTAAGATCAAAACTCTCCGCTCAGATCGAGGGGGGGAATTCACAAGCAATGAGTTTAAGACTTACCTGGAAGCTCATGGGATTCGTAGACAAAGCCTCCTACTCACACACACACAGCAGAATGGTATAGTTGAGAGAAGGAATCGTACTATCATGGAAATGGTGTGATGTATGATTGATGACTTAGGTTTAACAAAGACATTTTGGGCAGAAGCTGTAAGAACTGCAGTCTATTTGTTGAACAGAGTGCCCACAGTAGCTCTTGAAGGAGTGACACCTCAAGAAGCATGGTCAAATCGGAAACCATCAATTGCACACCTAAGAGTATTTGGGTGTAAAGCTAGCATGCACATACCCAAGAAGAACAGGAACAAGTTGGATATGAAAGCTGAGAAACTGATATTCATTGGATACAGTGAAGAAGCACTTGGGTATAGATTATGGGATCCGAAAGCAAAGAAAGTATACACAAGTAGGGATGTTGAGTTCTTTGAGAAGAAACAAGTAGATGCTCCACTCAACGACTCAACAAACATGCAAAATACACCTCTTGTGAAGACAGAATTTGATGTTCCCACTGAAGATGACAGTGATGAATTGGATGATGGTGAAAACTTGGATCCACCACAAGCCAATGGAACAGCTAAGAAGTTACCTAAATGGTATACTCAATTAATAAGAGATGCAAATTTGGATGAAGCACCTAGCACATCGTCCAATCCTGGACCTAGAACTCGCAGTCAAGCTCGTGAAGAGGTCAATTATGCCCTAATGAGCAGAGTTGTTGAAACAGTTGAGCCATCTATAGTTCAGGAAGCCCTACAATCAAAAGCTTGGAAAGATGCCATGGATTCAGAGTATCAGTCAGTGATGAAGAACAACACATGGCAACTTGTCGACCTTCCACTAGGGAAGAAACCCATTGGATGCAGATGGATATTCAAGACTAAGTACAAATCAGATGGGACTATTGACAAGTATAAAGCAAGGCTTGTAGCAAAGGGGTATGCACAACAAGAAGGCATTGATTATGAGGAGACATTTGCTCCCACAACCAAGATCAAGACAATCAGGATGATCTTTGCTCTAGCTGCACAATTTGGTTGGAAAGTCCACCAAATGGATGTGAAAAGTGCCTTTCTTAATGGAGATTTGCAAGAAGAAGTCTATATGACTCAGCCAGAGGGTTATGTAATACCAGGAAAAGAGATGATGGTATGCAGACTCATAAAATCTCTATATGGCCTAAAACAGCACCCCAGGCATGGTACATCAAAATTGATGAGCATCTCATAAGTCATGGATCCGAAAGGAATCCTTATGACCCAAATCTCTACCTTAAAAAGCAAGGGGGGGAGATTGTCATTGTGGTTGTTTATGTCGACGATTTAGTCATTACAGGTAGTTCTGTGAAAATGATTGATGAAACAAAGAAGGATTTTAATCGATCGTTCGACATGACAGATCTTGGGCTCATGCACTATTGTCTTGGGTGGAAGTATGGCAAAAAGAGAATCATATCTTTGTGTCATAGTTGAAATACACCAAGACAACGCTCGAGAAATTAGGATGATGGACTGCACTCGTATTGCTACACCTATGGAAGTGAGACTTAGTTATCTCGTTCCGATCCATCACCACCGATGAATGCAACTCTATCGGTAGTTGATCGGGAGTCTCATTTACCGACATATACTAGACAGATATCAGCTTTGCAGATTAGCTATTTATCACGCTTCATGCAAGAACCAAAATATGTCATTCGAAAGGAGCAAAGAGAATACTAAGATATCTAAAGGGTACAGTTGACCTTGGTCTAGAGTACAAGAAGAACAACAATTTCTTCTTGACAGATATTGATTCGGATCATGCAGAAACATGGATGATAGGAAGTCAACATCAGGATTCGTCTTCTTATGGGATCTGGACCGATATCATGGGGAAGAAAGAAACATAACTTTGTTTCTCGCTCTTCTACGAAGCGAGTATCGAGTGCAGGTGAAGTTGTTTGTGAAGTAATATGGCTACGCCGAATACTGGAAGGAATTGGTCTACCACAACAGAAATCTACTCCAGTATATGTTGATAATGAAGGAGTTCTAAAGCTTGTTCATAATCCAGTATTTCATGAGAGAACCAAGCATATTGAAGTACAGGTTCATTTCATACGCGAGCATGTCTTGAAGCACAACATACAGCTCCATTTCTGTCCTACAGCTGAACAGAAGGCAGATGTTTTCACTAAGTCACTTGCACGTGACAAATTCACACTGTTCAGAGAGTTCCTCTCCACTTCATTGGAAACTATGCAAAATTAAGGGGGGGAATGTTAGCATAATTTAGCATAGGCATATTTATTGCATTTTATTGCATTGTCTTTTATTTAATAATGTGCAACATGTGCACTCTAGTCTAGTGACTTGCATTCAATATTGTTATGTTGGATAACATTCAATATTGGTATTAGTAGTAATTACATGTGCATGTGAGATGGGTCTTATCATCTCGTAGTTGGTGTCTGCTAGGGTGTCATGTCTATCCATATGAGGTTGTCTAATATCTATAAATATTATAGCTCTTGCATTGTAATGTAATCTGATTTCATGATCAATAATATTTGTGAGGCTTCCGTCCCTCTTTGGTCATTGCAATCTTATTCTATTCTATCATTTGGTATCAAAGCTATACCATTATTATCATAGTTTATATTTGCATCAGTCATGAGGTGAATTTTTATTGTTTTTCACTTCAATTTTCTTTAAAACCAACTAATGATATAATAATAATTAGATGTATACTTTCTTTCATTGCAAATGAAGAACCAAGAGTACAAAAATTATGGAAGATGAAGGTAAAGTAGACCATGCCTTGAAATACTAGCATTTGTAGTGCAAAAGGTCTTCCGAGATAGGTTCACCCACATTCCACAATGCTCCAAATCACTTTTAGCATTCTCAGTAAAATAGTTTGCATGCATCCACAACCCTTCCATTTAGTACCTTCCAAGACAACATCCAAGATCACTTATACACTATCCCACTAAGAACGGTCAACTCCACTAAATAAATAAAATTCTATAAAATCAACCATCTCATTATAGTTTCAACCAAAGCAACTTGCCACAAAATATACATTTTCCATCCCAACAAAATATCTCCCAAAAAAAATAGTGCTTGTAACATTCTTATTATAATACACCTTGATAAAAAACAAAGCCATCATGGTCTTAGCCACTCAACAAGCTATTACTCTTGCCAATAACCACTAGGTCATATGGGTATGTGGTTCATTGACTTACTCCAAATTACCCATTTGACATAGAATAGGGAGGATACTTAGGAAAACAATGGAAAATTGTCATCTCTTTACTAATTATAATTTCTTGGAAATTTCTATAAAAATTGAACAAATCCCAAAACATACATGCCTAGAAATGGTTGCATTCCATGAGGCCACGCTTGGTTGGGGCATTTCATTGGAAATTATATACTCTTTTCCGAGCACCATATGTGCATATCTTGTAATTAACGAATTCCATTAGATGTTTGGTAATGATAAAATGGCTATAGATGAGGTGTGCATGTAGCTGGAAAAAATCTAAGAACCTACAGAGATAAGAAGATCACAGACTTCATTTCCTATCACATTGGGGAATTATACATGCAAGAAAACCTAGATGCCTAAAATATAGAAAGGGTTATTACTAGTCTTACCGATCATTTCTTCAGTCTAGGACATGTTTTGATACGAAGAAATTCATCGATCATAATCTCAAAATAATCTATTATCATCGTCATGACATAGAGGATTATTGGGCTGACCATGTTGATGATTTTGAAGCTAGGAGGAGGCATTTTGGTAGATTATATCCACAAGAGATATTAGATCTTAATATCTACTAGGTGCCTAATGGGATTGCGGACGATGATGAGGGCTTGCAATCCTTTAAGTATGAAAGATCCATCAAGAACACACCTCTAGAAACCCCGCATGGGTATGTAAAGGAGAAGGATGATTTGAGTGAGATAATTGCCTCTGTCATTGTCACAACCAAGGTTTGGTTTGACAGAAAGTTCATGAATTCAGGAAAACTAGGAAAATATTCTTTAAGAGAAACTTCCACACTTGGGAAGGAAGTGCATACACCCAAAGATCTTGAGGTACTTGAGAAAAATAATCCTTCTTCCTCATTGAATGAGCGTGAAATTTCTACCCCTTATTCTTCCACTCAAGTGTATTAGAAGAAGGTCAAAGAGGTTAAGAAAGAACCAATCAAGGAAGAGACTCTTATGGAGCACTAAGAATTTTGCTCTTTGGCAAGAGAACATTATTGTTCTAAGCAATAATGAGGTTGATCGAGACAACATGAAAAGAAGAAACCCTTCCAACGACTGCTAAGATGGAGAAGGAGGAATCAAGAACTGAACCTCCATGCTTAACAAACTCCTCTTTGAAGGAGATTCTTGATGTTCCATGCCCTTCCAAACTAGAGGAAATAGTAGTTCGGACTGAGGAGTGTCATGAGTTCTCTTGCACTTAGAACTCTTGACTCCTTTATTTCTTCTTCTTCCTTTTCCTAGTGCAACCCCCTAATAGATAGAAAGAAAATAAAGTCTTCTTCCTGATCAACCGGGCCTAATTTTGATGATGTGGAAGCTCTTCTTGGTACTACCCCTCCTCCTCTACCAAAGAAAGAAAAGACTACTTCAAGGTTAGTATCTGATTCTCAAGGTATGTAGTTTCGTGAGGTCAGTAAGAACTAGAGCGGATAAGGAGGAGAAGGATCTCTTGATCTCTGACTTGGAACTTTCCAGAATTCCACTAGGAGAATCTACACTGAGAGTGAGGTTCATAACCTTCGAGAAACCACATCACTAAGGTTATTGAACGAGTTGAGAAAGGAAAACAAACCATGGAGCAAAGTTGGAAGAATAGAACCAAGATCTTTCCAACTTTATCAACTCATTATTAACAAAAGATAAATATTTGGATCCACTCCATTAGCTACTCTCCCACCTCCCATGGTTCTCGGTGAAGCATGAAGATCAAAGCATCAAGGGCATACATAGGTATTCAACTTATGGGAAGGATGTTGAGGCCATGGTTGATGATATGACTATAGCAGGTTTGAATTTCATTGAGGAAGCCTTCAAAACCAATGAGAAGGTGATCAATTTGGAACAAAAACTCACTTTCTCAATCAAATCCATGGACAAGGAGTTGAAGGTTTGGAGTGGATGTATTATGCACTCCATCTAATGGGCCAAACCAATGATAAGATCCCACTAGCCAAGATTGTGTTTGATGATGTAAATAATAACTGTAAGGAACATGGATCTTCAAAGTATTCAAGTGGAAGATAAAGGTTCGGAGGGAGCATTGAGAGAATTGAGAAATGTGTGACAAAAAGGGGAGTCCTTTAAAACTTGTGTTTTATCTTCCTTCAAGGATATCCACTACCATCTTCAGGATGAGACTACATGTGTTTCCTTTTCTCTTCAAGAAATCAAGGCCCAGTTAAGAACCTTTATCAAGGATGATCTTCTTAAAGAAAATTCATTCACTAATGAGAAGATGAAAGACATTTGTGCTCTTTACTCAGCTATTACCGAGGCTAATAAAGAATATTTAGAGCATACCAAGTTTGATAAAGATATGGAGAAATTTCTAGGCACGTGGACACATGATACTTCAAACACACTAATTCTAAGAGGCATGGAAATAATGAAGCATTGAAAAGATTCAGACATCAAATCCTCAAATTAGTGGACCACCTTATTCATAATCGATGTCTCTACTTCTAGCTCTTCTTTCTATTCTTCTCTTTTAGTGCTGATCTCCTTGTAATTTAATTAAGGAATTTCTATTGTGCATTTCCTTAATTAATATTTGACTTAAAAGTAACAGTTAGCAAATGTAACCACTTTGTAAGCTATTTATTGAGCTCTCCTCGCTATTCCAAGGGGATGGAACTCTTATCATTTTTGAAATTGTAAAAGGAGTTAAATCTATCAATACAAAAGATTTTTCCTTCTTGTTTTATCTCGCATTTATTTATTCCTCTTACCTGTCTAAATTTGTTGAATCATTAATTTATTTACATTAAGTAGCTTTTTATTCTTGTGGATGTCATCTCTGGAGATTTGTGTCTAGGAAATAACACCTAGTGGTTTTAATATGAATGATTCTATTTTATATATTGTCTTGCTCGTATTTATAAGGAACTATTTTTCTATCTATACTTCCTGAGAAAGTGCTATTCTACCTTTTTCCTCCATTAGTTCTTCTATTCTTTTGTATTGATAAAATGTCTCAAAGATTAGAACACTTTCATGATATTAGAGTTCCTCATCAAAGTTAGAAGTTGTACATTTGTAAATGGTTGTACCATTTTCTTTCAATGAGGGAACCTCTCCCATTAAAGAGGTCATAATTTCATTCCCTTGAATGTTTCTTTAATTAAAGTCCTAATTTGACAACCAACAATTTTTGGTGACTCCATGGGGATTCATTTTAAAAATTCTAATTTCAAAGAATAATTTCTGATCATTTCTCGATCCGACGACTCTTAGAATTGAAGATTCACAAGTTCAACTCCTAGAGCATCAAGGATTTCTCCTTCCTCCAAAAAGGGAGATAAAAGGACTCATTTAGAGAGCACACCACCTATTGAGGACAAAGCTTCGGGACTGGTGTACCTCAAGAGAAACCCAACCTAATCTTCGTGATTTGGTTCTTGGCTGGTGTTTCTGGGCCCACTTCAAGAAATTTTTCCAAGGATGGCAGTTCTATTACCTTAGGGTCAAAAAGTTACACCTCTTTCCCTTCCTCAAACTTTGCATGAGTTACCGAGGTAACAAAAAGAAATTTCCCAAGTTTAGAGTGGATGGCAAGGTATATCCCGATGAACACATTGCAGCCTTCATAGTTGCATGTGGAGTCCTTGGATTTGAACACAAGGATGTCTCTCGTGAGGATTTTTGTGTATAATTTACAGACAATGCAACAAATTGGTTTTATCATCTCCATTGGGGACATCACCAATTGTACTACAATGAGAACTAGATTTGAGAATCGCTTCAAACTAGTTGAATATGTGCATGCTTTACTAGCCCAGCATTTCTCTAATCACGAAAGAACCACAAGATCCCATGAGAGAATTTGTGGACAAGTTCAATAATATGATTGATAAGATCCCACATGACACCCCGACCTATGGATAAATTCCAAAAATGTTTCTTCCTAAATGTTCAATTACTTGTTGTAAGATATGCATTGAGAAGAGCCAATGTTGCAAATCTAGATGTTGATCGAGAGATTAGTCAAGTTATTGTTGAAGATGACCTAATCATGTCTAGTAAATTGAAAAGAGATCCTTCCAAATCTAAAGCTTCTTCCTCCTTTTCCTCTACTCCTAGAGCTAATGTAGATTAGTTAGTATGAAACATTCGAATGACCTCATTGTCATCAAGAAATAATTGGCTCAACATGCTCCTTATCAAGATGTTTCAAGGAGGAATTTTCATCCTAGAAAATGTTTTCCTTCTTCTCGGACAAAGGTTGGCAATTGCAAGTACCACCCATCAAGGTCCCTTTTAATGCAATTTGTGAGGTTCAAGAACCGATGACAAAGAAGTTAATAAATATTTTGAAGAAACTAAAGAAAAGGTTGATGAAGAACTAGAAGAACTCCTTGGGTCTCGAGTTAATTTCCTCACCACCGAGGATGTTGATGAGGAAGATGACTATGATGAAGTGGTAGCAGAGATGAACAAAGTGAGTCATGTGTTGTTATGACTCGTGAGAGTTAAAAATAAGAAAGAAAATGCGATGCATCCTACTAAGAAGTCCAAGGAGCATCCACGACTATTCAAGTAATTGTAAGAAGAGGATCTCATATTCCCACTACATCCACGTAAAAGGTGAGTTTTTCTAATTCTTCTTCTTCTACTCCTACTTCTAAAACTTCTTTTTCTCCAATTCCCAAACTTGATAAGCCTAGGATTCCTAGTGATGATATCCCATCCATCTCTATATATTTTGATATCATTGATCACCTCAAGAAGAAAAAAATACATATTTGGAAGTTGAGTTTTATCGGACTCATCCAAAAGCCTTTGCCAAAATGGTGCACTTTGTCAATTCCTATTCTAAAACATCACCCAACACTTCTAAAGGTATTTTTCCTACTCCCTCCTCCACATACCAATCAAATCTTGTGGCTGCACTCACCTCACCAAATGTGAAAATTGAACCATTCTATGTAACCCTCCTCATAGCTAGCCATAAACTTAGCAGCTGTGTTATAGAGTTAGGGAGCGACAGATAATGTCATGCCCGATAAAGTGTCTCATTATTTGGGTCTTATGCTAATACACACTTATGGGTCTTGCTTATTCCATGGAGAGTAATGAGGTGCCTTTGGTCCAAGAATTAAGGATGCACAAGTAGCTTTTGCCACTTTACCAAAGAAGTAGGTTTTAACTACTATTTTGGTAGCTGATATCCCTCCTTCATACGGTATGTTGTTGAGTATAAATTTTGTAAGGACGTGGGAGGATAAATTCAAATGGATTGGTCACATGATCTTATACCAATTAATGGAAAGATGAAGAAGCTACTTTGCTCGAGAAACAATCTGAATATATTGTGCAAAAGATAGATGATCCCAAGGCACAAATACTTTATGAAGATATTGGGCTTGGAAACTACATGATCATGTCTCAAGATGAGGTAGAACATCTTAAGGTAGTGCCCATGATCCTAATAGCATTTAGAATTTGAAATTTGACAGAGGTTGTTCTTCAACTAGTTCTAGAGCTGGTGTGGTATTGATATCTCCAGTAAGGGAAGATTCACCTTTCTCCTTTAAGCTATAGTTTGAAAATATAAATAACACAAATGAATATGAGGCTCTCATCCTTAGAATGAACAAAATAAAATAATGAGGTGTGAAGAACCTTCCGGGTCATGGATATGTGGAACAAGTTGTCAAGCAAGTTAGATATCTTTCCAAGTAAAGAATAGGAGATTAGAGCACTATAGGAATTTGGTCTAGGATTATATTGAAGTATTTGATGCCTTCTCTATCCAAGCACTACCAAAGGAGAAGAACGCTAGGGCTGACTCTCTAGCTATTTTAGGATCTCTGTTGATACCTCATCTTGATTTTTGTGAAGAAAATTAACCATTTAAATGATCCATAGACCAAGTGTACTTTTGATAATGCAAACAAATAGAAAGTTTTCAATGATGATCAACATTTTCTCTCGTTTCCTAGAACTTAAGGATAACTTTGATCAATTGTATTTTGAGGTAAGTTGTAATATGCCTCAAGAAAGTGTCTCTTCTAATGAGGAAGGTGTCCAAGAGGATATGGATCAAGAGGGATGCATCAAACTCAAAGGCAATAAGATCCCTAAATGACTAGTGAGCTTGGAGGAATTGTTTGATAAAAATGATGATATGTCAAGTCCAAAGCTTCCAAACGACCTCAACAATCTCCCGAGTATGAAAATATTAACATTGGGAGCTCGCTAAACCCAAAATGGTGAACATTGGAAAGTGTTGTACCGATGAGGAGAAGAAGAAGGTGATGAACCTTTTGAAGAATTACATTGATGCCCTTGCTTATTCTTATGATGATCTAAAAGCTTTTCACCAAAATAAATGCAACATTTCATTCCCTCAAACCGGGATTAAGCCTTTCAAGTAGAAGCAAAGACAAGATAATCCAAAGATTATCGATACCATTTTCCAGACATATAGAAATTGTTGAAGGCTAAGATTATCTTTCCCATTCATCATTTAACATGGATTGCTAATATTGTTCCTATCAGAAGAAAATGGTGAGATTCGGATCTATGTTGATTTCGGTGAATCGAAGTCAAGCTTCTCGAAGGATAACTAAACCCTACCCATGATGGACTAGGTGTTGCAAGCTATTATGGGTGTAGAGATGTTATATCATGCTGGATGCTTTCTCAAGATATAGCCAAGTAGAAGTTAACATTGTAGATAAGCACAAGACTACCTTTACCATCGCTTGGGGTACTCTTTCCTACAAGAGGATGCCCTTTAGTCTCATTAATATTGGTGCCACCTTCAGATAGCAATGGATTTGGATTTTGGGGGTCTCAAAGCAAAATGTATTTTTGTGTATCTAGATGATTTGAGTGTGTTTTCCAAATCTAGAGCAGATCACTTTCACCATCTAGAAACAATCCTCTTGAAATGCAGAGAGCATGGAGTCTCTCCGAATCCCAAGAAATTTATATTTTGTGTCATTGAGGGAAATTTATTGGGACATTTTTTTCTAAAGATGGAATCAAGATTGATCCTAAACAAGTTCAATCTATTCACAGATTCCTCTTCCCACAAGTAAAAAGGAGTACACTCCTTTGGTAGCATCAACTTCCCGAGGAGATTCATCCTTGATTTTCTAGAGATGAATTTCAAAATTTCCAAAATGATGAAGGGAAAGAAGAAGTTTGGTTGGTCCTCCGAAGGAAAAGAAGCATTTGAAGGCATTAAGAAAGCTATTGTTAAGACTACTTATCTTAGCATGTCCATATTTTAGCAAAGATTTTATTATCTATTGCTATTCCATGAGAGTACCTTGGACACCGTGTTGACTTAGAAAGATTCTAAAGATCATGAGATCC